>CM061560.1:144940468-145565468 GCA_030864225.1 Capsicum baccatum var. pendulum
AGAAAACCTTTACCTTCTGCTACTGGATTGATACCGATACTTGGCTATGTATGGGATAATTTTGCTATTTCTCCTTCACTTCCACTACCAAAGATGATTTCAAAACGTTCTGAACTACTACTCTCATATCATTAGTGTCAAGCAAACATACTCCTAAATGGGCCAACCTTTGCACTTCTTTAGCCAACTCTTGTTCTTCTTTCTTCACATGAGACACACAATCCATAGACATCCTACTTAGTGCGTCCACAACTATATTGACCTTACTGGCATGATAGAGTACATTCATGTCAAAGTTTTTCAATAATTCCAACCACCTTCTCTAATGAAGATTCAACTCTCTTTGAGAAAATACATACTGAAGACTTTAATGGTCAGTGAAAAAATAAATATGCACACCATAGAGGTAGTGTCTTTAACTTTTAAAGGCATAAAATACGAGAGCTAACTCCAAGTCATGACTTGTGTAATTATTTTCATGATCCTTCAGTTTCCTAGGGGCATAAGCTATTACTCTCCTATTTTGCATAAACACACAACCTAACTCAACTTTGGACACATCACAATACACTACAAATCCGTCTAACCCTTTTGGTAGAGCTAACACTGGTGCCAATGTTAATCTATCCTTCAATTTATGGAACATCTTCTCATAGTTATCCGACCATATGAACTTCCCTTTATTTTTGGTCAGCTTAGTCAATGGTGCGGCTATAGAGGAGAACCCTTCAACAAATCTCCTATAATACACAGCCAAACCCAAAATATTATTAATATTAGATGGAGTGAAGGTTTTAGGCTAATTTTTCACTGCATTAGTCCTATAAGGATCTACATAAATACTAGCCTCTGAAATAACAAATCCCAAGAACGTAAAATATTCGAACAAAAATTCATAATTTTACAAAAATTTAGGTACAATTGATGATCCTTGAGGGTCTGCAGTGCTATTCTAAAATGGTTTGCACATTCCTCCTCTGTCCTAGAATACATTAGTATGTCATCTATAGACATAATTCCAAATATGCCTAAGTATTGCTTGAAGACCCTGTTCATCAAATCCATAAATGCTATAGGAGAATTTATCAGTCCAAACGACATAACCATAAACTCAAAATGTCCACACCTTATTCAAACAACTATTCTTGGAATGTCTTGCTCCCTACTTTCAACTGATGGTATCTTGACCTTAGGTTAATCTTGGAGAACCATTAGTTACCTTGAAGTTGATCGAACAAATCATTGATTGTAGGAATGGTAAACTTGTTATTAATGATAACCTTGTCTAGTTGTCTATAATCTATACACATTCTGAGAGTGCCATCTTTCTTACGCACAAAAAGTACTGGAGCACCCCATGGAGAGAAATACTGGTTCTTATGAAAACCTTATCTCAAAGGTCTTTAAGATACTCTTTTAACTTTTTAAGTTCAATTGGAGTCATATAATATAGAGGAATAGAGATAGGTTGAGTATCCGTAAGAAGATTAATAGAGAATTCTATTTCTCTATCTAGAGGTATCACTGGTAGATCTGTAAGGAAAACCTTGGGGAACTCATTGACTACACAAACCGATTGAATTGTTAGGACTTTAGACTTCACATATTTAGATCAAACTAACTAATAGATACACCCTTTTAATATTAACTTTATGGCCTTACGATAAGAGATGAAACGACCTTTGAGAGATACAAAATTACCCTCCTACTCAAAAACTGCCTTATTAAGAAACTAAAACTTCACCACACGGGTGCGACAATCTATTAATGCATAGTGTGAATAGAGCTAATTCATGTATAGAATGATGTCAAAGTCTACCATATCTTAGTATATTAGGTCTGCTATTATGACTTTATAGAGGACGGTAATAAGAAATTCGTTATAGACTCATCTAACAATAATTGACTCACCAGTTCGGGTAGAAATTGAGAAGGGCTTGGAGTGATTTTTAGGACCTACTCCAAAATTTACAATAAATAATGGAGTTAAATAAGTGAGGTTTGATCCCGAGTCTAACAATAGATATCCATCGAGGTGCAAAGCACGAAAGATACTAGTGACAATATATGGTGAAATCTCCTGCTCTTAATGGAATGGTAAAGCATATAACTGATTATGACACTGACCGCCACCTGTATTGGATTATGTGCCCTGTGGATGTACTGGACAGTCTGGTTGAGCTAATGGATCAGTATCCAAAATCTAAAGAAAATATCCCTGCTTACCTGCATAGCATATAGATACTCCTTGATTCTATAGCCCAACTTTCCACAACCATAACAACCCCCTTAAGCCACCAAGAACTTGCCAGAATGGGTCCTGCCATACTTTGCACATGTTAGGTAACTGGGCCTCCCGACTACACTATTCTATGACTTGGAATTTGAAGTCCTATGCCACTACTACTATAGATCCTGGGTATAGGGGAATTGACTGAATATGGAGAATGCATCGATGAATAAGTCGAAAATTGTGAAAGATTTCCCCTCCCAAACCTTGGATAACTATACTTAAACTATCAAATCCTAGCCCTCTTATTTCTCTTCTCTCTTTCCTTTACTTTCTCTACATCAATCTACTAAGCATGAGTCATCAACCAAGCAATATATATATCCCCAATCAGTATGGTAGTCTTACACTCCTTGACTACCAAATCAGATAGCCCAGTGACAAACTTACTCATACGAGTTCTAGAGTTAGATAACAACTCAGGATCATACTTAGATAAATGAGTGAACTTAGGACAATACTACTTCACTTTCATAGAGCCCTGACTCAGGTTCATGAACTCCTCCAACTTAGCCTCCCACATTTTATGAGGAAAGAACCTATCCAAAAAAGCATTCTGAAACACTTTCCAACTCATAGGAGTTGTATTCTTACCTCTACCTTCTTTCTAAACAACAACCCAATCAAATGCAATATCTTTTAGCCTATAGGATGAAAACTCTACACTCCTCTCTTCAGTAATATCCATAATCCAAGTAATCTTTCTCACTTTATCAATGAAGGATTAAGGATCGTCATCCAACTTTGACCCATGTAACTCAGGTGGATTCATCCTTATAAAGTCCCAAATTTTTATTGTAGCTAAATTACTATTTTGCTGAAGTGGGATAGTTGCGTGCTTGTTTAACTGAACATTGGCATTCATAGCTTAGACTAGTGCTTGGAAGGCATCTCAAAATTTAGCATAAGAAACATTCTCATTTAGAGGGTCCACATGTAGGGGTGGTTGATCACCACTTCTGAACACGTTGGGTCAGCTCAAAAGGATATTCTATCACATAAAAGCACAAGTTAGGGAGAGAGACAACTGTAATTATGGTATATCTTGAAAAAAAGATGATTCCTAACTCATTCCATATCCTCTTCCTCATAAATATAGTGGTATTCACATTTATGATAAAGACTCTACATAATACGGCTTGTCTAACAATCTAGGACTCCTTAAAAACAAAGGCTCTGATATAAAGTTATTAACTTACCAAAAGTACCCTAGAACGCCAAACAATGCTTAAGACTATGAATAGCTCTAAGCTAACCCATGATAGCTAATCAACTTAAAACTCACATGTGAAGCGAACTATCATATGTAGAAACTGAAGGTAAAAAATTCCATGGCTTAATGTAAATCCTTAACTTTGGTAAACTTAAACAAACTCTTCGAACTTAAAACTTAGACAGTCTAACAAGCCTCTACTACTAGCTAGAGAGCTACTATAATAGACCCCAGCTGACCTAAACTTATATAAAAATCAAATGATTAAAGTAAATTCATAAATGAACAAGATTTTGATAAGCTAGGTCCTCGGACTATGAGGACTCACTAAAAGTCGAGATGCAAGTGTTATTTCTCATAGTCAATCATGATTTTGGAAAAGAGCACCAAAACCTATTTTATAAAATAATGTAACACATAGGCTTATATATATGTGAGTACTTCTAGAATATATTGAGTATATTAGGGTGAATTGATGTGTCGTGGAAACATATAACTTTTGATGCATAAAACTATTAATTTCGGCACGAACTTAGGATATTTTGTAAGATATGATGCACTTTGGTGGATATTGCATGGAAAAAGGTATACAGTATTGTTGGAAAAAAAAGGGAAGAAAAAGACCTAGAAAAGACCAATTCTGATCAAGATACAAGTCAGATCTCAAGTCATAAACCCTTGATATGACTCATATGCTGAATCATATACACAACAAAACCAGAAAACAATCAAATAAGTTAATCAAAAGGAATATAAGACTTAAGTATCCAAGTTGTAAACTAGGATACTAGTCATACATTGAAGTTATAAGCATAACAGAACCTAAGATACCATACAAAAGTTGAAGTCTCAGAACTATACAAGTTAGAATTCTGAGTATGACTCATACAGGGAAGTCATACACAAACCAGTGACCAGAGCTTGGAAGAACAGAAGTCTCAGGTGGCTATGTGTGAAGGACATGAGTCGTATATGAATGTATGCCTTGTATAAAAAAGTTATATGCTTAATAGAAAGATAAAAACTTGGGAGATCGGCACTAGAATGGATACGAGAAGTACTAGTACAACTCTTATAATGTTGGTATGAGTTGAAAACTAAGTCGTATGGCGTGGTAACATAACTATACCTTTCCCATTTTTATTAGGAGTTCTGTAATATTTTGAGATACTATAAATACCCTAGGGTTTATATTTTATTAGGTTACAAACTATAATGTTCTCTTGTGCTTTGTTATAATAATTTACATACTTTTACAATTATTCTTGAGATTTTAGGTTGTTATACAATTCAAGACTTTGGAGTTTATTCATCTTATTCTTATGAAATTAATTATATGTGTTTTTCATCGATGATCATATTTTCTTGTACAAACATGAGTGAGTAATCTCCTTGACTAGGGTTGTGGGAACCCAGGAGAATTAGCTATGTAGAGGAAGTGTGACACTCATCTGTTCAAGGGTTTATGCATGTATCTTAATCTTCTTTGAAATAATTCATCTCAAGCAGCTATAGAATATGAGATAGCCTGTATTTGCATCTATCCCTAATAAGGATTTTGTTATTGAGAAAAGAAGTTAAGACAGTGATTTAGGATTTCTACCTCTACTTTTTAGTCCCTGTGTCTCATCTAATCACTTGATCATAACCAGTGATAGTGAACTAAATTCGAAGCAACAAGCAACAAGACAACACCCTGAGACCAAATAAGTAAAGGGTCAGATTTATCTTTGCGTCTAGTAAGGGACTGATAATACCTATATTGTAGACTTTGAATGCAGAACAAATAAATAGTTGGGTTGATAAAAAAAAATTTATAGAGTTGAGAAGCAAGGGGAACACAAACCTAGTGTTTGTCTTATATTGTCCACGACTCAAACGCACTCAAGATTCGGTTACCACTTGCAATTGATACTAAAACCACTAATTTACTTTCCTGTACTACCCGTGGATTACATCAAATCAAGTACTTGTTCATGTATTCCCTATGGACCAACCCCAACGTAGGTGGGTTATTATATTTTCAATCACCTGCAGTATACTTATATTTGGAGTGTAAGTTTAGGCAACATCAAATTTTTGTGCCGTTGTCGGGGAAGACGACTTGAGTAGTGAATTTAGTTGGTGAATTTTGAGGGTTTTCATTTTCTATTTCGAGTTGGAATACACCAGTGTATGCCAAGTATATAAGGTAGAGGCAATTCCTTACCCCACTCAATCTAGAATCAGAGAAAATCCTTTAAATACCGAGAATGATGTCAGGATAAGTTCGTGATTAAGTTTAAGATCCCCTACCTATGGAACCAAATGCAGCACTCCCACATGCTTCACTAGATGCATAATATATTATAGACATATAGACATAACAACTGTTAGGGAGAGAATGTAGAGTGGCTAAACAGGCTAGACTTGCAGCAGAAGATGTATTAGTTAAATAGGGTGAACTAGTCAGGCCTAGACAAATATATGATCATCTACATCAAAGAGCTAGAGCGCCATTGATTCCTACATAGCAGCACTTAGATCCATATGAGAAGGATGAATAAGATATGGGTTATGTTGAGCCTAATGAGATAGGAGCCATTGTTTCTCCTGCTTTAGTCTGATGTGAAGTTTGATATTAATAGTGCTATGATCCACTTTTTAAATTTAAAGGGTGCATTTTCTGGTGCAGCTAAGGATGACGTGAACATACACCTTGCTAATTTTCTTAGGATTTGCATGTCTTATACTATTGTAGGGGTTTATCAGGAAGCATTGAGATTGAGATTTTTCCTATTTTCTTTTATAGGTGAAGCATCACCTTGGTTAGGGGAACTTCCAAGAGGATCTACCACTACTTGGCATGAGTTGAAGAAATAGTTTCTTACCAGATTTTTCCATCATGCATGGATGCTACATTTGAAGGATGAAATTTATAATTTCAGATAGTTACCTACAGAATCTGTATATGAGTCATGGTTTAGATTTAATAAGAAGCTGAGCATGGTACAAAATCAAAGTATTAGAGGGTCTAATCTTCGATAAATCTTCTATAGATTCTGAATAGCGTTTGAGAGCAATGGTAGATACTATTTTTGAAGGAAAATTTATGCATCTTTGGTGGGATACTTCACAGGAGATGCCTGATGACATTGCGGTAGCCAATAGAGGATTGCATACTAGAGATTCAGAATGTGATGGTGGTCATGATATGGTAGCGCAAGGAGTTGCACAACTTTGTATAGATGTGGGGTTAATTATAAAATAATTTGTGATAATGATAGTTGAGAAGGGAAATGCAGTTATGGCACAGGGATTTACTTCCAAACCATTTGAGATTGAATATAAAGATGTGGTAAAGTATCTTAATCATAGATTGGTAGGTTTCTGATCCCAAAGGCAAGGTAATAAAGTTCAAAACTATCATAACTACAGATACAAAGACAGTAGGAGAGAGAGAGAGATGGTGATTGGCGACATAAATATAACTATAAGGAGAAGAGTGATAGGTATATACCACTAGGTAGTTTTCTACAGTTCGGAATGAAGGCACTTTTGTCTAAGCTGGTCAAATAGCAAGAAAATCAAGAGATCTATTTGAAGGATATCAAAGAATATTGGTTAGGTTTAAACCAAAAAGTTTATTCACATGCTACATCAATCAAACAATTTCGAGCAATCATTCGGTCAGATGTTAGCCATAGTAAATTCGAGTCAGCCTGGCACTCTTACGGGCAATACAGTGGTAAATCCTTAAAATGATAGTCACTGCCACACCAGTACTTCTCATAATGGTAAAGTCACTAAAGACTCATTTGTACCCACTGTTGATGAGAAGAAGAATAATGATGAGCCTATTAATTTAGAGAGTAGTAGCAAGCAGGATATATGAGAGAAGAAGGTTCCAGAGCCTGTATTGAAAACCCTTCCAAAGTCTTTTCCTTCATATCCACAAAGGCTGAAAAATAAATAAGAAGATGGTAAGTATCAAAAGTTTTTATCCATGCTAAAAGAACTATTAGTCAATATACCACTTATAGAGGCATTGGAGGAAATTCTTAGATATGCTAAATTTATAAAGGATTTGATCACCGAGAAGCGATTGGTCAGTTGAGATCCAGTTGATAATGTTCATCATTGTAGTGCTATAGCTACTAGATCATTGGCGGAGAATAAGAAGGATCCTAGGTACTTTCACTAAACCTTGCATTGCTAGATCTTTCACCTTTGCTCATTCTTTTTGTGATTTGGGTGCTAGTATCAACCTTATGCCATTTTTAATATTTAAATAGTTAGGGTTGGGATCTCAAAAACCTACCACTATGAGCCTAGTTATGGAAAATATGACAGTGAAAAAACTAGTGGGTATCTTATATGATGTATTGTTGAAAGTGGCTTCTTTTATTTTCCTACTGATTTTGTGATCATAGATTCTAAAATGGACTTTCAAGTCCCAATTATTCTTGGAAGACCATATTTGGCTGTAGGTAGGACAATGATTGATTTGTAACTGGGGCATCTGATGCTGAGATTGAATGATGAATAGGTGATATTCAGTGTATGTAAATCCATGAGACAACTTGACGAGTTGAGAGTTATATCTGTGATTGATATGTATGCTGGGGAGGCAAATTCATTCCATGATGATGATTTAGTTACTCATTCTGATGATGGTTCTGATTCAGTTGTTCCTATTGATGAGAGACTAGGTGGTGAAGTACTTGCAGTTGTGATCATGAATTTTGACTCTGATGGTATTGAGAAGTATGAGGAGC
This sequence comes from Capsicum baccatum var. pendulum, assembly GCA_030864225.1. Classification (NCBI taxonomy): domain Eukaryota; kingdom Viridiplantae; phylum Streptophyta; class Magnoliopsida; order Solanales; family Solanaceae; genus Capsicum; species Capsicum baccatum. Next base: position 144,948,729 of record CM061560.1, read on the forward strand.
TAGTAAGTGCTTTGTATGAAAAGGGTTTGTATGAGTTTGCACCAAAGAAGCTTTATTTAGATCTATAGATTAGAACCACTCCACCTGCTTGTCCTTGCATTGAAGATCTACTGATTGTAGAGTTAAAGGCTCTCGTATATCACTTACGATATGCATTTTTTGGGGCCTATAATACTTTTTCAATTATTATTGTAGCTAATCTGAGATAATCAGAAGTAGAAGAATTATTGTCAGTATTGTAGAGATTCAAGAGGGCCAATAGATGGTCCATTATAAATATTGTAGGTATTATGCCTAGTTTTTGTACTCAAAAAATACAACTTTAACCAGATTATGTCCCATCTATTGAACATCAGCGTTGAGTCAATCCTCCTATAAAGGAGGTGGTGAAAAATAAATGATCAAGTGGTTGGATACTGGTGTTGTATATCCAATTGCTGATAGCCAGATATATCCCATTGTTGTATAATGTGTTTCAAAGAAAGACGGAATCACAGGTGTGCCTAACGGGAAGAATGAGCTAGTACCTATGAGGCCAATCACTGGATGGAAAGTGCGTATGGATAACAGAAAATTGAATGCATGGAATCCGGAGGATTATTTTCCTATGCCCTTCATGGATTAGATGTTAGACAAGTTAGCAGGGAGAGGATGGTACTATTTTCTTGATAGTTACTTAGTCTACAATCAAATTACTATTACACCTGAGGACCAACAGAAGATGACTTTTACCTGTCCTTATGGGAATTTCGCATTCAAATGTATGCCATTTGGGCTGTGCAATATTCTACCTATATTTTAGATATGTATGATGTCAATTTTCTATGATATGGTAGACGACACCATCGAAGTGTTCATGGATGATTTTTTGGTCGGTGGTGATTCTTTTAAAGACTTCCTAAAGTACTTGGAAAATGCTCTCCAAAGGTGTAAAGAATGCAACTTGGTACTTAATAGGGTAAAATGTCATTTTATGGTCAAAGAAGGAATTGTTCTTAGGCAAAAAATATCAAAGAGGGTCATATATGTTCATCGAGCAAAGATTGAGGTGATAGATAAAGTACCCTACCCAATTTTTGTGAAGGGAATTCAAAGCTTCATAGGACATACAGGCTTTTATAGGCGATTCATCAAGGATTTCTCAAAGATTTCTAGTCCTTTATGTGAGATGACAGTGCGCAATCTCACATACAAGTGTACATGGTCTATCAAGTAGTAAAGTGGCCTTAAGGAGAGCTAAGTATCAATCTTACAGGGACTTGATCTCACAACTATTTGATTCTAGTACACAATTTAGATTCAATTAATGCAAGCGTATCAAAAATATTGTTCTAAATATTTGTAAAATAAAGTAAAGGAATCAATGCATAAAGCAAAGTATTGAAATAATCAATGGATTAAAGCCCAGGGTTAAAGCACTTCGAAGAATCATACTACATTATTGAATTTCCTACGTTTGTTGATTCGTAGGGTTAATTGCATGATCATGGTCTCTTGACGTCTAACCGTTTACCTCATTTAGACATTACAACTATATCATTGAGTGGGCATGTAAAAATCCAATCAAGTTATTCAAGCTATCATCCTACATATGAATCAAGTAAGTCTTCTAAGTACATCCCTGTCCTAGATGCTAATTTGAATTTGTTATTTCATAAGAGAATATAAACCATACTTTGTTGATTCCCCATATTCTATCTCCCTATTCCCTCTCCCGAGATCACAAGGGTGACAATTGAAGAATTTTCTTAGTGATCAATCTATCAAATAGTTAAATCAAAAATAAACAAACAACCAACAATGATAACCAAATCAAACAAAATTAATTCAAAACAATAGTACTCATGCTCTTGGCTTTAACCCCCAAAACGGAGTTTTTAGCCACTCATAGCCATAATCAACATCCAAATAATTGATTGAATTATTAAACCATAAAGAAATACAAATTAAATATTAAAAACCTAAAAATAAGTTGTAGAAGCCCTTCAATGCTCCCAAGATGTTCCAAGATTCTCAAAATGAAATTTAACACGTTATATTTATGGTAGATAAGTCATAAACCCAGTGGGAATAGGGTTCCATGCTATGTTTTTTCATCTGAGCATAGTGTTTATTCCTTTAATCATCATTGCATCATGATAGATTGTCCATCACTATTAGCTTACAAAGCGGTGCAATAGTGTTGAGATTCTGGACTTGGACAAATGCCAATTTGCTCATTACTATGATGTGGTACCTTCTTTATCGTTATTAGGACCATATCATGGTGCGTAACTATTTAGGGTACCTTATGAATATTTTTATGGGTCGCACGAGCTAATAGGACATTCTCAAGGTCCCCCACACGCCCTGGACATTACAAGTATCAAAATTGCATCTAGCTTGTGTATTGTGCTTTCGTTGATCCATTCCAAGACTTTTTGAGTTGTTTCCACTTGATTTGAAGCATTAATATACTTTAAATATCATCATAATCCATTCAATAAGTGTACTGTAGCATTAAAAACAACAATTTAGAGCTCAAAAAAACACAACATTCAAGACGGTGAACTAGAAACACAAGCTAAGACTAGGCTTGCCCACATTGATCTTAAGCTTATTGTTATGACTTTTGTCTTGAGCCAATAGACCCTTGAAAATTGCAAAAAAGTTGTTTCACATATAAATATACAATAAAAACCTTAGGAACTCATTAAACACTTTAGAACCGAATATGATAGAGTAGACAATCACCTAACTCAAGCAAGTCACACTAGTTTTCTCGGTTGAATTCTAAATGATCATTTGAATCAAAACTCATGAGAAAACACCAATAAACATTGTAAACACATACATGGACACTTATATGAACATTTATATGATTATCAACACATTAATAACAAAAATTATCCTTAAAACAAGGCTAAATAGGCTAAAGTAGCAATGTTACAATGCATAAATACACCCAACATCACCACCCCACACTTAAAGTCTTGTTCATCCTCAAACAACTTTTCACTATAAACATCATGAGCTGAAGAGACTCCACACTTCTACTACAAGAAAGTAATTCTAGCTATTGCTACAATGACTACACGGAATGCAAGTTTCTTCACTTAGCACGTTACATACACAATTGAAAGCTCAAGAATCCTACTTTAATACATCCTAGCCTCAAGACTTGACTTACCAAGTTGACGAACTCATGCTAATTTCCTAATATAAGATATTATTACAAATCACCCACATTCATCAAATATATGCCCTCACAATAAGAGAGTTATCCATAATCACTTATATAAATACAAATTATAACACAACGGGTGCAAAAATCAAATTATGCTCACTCTCACAAAGGATTCACAAATTACACATAATTAACCATAGGCTTGCCCTTAGTGTAGTACTCCACTAATATCAGAAAGATGAACTTAAGATCAATTAGGACTTTTTTTTATTCTAATATAGGCTAAGGGATGGGTAGAAACTATTTTGGAATAATAGTGACTATCTTCCCTAAGATCTTTACTACATTACATTATTAATTTAAAACCAATCTCCAACAATCAAATTATACCATTTTTCTCTACCCCTTTCTTTTGTTTTCACCCCATCTTAGTAAGCTCATTTTTAGAACTATGGTAGGAGGATTCTATGCAAAACTCATTCAATTTGAATTTAATTTTTTTTATTCTTTTAATTATTCAACTCCCCATCACAACAAATAACAACTTTTTTAACACCAATGGCTAACACTTAGGGGCTCTAACTTTACATTTTCTCCTTTTATTTCTCTCACTTCTTACTCAATTAATTTTTCTTAAAGCACCTAAGAGCTTTGGATAAAATTTAAGGTCAATCAAAGAAGGGATTAGGCTACATATGAGACTGCCAAAGAAAAAGCTAAAGGCTCAATAGGGCTTACTAGGATTACGCACAAAGGGTAGGTCCAATAAACAATACTATCAAAGAAATGCCTATATCATCTCCAAAACTCACATTCTTCATTTCACTTTTCATACACACTAGGCAAGTTCTAGACATCACATGCAACAAGGAATATACAACACCTCACACACATAGCACATGCTTGACTCACATAAGATCATCATAGACTCAGCCAAATAATAACATGAAATCAAATTTAAGCCATAAGTATATGAGTCACAAACTTGAGCCTACGAGTCTCAAGAGTAGTAATTATCACAATTCAACATGCTTATACATCTAAAATACTTGCACCATGTAATAAACATTACCACCAATCATACTATCTTACATATTTTTAAAAAAGTTGAGCCTAAAATTACGAATATCCCCATCTCACACTTAAAAATCTACTTTATCCCAAAAGTAAAGTTAAAGGTAAGAGATCTTTGGTGCACAAACCACCCCACACTTATCCCCTTTAATAACAGTAATCATGCACAAGTCCTTATAGTGGCATAGTGTGTTTACTGCCTTGTAAACATTAAATACCGCCTCTTCATCCTCCAACCTCATTTGTGTGTACCTTCCTTAACATCTATTAAAGCTTCTCTGGTTGATAAGAATAGCTGCTCCAAAATAATTCATACTTATTCGTATACCTGTAAATCTAAAATAATAAAGTTAGCAGAAATAACAAATTTACCAACCTATATAAGGACATCCTCAATAATTCCTTCTGGGTGAGCAATAATCCCATTTGCTAATTGCAATAGAATAGGGATGGATCTAGGATTCCCCAAGTCTAAAGTGTAGAACAAGGAGAGGGGCATTAAATTTACACTTTCCCCTAAGTCATTCAATGCAAGGACCACTTTACTACTCCTAATTTGAAAAAGGAGAGTCAACTTCCCCAGATTCTTCAGTTTTTTGGGGATTTTCTAAATTACCACTTCGCTACATTTATCTGTGAGTGCTAATGCCTCCACATCCTATAGCTTTACCGTATTATCAACCACATCCCACAAGTACTTAGTGTGCCTGTTCATACCCTACAAAATATCTAACAAATGTAAGTTAATGTGAAGCTCTCTGATCATGTCAACGATCTTCTTAAACATCCATCCTCCTTTGCTTTTCTGTGCTTATGTGGGAGAGAAAATTGCAGCATCTTCTTCTCCACTTCTACAATATTTTTTTAAGTATTCAAACTTCCTTGTATTTTTAGTAACATTTTTGAATACCTGCCTCCTGAGTTGCCTTTAGAGGTTCTTCATTGAGCTTTTTACCACTCCTCAAAGTGATTTCCATTACTTATTTTGGATTTTTTGTATCTTTGGGAAACATACCTTGAGGCATAGTATTTAATATCTGTGATAACTGCCCCAACTACAACTCTAAACTTCTTATGGCGACTTGCTGTTTTTTACATATGTAACCAACTGAGTTTGATTACCTAGAATCTGCTTCATCATCTCTTCCGAGTTGTTGATTGACTGACTTCCTTATGCTTGTGATTTCTAAATTTTCTATTGTTGAGCATTCCAAGGCTGATTTAGTGGCTGAATCTACCACTTCATGTTGTAGGAAATATCATAGTTTAGCCTTTGAGCATTGTCCATATACATTAACGACTCTAGATTGGAAGCACACATAGCAATGAAATGGCCACTATTACCACAAACATCACACCAACCTATAGCTTGTCGGATTACATTAACTATGGCTACAGGCTTTGCTACTCCAAACTTTAGACTCCTTATTTAATTTCGCAATACAGATATCTAGGCAGATATGACAATAAATTGGTCAACATTTAATACACTTACAACTCTTTTTGTAGGGCTCCTCGAATCTAAATTCCATTCTTTATTTCATTGAGATATGAGGTTCAATAAAGTGTACAATACATTATATGTCATCTCAATAGGTTGACCGCCTGCAGCAGAATCTATCAATATTTTTGTATTATGATCAAGAGCCTCTACAAAAGTATGAGAAAGTACCTTATTGGATTGTTGGTGATGTGGATAGTCCCGAAGAAGTGCCTTGAAGTGCTCCCAAGCATGATAAAAATTCTGGTTTGGCTTCTGTTTGAAGCACACTATCTCACTGCGAAATCCCACAGTTTTGCCAAATGGAAAAAACTAGATCAGGAATTTTTGAGCCATATTGTCCCTTAATGTGATTGAATTTTTTGGCTCCACACTCAACCACTTTTTTGCTTCCCCTAATAGTGAAAAGGGGAACAATGTCATCCTTACATAATCTATATTTACCATGGTAGGAATGAATGTGTCACTGATTTTTAGGAAATTTTGCAAGTGGACCTGTGGATCTTTATGTGAAAACCATGTGATTTATCCAAAGCTAATCAAAAGCAATCCCATATTCTGTTTGAGCTCAAAATTGCCTCCAGCTGTCGGCTTCCCAAATGGGGAGGTCAAATTGGTTAAAAGTTGGATTGCCACTTCTCTGACTATCCAGTGGGCTGCTTGTTCTTCAGCCATTGGAGCAAGATCTTCTTGATCTTCTTGGATTTGTAGAATTTGGAAGAAAAGGATTTCATCTCACTTTTATTGATTGAAAAGTTACTGACATTCAGAGATTGGTTTAACCAAGTCCTGATCCCTTGCTAGCTTACTACTTTGTAAACTTATTTCCTATAATAAAACACCAAGACTAAGCATAAAACACCAAAGAAATCTAAAAGCAAAACTAAAAATAAAATAGTTGCCAAATTACAAGTCTTTAGCAATAGCACCAAAAACATGACAACGCCCAAGCTCACACGCAAGTGTGCATGGTCTATCAAGTAGTAAAGTAGCTTTAAAGAAAGCCAAGTATCGATCACACTGGGATATGATCTCACAACTATTTAATTACAAGCATAACCAAAATAGAGTTTTGAATATTTGTAAAATAAAGTAAAGGAATCAATGCCTAAAATAAAGTCTTGAAACAATCAATGGAGTAAAGCTCAGGGTTAAAGCACTTCGAACAATCATACTGTGTTATTGAACTTGCTTCCTTAATATGCTTATCTTGGTTGTAGATTTCTAGGGTTAATTGAATTATCATCGTCTCCCAACCTCTAACCGTTTACATAATTTGGACATTACAACTACATAATTGAGCGGGGATGTAATAATCCAATTAAGTTATTTAAGCTATCATCCTACATATGAATCAAGTAAGGATTCTAAGTACATCCCTTTCCTAGATGCTAATTTGAATTCCTTATTTCATAAAAGAATACAAATAGTATTTTGTTCATTCCGATGCTCTATCTCCCTATTCCCTCTCCCTAGATCACAAGGGTGACAGTAGAATTATTTTTTGGGTGATCAATCTATCATAAAGTTAAATAAAGAAAAAAGAAATAAAAAATAAAAATAAAAAAATTAAATGAAATTAATTCAAAATAATAGTACTCATATTCTTGGCTTAACCTCGGAATGGGAGTTTTTAGCCACTCATAGCAATAATCAACATCCAAATAATTATATGAATGATTAAAACCATACAAAAAGCTAAATGAAAGAATAAAAACCTTAAAAAAAGTTGTAAAAGCCGTTCAATTCTCCTAAGATGTTCCAAGATTCTCAAAACAGAATTTAACACATTATATTTATAGTAGAGCTCAAAAGAACAGAACATCCAAGATGGTGAACTAGAAACACTAGCTAAGACTAGGCTTGCCCACATTGATCTTAAGCTTATTGTTTTGACTCTTTTATTGATCCAATTAACTCTTGAATATTATAATCATGTTTTTTAACCAATATATATACACAATAAAATCCTTGGAAACTCATAAAAATGTTAGAACCCAACACAATAGACTTTACAAACACCTAGCTCAAGCTAGTCACACTAGTTTCCTCGGTTGAATTCTAAATGTTTAATTTGAATTAAAACTCATGTGAAAACACCATTAAACATTGTAAAAACATAGATTTTGACTAATATGCATATTTATATCATTATCAACACATTAAGCATATGAGTTATCCTCAAAACAAGGTTAAATAGGCTAAACTAGAAACGTTAGAATGCATAAATACTCCCAACATCACAAGATTCTTGAGTATGAGCTAAAATTTAATTTTGATGAAGCATGTGAGAAGGATTTTGAAAGGCTAAAAAATAAGTTAGTGACTGCTCCAATCATTCTGTCTCCTATTTGGTCCTTACCTTTGAGATTACGTGTGATGCTAGTGGATTCGCCTTAGGGTATTTACTAAGCCAACGAAAAGAAAATATCCTTCATCCCATCACTATGCTATTAAGAAAAAATTTTGCTCAAAAAAACTACACCGAGACGAAGAAAGAGTTATTGATTGGGACAAATATGATTATACACACTAATTCTGTAGCATTAAGGTACCTAATGGATAAATAAGATGCAAGGCCTAGGATTATTAGGTAGGTTCTTTTGTTGCATGAATTTGAATTTGAGGTAAAGGACCAAAAAGGGACAGAAAATAAAGTTGAAGAGCACTTGTATAGAATGTAGGAAAAGCTATGAAGAAGGCCACAAATTGGTAGGAGATTGATGATAGTTTTCTAGATGAGCAAATATTAGTAGCTTCCCAAGATCTAATTCCATGGTTTGCAGATTATGCACATTACATAGAAAGTGATCTTGTTCCAAAATATATTTCCTATCATCAAATAAAGAAATTCATGCATGACGTAAGTAAATTTTTTTGGGATGAATGTTATTTATTCAGGATTTGTGCAGATGGAATCATTCATAGGTGTAAAACTAAGGTAGAGATGACGAGTATACTCAAGGCTTGTCATTCCTTACCAGTTGAGGGTATCATGTAGCGGCGCACACAACTCATAAAATTCTGCAATATGGCTATTATTGGCAAAAAATCTACAAAGATGCTCATGGCTATACTTTTGCTTGTGACCAATGTCAATGAAAACGTACTATTTCTAGAAGACATGGAATTCCTATGACTCTTATTTTCCTAGTGGAAATATTTGATGTGTGGGTCATAGATTAATGGGACCATTTGTATGTTCGTGTGGCATGAAGTATATACATGTAGAAGTAGATTATGTTTCCAAGTGGCTGGAAGCAATTGCCCTTCCTAAAAATAAAGAACAAAGTGTCAATGAATTCTTGAGAAAGAACATCTTTTCTCAATTTGGCATGCTGTGAGCTATAATTAGTGATGGAGGATCACATTTTTGCAATTATCTATTCAAAAGTTTTCTTGAAAAATATGGAGTGAAATACAGGGTGGCAACACCTTATCATTCACAAACTAGTGGACAAGTTAAGGTGTCCAATAGAGAAATCAAGTCCATCTTGGTCAAAACTGTGAATGCCAATCGGACTGATTGGGCAAGAAAGTTATATATTGCATTGTAGGCTAACCGCACAACTTATAAAACCCCCATAGGTGCTTCACTGTATTAGTTTGTGTATGGCAAGGCTTGCCACTTGCCCATTGAACTTGAGCATATGGGACTATGGGTATGGAAGAAGCTGAATTTAGAGTGGTAGGATGCAACAAAGTCATGGTTAAATAAGATCAATGAGGTGAATGAATTCTGGCTTTGGGAATACGAAGGTTCAGCACTTTACAAAGAACAGATGAAGCTGCATCAAAATCTCATGATTGAGAAAAGAATCATCAATATAGGTGATCAGGTGCTGTCTTGTTAGTATAAACTTTATGTGTTTTCGAGTAACATAAGGTCAAGGTGGTGTGGCCCATTCATGGTCATATAATTTTATCTCTATGGTGCTTTAGAATTAAAGAGGGATGGTGAAGCCCCATTTAAGGTGAACGGGCAGAGAGTGAAGCACTATGTGTGAAATATTAGAGAAGTGAATGAGGTTGTTTATAATGACCTTTGTAAAGACTAAGTAACCAATAAAATTGTGTCATGCCGCAACATTAAATCAAGCACTACATTGGAGGAAACCTATGAGGCTAGTAAGGAAATTTTGAGTATCAAAATTAGCAATGTCGTTCTACGATGTTAAATCAAGCTCTGCATGGGAGGCAACCCATGTTTTTGTACATATTGATTAATAGGGTAATATGTTTGTTTATTGTACAGGACTAAGGAATGCAAAAAAGATCCAAAGAAGTTGAAAAATTTTGGTCTTACGAATACTTTACGAATCGTATCTAGATGGTACACCTCATAAGTAGGAGTCATACAGACCTGGAAGAAAAATTAGAGTTAGGTAAATGATTCTATAATGGATATGATTCTCTGAATGGGTCATATCCTCAAGGTATGACTCGTCACCTTGAGTCGTACCCACTCTAGAATCCAGGTAAGGTTCTAGGTCTATACAGGTCAAAGAAATGAATAGTAATCCTAGGTACGAGTCGTATAAACAACTCGTACCCTCGCTTACCAGGTCAAATCGTTGGTTAATCTGACCCAGATCTTTAATTAAAGTAAAAGAGTGGCACTAAATTGGGCACCCATACCAAATACTCACCCACAATCATTTGCACTCAACTACAATCTTCGAAAGTCTATGAAATCACTTGAATACAACAAAAATCAACTACCACTTTTCTCGGTTTTTCTATTTAGCACGAATTTAACCAGGAATTTAGAGAAGAACAAGTGAAAAATTGAGAAAAATATTTTCCTCTCAATTCAAGTCAGTTTTTAAACTCAAATCTGTGTATTTAAAGTTGAACTTCTATCTAAGAGTAGTTTCAAACTTTCTTTGTGTTCCTATTAATTAAATATGGAAATGTGGAACCCTAGTTCTTGGGTTTTAGGTTGAAAATGAAAATTAGGGAAAAATTAGGTGTTGGGTATTGGTTTTATGTGTTATTTCATGCAAAATTTATTTATAATGCTGCAAAAAGTCATAGGTAGTTTGGGAATTTTATTTTGAAACAAGCTTTAAAAGTGGACTTCTATATTGTAGTTGACATGAGACCCCTCATGACTCGTACCCACCATTATGGGATCATAATGGGACTTGTACCTACTGACAACATAGAAGTCTACAATTTTAAAGTTCTGGAAAGGATACGATTGAATAATACGAGTCTTACCAAGACCATAAGTCTCGTAGACTTACAAGTCGTACCCATCTGGTAGGATTAAGTTTGGATTAAATATTTTTGATCTATTTATGACAGTTGGTAATGAGTTGCACCTTGCTGGTATGACTGGTTAGGAGGAGTCGTAAGCTAACCAGTGAGCAATTATTCTATCACTGGGTAACATATGACTCGATTATATTAGTCGTACTCTGTGGGTATGACCAGTACCCCCCACTCGTACCCTTACCAGATCATGCATACTAAACATTAATTATATGTTTTTTCTTTCTTTTCTTTAATTACTTGCTAATGGTCGTATATTTGCAGGAGCCATGCCTGCCAAGAACATATCCTCCTCTAAAAGAGCCAAGAAGAACAACAAGAAGGCATCGACTACTAGATCAAAATCCACTGGTTTTGAGTTTGATGTTTCATTTGCTAGAAGCAGTGAGCTCTATGAAGAAACCACAACAGGAAAAATGTCATGACCCAGGGCTACCCACTAGTCGCAACAATGGTTCTCATGATCAAATGTGATCACAATTTAACCCATGAGCGGGTATCTACCATGAGCACTGAATAAATATGAATATAACACCTGTGCGGAAGATAAACTAAAAATGAAAATATAAATATTAATACTGAAATACCGAATAAATCCTAAGTCTAAAAAATCTAGCAAAAACTTAAAGTAACCGACTAACTAACTAACTGACTCTCTAAACATCTGAAAGACTCAAAACTGACTGAGGAGTTGATATGAAAGAATCCCAACTAACTTTGACAGACTAAATAAGGTTAAATTCTGAAATAAGTAAATAAGCATAATATGTCCTCAATGAATGAGGATTCACCGGTATGGTTGTTGGATTACGCTAAGCTATCTAATTGTTCTTGGGAAACTATGCATCCGAACCTATGATATAAGACATCATAGTGCAAAGAAGAGTATGCGGTCAGTATTTTGAATATACTGGTATTTGAGATAAGGTTAGATTGATATACATGGGGTACTATTCATATAAAATAAGGAACAATTGAATAACATGAGATAACTGACACTACAAGAAAAATAGCCTATAGGGAAGGGAAATATGGTCGAAAAAGTCCAAATCTTTTCCCAATTGGTATTTTAAGACGGGAAAAATCTAGTCACATACCACCTTAATAGGATCCACCACTAAAGGTCATTAGCAACAAGTCTAATAAGACGGCCCTTAAAACCCTTTTGAGACGGCAAAAAGTCTAGTCGTAATTATCTTTTAGTGACGCTATATCCTGTCCCAATTGACTAACTACCTAATCATAATTATTCATTTGCAACGAGCAATCTCGTCCTAAATATACTAACTACCTCGTCATAATTATCTTTTAGCAACAGTATATCTTGTCTCAAATAGATTAAATACCTCATCATAATTATGTTTTCGTGACGGTATATCTCATCTAGAATAGACTAACTAACGGTCATAATAATCTTTTAGTGATGGTGTATCTTTTCTTAAATAGACTAACTACCTCATCGTAATTAACTTTTTGCGACGATATTTCTTGTCCCGAATAGATTAACTACCTGGTCATAATTATCCTTTAGCAATGAGAAAAATTCTTTTATTAGATCAATCTTTAAAGAAGAGCAATATCTTGGTCCTAGATCAACCTTTAAAGATGAGCCATATTATAGTCGTACATCAACTTTAAAGACGAGCAACATCTCATCCCGATAAAAATTTAAATACGAGCAATATTTCTAGTCTCTAATAGATAACAAATAAGCTAAATAACATAAAATAATAAATTTCATCATATAAATACCAAATTGATATCGAGAATCTAGATACAAAAACTTGATATCATTAGAGACCAGAAAAGTTAGTTAACATCACATGATATTAGTTTCAATATTTGTTTGACAAAAAACTTAGTTACCATTCTGATCGAGATAAAGTATGATATCAAATTTTCCATAATATTTGAATACATAATAATAGAATTCTCATGTAACTCCCATTTCTACTGTTTAAGTCACCGACTTTCTATTCAAATTGCCATCTTCCATCACAAGGCAAAAAAATAATCAAGTCCTCGACTTTTAATTCCTACTGGTTCACCTAAATTAAGTAACTCCTGCAATAATAAAGAAGAAATTTAGTACATCACTTTACCTCAAGAGGAAAATCAGTTGCACATCGATCTTAATGTTTTTATTTATGTGATACTCATATTATTGATATGTTGGGCCTTAAAGACACAACAATCATCCCATATAAATTTTATGATGTCACAGTAATTCTAAGGTATAAGAAGGATTTTATGTTTAGTAGCATCTACACACTACAAGGATTGGGACATCAATTTGATTTTACCATTCATAAAATCTTGAAAGGAAACTTACATGTAATGGAGTAACAAATGGCAAGCATACTGCCTCAAGGTCCTTCTTAGCATGTTCTGAAGGAAGTTCTGTAATAAACATGTTGCAAAAGACGGGACTAGTATGTTTCCCATTGCATATGTGTCTAAAGGCTAAAGCAGTAACTGTTCGGGAATCTTTACACAGGCTCATGCCACTCACAATAACATAAATGAGTATGGGTAAGAATAAGAGTCCACTTGATGCAGCATTAACCCAGCTTGAATAAACTCCGATCGTTAAACACACTGGAAATTAGTAAGTCAAATACAAATGAGAACAACCACATCAATAGCTCATCAGCAGTTGAAAGATATCTATAGGAATATTTGGGAAAAAATGATAGTATATATTAGATTTCTATCAAGTGAGACTAAGAGGAGAGGGTGAAGAGTAGGCACTTTTAAGGAATACTTAGTTAGTGGATATGGGACAAGAAGAATGATAAGGATGATGACATTCATTTCTGTCTCTAATTTGTACTAAAGAGACTGTCGTATGGTGTCTACATTACTCGTTGTACATTTATCAATTTAATTATAGTCGATTAGGTTTATAAAATTAATTATTGTTATATGAAATTTAACTAGAACTCTTTACCTAACTACTGGACCAAACATGGGATAAGAATTACTCAATCACATCATCTCCTCGCTATATTCTATTTTTACAGTCGGTTATAAAGAGTAAGGAGAAATTGAAAAGTGATTGTGGCATTAATATCAATTAGAATCCAACCACTACTTGGATTGTTAATACCCTCTATATATTTGTGACTATTATAAGGCCGGAAAATCGGTAGGCTAATTAGCTAAGGTAACCTAATAGGTAAATCTCATCAAACTAATCTCACATGTATAGGAATAAACTTAACCAAATTACAGATTAATATTTGGCCTAATGTAAAGCCCCTACCCTACCAATATCCACGAATCCCATCACCTCTCACTTTGATGGAAAAAATTAACTACCTATCTGAAGTATTTAGGGCAGATGAGGCAGCTTAGGAAGAAAAGACACAATCTGCTTGTTAAAATAGTAAGCCAACAAAGAAGAAAAACAAGTTAACACAAATCTTAAGTAAAACAAAATTGAATGGACATAATTTCCAATCATCATTCAAACCTACGGCATCACTTAGGCTTCAATATTAGAAACATAATGTGATATAGCTCATATACAATACAAGGCAGCCTCTGGAGGAAGCCAATCAAAATTCTGATCTTTTCCATAGTGACTGATGGCCCGTAAAAAATCAGCAAAAATTATTATCTAAAAATAAATGCAACTCTACTATCTAAGACATAATGTTCTACTTCCTTTCACAATTTTCATAAGCAGAAACTAAGTTCAGGAAACACTAGTTAGAGATTATAAAATAAGCAATACCCAAAATTTCCAAGAACCAAATGTAAACAACAATTCTGAACCTTATGTTGTTTAAATATGCCTTGCATTACTAACTTCTCTATCCTTACTTAGATAACAAAAAGTTGAATTGTCTAGAACAAAAGGACTTGAACTGAATTGAAATTTCCAAGAAAAATTGTAAGAAGAGACTTCTTATTAAAACTTTACACTCAAGTACTTATACAAGTATCCAAGAGCTTTTTCATTGCAGGGATCCAATAACAATTCTAAATGGGCAGAAGGCTACTCCCTAGTACTTTAAGCATTCAAGTTCAACTTGCAGCAAGAACATCTGATATTTTAAGTATAGAAGATCCGGATACAATTCTTCTTTGATATTATCACAACAACTTTGTGTGGGTACAATTGATTTCTTAATTGTTCTAGTGTAGATCAGTTGCTTTTATCTAATTCAAATAGATCAGCTATGTAGAAATTTTGTCCTTCGATAGAAAAAAGTGCCAAAATATATTGTCTTTACATATATGAATTTTTTTAGAATAAGCCAAGAAATAATACAACAAAGCTAGGATAAGAACCATCTCTAAGACAAGTCAAACCGCAAGCTTTTTGGCAGATGCTTTACAGTTGCAACTATACCTTACTCAATCCTTTGGCAGCCATCAAACTTGAAGGACTCTCCTAGCAAACAAACACCACCCTTTTGTAAAATTCTTTTTGTAGAAATTCCAGAATAATTCAAATAAGACAGTTCCACTTACATACCTAAGCCAAATAATGTAGTAAACACGTTCACAACCCCAAAAGGAAAACATCAAAATTAAATGCATTAACCTAGGTTTGACTCTCTTAGAAGTGGTGAATTAAAATTTGTTGGTTCCTACAATTTGGTAGCTTGCATTAATCTAATGAATTTGGTATATTAATTTGACAAAGTATTTCTCCAGGATTACAGTTGTAGAATGCATCTCAACTAGCTTTATTTAGAGAATTTTCAACACAGGTTCACCTCCTTAAAACCATTGTTGCGTCAATCAAGACATCTGCAATAGCTGACACATGGATATATCACACAGTAAATTAGAAAGGTGGAAAAGAGAATCTCTTACATTTCTTCTCCAAGTCAAATACTTCACCAGTATTGAATAAAGATTCTCCTTATTATAAGAGGTATGGAACTCTAATCCTGCATAAAAAAAATAATGAAATGAGAGGAGAATATCATCAAATGTTACAATTATAAGTTGCATAGAATTGAGCAACACTTGAATGCATCAAATGGAATAAACAAGTACATTTTGAACGACAAAAACATTTCAAATAAAATGTATAAGTAAATTGAAAGATTGGATCAGGAAACCACCACCTCATAAGTTACAAGAACAAATGAACAATACCACCATGAAGATCCGTGGGTAGAGAAAATAGAAAACTATTTGTGCTTCAAGTACTTACAGCTGATTTCAAAAAACAATGTATCTACTCCATACTAATTAACTAGCAAATATACGTACTTTTCATAGTTGATCCATCCTAATTTTTTGTCTTCACACAGAACCTGTAATAAGAGCTAAAAGAAAAATAAAATAGTAAGAATACTTCTTATTAGTGAACTAAAGAATACAGTCAATGTACTCTTTGTGTTTTGTGAAAACTCAAAATCTATATAAAAAGTATTGATGAAGAAATTTTTTCTAATTTAATAAATACATATTCATGTCCTCTACAAAATAATTTTCTTGAATAAAGAAGAAGGGTAGAAGAGTATTTCTACTTTCAACACCAAACGTTCTTAGTGTATCTTTATATTCATAATGTTGTAAAAATGGGCAAACAATTCTAGTAGTTAAAAACCTGTTACTAAATAGAAATGTCTTTCTAATATTAGAGACATACAATGTACAAAAAGAAATTAAAACTTGTAACAAAAATGTTTTAATTACTTTGTCAATTCAACATAGTCTAACGTCTAAACACCTCCCCACACTTTTCATTTCAAGGAGGAATAAAGATTAGCAGTATGTCATAGAAAGATCACCCAAATAAACTTAGCTACACACTCCTGGAAGTCCACATGTCAGATATCAAAGTACACTCATCTCGATATCTAGAAGACACTAATAGAGCTCAATAAAATTGTATTACAGGTTTACCACAAGTTCTTTAATTATCTGGGATTTTCACTTGGCAAAATAAATTATTACTTTAATTTAAATAACAACATACCTAGTCTAATCCCCCAAAGTGAGGTCTGAAAAAGGTGGTGTATGAAGACCTAACCTCTACCTTAAAGGTAGAGCAGCAATTTCTAATAAATTCTTGGCTTAAAATCTGTCTATAAAAGGAGAATAATAAAAATGAAAAACATTTTTTCAATCATGTGATATTTGTAGTATAACCGCCATATGTAAGTGCAATCCGAAAATGAAGAGTTATACTTGGTGAAAGAATACATAGTTGGTCAACTATAGATTTTCCATTATTGATACTATATGCATCTATAAATTCTGTATAGAGCTGTACAATTAGAACTAGTTCGCTCGATTCAATACTTAAATCAATATGAATGTTAAGTCTTAAACATCATAGTTGTTGTATATCATTTTTTACAATTACCTATGGAATTTAATAATGGAATCCTCCTTTAAAAAACCAGTAATTTTGTTGGAAAACTATTGAAGGTGGATCCATGTACTAGATCTACTACGAGACCATTGTGCTTGGCTTTGTGTGCAAATTTCGATGGAGAATTCAGTTCTAATTTCTATTCAAATAGGGAACCATAAATAACCAATTTTATATGAGGGTGAGGGATATCTTTGTACTATTTGTGGAAGATATAGTCATATAAATGAAAAAATATATACATCACGAACCTCAACTAGTAGTGGAGCCCTCTCAACGAGAAAATTTCATCTACTCTGGGGAACTCCAAAAATCTAAAATTGTATACAATCAAATTTCTCCCCAAATGAAGGAACAATGCAGGGAAGAAACCAATAAGTACAAAGACAGCTTCGGCACAACAAAATCAACTAGAATCAACTACTTCAGATGAATAATCAATGATGCTTACATGTTTCTGAATTCATTAAAGGAAGGTTTTTTACTTTGGAGCAGCTTAGGACCAAGGTAACATATTTTTTTAAAACTATTTACATTTTTGAAAAGTATTATGCCCACCATAGTAAAGTAGTGATTAAGAGGGCATTCTTAAGCCAAAATTCAAAATATCCATAAATCAAAATATGAATTAAATTTCAAAAATTGTGAATTTGAAAGTTAGTTGGGTCCTTACGTCTTTAAGAATTTAACAATATGTCGGGAATGCAGGAAACCCAATCAAAATGGCTCATGAACATAGGAGCCCCATCGCGATTGCAATGAAGAAACCCAAACGCAACCTGAACTTCAATAAATTGCTAACAAAGTCCACTGAATGTGATTGTAAAGTCCATTCTTTCAGCCACTCTACAATTATGGTGGTACTCTTGTGAACACAAAGAAGGACCACTTCAACAAGTGACAGTAAACCCAAAATTGTCCAACTTCTAGAACATACCACCAAAATACATTTAGGACCATCCATAAACAAGTTCACTCTAAAAGCACAAAAAAGATCAGCAAATACAGTTCCTCCATAATAGAAGCACTACACAAATAGTTGTACTTTTTAATTTAGAACATTTTGGAAGAAAAAGAGCAGCTAAATGGAATAGATAACATACATTCGAGATAGATGAGCATAGAATAGGAAAATTATCTATAGCTGCAAACAAATTTGGTAAAGTTGCTCCCTCATTTGCTACTGTGCATTAAAATTGATAGTTAGTACAATCTAGGTATTGATGATGATGCTAGGGTAAATTTGAGACTAGCTGTGAATTCGAAGAGAACTCTTTTAATTTTACATTTTTTAGAAAAATAAAAATGGATTATAAAAGGCGCATATATGTATTTAATGAAAAAGAAATGTTATTAAAATTTTAATATTATGTTTTAGCGGTACTTTCTCCCGTCCAAGGTTGTCAATTACAATTTGGGACCTGTTCAAATCTTTTTTAGCGACTAGATTTTCTACATTCACAATAAAATACAATATTATGGACAAACATATAATCTCATCCTAATACATGTAATTTTAGAGATGAGATTATTAATCTATCCCTAAATGTTGGTCACAAATAAAGCAATTACTTGTAGTATGAACATAAATACATGAAAACTATAATATTTGAGAATTCAAGACCAAGCATAAACATATATCTTAAATAATCTATAAACTGAAAGACTTAAATCTGATAATTGAATAAATGAGAATCTGTATTCTTTCATCAGGTGAACCTAAATAGAAACTATACTGAATACTATACTGAGACTATAGGAGGTATCATATAATTTACATGCTCCAATCTGAGAAAATTGGGGTCCAACCGGTAACCCTAGTTGGAAGGGTATCAGCCTATGCCATGGGTACTAACAATGGTTATGTGGATACACTAGGTTGGCATCCCAAAGGACTAAGAAGACACCCTTAACTGGCAAGTTCTCTAAAGAGATATGTGTTACGCTCAACTGGCAGGTAGACACTTAGTCAACCCTCAATTGGCAGGTAGACATCTCTAACCTATGTTGGCTACGTAGTTCTGTAACTCGGGGATTTCTAGTAAGGGCCACACCCTTTACTGTCAGTTGAGCCCTTATCCTTGAGTTTACTCAGTGCTAAATCCTAGTCCCAACTAAATAGATATTGAGAATGGAATGGATTGAACTAGACTAAACATTATTACATAACTGATAGTTCTCATCATGATCATAAACATGTAAGTATACTGATAAGAGTCATGGATTAACTCTATAATTACTTGAAAAATTGAATTAATGTAAAATATATTGGTTTAAGGAGTTAATTACCTACCAACATTGAATGAACATAAGTATGCGATATCAAACTTCAAATGAAGCAATACGTGATTATGGTTCAAACACCCAAACATGGCATCTCATCAAAATATGTGAAAATCATACACTTAAACATGAGTAAGCAATAGGAATTTTTTATGGCTAAACTCATAACTTGAGGATTCATCCTGAAACCAATTGAAAATAACATGGAAATTCCAATACTCAAAATGATACGGTTCATTCTACTTGAAAATACTTGTAACCAAAACTTGTTATTGAATTAACAAGAGATTCACCGATTTAGTTCAAATTGAATATTTGAAACTTATAATTTAAAACACCAAAATGAGTTCTTGGACTCCATGGGTGAAAGGAACCCACGGATGAACATCACAATTACCTCGCTTGATGAATTCGTTAAGATTCTTCGAAATTTATTGAGGTTTGAAGCATTAATTCCTTGATTGCTTGTGAAAGAGTTAGGATTTGTTCTTGAGGCAAGGGATGCTTCTTTTGAGAGAATTTTTGATAAAAAGAACAAATAATGCTCTTTAGGAACCTAAATTTCATGTTATGAATGAGTTGATTAAAAGGGAAATAATGTAAACACCCATAAATGATGAAGGACAAATGCAGGACAAAGAGGGGAGGAGTAACATGAGCTTTGGAGCTCAATACTGGAGTGGGCAGTGCGGGATCTAGAGTTGTGAACTAGGGGTGAAGCATAGGCTCTGAAGTTGTATATTAGGGGGGGTGGGGAGGCGGGGTGACACAAGATAATCTAGGTGGTGCTACTACCTTGGTTCTCTTAACATGCCCTTACGCTCGTCCAAAAATTTTGAAACTCGCCCTAGATGTACTTTTAACTACATCAATCATGAATCAGCTCTAAAATCAAATTTTTGAGGTTTGAAAGGTCAAAAATAAAATCTTCAATGTTTAGGAGCCTTAGAAATGACTAAGTCCCAACAGTTAGGCTAATTTCTAAGCTTTGGACCCCTTATGCATGCAAATGAAAGATGAAATGAGCTAAGATTTTTATGGGGTATTACAATATCTCCCCCTTGGGAACATTCATCCTCAAATGATACTGGTTTAGCTGAAAGTACTAAAGTATCTAAGATCATATGCTGAATATGAATGATCGAAACATGATTATATAACTAAGTCTGAAACATGACACATGAGTGTATGCAATGACATGAAATGGGTTAAATAGCTGAAACATAGAATAAAAGAGAGTCAATCTCAATAAAATCATTATCTCAAGCTGAATCTGAGTTCTTGGGAAAAAATTGAGGGTACTTGATTTGCATATTTGCTTTTGCTTCCCCAGTGTCTCCCACAACGGACTGATTCCGCCAAAGAACTTTGACCTAGGGAACTTTTTTGTTCCTTAGTCAACGAACCTAATGATCAATGATCTCAACTTGGAATCCTTCGTAAGAAAGGTTATCCTAAACATCCATTCTTTTAAATGGGTCAACAAAAACTGAATCACCAATACACATCTTTAATGGGGAAACGTGAAACACTGGATGAACTGATGCTAATTATGCAGGCAACTCAAGCTACTAAGCCACCTTACTTAAATGACTCTAGATTCTATACGGGCCAACATATCGAGCACTGAGATTCCCCTTCTTGCCAAATATCTTTACTCCCTTCATAGGCAAAACCTTTAAATAGACAAAGTTACTGAACGACAAACTCCAGATCTCTTCTCCTTAAATTTGCGTAAGATTTCTGATGGGTTTGGGCTATCTTCAGCCTCTTCCTAATCCGCTAAAATTTTTCCATGGCCTCATACACTAAATTTGGATATTTCAAAGTATCTTCACTATAATACCCCAAACTTTCTTTAAGTCGAGTTTAATCTTTAAGAAGAGTAAGGGCTGACTTCCTAAGTAAAAAATATTTTAAAACATGTAGAATTTCCCTAATATCGACTTTCTTTCATGTAGTTAATTCAATAATCTTTCCATCGATACAAAATTTGTCAAAATTTGATGTCGGGGTAGAAAGTTATGAACATTTTACAAAAAGCTGTCTAAACAGCCAAAGTGCGATGGGCAGGCCGACGGACCATCGAGCTAGAAATGGTCCATCGCCCATTTCCATCGCCATGATGCAGTAGCCCTATCCAATAGACAAGTGTGATGGTCAGGACCGATCGACTGTTGAGCTAGCGATGGACCATTGCCCCAAGCCATTACAATGAGGCAGTAAATCCTAGTTTTGGTCCAGGTGCGACGGTCAGTCTGACGGACCATTGACCCAACAACAGACCATCGCATGTCCCGTTCAGTGATTTTTAGTCATTTTAGAAAGTGCTTTTTGGTTTTTGTCCATCCTTTTAATCACCTATTAATATCAGATCAAGGCTCCCAACTTCATTATTCATCTATAACATCAAAAGTTGGTGTTTCTTTCAAGATCAAAAACCCAAGAACAAGTTCAAAACCCTTCTTCATAAAACAAAGAATCTCTTCAGGAACCTTTAAGAAAAAGTCTCCTAAGGTATGTCAGATGTTGATTCTTGGGTTATTTCCACCCAAGAAGTCGAAGAATGATTTTTAAAATTACAAAGTTTATGTATTTATGAGATTTCGTGATTTATGTGTATTGAAGTACATGATTATGTGTTGTTGAGTTTTAATTAATTATTTAGACTACAGGTTTTATGAATTGATTCTAGTATGTGATTAATTATGTGATGTTCATGATAAACACTATTCAAGTTGCATGTTGGTTGATGAAATCATGATACTTGGGTGTAGTATTTGTTGTATAAGTAAAGCATGCTCCCCACATGTTTGACAAAATATTTGTGAGAAGGAAATAGAGTCAACATATCATAGTTAGCAAGAAATCCCCAATTATGTATAAGTTCATGTAAGCCAAGTGTTTGTTATAAAACCATATTGAATTATTTATGATATATTAATATGCACTTCCTATACCATTACATGTTTATGATATTCAAGTGATTGGCGAGATGTCGCATTGATTATATTGTGGATGATAGCCTATTGTCACGTTTTGTACTAGTTGTCCTATTTTATGATATATGTTATCGAGTCCTGGGGGTATCTAATACCCGAAATTTAGCTACTTATCTAGAGCTGAGTCAATCTCAGTATAATTTCAATCAAGCCATCATCAGTAGAATTCAGACAGTTACAAAACATAAGAAAATTTATTAATCTCAATATAAGTGTAATCCAGTCTCAGTATCATTCTAATCCGGCTTAGTATTCAGTTTCAACTCAATAGTATAAAGAAGTAATCAATATTTAGTAGTACTCAATAGTATTCATTATTCAACTTAGAATTCAGTGAAAGTTAGTAGGCTAACAAGAATTCAGTAGCATTTTAGCCAGATACTAGAATTCAAGTGGCATTTCGTCAGATAACGTAACGAAGTGAACTCAGTTAGATTAGTTAAGAAATATGAAGAGTAACAGATTCAGATCAATATAATTTCAGTTAAGAATCAGTTCAGATTCCTTTTGTTGGGATTAGGAACTAGCACCAAGATAGTGCAGGGATGGTGGATTCCCCGTTAAAGAAGTAATGTCGTGAGTAACAGTCCCTGAACTCCAAAACTACGTAGCCATCACAGGACGAGGAGTCACCCATTAGATTAATGCTTGACTATCATACTGCATTAGGCTTGACTTCCTATTCAGGATCACCCATTAGAGAGGCTTGACCATAGCAGAAATCTTTACCCGTGGTACGGTATTGACACCATTCTAGTTGGGGTTATAGGTTTGACCCTACTAGTTCAAATTTGAGGCATGTAGGTTATGTGAGAACTCCCCCAGTTGCAGTTTCAGTATAAGTCTTTAAAGTAAAACTCAGAAATCAAAACTGTCAGATACAGTCACCTATCTGAGTAAGGAACTTAGATAGTTCCATAGATTCATAGACCACCCAATAGATAGGACTAGTCTCACATAAAGTTAATTAGTAGTAGTACTAATAGATCCATAAATCACCCATTAGATGGGAATAATCTCAAACTCAGTCCATTATTTCTATTATTAAAAGATTTAGAGATCTTCTACTACATAGGCCTGATCTCTGGTATAATCATTTCTTATCATTATTAGTAGATTCATAGATCATTTGTTTGAGAGGTTTGATCTCAGATTTAGTCAGTCAATAGTAGCAAGCTCAGAACTCAGTTATTGATATGAGTAGATTAAATTTTTCAGTCTTCCAGAGTTAGTGAACTCAAATATTAGTATTTGTAGACCTAGTCATCAGTAAGTCCTTATTCAGAAACTAGTATTCAAAGTTTGTATTTAGTGTTTCAATGATTCCAGTTTTGGTTTGAGCATTCATACATATTTCCCCATTCAGTATTCTCATGTTATTTGGTTTAGAATATTCATGCATAAGCTTTTGTATTTAGCCTTACCTCATCTAGCATACTAGTACATTCAAAGTACTGATGCATACTTTCCTGCACTATGGTGTCTTATACTATAGGTTCAGATGTACGGGATCCAGAGCACCAATAACAGTCCAGACTAAGTCTTCATTCGAAGATTATTCGTATTTTATTATTCCATTAGATTCAATTTATTTTTGGCAGACGAAGCTATTTGGGGACATGCCCCATCAACTCCACAGTTCAGAAGTTTAGAGGCTTTTTGATCAGATATATCAGTATTCAGTTTTCATTTTTGAGTATTTTAGATGTTTTGAATCTTATGACAAAATTTTGCCAGTTTTCCATATTTATTTTCGTATATTATGCAGTGCTCAGTCACAGATACCAGTAGAGGGTTACCTTATTGTCCTTCGGGATCATAAGCACCGTGTGTCATTCTGATTCCAAAAAATTAGGGCGTTACATTCACCTACCTCAAGCTAACCAATAGGAGATCTATATCTCCATTCTTAAAAAACATCAAATAGAGCCATATGAATACTAGAGTGATAACTATTGTTATAGGAAAACTCAATCAAAGATAAGTGGTCATCTCAACTACCTCTAAGGTAAATAACACCTGCTCTTAACATGTCCTCTAAGGTCTAAATTGTCCTCTCTTCCTGACAAACTATCTGAGGATAAAAAGCTGTATTGAGATGAACTTGGGTACCAAGATGCTTCTGAAAAGACTTTCAAAAATGAGTGGTGAACTGAGTATCTCTATCTGATATGATAGACAAAAGAATCCCATTCAACCTAACAAAATCCCTAGGATAGAGCCTGGCATAATCCTTAGACAAGTAAGAACTATGAATTGGTAGGATATGAGATGATTTGGTCATTCTGAATACAATGACCCATATCGAATCATGATTACAATGCGTGCGAGGCAAACCTAACCTAAAATCCATATTCATCACCTCTTACTTCTAATTAGGGACACTAAACTCATACAATGTGTGACTAGTCCTTTGGTTTAAACCTTAACCTACTGACAATTAGAACACTTAGCTACAAAGTCTATAATATCCCTCTTCATACCACTCCACTAATAGATTTCCCGCAAGTCATAGTACATCTTAGTGGCTGCTGGATGATAGAGCATCGCGCACCATGTGTTTCTACATGTATTCATTGTCTCAAGTCATCAACACATGAAACAAATAATCTACCTTGACAGTGCAATACACCATCTCCCTCATTGGAGAAAACCTCTACCTTCTGATTTGTAACTACCTCCTTTAACTTAACCAAAATTGGATCTTTGTCATACTTTTATTTTACTACAGCAATCGAGGATGATTCCAAACCATTCTAAACCCATACACTACCTTCAAGTGAATCAACCAACTAGACTCCTAATCTAGCAAGCTGACGAACCTCATTGACAAACTTTTTCTTGTGCTCCTCAACATGAGCAACACTACACATAGACCACCTGCTAAGGGTATCGTCCACTACATTAGGCTTTGTCGAAGGATACAACACACTTATATCATAATCTTTCAACAACCCAAGCTACATTCTCTGATGAAGGTTAAGATATTTCTGTGAAAAAAGGTACAACAAACTCTTAAGGTCAGTGAACACATACACATAAATCCCATAAAAGTAATGTCTCCATATCTTAAAGAAAACACAACATTTGCTAACTCAAGATCATGGGTAGGATAATTTTTTTCATGGGGATTATGTTGTCTAGAGGAATAGCCTATGACCTTACCTCTTTGCATCAACACACAATGAAGAACAACTCTGTAAGTATCACAGTAAATCAAAAATTCATCTGAGCTATCTGGCAAAGTCAAAACTTTGGCTGAAGTGAGATGAGTCTTCAACTTCTAAAAAGTCTTATTGTGAGAATCTGACCACTATAATTTGACTTTCTTTTGAGTCAATCGATAAATTAGGGACATAATAGAAAAGATGGGTCTAGGATAGTTTATCACTACTTCGATCTACTGAGGGTCGACACTAATGCCACCATTGGAAATAATATGGCAAACGAAAGCTACTGATCTCAGCCAAAATTTTTACTTGCTAAATTTGACAAACAACTGGTGAACTCTAAATGTATGCACCAATTTTCTCTGATGGTTTGCATGATCATCCCGACTATGGGAATATACAAGAATATCATCAATAAAGACTATGACGAACATGTCCAAGTACTGCTTAAACACTCTATTAATCAAGTCCATAAAAGCTGCAGGGGTATTCATTAGTCTAAAGGACATGACAAAGAATTTAAAATAATCATATCGAGTCTTGAAGGCTATTTTTGAAATGTAACATTTTCTGACTATAAGTTGATAATAGCCGATCTGAGGTCTATCTCAT
The DNA here is from genome assembly GCA_030864225.1 of Capsicum baccatum var. pendulum. NCBI lineage: Eukaryota > Viridiplantae > Streptophyta > Magnoliopsida > Solanales > Solanaceae > Capsicum > Capsicum baccatum. The sequence continues at coordinate 144,975,160 of CM061560.1, forward strand.
AGAAATAAATGGAATCCTTAAGTTGGTGAAATAAGTCATCAATTCTTTGGAGTGGATAATTATTATTGATTGTGAATTTGTTCAACTGACGTTAATTGATGCACATTCTGAGTAAGCTGTCTTTCTTATGCACGAATAAGACTAGAGTGCCCTATGGGGAAACACTGGGCCTAATAAAACCCTTATCTAAGACATCTTGAAACTACTCTTTCAACTCCTTAAGCTTAGTTGGAGCCATTCTGTAGGGTGGAATAAAGGTAGGCTAGGTATCTAGAAAAAGACCTATGCAGAAGTCAATTTCACTTTCGGGAGAAACTCTAGGAAGGTCTTTAGGAAGCATATCTAGAAATTCCCTTACTACTGAAACTGACTCAAGACATCGAGTCCTAGAACTAAAGTCTTTGACTCAAACAAGATGATAAACATACCCCATAGAGATCATTTTTCTTTCTATAATATAGGAAATGATTTGACCCCTAAGCATAGAGGTACTACTCCTCTATTTAATGAAAGGTTCATTAGGAAACAAAAACTGAATAACTCTATTTCTACAATCAACTAAGGCATAACATGATTGGATGCATTCTATGCCGAGAATGACATCAAAATTAGTTATCTCTAACTCCACAATACCTACTGAGGTAACACTCTGGGATACTTTAACCGGGAAGCTCTTATATAAATGCCTAGCTACAATGGATCGACCTACTTGAGTAGACACTGAGAAAGGTTTACCTAAAGATTTGGGACTGACACCAAAATCGACTACTATATAAGGAGTTTCAATCGAGTATGAAACTCCGAGATCTAATAAAGAATAAATGTAGAGATGAACGACATGCAACTTACCCATAACCACATCAGTATAACTCTCCTAATCTACTTGAAGCTGTAAGGAATATAACCTATTATGACACTGCCCACTGGTTACGCTGGAAATAGTACCATGCTGAGTTGGGTGACCATCCAAAACTGGAGAATGATTAGACTGTCCCTACTTGCTGGCCTTTGGACAATCTCTAACACTGTGGCTTGGCTTGCCATATCCAAACCACACATCACTATCGACTCTACAGACACCCTGATAATGCCTGTCATAATTCCCATAAAGTGGATTAGTATGAAAACTATTCACACTACCCTAGGACTTGGATCCTGGCGTTGTATCCCAATATTCTTTCTTGACTCTGCACTCACACTCGACATGACCCACATAAAATCTATCACTTTTTGAAATATATTAAGAAACTCCTACGGATCCTCCTCAGACTTGGATCCCAAAAATAGAGAAGGATTTATTCGGGTAAAGTCCTGAATCCTAGTTGCATCTGTATTTGGCACTACATTACCTGGGGTACGAACTTACTGATTATTCTGAATAGATACTAAATAAGATAAGGTAGTAAAATAAGATCTGGACTTAGCGTGAGAGACATGTTCATTGAGGGGATCTTCCAAAACATAAAGTGGTGTGGGCTGATTCCCGTTCCTTCTTTCATATTTTATTTTGGGAGGTATTGGATGTAAACAGAATAAAGGATGAGTTAGAAAAAGAGCTTAAGTAGATCTTATGCTCTATCGTATGACAAGAATATAGAAAGAAGGGAAAGTTTTCCTAACACATCTTGTAGCCTTTTGTCCATAAGTGTGACACACATTACACATATGTACAAGACTCTAATTAATGCATCTTTCACACTCTCTAAGATACTTTAAACCCATGGGCTTCGATAACAAGTTTTGTTATGACACAGGGCTAACCCCTAGTCATAACAATGGTTCTTACGATCACAGCTAACCACAAGCTAACCCATGAGGTGGTATTTGTTGTATGCACTAAATAAATATAAACATAGCACCTGCGTGGAAGATAACCTGAAATGGAAAATATAAATCTAAATACCAAAATATTATATCAATCATAATTCTGATACATATGATAAAAATTAAAAGTAACGGACTGACTATCTAACAGACTTTTAGAATGTTTGAAAGCATCTAAATTAACTGAGGAGTTGATGGGATAGAATCTTAATTAACTTTGACTACTGAATGTGGTTAAATACTAAAAAAATCAAATGAACACAATACGTCCTAGATGGATGAGGACTCAGCACTATGACATTTGGATTACATTGTGCTAACTAACTCTGTTCGGGAAACTGTGCATCCGAACATATAATATATGACATCATAGTGCAAAGAAGAGTATGCGGTCAACACTTAGAATGTACTAGTATATGAGATGAGGTTAGGCAGATATACATGGTGTACTGTGCATATAAACTAAGGACCGATTGAATAGCATGAGATAACTAGACATGAATGCATGAAAAGTGTAACAACTGAATATGCAAGACCAATCATAAACATATATCTAAAATAATCTGTAAACTAAAAGACTGAAATTTGATAATTGAATAACTAGGAATCTGCATGCTTTGGTTAGGCAAACCTGAACTGAAACTATACTAAATACTGTACTGAGACTATGGGAGGAATCCTGTATTCGACATGCCCTAATTTGAGCTAATCGAGGTCTAACCTATAACAAAGTTAGAAGGTTGCTTGTACCGTACCATGAGTATAAACACTGTCTATGTGGATCCACTAAGTTGGCGTCCTGAATTACTAAGGAGCAACCCTCAACTGGCAGGTGCTCTAAAGAGATATGTGTCACCCTCAACTGGTAGGTAGGCACTTAGTTAACAATCAACTGGAATGTAGAAAACTCTAACCTACGTTGGCTACATAATTCTATAAGTTGGGGATTGGTACTAAGGGTCACATCCTCTACTGGTTGGTCAGCTCTCATCTTTGAGTTCACTCAATGCTAATGCTAATCCTAACTAAACTGACACTACTGGAATGGACTAAACTATAATAAACATTATTACATAACTGATAGTGTTCATGATGATCATAAATATGTAAGTATACTGATAAGAGTCATAGATTAACTGTATGAGTACATGAAAAGATGAATTCATGTAAAACACAAACGTATCTAGCATTCATAACCCACCAACACTGAATGAGCATGAGTATACAATATGAAACTAGTAATGCAGTAATACATGTTATGGTTCAAAGACCTAAACATGGAATCTCATCAAAACATGTGAAAATCATACACTTAAACATAAGAATACAATACGAGTTTTTATGACTAAAATCATAACCTAGGGATTCATCCCAAAACCAATTGAACATAATATTAAAATTCTAATACTCAATCATGATATGGTTCATTCTAATGGAAATTACTTATGACCATAATTTGTAATTTAATTAACAAGAGATTTATGGACTTAGTTCAACTTGAACACTTAAAACTCATAATCTAAAACACCAAAAAGGGTTCTTCGACTCAATGGGTTAAAGGAACCCATGGATGAACATCACACATAACTCACTAGATAAATTCATGAAGATTCTGGGGAATTTCTTAAGGTTTGAGTATTGAATTCCTTGATTGCTTGTAAAAGAGTTAGGCTTTGTTCTTAAGTAAAAGGATGCTTCTTTTGACAGAATTTGTGAAAAAAAGAGCAAATAATGCTCTTTGGAAACAAAAATTTCATGTTACGGATAAGTTAGGTAAAGGGGAAATGACCCAAATACCATTAAATGATGAGGAAAAAATGCTGGGTAAAAAGAGGAGGGGTGACACAAGATTTGTAGCACCGGACCAGAGCAGACAACGCGGTCTCTTGAGTGGTGTACTGGGGGCACAATGCGGGCTAATCCCGATTGTGCTACTGCCTTTGTTCTCCAAACTTGTCCTTATGCTCATGCAAAAATTGGAAAACTCACCCGAAATGTACTTTTATCTTTCACGATCATGAATCAACTAAAAAATTGATGTTACATGGTCGAAAAGGTCAAAAATAAAATCATCGAAGTTTAGGGGCCTTGGAAATGACTAAGTCTCGACACTTAGGATAATTTCTAAGCTTTGGACCATTTATTCATGAAACTGAGAGTTGAAATGAGCTAAGATTTTTCAAGGGTATTAGAAAAAGCTGCCCAAAAAGGGAAGGTAGCTGACAACGCAAAGGGAATGAAAGTTATACCCCAAGATAAATTACCTCCAAAGCACCCGAGGAGAAAAAATCCAACTATCTCTCCTCCCTATACACCACAACCTGCAATTGATAATAATGAGGCTGAATCTAGTTCAACAGAGGATAATTTTGAGGAGGCTCAAAGTATAGAAGAGGTTCACGCAACCCCGATAGATAGACAGGACCTCCCACTTGCATTTATCATTACCCTAGTACCTTTCATTAAATGATTAGGGTACCCTAAAATACAGAAAACATTAAATAGTAGGTTAGTCCAACCTTTAGGTAGCAAGATAAGAAAAGTGTTATATTTGGAGTGAAGATTGACTAATATTAGGATGATAGATTTACCTTGTTTAGAGTAGTGTTTCCAAAAACATGGATTTGAGTGGAGGAAAAGTGCACCCGAAAGATAGAGTGAGATCCTGGTTCATGAATTATATTCTACATACAAAGGGGAGCTTCAGAGATTATATGCACAAGGTCAATTATGGAAGGGTGGTGCGCCTATCACCTTTGCTGGTGATTCGAGGAGTCTAGATAGAAATTTCCCCAAACTATTAATAGATTTTTTTATGGACTGGAGTATTAGGCTCCGTTAAACACTGGGGAGATGGTGAACATGCAGTGTGTGTTAAAGAATGGTGGACATTGGCCCAACACTGGCTGTGTCCAACCACAAGAAATGATGTACTAAGCCCAGTACGAGATGCTATGATTACTTACTTCAGTGATGGCTATGAGTTTGATGTACTAGAGTTCTTATCCTGAGAGATCAAGGATCGTGCAGTTGGGGGTGAAAATTCATTGTAGGCTTACCTTTATGATTACACAACTATGTCTAGATATGGGAGTAATGGAACTCTCTTGGATAGATATGATGCTTGAGGCTACACGGACCACTATTTTGGGTCTGATTAAAGATGTGGCCAACTCTTTGGATAGACAAGCAAGACATACAGCAGATGTACTGGTAGGTATGTTCCCCCAAGGTGGACCGGCTGAGATGGCTGAGCCTACTTAAGTAGAAGAACAGACAAATAAATCACATACAAATGCAACGTGTACTTTTAGTGCCCCACCACTAGTTTAGTCTGTACCACCTAGACCACGAAGTATGCATTTTGGTATTATAATTATTTCATAGGTGCTTTGAACCGAGGTCAAGACTAGATTATCCAGGTTGAAGGCTAAGGTTGAATATATTAAAGGGGGCGTGAATCCCTTGCTAGAGACACAGTTTTTAAAACAAGATTGACGGGTCTAAGGGAGGCTGGATAAATTTAAGTCGAGGATCACTTGATAGCTAAGCAATGGTTAGACACCTATTATTATTGAGGTAAAATTTGATGTTTCATAGATCAAGAGAATGGTCATCAAATTGTATAACAGATCGGTTATTTTGGATCCCATGATTGAGACTATAGTACCTACAGTACATGTGCCAAACATTTGGGTAATTTTGAGCTGGAAAGATGCACAAGTTAGAGAAACCAAAGAGTAGAGAAGAGAATAAAGTGAAAAATAAAAAAAGATAAAGAAGCTGAAAAGAGGGCCAGAGCTGAGAGCATTACGAATGAGTGGGACCAGGAACAACTAGTCTGTGAGATAGCCATGGGATCTGGAAGATTGAAATCACCAGTTAGTAATGTTGAGACGGCTAAATATTAGAACCCTGACTATTGATGCAGTACCGACTGATTGGATGGTAGCTCATGTAAGTGCGACCCGAACTGAGAGCTCACATACTGATATTGATGAGCCAACACCTTGAGTACCTAAGTATGACGTTCCACCTTCACTTTTGTTTTGTAGGACTGAGGGCAGCGCAATGATCTTTTAGTTGTGGGTGGGGGTATCCAAAATCTTGAAATAGCTAAAATGTCTGTTAGCTAAAAGTCTATTATGACTTATAGGATTTTCGGTGCAAACAACAAAGATAGGGAGAAAATCAACGCCTATGGCAGCAGATTATTTGTGAATTGTTATTTTTGAGGATTTTGACAAATTTTATTTGTAATAAAAAATTGTGATTTTTATTTTGAAAATTGATTTATTAATGTAGAAATATAGTTGATTTGAAATAATTATGTTGAGAATCTATGTCAAAAAGCAAGTGCATTGAAAAATTGACCCCTCCTAAAATTTTGTTTAAATTTTATTTAGTGCATGATATATATATTTGGGTGAGACTGTTGTGAATTTGGAAATGACATTAGGATTAAGGATAGAAGAATTAGACCTATGTCTAGGATAGTTAAGTAGGAGATGATCATAGGCCCCTTTTTTATGAGTCCACTTGAGCCTAAATGTCCTAACCAAATAAATGAATCTCTTTGAGCCAAATGTTTGAGCCTGAATAAACTAATTTTGTTGTTTTCACCAATTTCTCCTTCACGTTTTCTTTATAATGAACTTGTTTTAGCCTTTGTATTCCATGGACATTGTGCACCTCAACTCAAGAAAAAAACATTAGTTGAGAGCAGCTATTGTGGGGGTGCATAGGAGAAAATGAATGTGAATAAAGTGTGTAGAAGGAAAATAGATGAAACATGAGCAGGTGTGGTCAAAATAAAAGAAGGAAAAGTTGCAATAAAGATCAAAGGAAAAAAGAAATGAAAAATAAAAGTTAGAAATCATACGTGGCTCAATTTTATTGTGCTTAAACTAAAAAGGGAGACATAATGATATAAATTAATGAAGAAATGGAAAAATAAATGGACCCCGAGAAATACGTAGTTTCCAGGAGGATTAGTCACTAAATGAATCCCAAAAGATATCATACCAACCCCAAGCCTCCTTACATGATGAATAAAGCCTTATAGTGCTCCTACCATGACTATCTGAAAACTTAGGAAAAAGGCATAAGGGCAAGCCTATGGTACTTTGTATACTCCAGTGTTACTTCTTTGTGAGCGAGAGAGTTATTTTTTATATCCCTAACTAGATTTTCTTATATATACGAAGAGTGAATTGGATTTCTTTTTTTGTGAGTGCACAAGGGTTATATTGCTAGGTTGATGAACTGTTGGTGAATGTAATTTGTAGTTATTCTTAGTATTCTAATGCTAATGTATTAACATCATCGATTTCCCTCGTGTTTCTACATGTGCTAAATCGTTATACACAGTTTGAATTTTAAAAGTTAAAATTAGGAAGGGAACAAAGAGATTGAAATTGAGTTCAAAATCACTACCATGGGTAGCTTAAGATCTTCCTGTTTAATGACTGTCTCTATTCTAGAAAACAGTTATCATGTGTTGTTTGCCTGAGGACTTGGAAAATTTTAAGTTGAGTGAGTTAATGTGTCATAGAAGCACAATAATTTAGATTCTTAAAACCATTAATTTATGTGTGAAGTTAGGATATTTTGTTAGATATGATGCATATTGGTATATAATGCAGGTAAAATAGGTCTACAGTAGTATTGGAAAGAAAATGGAAGAAAAATACCTAGAAAAGACCAATTTTAATCAAGGTATGAGTCATATCTCAAGTCGTAAACACTCGACATGACTCATATAGGGAATCGTATACACAATAGAACAAAAATCTAATATAGAAAGTTAAGTAAAGGAAAGATACAACTTAAGTATCCAAGTTGTAAGCTATAATACGATTCGCATAGATAAGTCGTAAGTATAATAGAACCTAAGTTACCATCCAAAAATTAAATTCTCAGATGTATATGAGTCAGAAGTCTGAGTATGACACATATAGGGAAGTCGTAAACAAACAAGTGTCCAGATCTTAGAAAAACAGAAGTCCCTGGTGGATAAGAGTTAAGGACACGAGTTGTATACACATGTATGCCTCATATGAAGAACTCATATGCTTAACAAAAAGATAAAATATTGGGAGATCAAGCACTGGAATGGAAATAAGAAGCACCGGTAGAACTCATATGATCTCGGTATAAGTTAAAGACAGAATTGTACCGAGTGCCGACATAACTTTACCTTTTCAATTTTTGTTCGTAGTTATATGTTATTTTGAGACACTATAAATACCATAGGGTTTATCTTATATTAGGTTACAAACTAATATGATATCTTATGCTTTATTACAATACTTTACATATTATTACAATTATTCTTTAGATTTAGAGTTTTTATTCAATTCAAAACTTTGGAGTTTATTCATCTTATTCTTGAGTAATAAACTATATGTGTTCTTCATAGATTATCATGTTTTCTTGCACAAATATGAGCGGCTAATGTCCTTGACTAGGGATGAGGGAACTCTGAAGGATTAGATACGTAGAGGAAGTGTGACACTCATCTGTCCTAGGGTTTATGCAAGTATATTAATCTTCTTTGCATTAATTCATCTCAAGTCACTATAGAAGCTTGAGATGGCCTGTATTTGGATCCATCCCTAATAAGGATTTTGTGATTGGTAAGATAGTTAAGATGGTGATTTGGCATATCTACCTCTACTTTTTAGTCCCCGCATCTCATCTAATCACTTGATCCTAAACAGTGATAGTGAAATAAGGTTGAATCAAGGAGAAACAAGGCAACACCTTGAGATCTAATAAGTAAAGTTTCCGATTTATATTTTTACCTAAGAAGAAGCTGATAATACCTATCTTGTAGACTTTACATGTAGAATAACATAATATTTTGGTTGATCACGAGAAATTTACGGAGTTGAGAAGCCGGGGGAACCAAGCCTAGTGTTCATCCTATATTGTCTACAACTCAAGATTCGGTTACTACTTGCTCTTGATACTAAAAGATCCATTTACTTTCCTGTATTGCTTGTGGATTACATCAAGTCATGCGACTATTCATGTTTTTCTTGTGGGTTCGACCCCAACCTAGTTAGGTTATTGTATTTGTAATCAACCACAGTATACTTCTATTTGGAGTGTAGTTTTAGGTGACCTCATAATGCATAAATAAAACAATAATTGAATATATATATATATATGTACGCATATATATATTTATAAATATATTAACTTTTAAAGGATGCATGCTAAACGTAAATGACTCATTTTGGACTTGAGTAAAACTGAGGAGTACAACATTATAAAAGATGGATAATTAATCATATGAATAAGCGTAGCGAGCCATAACACTTAGTTTCTAAAATATTTAGTTCTATTCTTTCTTATGGGAGATTCTTCTAACCGACATAAACCATGTGAGCCACCATGGAGTTTAACGTCTTACCTATATTGGAGAGAGTTGTTCTATCCTTCCCATCATAATATAACCTTAACTTAAATGATCACTTTATTTATCTATATTGGACAAAAGCTTAACGTATGGTGGCTCGTAGTTTCTATGAATTTAGGATACAATCATCTGCATTCCCTTCTCGGTGGTAAATACTACTTCTAGAAAACTTATACGCTCATACTTCAAGAAACCCACCTTAAAAAAGCATAATGGTTTATAGAATGAAAACCTGTTATGTTTCTCTTTACTTTAAATCATAATCAAGATAAACAATTTTGTATTACATATCTTCTCTTCGGATCAAACGATCAAGTTTTTCATTAAATCACGTTATAAAACATATCAATAGAGCTTAGGAGCATTATCCTCTTTTAAACTCAGTACTTATACTTAGGACTTAGAATTCAATCTTTAATTCATAGAAATTCGTAAGAAAACTTCATGCTCAATAATCACCTTGAAGTCATTCTGTAATCCCAGTCAAGATACTGAAATTTAAATCATAATACAAATCTTATAAGTCAAAACATGAATATATGTGAACCTTGATGCACTTAAAGCTTTTAATCATATGGTAGTATCATACTTCAAGAATATGGATATTTGGGTATGAATCCTAATTAAAAATAAGTAAATTCAATCTTAAAACCATGCACTTTGGGCACAAAGATGAAAGATTATCCTTTATCATAAGCCTCACATACCTGAAATTTCTTGACATGTGAAAAAATTTTAAACCTTGGGATTTGAAAGATAAATTTATGTAAGGAACCCTAATGTTGATGTTCTTGAAGATAGGAGGAGGAAAGTGTTGTTAATTGAATAAGGAATAGAGCAAAATAACACCTCTTTGGGGGTTATAGGTCGTGGTTGGGAGATATAAGAGGGGAAAGTACAAAAAATCCCTTAGCTAAATTTTATAAAAATAGGTCATCAGTCTTTATGAGTAAACCATACGATTCATATAGTGAGGGTACGACTAGGCCTCATGACTCATAAGCTTTGAAATATTTAAGAGGGTACATATTGGTTAGCATACGAGTCGAAACCTATGACTACTAACATATCCATACGATTTGTAGGCCTTTACTTGTAGCTTGGACAGATCTTTTGAATACTACACTAATGAATTCATGACTCCCTTTCATATGACTCATATAGATGTAAAGCCCCAAATTTAGTACCTGGAATGCTACATGGTGCTCATGACTCCGAAGGACCACAAACTAACCTATGACTAATATTTATACTGTTATACTGCATAATATACTATATAACGCAGAAACATGAATTGAAAGGCCATAAGGTTCAACATTGAGATATAATATCTGCTAAATATATAACATCCGAGTGGGATGTGAAATACCTAAAACAACTGAAATAAACTGTCTGAACATAGGGTAGTCTGAAAATCCTTTAAATCATGACTGAACTGTTTGAATAAGGAGTTGATGGGACATGTCCCCAACTAACTCCAACTAATAAATAAATTAATGAGGTAATAAAGTAATTATCATATCCTTGAAATATGAGGACTCACTACTAAGTCTGACTGTTGAGACTGGAATATACTAATTCTCCAGAGCTCATGTCTGTTAACCTATGGTATAAGACACCATAGTGTAAATGCGTCAGTACTTGAATGTATTGGTATGCATGTGAGGTAGGCTGAATGGATGGGGTTCATATGCATGAATAATATTAACTAACTAACTAATATGAATGTGAGAATACATGCATGAATACATAGTAACTATAACTGAGATCGTGATCACATGAATTTACTAATAAGTAACATGACTGGTATTTGAGGTTTGATTACTGATATAACTGATAACATGAGTGACTATATCTGACAGTACTAAATCTTATTGAAATAGCTAAGTTTTGTATTGTTCTGAGTTGACTGTATCTGGCAGTCTTGAATTCTGTAGCTGAAACTGAGGGAAGTAGTTATCTAACCAATATGCCCCAAATAACGCATTATAACTGAGTTGGGGTCAAATCTAAAACCCCATCTTGAAGGGTGTCAATATCGAACCACCGGTAAGGACAAACTATGAGCGACCCTCATCTAATAGTGCCCCTAAAAAAGAATGGTGGGTCCCTTATCTTACAGTGCTCATCCATCTCATCAAACCTTATCTAATAGTGATGATTCCTCAACCTATACTGGCTACATAGTTCTGGAACACAAGGATGACTTCTAAGAATCACACTCTCATCTGACAGTGTGTTTTCCCTTCCTTGGGTTCACTCGGTGCTAATTTCTACTCCTATTTGAATGGACACTGTACATGAATTACTGAGATTTCTATATTACAGAGCTTTTTGAGATTACTGGGATTTTTGAGCTTTACTGAGTCTTCTTGAGTCACATGTCTAACTGAATTCTAATGAGCATAGCTTGACTGATGATGTCGTGAAAACATGACACTGGCTTTACGCACACAGCTAAATTATCGAGTACAAGTACCCCAGAATCGATGGAAAGAAACTGACAAAGCATGACTTTCTTGAATACATGACCAACATCACAATCCAAAATTCATTATTGAGGCATTTCATCAAACATGTGATATGCATAAACTTGTACAGACATGAGGATTGCATAATATCATACTAGTTGGGCACTTCTCCTTCACATAGGTATTTAATTAAACACATGGTAAGCATAGTATATGTAGAAAACATTATATAATAAATAAACATCATAATTCAACTCTAATTTTGTCATCCAAGGGTTTAATCATAGGTTCACATAAATCTACACCTATTCTAATCAATTTCACATAAAATTGATCACCCAACATGGATTAGAATTCAATTGGTCAATATCAACATGAACAAAAGCAAACCCAACATGAAATTCTTAAATAAATCCATACACTTGACCTGTGAAAATAGATTTTTGGGATTCATGGACGAAAGGAGTCCATAAATGAACACAATGCATACCTGGTAGTGAGTTTCTTGAAGTTCTTTAACTTGAAGAATTTGAATCACTTAGTTCTTGAAAAAGATTTGAATTTTGTTGCTTAAGGATTTCTCATATGGAGAAAACCCTAATTTTTATGTTGTGGAAGAATAATGAATTTAGGAGCCTTGGTCGGATATTACTACTTATATAAACGGGTGGTAAAAGTATAAAAAATCCCCTTTAAAAATGACTTAAAAATAACTGAACAAAACCTGTGAAGGCTCATGTGATGGTCCATCGCTAGATCGATGGTCTATCGTTTCGACCACCATAGGTGGACCAGGATAGGGACTCACTTCCTAAGTAGCAATGGCTTTGGGGACTGTCCATTGTAAGTTCAATGGTATGTCAACCTATCCATCTTACCTTATCCTGAAGGTTACCTCACTGCCTTGGCTACAACGGTCAAGGTGAAGGTCCGTCCTAGGTCGACGGTCTATCAATCTGGCCGTCGCACCTAGGCGATTCTAGCAGCTCTGAGTAAAATGTCCATAACTTTTTACTCCAATACTAGATTTAGATAAAATAAGTATCATTGGAAATATTATTCAATTTCCCACATGATAAATAGTGAAAATCTTAAAAAATTCCACATGTACAAATGTGGATTCATCTTTCAAAGAAATTTTATAACATTCCTGGAATGATTTCATGCTAGGAAAAAGTATGGGGTATTACAATAGAAATCTATGAATCTAAGGTCCGAGTAATACCTATAATAGAACGTCCACTATTCCACACTATCATGAATACAACTACAACATACCACTCATATATTGTATGTAAGACTCAAGGAAATGAGTCATATGATGCACAGAGACTTCCATACATGGGGATTACGGCAATTAAGGTATTTATGGATGACTTCTTGATTGTTGGTGGTTTATTTAAAGATTTCTCAACCTATCTAACTACTGTCTTAACTATATATGATGGTTGAAACTTAGGGATAAATTAGGAAAAGAGCCACTTCATGGTTAATGAAGAAATAGTGTGTGGTCATAAGATTTTAAGGAAAATGATTGAGATACATAAGGCAAATATTAAGGTAATTGATAAATTGCCTTGAACAATTTTTGTGAAAGGTATTCAGAGCTTTTTGGGGCATGATTGGCTTTTTCAATAGATTAATCATGGACATTTCTAAATTGCACATCCCTCATGTTAATTTTTGGAGAAGGAGGTTATGTTTATTTTTTATCGTGCGTGTCTACGTATTTTTGAGGGTTTGAAGAGAACTTGATTTCAACCCTTTTTATTTTGTCACCTATTTGATACATGCCATTTAAAGTTATGTGTGATGCTAACGGCGTGGTGTTAGGAGATATCCTAGGACAAAGGTGAGAGAAAATTCTAGAACTGATCTATTATTCTCGCAAAACACTTAACCCAACTAAATTTTTTTTACTATGACTGCACAAGAGTTTCTTGTTGTGGTTTTTGTGTTTCAGAAATTTTTCTCATATTTGGTTGGCAAAAAAGTGATTGCACATACTAACCACACATCTCTTCGGTACCTTATGATAAAGAATGATGTAAAGCCCTATTAATTCATTGGGTACATTTTTACATGAATTTGACGTAAAGGTCAAGGATAAAAAGCGAATGAAAATCAAGTGGTTGACCGCTTATCAATCCTTGAAAAAGAGGAAATTTTGAATTTGAAGGATGAGATTGAGAAGATGATACATTTCTAAACAAGAAGGTATTAGCAACATTAAAAGACCTGATTCCATGATTTATAGATTTTACAAATTATTTGATGAGCGATGTGGTGCCTGAAGATCTATTATTTCAGCAACCAAAGAATTTTATGCATAATGTAAGGAAATTCTTTTGTGTAGATGAGATGATTCATTGATGCATTCCTAAGATAGATATGATAAGTATTATAGAGCCATGTCATTCTTCAATAGTTGGGGGTTACCATAATGATGCGCATACTATTCATATGATTTTGCAATAGGGGTACTATTGACCCACCATTCGTAAATATGCACCTGACTATGTGAGATCGTGTGACCAATGAAAAAGACAAGAAAACTTTCACAAAGGAAAGAGCACTCAATGACCATAAAACAAGAGCTTGAGTATTTGATGTATAGGGCATTGATTTCATGGGCCCCTTTGTGAGCTCATATGGTGTGAAGCATATGTTGGTTATGGTGGATTATGTTTCAAAGTGGGTGTATGTTGTTGTTCTTCCAAACAATAAAGGAAAAAGTGTGACCACATTCTTGAGCAAGAATACATTTTTTAGTTGGTACATCAAGAGAAAGAATTAGTAATTGAGGCTTAAATTTTTGCAATCATCTATTTAGATCCCTACTTAAAAAATATGGCGTACAACATAGGGTAGAAAAATCCTACCATCCTCAGACAAGTTGGCAACTTGAGGTCACCAATTGGGAGATCAAGTATATTTTGCATAAATCATGAACGTCAATAGAATGGACTAGGCTATAAAGTTGGATGATGCATTATGGGCTTGCCAAACAATATTTAAAACTACACTTAGTTCCTCTCAATATTCGTTTGTGTATAGCAAGGTATTCCACTTTCCTCTTGAACTTTAGAATTAGAAATTGTGGGAAATGAAGAGGCTAAATCTATCATGGAATGATGCACAAAAGATGAGACTTGAGCAACTGAATAAGATACATGAGTTCTATGTTAGAGAATATGAAAGGTCAGCTTTGTACACAGAGAATACGATGGAATACTATGACCAAAAAATAGAAAAAGATAGTTTTCTACAAGTGATAGGGTTTTGTTGTTTGAGTCCAAGCTTCTCTTATTTACTGGCAAGTTCAGGTCAAAATGGCAAGGGCTATACCAAGTGGTGACATAGTTTTCATATGGTGGGATTTAGCTTGTAAATAGGGATGGACTGAAGTTTAAAGTAAATAGACAAAGGGTCAAGCACTATCTCAGTGATATTAGAGAGGTTAAGGTGGTATAATATGTGGATCTTGAAGGAGTTCGATTAATCAGGAACACCCAATTTGTGTTGCGACGT
Organism: Capsicum baccatum var. pendulum; assembly: GCA_030864225.1. Lineage (NCBI taxonomy): Eukaryota > Viridiplantae > Streptophyta > Magnoliopsida > Solanales > Solanaceae > Capsicum > Capsicum baccatum. Next base: position 144,990,412 of record CM061560.1, read on the forward strand.
TAAATATAGTGCTTTATAAGAGGCAACCCATGGGTTTGTTTGGTGAAGTATGATTAGCACGTCATGATGAAACATTAAATAAAGCACTAAATGAGAGGTAACCCATATATTTTGCATGTATTTTAGTATTTTTACATATAGTATAACATGTGTTAAAGTGTGTCAGAACAACATATAAAAGAACTTACGATCTAGAACAAAAACAAAAACCATGAACCATTGAGTGATTATTGTATGATCTAATAATCTAGGTTGCTATTTTTTGAAGGAAGTCTAGAGAATTGATTTTTAGGAGGTGGTCCACCTATTGATACCCAAAGACTGTTCCATGAAATAATGATCATGGAACCCATCGCTGGACTAGATTTCTTAAACCAACGTTTATGTATTGGAACATATGAGTTTAAGAAACAATCATTGCAAGATTCAATTATCGTCCTTATGTTTCATGAGATAGAAGGTAAGTTTTCTTAATCTCCTAGGAAGGATGGCATACAACTATGATAGTATGAACCAACAACCCTATGAATGAGCGTTCTATTGGGTCGACCTTATATAAGGTTCAAATAAAGCTCGATTACCAGACTCTACCCTTTTAACCCTAAATACTCCACCTAACTACCCAATAGTCCTAAAAATTCATTCAAATACCCATTCAATTCCTACCCTTATGAAATTCAAAAGTAGAACCAAGAAACAACCATATTCCATACGAACAATGGAGTGATTTTATTTGCTATTTAGGGCATGCTCTCTCAATGTCCAAAAGTTCACACGCAATTGTTATCTTCAAACATTTTGCATTCAAAGCTAAGAATAAGTAATTGTAAAAATATTATACTTTTATCTATCTAAATTGATTAAATTAAAAGGACTAGGATACGCACACCAAATTTAAACTATGTATCTTTGTACTTGAGCTTGAGAAGAGTCATATTGTACTTTTTGATTTATTGCTTGTCTACGTCTGTCTTTGTATAATAAGTTTTGCTGGGATGGTTTTTGAGTAACCCCAAAGTGTTAAAATTGGTCCAATTAGTTGGATTTTAATTGTTCTAAAATTAGTGCACACTCAACGTTACAACCAATGACCTTTGTTTCTATGAGCAATCATTGGTTGGATCATTGTGGATGCATAATTATAAGGTTGCAAGAAGTCCACCATATGATACTTCCAACGATAGTCCTATTTATGAATGATTATATTTAGTTATCTCTTAATTTGAACACTTCTCAAGAAATAGGAGAAGGACTTCAATAGGGAAAAGGATAATTGTCCCTGCACACAATGATCATCCTACAGGTCATATGTAGAGACTACTTAGTAGCTATTTATACTTTAATATGATGCTAATGACTTACATACTGGTACTATGGTACCTAAATTGAGTAAATATCAATAAGATGAGGCTACCCACAAAGAGATATTAATAAAGTAGGAACTAAAAGACCAGCCTTCGGCCTTTGAGACTGAATCAAAGGAATCTAGTGGTTTTAAGGTTGAATACTCAAGAAGCGGTGCTGATAAATGGCTTGAGCCTCAAACTACTAGATCAAAAGTTTCCAAATATAAGCCCATTATGCCCTTGATGACTCCTACTGAGCTTTCTTATATGAAGAGGTAAGTCAACCTTTAAATATGAAAAGGGGTAAGGCAAAGTTCTTTTTGGTGATGAATTTAGGCTGACAGCTAAAACTCTAGAATTTTATTACCAGATAAGTAATTTGAAAAATGTAAAGTAATTGGTTCTGAAGACAAGTTGATGAACAATATGTGGTTGGATTTGTAGATAGTCGAGTCTAAACAAGAAGCTAAATGGGTCACCTATACAATTGTTAATAACGATAAAATAAACTTTCTTTCTAAGTCAGACAATGCATAACACTAACTGGTAATGAGAATGTGCTAAGTGCTAACAAGGTCAGGATAGTGGAAACATTTTTAATAGAGATAAGGCTTAATGTCCTCATATGATCTCAGATGATATTTGAAAGAGGGTCATTATATTTCTTACCACCATAATATTTCTTAGATTTATGATTAAGTTGTGTTGGAGCTCTAGTTTGCCATCCATAATTGTAGTTGATAGATTCAAATGACCAACCAAGACCATAGGCATAGCTTTGATAAAGGACTACATTAACTCATTGGCTCGAGCCCAAGCCCCTTTGCCAAATTTGACCGTATTAGAAATTGAGGGGGCTGCCCCTACTATTGGGATTCTAGCTCCTAAAGCTAGTGTTACTTCATAATTTTATGAAAACCTATATTTCCTTAGGATACACTATGGTATGTGTTTATAGGCTATGCTTTGGTTCTTACAATTTTACTAGAAAAGGTATCAAAAAGATGGTTTTCTCTAAGGCAAGGATTAAAAAAAAAAAGAAAAAGGTCAAATCATATATGTAGGAAGAGATCAAGGTTGTTGTACTGGGTATGTAGAACTGATTTGACAATTTTGATATTCAAATAATGGATAAGTTGGAGAATACTTAGGCTCTAAATTTGAGCCAAGTCATATCATCATTGGCCGATTGATGACAATTGTCCTTTCTGAGCAATAGTTCCTAAGTAATTTGATATTCAGGTACAGGACTTATACACCCAGGACTTAATAGATAAGAGAAAGATTAGGACAAATCTAATACATACAACCTTTGAAAAAAAAAGGAAAGGTAAGGATTCAAAAAAAAAAAAAGCATTGAGAGTGATATGACTTCTGAGGTACATATGTCAAAGAAGAGTGATATTAATACTGATGATATTTATAGGTGTTAAGAGTGTATGTGGTATATGTATTTCCCTGTGATACCATAATTAAGTGCATCGACCACCATTAATGCCAATTTAGTTTTGAGTGCCACAACTACCACTGAGGCTACTAGAGTTAGAGAGCATAGAAGGGTTGCATCTGTGATCCCAAGTGATCAGTCCATGATAGGTTTCTAGTGTACCAAAAGTATGTCGCTACCCACATTCTTTATTTTTACTATTTTTTAATATTGAAGACATTGCACAATTTCTTAGTTAGGGTGGGGGTATACCTATACCAGAGGGCTTTTGTTGACTTATTTCTTTTTCCTCAGATGCACTATATAGTTTGAATTGAAATGTTTAGGAGTTCTATTAGTCTGTTTTTGTTTCATTTATAATCAAGAGAGAAATTGGAGAACTTGGTGTAGTTCAAATAAAAAAGCATGAAAATATGAGTTTTGTGAATTTTATTTAATTGATACCCTACTAAAAAAGTTTTTTTGTATGTTAGCTATGTTGTGTTCTTATTGTGAACAATGAACAGTATGGATCTCAACAAGGCATTAGAATTATGAGTGTGATAACTATAACTTAACTATGAATGAATCTCATAGGTACTAACTACTTCTGTAGCCCTAAGAGATATATGTTGTGAGGTTCATACTTAGTCGGCGTGTGTGTGCAATATGGAACTTGCCTGGTTAGTCCAACTAAATTTGTAGGATAATATATAAGGAAGTATCATATTCTATTTTTGAATAGTCCACAATAATCCTGTAAATCCTACCAAATAGAATAAGATACCACTTGATCCCTGTTTTTGAGAATAAATAGAACTTTTTATTTAACTTGACCATTCCCCTTTTTAATCCAGTTACAATAAACTTGCTTTGACCATTGTCCCTCTTTGGATAATATGTACCTCAACTCAGCTGAATCACCTAAGCTGAGGGTGCTATCATAGGGGTTCATAAAAAAATAAGGTACGTAAAAGAAAGTTGGTAAAAAAGAGTTTGATGTTGTAAAGTCTGAAAAGAAAGAAAAAAACAGAGAAAGAAAAAGAAGTGAACAAAATTTGTAAGGAAATAAAAAAACAGAGAGTAATAATTAGAAAAAGAAACTACACTCAATGTTTGAAAGTCAAAAGGGAAGAAAAGAAATAAATGTTCAAAAGTGGAGCGAAAAAGTAGCATTATGCTTAAAATGGTAGAGTCACTTAATATATATTTCCATACCTGGACCAATCCTATATTACGAGACAATATTGTTCTATAGAGATCCCAATTCAACTATCCAAAAAACTAAGGCATAGAAAATAAGGGCAAACCTATAGTATTTAATGCACATTGCATGAACTTCTTTGTAAGAGTGAGTGCTTCAATTAAGTTGCCATTACAATATTCATTGTATTTTAAGTTTGGGGTACTTCATTGATATAAGAATGTATGGGTTATAGAGTGATCTCTATTTGCTTGGTTAGTGTCATTGATTTGCAAGCTAGATTGTTTGTTGTTAATGTAATGCCAACTACTTGATCTCTATGTCTCTTGGTGAGTAGTTATCATGCAAATATTTAATTTTGGGTTTGATGATATTGGAGGAAGTTGAAAAAGTATTTTGATTTATACACGCCAAAGTTGATTTTTAAAAAATATGACTGCCATAGGACTCTTAGATTTCTCTTGGGTAAGCATCGCATAGCTTGTTTTTTTGTTTAGTTGTCTTTTATTTACCTAAGGACATGCAAATGTTCTAAATTAAAGGTGTTGATGTGACGTGGACTTATTATACTTTCAAAACATAAGTCAAGGGGCAGTGTTAGTTTAAAGGCACACTTTTGTCGGTATGATGTGTTCTTGCGGTAAAGACATTAGATGAACTAAGGAACAATGGTTTGATATAAAAATAGTTGTCCAATGAATTCATATGATGAAGCTGAGAGAGTGTAATATGACGAAGATCAGATGTGAGAATCCCACGATCATTGGATGATACAATTAATTTGTCCTGAGCATGTGGGAAGATTATCCTAAAAAAATAAAATGAGATATGGAAACCACAATAGGAAGAAATAATTGTAAGAATAAAAGAAGAGCTTACCCCGAGCATCATTCTAGTAACATCTGTGAGTGTACAAAAAGTAACCCATTAAACATCGAGAAGGAGGAACGATTGTAGTATCTACTAAAAGTCATTTTATCCTTTGTATGAGGAGAAGACTTTGCAAATTCCATTGATTTTAGGATAGGCCTTGTTTTTTCTATAAATACTCCTATTAGATTTATTGTTTCAGTTTACATTCTATTAGTTACTTCACGGCATATTGTTGTTCTTGAAAGTACAAATATCAATTTTTAGGGTTTTAATTCAAAGGGAGTATCACGACCCAATTTACAAGTCATGATGGAAACCACTTTATCTCACCAATATGTAAACCAAACAGTAGCCCAAAGTTATAAGCAGTGGGAAAACTTTGTGGAAAATGGATTAAGAATAGGAAATCAACATTTAAATCCTTACAATAATAGTAAGCCAGTCATAATAGTTTAATAGACACATAAAAGATCAATAATCTATAACACTTTATATTTTTGCGCTAGAACTCTAGCCTTTGTTCTTATACATATAAGATCCAATAAAAATAATTTCCCATGTGAATATAAGTTTCATGATCATTATCCTAGTGTGTGAGGTGCTTTCGAGGTGAAATATGTTTATAGGAATCACTTAGAGCAAAGTGAGCTAAGAGCCTTTAATTCGACCAATTTTTTATGTTTGATTTCACAAGGTTCATATTTTAACACCTATAAATTTATGTATATGTGGAATTTGGTAGATTAAGACCCACCAAAATGTAGATAATTGAATTACCTTTGCAATAATACCAATTTTGCCTTAATCTGATACCCGAGCGAAAAGTTATGGTTTTGCAGAGGGGTGTGCGTCGCCTAACCATTAGAAACATTCAATGAAAAGGGTTTGCCATAAGTTGTGTGATGAAAACCTTAAGGTTTTCCATGCCTAGTGCTACGTAAATCTTAAGGTTTTCCATAGGTTATGCGGCGCAAACCTTATGGCTAAATGATGTAGACACTTCATTTTTGAGTTATTTGAAGGGCAACCACGTCTATTTATGTTCCAAAACCGTACCTAAACATCTATATCTGAAATTAGGGTCATTCATAAAGATTTAACTCTCTTAAATATCTAGTTCATCTTTCAACAACACGAAATGGAGAAAAGAAACTTAGGGTTAAACATTCAAGCTCAAGGGATTAACTTTTACACGAATTCTTCATCGATTAAGGTACGTAGGGATTTCTTGAACTACATGGGCATGGCTAAATAATTATATTAATATTTTGAATATTGATAAATCATGTTTTCATGAAGATCTTGAGTTACATAAAAAATTAAGCATTGTAAATCCTTCCAATGATTTATGATTTTCATCTCGAGGCCTTACGTTAAATCTGAACATTACTTGTGTAATGTATAAATGTGTTTTAATTTTTGAAGTATGAGTTGAGATCATGAAGAATGAGTTTCCCACTCTTATTTTGTACCTTTTAATTTCCAAGTGAAGGGTTATTCAATTGTATGACTTAAAGCATGAGCCAAGGGTTTTACTATCCATTACGGAATTTATGTTGGTTATGAATTGAAGAGAGGGATATTATCTTGGTTTGATATACAAAATGTAATAATCGAGGGAATTGCATGATGGTTTTGAGAAATTGACCACCATTGGAAGAAATGTTGAAAAAAGAGAGTCCTTTCATAGTTTAAAAAATGTTATGAGGTATTATTTCTCTTGTATTTTTTGAATGTTTTGGTGGTTTGAACATTGTTTTGAGTGAAACAACTGTGATATGTTTATGATATGGCATAGACTTCTGAGTTGCAAGTCTTTGTATGACGATACCAAAATCAGATAATGCCATAACATACTTAAAATCGAGTAGAAGTTAGATTTTAATTAGATTTTCAAAATTTGAGTTTTGAAATATGCATGTTCAGAAAAGGTTAAAAATGGGCTTAAGAGATATTAAGTGTTTACTCGAAGAAGGCACGAGTTTAGAAAACATATTGTCCAAAAATGTGTTTCGATGATAAGGGATAATATGTCCCCAAGAGGGATTATACGCTAGCCTAGTTCCCTATGGCGTATCAGAATTATAAATTCCAACCCTTGCGGCAAACTTAGGTAGGGGCTTGGCTGCCGACTCAAGGGTGGACTCCATATAGCCCGTGGAATATTATACTTTTAGGGTGGAACACTTAACTCAGCACTAAGACAAAGATGTTGAGTTGAGATTTACAGAAATATTTTAAAAGGTTATTTATTATGCCCATGGTAAATAATTAATGATGACATACTTTTCATGAAATACTCTCACTTACTTTACATATTAGCATTTTGTTTTTGGATTGTTCTGCAAACTAGTACATCTATATTGACCCCTATATTTCAGGATCTGAGGCACAATCTCGGGGTCCCACTAAATAGTATATTAGTGTGCTCGATACTTCTAGTTGGTGAGCCTTCTCTATTTCGGGATGCCCGGTTATTAAATTTTGTTATTTCATTTTAGTTTATGGTCAGACTGGGGCCTTGTCCCAGTTTTCATACGGATGTTGTTTTCATGTTGTTAGAGATTTTGCAGACTGGTGTCACATATTTTTAATATTATGAACCTATATCCGTATTGCCTAGTTGAATTTACAAATTTACCATGTTTCCATTTCGGTACCTTTCCACATTTCTCTATATTGTATGAACATTGTGTATAATTGCTAGATAGAACAGGGGCGGTCGAGCCTTTATGATTAGAGATGCTCATCACGGCTAGGGTCTCAGCTCGAGTTGTAACATAATCATCCCAACACCATGTAATGCTGGTAAAGAGATACTACAGATGAAACATAAGTACTAAAACTGTTAAATCTAATCCATCTCAAAAATGAAAGACTATATGTGAATAATAAAAAGAAAAAGGGGCAACACTGACTCCAAGAGCTCACCCAATCTCCAAAATCAAACCAGCACGATCATCACATCAACCACAATAACTAGTAATTTGATCTTCAACAAAAAGGTATAGTAGTGTAGTAAGAGTACAAAAATCATAGTTACTCACGAGGCATCATCGACCTATAGAGCTAAATTATGGTTAAATACAATAAGATACAAGGTAAGATAAACTAAGTCAATTTAAAAGGGAAAACTTGGAAATAAGATCTAATAATAATGTGAATAAGTAAATAAATAAAGATAAAAACTAGCATAAAGGTCACACGATTATAAGTACTTAATTGCCCCCCATAAGACAATAAGTGTGGAAAAGTAAATAACCCAATGCAGGCCTCCATAAGCTCGGAGGGTACAAGCAAAGGAAAAATAACTGACCAATGATACATATTTCTATTCAATATCAGCTATAACCATCAGTCTAGCCATACCGTATCATGTTATACCCAACTCTCAATGTCAGGCTCAAACCAAAACTCATATCTTAATTATCATATCATCCCCAATTGTATCGACATAATAACATAATTTACTGGACTCAAACTAGAACTCATAGTATCCATATCATGATCATTTGCCAGACTTGAATCGAAACACATATTATCAATATCATAATTATTTGTCGAACATAAACGGATATGTATATCACCAATACCATTATTAATTCCCAGGCTTGAAATGGAACTCTTATAAATAGACCATATCAATAAACCTATAGTACCCCATACTTCTACCTAGCTTGAAATCATTTTGAGTATGTTAAAAACTGACTTTGAAAGATAAATCCACTTTTATATATGTGCAATTTTCAATATTTTTTCTATTTGTCATGTGAAAATTGAATTAGCTTTCTAATGATGCCAATTTTATCCAAATCTAGTATTAGGGTAGAAAGTTGTGGTCATTTTATAGAAATCAGTCCAAACATCCTAGGTGCAATAATGAGAGCTGATAGACCATCGAGCTAGCCATGAACCTTCACCCTAACCGTCGCAACAGAGGTAATGAGACCATTTTCTTCCTAAGGGCAACGGCTCAGGCTGACGGACCATTGAGCTAACGATGGACCATCGCCCAAGCCATCACAGCATGAGGCAATGAACCCCTATTCTACTACCTAGGTACTACGGTCAACACCTACAGACCGTCGACCCAGCGATAGCCCATCATACCCACCATTACATAGTTCATTCAGTTATTTTAAAGACATCTTTGAAAGGGTATTTGGGTCTTTTTCCTTCGGGTTTAAGCTTTAATTATATCATATCAAGGCTCATAAGTTCATTATTCATCTACAACATCAAATTAGGATTTTCTGTCAAAGATAATCCGTAAGAACAATAAAACTTAGGTGTTTAATTCCAAGTTAAGAATTCAAGATTTTCCTCATTAATCATCAAGAAATCATCCAGCTAAGTATGTCATGTGTTGATTCATGGGTCCCTTTCACCTATGAAGCTCAAGAATCTCTTTTCAAAATTCAAGATTTATGTATGTATTAATGTTCATGATTTAAATTGAATTGGAATTCATGTTCATGATGTTGTGGGGTTTCAATTCATGTTTGAAATTACATATTCCAATGATTGAACCTAGGATGTGGTGATTTCCATTATAATCATGATAAACCCTTTTATTTACACGTTGATTAATGTATTCATGATTATTAGATGCATTGATGATTGTATAACAAAAACATGTTCCCCATCTGTTTGATTTAAAGCCTATGTGAAGGAGATCTGCCATACTAGTGTGATGATATGAAATACCTATTTATGTACAAGTTTATGCATGTCAAATGTTTGATGAAATGTCTTAGTCAGTAAATTATGGATACATATGTAACCCTTGTGCTGCTTTATAACTCCTACTTCATGAAATCTACAACGTATTGTATTATGGATTGTTATGTTGGTCATGTATTCGAGAAAGTCATGCTTTGTCAGTTTCATGCTATTGAGTCCTGGGGGTACTTGTACCCAACTTTTTAGCTATCTTCCTAGAGCCAGTGTCATGTTTTCAAGATACTCTCAGTTGAACCATGTTCATAGAAATTTAGTCTGTCATGTGACATAGGAAAACTCAGTAATCTCAGTAGTATTTTGTCGGTTAATGGAACTCAGTCAATTTAATTTTGTCCTGTTCAGTTAATCATGCTCAGTGTCTACTCAGATGGGAGTATTAATTAGCACTGAGTGAACCCAAGGATGGGAACACACACTGTCAGATGAGGGTATAATTCTTAGAAGTCATCCTTGCATTCCAAAAGTATGTTGCCAGCATAGGTTGAGTCATCAACACTGTTAAATGAGGGTTGATAAGGTGCATAACCACTGTCAGATGAGGGCCCCACCATTCTCTTTTGGGGACACTGTCAGATGACGGTTACCCATAGCTTGTCCTTACTAGTGGCGCGGTATTGACACCCTTCAAATTAGGGCTACAAATTTGACCCCCTTAGCTATATTGCTTTATTTTGGGCATATCAGTTAGATTACTACTTCCCATAGTTTTAGTTATAAATCAAGAATGTCAAATTTTAGGACTGTCAGATACAGCAAACTCAGAACAGTACAGAACTTAGCTAGTTCTATCAGAACCTAGACTATCAAATATAGTCGCTCAGTATCAGTATCTCATGTTATCAATACTCTGACTCAGTAATCATGTTATCAGGACATCAGTCATAGTTATTATGTAGTCATGCATATATTCTCATATTCATGTTATGCAGTCAGTTGGTGTGGTTCATGCATTTGAACCCTTTCGTATTCAGCCTACCTCACATGAATACCAGTATATTCAAATGTACCGATGCATTTGCGATAAGGAATTTTATACCATAGGTTTGGAAGCACGAGCTCCAAAGCATCAGTAGCATTCTAGTCTCCACAATTAGAGTTAGCAGGGATTCCTCATTCTTAGAGGACATGACCATTACTTTATTATCTAATTAATTAATTTATTTTAGTAGTTGGAGTTAGTTAGGGACATGTCCCATCTACCCCTTATTTAGACAGTTCAGTTAGTCAGTTGTTTTGGCTATTTCATACCCCATCCATATGTTATGTTTTATCAGTTATGTTACAGTTTTGAACCTTATGGCCTTACATTACTTTTATCAGTTGTCACAATTTTATTTCAACATTTATACAGTATATTTTGTAGCGTCCAGGTACAATTATATATCCTAGTTAGCTTATGGTCCTTCAAGGGTCATGAGCACCATGTAGCATTTCAGGTACCTAATTTGTGGTGTTACAAACTTATTATCAGAGCCTAAGGTTTAATAGAGTTCTAGGAAGTCTAAAAGCCGCATCTAGTAGAGTCCTGTATGTGGGTGTATTGCGTGCCACTTTTATATGCAGGAGGCTATAAGATGTTTTAGGGATAGTTTCCCTTCTTTCAGTATACATTTCATGCATATGAGCATCATCTGCAGTAAATCTCTCAGTCTTGTCAAATTTGTTTCCCCCTTTCTTCTACAAAACATGCCTCCCAAAAGAAAAAATGGGAATTAGCTAGCCCCTCAGCCTGAAGAACCTTTGGGCGAACATATTTCTCAAGCAGAGTTCAGATCTACATTTACTACTCTTACTCAGTCTGTTGCTACTTAGAATAAATGACCAGCTATTATTTTAGCCAACCGAGGGGCCAATTCAGCTGCAGCAAGGAATCGGGACTGCACCCGAATGAATCCTTAATCTTTTCTCGGGTCTAAGTTAGATGAAGACCCTTAGGAACTTCTTGATTAAGTCTAGAAGATTACATATATCATGGGGGAAAATTCTCATAATAGTGTAGAGCTAGCCGCATATTTGTTGCAGGATGTTGCTCACAGTTAGTTTAAACAGTGAAAGTCTGAGAGGGTTGTTGATGCAAGGCCTATTGAGTGGGACAAGTTTGCTACGACCTTCTTAGATAGGTTATTTCCCCTAGAACTAAGAAAATCTAAGGTGTTGGAATTTATCAACCTTAGGTAGGGCAATATGATGGGGAAAGAGTATTCTTTTAAGTTTACTCCATTAGCCAGATTGCTCCTCATATGGTTGTAGACAGCAGGGCCAAGATGTGTAAGTTTGTTTCTGTCATAAATGATAGTATGGTCAATGAGTGTAGGTCTATGATGTTGAATAGTGACATGAATTTAGCTAGGCTTATGACTCATGCTCAGTAGATAGATGAGCAAAAGATTAATATGAGGAAGAAACAGAATAAGAGAGAAAGAATATGTATTTTCAACTTTGCTCAGCCCAAATCATAAAGAGGAAACCATTCTCAATTTTATCCTAAGTCAGCAGTTCACCTCCTTCTTCAGCTGGTGCTCCATCTACTAAGTTCAGGGATGGTAATAGAGATAGAGTATCAGGCTATAAGTCTCAAGGCAGTGTCAGCAATGCTCAAACTAATCCCTTTTGTCAGACTTTTGTTAAGAACACAAGGATGCTCGCAGAGCTGGTAGCAATGTCTATTTTAGATATGGAAAGCCAGGCCACATAGTTAGAGATTGCCCCTATTCTGGTAATTAGGGATAGTATAACCATACCCCTGTTCAGTCCAGTCTCCCAAATCAGTAGGGTTCCATCTCCAGTGCTACTAGTGGGAAATGTCTAAATTGACTTTATGCTCTCCAGTCCCGGCACGATCAAGAAAATTCTCCTGATGTTGTTACTAGTATGTTATAGATCTTTCATGTTCATGTTTATGCTTTGCTAGATCCAGGAGATTCTCTGTCTTTTGTTACTCCTTATATAGCAGTTGATTTCAGAGTCAGTCCTAAATTCTAGCAGAGCCCTTCTCAATCTCTACCCCAATGGGTAAAACTATCATAGCCCAATGGGTATATAGGAACTGTGCAGCTATGATATTTTAGAAAGTCAAATTAGCAGATTTAGTCAAATTAGAGATGACTAATTTTTATGTCATTCTCAGCATGGATTAGGTTCATTCCTGCTATACCACAGTCGACTGCAGAAATAGAACAGTCCAATTTAAGTTTCCGAATGAACCCGTCCAACAGTAGAAGGGTAGTATTTCAACGTTCAGAGGTCAGCTTGTTTCCTACTTTCGAGAAAGGAAAATCATATCTAAAGGATATGTCTACCATCTTATTTGAGTTAAGGACATTTGTTCTGAAACTCCAAGTCTTGATCAGTCCCTGTCGTTAATGAATATTTAGATATATTTCACGAAGATCATCTAGGAATTTCTCTCGAAAGGGAAATAGAATTCGACGTTGACCTTCTTCTAGATACTCAACCTATATCTATTCTACCATACAGAATGGCACCAGCAAAACTCAAAGAATTGAAAGAGCAATTGAAGGATCTCTTAGATAAGGGATTTATCATACCCAGTGTGTCCCTGTGAGGCACACTAGTCGTATTTGTGCGCAAGATAGGCGGTTCTCTCAGAATATGTTAGACTACCATCATCTTTATAAAGTCATGATCAAGAACAAATATCTTTTTTCAAAAATCAATGATTTGTTCGACCAACTTTGGGCTGCAATCTATTTTTCTAAGATAGACCTCAGATCAATCTACCATCAACTCAGACTCAGAGAATGTGACATTATAAAAATAGCTTTTCCTGCTCGGTATGGTCACTTTGAATTCCTAGTCATATCCTTTGATCTTACCAATGCCCCAATAGCTTTTATAGACTTGATAAACCCATGTTGAAGCAGTACTTTGAAATGTTAGACATAGTCTTTATAGATGATATCCTTATTTACTCCTGCGGTGAGCAGGATCACGTAGACTATCTCAGAATTGTACTTCAAACCCTTAAAGATCATCAACTGTTCGCCAAATTCAGTAAGTGCAAATTTAGGCTAAGGTTTGTGGCATCACTTGGTCATATCATTTTTGGTGATGGCATTAGGGTTGATCTTCAAAAGACAGAAGCAGTCAGAAACAGGCCCATACCTCTCTCTACATTAGATATCAGGAGTTTCTTGGGTTTGGATGGCTATTACTGATGATTTGTTAAGAAAGTCAAGTCTCAGTTGTCAGATCCTTGCAAGAAGATTTTTTAAGAGTTGAAGACTCGACACACCTCAGCTCCAGTCCTAGCTCTTCCAGATGGTTCATATAGGTTCGTAGTGTATTTTGATGCATCCATAGTAGGTTTGGGTTGTGTCCTCATGTAGCATAGTAAGGTCATATCCAGCGCCTCCAGAAAGCTTAAACACTATCAGAAGAATTATCCTTCTCATGATTTTGAGTTAGCAGCTATAGTATTTGCCTTAAAGATTTGGAGGCATTATCTATACGGAGTTCATGAAGATGTGTTGACAGATCATAAGAGCATTCAGTATGTATTTTCTCAGACAGATCTTAATCTTCATCAGAGAAGGTGGCTAGAGGTTTTGAAAAATTATGACATGAGTGTCCTTTATCATCTGAGCAAGGACAATACTGTGACCGATGCTCTCAGTAGACTGTCTATGGGTAGTGTTGTTCATGTTGAGGATAGTAAGAAGAAGTTAGGTCAGGAAATTCTTCAGTTTGCCAGACTAAGAGTTCACTTAGTTGATATAGAAGTGGGTGACATATGGTTTCAGAGTAGTTCAGAATCATCTCTAGTTTCCTAGGTGAAAGAAAAGCAAGATAGAGATCCCAGCCTTGTCAAGTTAAAAGAGTCAGTCAAGGATCAGAAGGTAGAGATTTTCTCTGAAGGAGGTGGTGGTGTTCTGTATTGTCAGGGTCGTCTGTGTGTTCCAGATGTAAATGACTTAAGGTGTCAAATTCTTGAAGAAGTGCATGGTCTGCACTACTCTATTTATCTAGGGGCCACAAAGATGTACCATGACTTTCGGGAGATCTATTGGTGGAGTGGGATGAAGAAAGATATCGTAGAGTTTGTGGCTAAGTGCTCTATATACCAGTAGATTAAGAAAGAGCATCAGAATCCTAGTGGGTCCATACAGGAGTTCAGTATTCGTACTTAGAAGTGGGAAGAAGTGAACATGGACTTTCTGACGAGTTTGCCTTGTACTCGTCGCCAGAATAATTTAGTCTGGGTTATTGTAGACAAAATGACCAAATCCTCTCTTTTCCTTCCATTCTATACCTCTTATTCAGTAGAGGATTACACCAAAATCTACATCAAAATATTGTTTAGATCGTACGGTGTTCCTTTATTTATTATCTTAGACAGAGATACCCAGTTCACCTCTTATTTTTGGAAAGCATTCCAAAAGGATCTTGGTACCCGAGTTCATCTCAATTGAGCCTTTCATTCTCAGACAGATGTTCAAGCAGAAAGGACTATTCAAACTTTAGAAGATATGCTACAATGATGTGCAATTGATTTCAAGGGTAGTAGGGATAAACACTTGCCTTTAATTGAGTTTGCATACAACAACAACTATCATTCTAGTACTAAGATGGTTCCATTGAAGCTCTTTATGGTAGGAGATGCAGATCTCTAGTCAGTTGGTTTGAAGTTAGTGAGGGCTCAGTTATAGGGCCTAACTTAGTATTCGATGACTTCGAAAAAGTCTAGTTGATTAGAGAAAGACTTTGGCCTACTCAGAGACGATAGAAATCTTATACAGATGTGCGCAAAAAGGACCTCGAGTTTGAGATTGGAAATTATGTCTATCTAAAGATCTCTCTGATGAAAGGAGTAAGGAGATTCGGCAAAAAAGGAAAGCTCAGTCCCTGATATGTTGGTCCCTTTAAAATTCTCAATCATTTTTGCAAGGTAGCTTATGAGCTCGAATTCCCTCAGATCTAGCCTCAGATCATCCAGTCTTTCATGTCTCCTTGCTCAAGAAGTGCATAGGTGACCCAATAGTTATAGTACCTATTCAGAATAGCCTCTTTTATAAAGAGATTCCAGTCGAAATTCATGACTACCATACTTATAGACTGAGGAACAAAGAAGTTCTTCTAGTCAAAGTTCTTTGGCGAAATCAATCCATTGAGGGAGCTACTTAGGAAGCAGAAGAAGACATGTGGACAAAGTATCCTCACCTCTTGTCTATAAACTCAGATCTAGCTTAAGGTAACAGTTCTCCTTAAGCTTTTTTAGTTTCATGTTCAGATTTCAGTGATAAGCTTGGTATCCATTTTATGTTAAGAATTCAATTATAATCTTGGTATTAAATACCATTGCATATTCAGTCATGAATTCATTTATCAGTTCAATTATATAATAATGCATTAAACATGAATTCTCATGGTGAGAACCTTGGTTCATCAGAACACTCAGTTATGCATTTATAAATCAGTTATAGATGCATCAGATATACGTGTTCAATATGATATATTCAGTTATCAGTCATGTAAGTCATGAAATCATATTTCAGTCATTCATGTTTAGTATGTACGTTATTTTATCTTCTCCCCTCTCGCTCAGTCACATTTGAGGATGAATGTTCTTGTAACACCCCGATTTTCTAAATCAAAATACTACACGGAGCTCATTATCCCAAAGGATCACAAGCTAACTCATGACTGATATTTATACCTCTATACTGTATAAAATACTGAAAAATATGGAAATATGTACTGAACAACCATAAGGTTTAAATCTGAATAAACATCTGATAAGAACAATGTTTGAAAATGGTATAACAATACAAAAACAAATCTAAAATAACTGTCTAACATGTTATAGCCTGAAAGCCTCTAAACTTTTTGAATAAGGAGTTGATGGGACATGTCCCCAACTTACTCCATGTACTTAAATAAATAAGTATGGAAAGAATAAACTAATAAAATACTATTATCCTCGAATGATGAGGACTCACTGGTAATTCTGTTTGCTGATATCTGAAATGCTAATGATGCTCTGGAGCTCATGCTTCTAAACCTATGGTATAAGACACCATAGTGAAAATGCGTTAGTACTTTGAATGTACTAGTATGCAGGTGAGGTAGGCTAAATGTAAAGGGTCATATGCATGAGCAATGCTGATTGGTATGAACGTGAGAATACATACATACGTAAGTGACTGTAACAAAACTTATGGTGATACAGAGTACGGAGTCTAAATATTGACAACATGAGCTTACTAATACTAAGATACTGATTGAATTAGTTAACTATTATTGTTATGTAAGTCACTAATAAGTAACTAACTGATACTATATTATTGAATACTGAATGACTGAAACTATAATACTGATACATGAATAACTATTTCTAATAGTTCTGATTCTGAAGAACTGGCTTGGTTGACTGTATCTGATAGTCTAATTATAAAAAACTAATCGTATTAATTGTATCTGGCAGCTATGAATATGAATAGTTGATATGTGTTATCGTATTGACTGTCCTGAATGTGAATTCTGATAACTGATAACATTAGTGACTATATCTAAAGTCCTAAATCTGATTAAACTAACTGAGTTTCATACTATATATGAGTTAACTATATCTGACAATCATGAAATCTGAAGATCTATCAGAATTCTTTTATTGAGACTGAGAATGAGACTGAAACTGAGACTGTGGGAAGTATCCATCTCATCGAGATGCCCCAAATTTAAACTTGTGGGGTCCAACCTATAACCCCAGCTGGATGGGTGTTAATACTGTCCTTGTGTAAAGACAACGTATGAGTAAACCCTATTCTGTTTGGGAGCTCTTTCCATCTACCCATTCTTTCAGCTAAATTCAAATGAGATGCATTAGCCCTATGTGTAGGGACATCTCAACCTACGCTGGCTATATAGTTCTATAACTTAGAGATTTCTTCTAGGGATCTCAGTCCTATATAGCGGGTGAGTCCCTATCCCTAGGCTAACTCGGTGCTGAATCTTACTCCTAACTGAAAGACACTGACTGACTAGATGAGCTGAACTGATTAACTGAACTAAAGTGATTAGTTCAACTTACGTTTATGGGATTGTTTAGCAAAGCTAAACTGATTTTAATAAGGTCCGCAGACTGACAGAATATACTGATGTCTGAGGATTGACTAATAGTACTGTAGTTATTGAGATTTTTCTTGGAATACTATTGAATTTTACTTTCTGTCTAAATAAGGCTGAACTTTAATAGCTGATAAGGTAACTGAGTTTCGAAACTAAATACTTATTGAGACATGATAACTAGCTGAGATTACTAAAATTACTGAACTACTAAGACTACTGAAATTTCTGAGTTTTCGGGAATCACATAACTGATTAAATTCTGTAGATCATGGCTTGAATAAGAGTATCGTGATAACATGACATGGCTTTAGGCACACATCTATATTTTTCGGGTATGAGTACCCCCAGGACTCGATGGAGGGAAACTGACAAACATGAATTTTCTGAATGAATTACCAACATCAATAATCCATAATATCATAACTTGGGAAATTTCATGAAGTACATGGTTATCATAGATCTTTTACATCAGTAGATTCTTCCAAGTAAGTATAGCATAGTCTCATAAGACTAGTTCATGAATAATCCAGCAATATTTAAAAGACAGAATATTAACATCAAAATCATTGGAACATAACAGCATATCATGAATCCTTCACTTAGTAACAATTTAGCTACATTGCATGATATCTACTTTCTTAGGGATTTCATCAAGCCCCTTACATGTAAAATTTTGAGCAAAGGTATATTTATCAACATAACAATCTTAATCCATCGAAAATTCACAGGTTACAGCTATCCTACTCACAAGCTTCATGAAATCATATCAAGATACAACCTTGAACTCAAAAAATAATCATCAACATGAATATAGCATAACACAACAAGAAAATCACAATTTATAATTTAAAACATGATTCTTGAGTTCCATGAACGAAAGGGCTCCTCGGATAAACACTACGCATACCTTAAAGCTTGATATTAAAAGAGATCTAATGGTTCTTGAAGGTTCTTAAAGAAATCCTTAGGCTTACTCTTTATTGACTAGGGTTTAACCCCTTTAAGAGATACTTTTCTTGTTATTGAGGAGATGATCTTGAGAGAAAACCCTAATCTTGTGGTTGATAGTGTATGAGAGAATTTTTGAGATGTTTAACTGAAGAAAAATTGGAGACAGTTACGTCCCTTGAGGGTTTTAAGTCATGGAAAGCGAAGGAAAAGACCAAAATATTCTTACGAAACCACTTCCTAAATGCTAAATTTATCAACTGATGACCAAGGCTGATAATCCATAAAATCCATGATAGCCCGTCTGCCTAGGTCATCTCCTGGGATTTGGAATAACGAGAGATATTCCCATTTAAAGTTGACTATAGCAATATCCTTCCCAAGAATTCAATCGATAAGGAATGTTTTGTTTCGTTTCATAGATGAGAGTTATTTCAAGACATAATATACATCTAACTTGCTCATAAAACTATAAAAGAACCACGATGTACTATGCATGAGCTTAAAGCATGGTGATAATATTGGTTTGGATTTTTAGGAGTATTACAATATCTCCCACTTGGGAACATTCGTCCTCGAATGAGATTGACTGAAATGAAAGAAAAGATCAATTGAATTACATACAAGAGATACAATACTAAAACATGGTTTCAGGACTAACATGGCTGATACGCTGAATGCATCATACTGAACATGTATATCTAATGCATGAGTACTGATTCATGAATGCACGAATGAGTGTTTTGATGAAATGAGTTTCTCATAATAAGAATGGATATCTGATGCCTAATTTTGTGAATAACATGATACATGAATGCATGACTGAAAGTACTGGTAAGGTGATCACGCATATCTGATGCATGAATAAATAACAGAACTAACTCATGAACATGCGACTAATTATGTAATGGTAAAGATACCATGTTTGAACTGAAAACTAAGCATAGAACTGAATACCATGTTTGTTAATGAAATACGAATATGATAACGAGTAACGTGAAGAAAGACTGTTATTTTGAACTAAAAATACCAATGAGTCTTAGACTAATTACTCAATATGAATGAGCGGAAATATGATAACATAAGTAAGTCTGGAGCATGATACATGAACTGAACTGAGTCTATAATACATGGCGTGAAACTAAGGTTGGAGCTTAATTGGCAACTTATGAGTATCCCCTACTCAATACTATATTCATTACATAAAGAGAGAATGGAATTCTTATGATATAAAAGTTCGGGGAATCATAGCATATCTCCTCCTTAGGATACTAGGTCCCTTACAAAATACTGACTTGGCTAAGCTACTGAGGGAGGCTGAGGCAATACGCAAGGCACCTGGAAACTAAATGATGACTGATTATATGAGATCTGAAATTGAGGCATGACACATGAAATAAGCTGATTTCTTAACTGAAGCATATATTATAACTAAGATTGTAACTGAGATAGCAACTGAGTTATGATAGTCGCATAATGAACACTATCATAAGTCAAGGATTTGAATCTACACTCACTCTCTGAATTTTTCTTTCCTAATTTCTTAGTACAACCTCTTTCTAGTCATTTATTTGCATATTAGCATGACATTCAAGCCTATCTCCATAATTACACCCTCATGTAAAATAGGCATGCAACAATCTTCTCTTAATATGTATCATTTACACTCTCACTTATCTAAGAAACTGCTCATCTCTACACTGTTCTCACAAAGAAAGCTCACTTAAGGATTAAATCAAGAGGACCTGAAGCATGAATGGATATTGGCTGAATTTGACATATGAATGAAACTTGAGGAATAGAATGTCAATAATATAGATTTACCAAAAAGGTTTGATCTGAGGATATACATGACATAGACTTGACTTATCTTATCAGTGAAGGCATAGTATGAGTCATAGAAACTGAGTATACTGGGGAGCATGATATGTGTACATGAGTCATGAGCAGCATGACCTGAGTCAAGAATTTCTAAGTTCATGGACATGATTTATAACACTGAGTGATCTAGAACTGGACTCCCTATACTGAGTCAAGAATTTCTAAGTTCATGGAATATGACTCATTTTATAGAGGGTGTTGGAACTTGTCTTGCTAGGAATTAGACATGCACACGATTCTATGGGAATTGTGTGAAACGTGTGTATGTAAGCTGATGACTATGGTATAAAAAATTGAACCGTGCTACGAGTAGGTTGGGAATCATCTCCCCTTAGTGATTATCTATACATACTGAATCTATAACTAAAATCTGAAGGATTAATATTTCTGACCCCGTGCTTTAACTGTTGTGCAAGTTTTATAAAGAAAAGAAACTCTTGAATCTAAAGAAGGGTCAACATGTAAATGAGTGATCTATAACATAGCAGGGACTGTATCATGAGGAGTTTCATAATTCTGTCGGAACCAAAGTACATAGAGTCTGGTTGGGTGTTGCCCACTGATACACTAGAATTGGCACCCTGCTGATTCGAGTGACCAGTACAGATAACTCTGACAGCCTAACTAGGGAAAATCTCTAACTCTGTGGTCTAACTTACCTCAAACATAACACATACCCCTTCCAGCTTTACACACACTCGTATGATGCTTACCTCAAGTCTTACAAAGGGAATGGGTAAGAACTTTGCTCTCACTACCCCATGACCTCGGCTAAGAAAGTCTATAACTACCTGTTCCAGGCCTCTTATTTTCTATCTTTCTTTTTAAGCTTATTCTCCTCAATCTTTTAATCTTAGACCATCAACCTAGACAGGTCCATATCACTAATCAACATTGCAGTCCAGCACTCCTTAACTACTTACCTGATACCCTAGACACAAACTTATACATTTTAGACCTACTATCTACCACTAAGGGAGTATTCTTTCATGCCCATTATACCTTGCCAGAGATTGATGAACTCTAACACTTTAGCCTCCTTCTTCTCCATGGAAAAGAACCTATCTAAGAAAGTTATAGCAAACTCTTCCCACTCTATAGTATCTGTATCTTTACCCTTGTCTACCTACCACTATTTAAACCACATATAGGTTACATCATGTAGCTGATAGGTGGGAAACTCTACATTCTTACTGGAAGTCACTCCCATGATGTCTGTGACTTTCTGAACCTGATCGAGGAACTCCTATGGATCCTCTTTGGACTTAGAACTAATAAAAAAGGGAGGATTCATTCGGGTGATGTCCTAAATCCTAAATGCAGCAGCATTGGCCTCTTGGTCTGCTAAAGAAATGGTTGGCTGTTCATTCTAAGATGCAACTAAATTGGCTAGAGTAGTGAATGTTATCCTGAATTCTGCATAAGATATGTGTTCGTCTAGGTAATATTCTTGGATGGGCTGAGGTGCTGACTGATTTTTGGTTCTTCTTTCACTAGTCCTTTTTGAGGACATGTTCTGTAAACTAAAGAAAGAAGAAAATTAGATTGAGAGTTTAATCAGAGATTTTGCTTACTGGCATGACATGAATACTGAAATAAGGGAAACTGTTACTAAAACATCTCATAGCCTCCTGTACATAAGTGTGGTGCACAAAACACCCATGTACAAGACTCTACTAGATGCGGCTTTCAGACTTTCTAGGACTCTATTCAACCTTAGGATTTAATACCATGTTTTTAACGCCCTAATTTTCTAAACTGAAATGCTACACGGTGCTCATGACCCCGAAGGACCACAAGCTAACCCATGACTACTGCATAAAATACTAAAAAATACATAAACATGTACTAAACGGCCATAAGGTTCAAATATGAATAAAAATCTAATAAGAAAAATGTCTAAAAATGATATAACAATACCAAAACAAATTTGAAATAACTATCTGACATGTTATAGTCTAAAAGCCTCTAACCTATCTGAATAAGTGGTTCATGGGACATGTCCCCAACTAACTCCATCTACTAAAATAAATACGTACTGAAAGAATAAAGTAATAAAATACTATTATCCTCAAACGATGAGGACTCATTGCTAACTTTGTCTGCTGAAATCTGAAATGCTACTAATGCTCTAGAGCTTGTGCTTCTAAAACTATGGTACAAGACAACAAAGCGCAAATGCATCAGTACTTTGAATGTAATGGTATGAAAGTGAGGTAGGCTAAATGCAAAGGGTTATATGCATGAACAATGCTGACTGCTATGAACGTGAGAATACATATATACATAGGTGACTATAACTAAACTAGCGGTGATACTGACTACGAAGTCTGAATATTGACAACATGAGCTTACTGATACTAAGATACTAATTGATTGAGTTTACTAATATTGATATGTATGTCACTATTAAGTAGGGAACTGATACTATATTATTGAATACTGAAGGACTAAAACTATATTACTGATACATGAATAACTATTTCTGACAGTTTTGATTATGAAGAACTGGCTTGGTTGGCTGTATCTGATAGTCTAATTGTAAAGAATTATTTTGATTGATTGTATGTGTCAGCTATGAATATGAAGAACTGATATGCTTGACCGTATCGGACAGTCCTGAACGTGAATACTTATAATATGAGTTCTGATAACTGAAAACATTAGTGACTGTATCTGACAACCTTAAATTTGATAGAACTAAATGAGTTTCGTACAGTATCTTAGTTAACTTAATCTGACAGTCATCAAATTTGAAAAACTTTCTGAGTTCTTTTTTACTGAGACTAATAATGAGACTGAAACTTAGACTGTGGGATGTAGACATCTAATCGACTTGCCTGAAATCTTAACTGGTGGGTTCCAACCTGTAACCCCTATTGGAAAGGTGTCAATACTGTGCCACGGGTAGAAACAACATGTGAGTAAACTTTATTCTATTTGGGAGCTCTTTTCATCTGCCCATACTATCAGGCAAACTCAAATGAGATGCATTAGCCCTATGTGTAGGGACATCTCAACCTACGCTGGCTACATAGTTTTGGAACCTAGGGATTGCATCGAGGGATATCAGTCCTATCTAGTGGGGGAGTCCCCATCCCTAGGCTCACTCGATGCTGAATCCTACTCCCAACTGAAAGACAATGAACTGATTAGCTAAGATGAATTGATTAAACAAACTAAAGTGATTAGCTAAAATGACGTTAGTGGGATTATTTAGCAGTGCTAAATTGAGTTTACTAAGTTCCGTTAACTAATGAAATGTACTGATGTCTGAGGATTGACTGAGAGTACAGTAGTTATTGAGCTTTTACTTGGAATACTGCTGAATACTACTTTTTATTTGAATAAGGATAAACTTAAATAGATGATAAGGTTACTAAGTTTCTAAACTAAATACTTCAAAAGACATGATAACTAGCTGAGATTATGAGATTACTGAACTACTGAGACTACTTGGATTTCTAAGTTTTCCTTAGTCACATGACTAACTAAATTCTGTGGATCATGGCTTGACTGAGAGTATCGTGATAACATGACATGGCTCTAGGGACACAGTTATATTTTTCAGGTACGACTACCCCCAGGACTTGATGGAAGGAAACTGACAAACATGAATTTCCTGAATCCATAACCAACATCAACAATCGATAATATCATAACTTGGGGAATTTTATGAAGTATGTGGTTATCATACATCGTTTATATAAGTAGGATTCTTGCAAGAAAGTATAGCATAATCTCATAAGACTAGTTTATGAACAATCCAACAATATTTACCAGAACTAATATCAACATGAAAATCATTAGAACGTAGGGACATATCATGAATCCTTCACTTAGTCATAATTCAGCTATATTGTATGATATCTAGTTTCTTAGGCATTTCATCAGGCACCTTACATGTACAATTTTGGGCATAGGTATATATAACAACATAACAATCTTAATCCATCCAAAATTCATGGGTTACAACTACCCTACTCATATGCTTCATGAAAACATATCAAGATAAAACCTTAAACTCAAACAATAATAATAAACATGAATATAGCCATAACACAACAAGAATATCACAATTTATAAGTTAAAACATGTTCTTGAGCTTCATGGATGAAAGGAATCCATGGATCAACACTATGCATACCTTAAATCTTGATCTTGAAAGAGATATAATGTTTCTTAAAGGTTCTTGAAGAAATCCTTAGGCTTCTTCTTGATTTTTCTTGACTAGGGTTTAACCCCTTTTGGAAAGAATGTTCTTGTTCTTGAAAAGATGACCTTGAGAGAAAACTCTAATCTCGTGGTTGAGAGTGTATGAGAGAATTTCGAGATGTTTAACTAAAGAAAAATTTGACAAAGTTACATCCCTTGAGGTTTTTAAGTCATAGGAAGCAAAGGAAAAGACCAAAATACCCTTATGAAACCACTTCTTAATTGCTGAATTTATTAGCTGACGACCAAGAATGATAAGTCATCAAATTCATGATAGCCCATCAAACTATGTCATCACCTGGGAAATAGAATATTTGTGTTCTTGCCTAGGCCTGACGACATTAGTGATAATCCGTCAGATATGTGATAAGTTAACACAAAATATTGTCACTAAGTTTTCTAGTCTGACATGCTAGAGTAGATTGGGTATAACTCTTTGCTCTGCTATCGGATCTAGGAAAAATTTATGTATTTGGAAAGCTAATTCAATTATATATATTTTATAGGTAATGAGCTCAGTAATTCGTAGTATAACGATGTATATGCTCTTTGAAGTTGACTATAGCAATATCCTTCGGAAGAATTCTATCGGTAAGAAATGTTTTGATTCGTTTGATCGCTGGGAGTTATTTGAAGACTTAATATACATCTTACATGATCATAAAACTATAAAATAATCATGATTTACTATGCATGAGCTTGAAGCATGGTGCTAATATTGGTTTGTATTTTTTGGGGTATTACTGTTATGAAGGGGGACATATTGTAATACCCCGTACTTTAACCTAGCTTTAAATTTTCCCAAGTATGTTAGAAACTTACTTTAAAAGATTAATCCACTTTTATATACGTGAAAATTTAATATTTTAACATTTTTCCATGTGGGAAATTTAATTATCTTTCCAATGATACAAATTTCATCCAAATCTGGTGTCGGGGTAGAAAGTTGTGGCCATTTTACAAAAATCAGTCAAAACTACCCAGGTACAATGATGAGGGCCAACGAACCATCGAGCTAGTGATAGACTGTCACCTAAACCGTTGCAGTGGACGCAGTGAGACCATCTTCTACCTAAGGGCAATGGCTCAGGCTGACATATCATCGAGCTAGCAATGTATCATCGAGCTAGCGACGGACCGTCGCCCAACCCGTCAGCAGAGGTAGTGGACCCCTATTCTTCCCGGGTACAATGGTCAAGAGCAATAGACTTTAGACCCAGTGACGGACTGTCACACCCACCATGGCATAGTTCGTTCCGTTATTTTAAAGTAATTTTTGAAAGGGTATATGGTTTTATTTCTACCTATTTTAACCTGTAATTATATCATATTGAGGTTCATAAAATCATTATCCATCTGCAACATCAAATTAGGCTTTTCTTTCAAAGATAATCCCCAAGAACAAGAAACCCTAGATGGTTAAATCCAAGTCAAGAATTTAAGATTTTCTCCATTCATCTTCAACAAATCATCCACCCAGGTATGTCATGTGTTGATTCATGGGTCCCTCTAGCAATGAAGCTCAAGAATCTCTTTTCAGAATCCAAGAGTTGTGTATGTATGACTGTTCATAATTTAAATTGACTTGAAATTAATGTTCATGATGTTGTGGGATTTTCATTCTTGTTTGAAATTACATATTCCAATGATTGACCCTAGGATGTGGTGATTTACATAATAAGCATGATAAAACTTTAAATTTACACGTTTATTAATGTATCCATGATTATTAGATGTGTTGATGATTGTATAACCAAAGCATGCTCCCCATCTGTTCGATTTAAAGCCTATGTGAAGTAGAAGTGCCATACTAGTATGATAATATGAAATCCCCATTTATGTACAATTTTATGCATGTCAAATGTTTAATGAAATGTCTTAATCAGTGAATTATGGATACATGTGTAACCCTTGTGGTGCTTTAGAACTACTACTTCATGACATCTCCTACTTATTGTATTATGGATTGTGATGTTGGTCACGTATTCAAGAAAGTCGTGCTTTGTCAATTTCATGATATCAAGTCCTGGGGGTACTTGTACCCGATAATTTAGCTATGTGCCTAGAGCCAGTGTCATGTTTTCAAGATACTCTCAGTCGAGCCATGTTAATAGAAATTCAGTCAGTTATGTAACTCAAGAAAACTCAGTAATCTCAGTAGTATTCCGTCAGTCAACAGAACTCAGTTAATTCAATTTTGTCTAATTCAGTTAATCATGTTAAGTGTCTATTTAGATGGAAGTAGGAATTACCACCGAGTAAGCCCAAGGAAGGGCATACACACTGTTAGATGAGGGTGTGATTCATAGAAGTCATCTATCCATTCCATAACACTCGGCCAGTATAGGTTGAGACATCAACCCTTTCAGATGAGGGTTGATGAGGTGGATAAGCACTATTTGATGTGGTCCCCACTATTCTCTTGTGGGGACACTGTCAGATGAGGGTTACCCATAACTTATGCTTACCAGTGGCACGGTATTGACACCCTTCTAATTAGGGTTACAGATTGGAGCCCCCTCAACTTTATTGCTTTATTTGGGGAATGTGGGTTAGATGACTACTTCCCACAATTTCAGTTACAGATCAGGACTGTTAGACACGGTGATTCAGTGTCAGTAAAAGAACTCAGATAGTAATTCAGATTTTAGGACTGTCTGATATAATCAACTCAGAACTGTATGAAACTCAGCTAGTTCCATCAGAACCTAAATTGTCAGATACAGTAGCTCAGTATTTGTATCTCATGTTATCATTACCTAGACTCAGTAATAATGTTATGATGAACTTAGTTATAGTTATTATGTAGTCATGCATGTATTCTAATGTTCATATAATGCATTCAGTAAGTGTAGTTTATGCATGTGAATCCTTTTTCATTCAGCCTACCTCATATGTATAACAGTACATTCAAACATACTAACGTATTTGTGCTATGGTGTTTTATACTATAGGTTCAGAAGCACAAGCTCCAGAGCACCAGTAGCATTCCAATCTCCGCAGTCAGAGTTAGTAGTGAGTCCTTATGCTTCTAGGAAATGACTATTTCTTTATCATCACATTAATTAATTTATTTCAGCAGTTGGAGTTAGCTGGGGACATGTCCCATCAACTCCTTATTCAGACAGTTCAGTCAGTTAGAGGCTTTTCAGACTATAGTATGCTCAGATAGTTTATTTTAGTTGTTTTGGGTATTTCATACCCCATCCATATGTTATGTTTTATCAGTTATGTTATAGTTTTGAACCTTATGGCCTTATAACCTTTATTTCCACATTTATATAGTATATTATGCAGTGTTCAGGTACAAATTTCAGTCATGGGTTAGCTTGTGGTCCTTCGAGGTCATGAACACCATGTAGAGTTCTGGGTACTAGATTCGGGGCTTTACAGAACCATACCAATATACCCTATCTATAAGAAATATCAATAAACATACAAGTAAACTATATCAGTAAACTATCAGATTTTACCCAGAATTAGCACAACTCTCGGTAACAAAACTTACATAATCATTATGTATTAAATATCCTCAAAGTACCAAAATAGTAATTACTCAACATATATCATGGATAAATAAGTCTACAAAAGCTAACACAAGTTTTGACCTAAGGTTTCCTGGAGGGTCCTACTTCTAATCCCCGAAATTCATTTATACGCAAATTCTGTCCCAGAATAGGATAAGGTATGTAAAATAATTTATAGATGTCAAATAAGCCATAATTATCCCTAAGATAGCAGTTCTTCATAAAAGATAAGCCACGATGTCAATTCCACGTAAAATGTGAGAAACAAGGTCACTTTTACCTAAAATTATGGTTCCCAGATAGCCTAAACAGTGTAAATAACACTAATTAGACAAATCATACATGCAGTACCTAAATCCAATCCAATATCTAGCATAATATCATAATTATACTACATAATAGTTCAATGTATGGAGAAGGTAGACCTAGCCTACCTAGACGCTAATGAAAAACCATAAGAATCCGCTAAATTGCAAATTTCCTCATTTGAGAAGCTTCTACAAGATGTCACGCTATCAAAATCACAATCTACTAGTCAAAACTAGAACAATGATACCCATATTGAACTTTGTGCTTCTGGTTTAAAATTATCTAAAAATCCCATGTGGGACCATTTATGGGATCGCACCATCGAAACCTACACGTCTCTTTATGCTTAAGGGACAATTTCCATAAAATGGGTAAATTCAAGCTTCAATGGTGCTACAATAAAGGCACCAAGATCTTAGGGATTTTAGAAAAAGATGGAGTATTAAACTAAGATATTGATAGAAGCTTACCATAAATTCGAAGAAGAAATGCATAAGTTAACTTCACCAAAGCTCTTAAATCAACCAAAAATGATTCTTCAAAGTTTCCCCACCTTTGAGGATTCAATGCATTTTGCAATGAATGAAAAATGGGGAAAATTAGGCTAAGTGGGGTTTTTATACTTCTATCAGGTCCACAGGTGTTGTTAAAAGGAAAGTGGGTCACTTAAGCCATCCTGCCTCAGCATATATCGAATAAGAATAACTGTCGTTGCTTAGGCATCTCTTGTGTATACGATACGTGCTTTGCCTATAAGATACCAAAAAGCCAATATAGGTCACTTAAGAGTCTGGTTAGTTGCATATGCGATGCACCAGCTAAGACATTGAAATTTTCCATCCGATATCGTTTTGACAAAAAGTAGGTCCACACATATGTGCCATTTTTCTTAACTTTTGGCCAATAGCTTGAAATGAGTCCAAAAGACTAAAGACTCAAACCAAGGGTCAACCTAGCATACAATAGCTTTTCTGGAGCTGTTAAGATTGTCAGAATTGGAATACGAGGTTGTTTGAGTAAAGTTTTGGATCCATAGCCAATTTGAACCAGCAAAGGCCTCAAAGTAGTGAATTGACTATAAAAACCAAACAAACTGCTCAGTAACCAAACTATCAGTTCCAGTACGTCATAAATGACTTAGGAAAGCTATAGGATAGCTCTAAATCATAGAAATAAGCGGAAATATAGAAAATAACGTGGTGGGTCATACTACTATCCACTAATAAAATGACTTTCATCCTCAAATATAAAGGATTAGAATGTACCTGAAGCCTAAAAAAGATAAGGATACTGGGTTTGTATCTCGCTCTCGATAACCATAGTAGCCTCTTTACTGGGTGGTGCCTCTACTGAACCATAACTACTGGATCTCTATAGTGCACAACCACCTGACATCACTAATCAATATGTGCATAGTCTCCTCCATGAAGGTCAACCGCTCACCCAACTGAACTGAATCCAATCTAAGCACATGAGATGGGTTAGGAATGTATCGACGCAACATTAAACATGGAAAACCATAGAGACAAAAGCAAAATACGGGGGTACGGTTAACTCATAAGCCACCTCACCAATTGTGTGAAAAATCTCAAAGGTGTAATATTTCTGGGTTGAGCTTGCCTTTTCTTTCTAAACCTCATCAAATCCTGTATGGGTGATACTCAGAGGAATAATCCATCACCAACTCCAAATCTCAACGCATAAAGTCTACGGTCTATATTAGAATTATACCTTCTCTCAGATGCCCTTAATATGTCCTGAATCACCTTGATTCTATCCATCGACTCCTGTAGCATAAAGAATCAAAAGGCGCCATCTCAATCCTCGAATGGTAGCTATAATTAGATGCAAACTCAGCCAAAGTAAGTGTTGCTCCCACTGACCTCCAAAATCCATAACACAGGCTCAAAGCATATCCTCAAGAACATGAATAGTCTATTATGACTGCCCATCAGTCTGAGGATGACAGGTTAGATTAAGATCAATCTTAATACCCAACTCCTCCTAAAAATCTATATAAAAGATATAAGTAAACCCTGAACCCCGGTCTGAAATGATAGATATAGGCACCCCATACAGATGACTATTTTTTTAACATAGGTACTTGCGAACCTCTGCTAAATGAAATATATCTTAATAGGAATATAATGTGCTGCCTTAGTCAACCGATCTATAATTAAGCAAATACCATCGGAACCACAAGAAATATAAGGCAAACCACTAACAGAGTCCATGATAATCCGCTCCCATTTCCACTCGAGAATGGGAAACCTCCAACTCAAGACACCAGGTCTCTAATCCTTGGGCATCACCTGCTGACAACATTGGCAATGAGGTACAAAGTCTACCATATCTCTCCACTTACCACTCCACCAATAATGTTTCCTCAGATCTCTATACATCTTAGTGTACTCGAGTAAATAGAATATCTGGAGCTGTGAGCCTCACATAAAATTGACTGAATCAAGTCATCAATCCTTAGAACAGAAATTTAGCTATCAAATATCAAAACACCATCATAATCTATAGTAGCACTCTTGGACTCAACACTCAATGATCATTGATGATGCAAAGCCTCTTATCCTCAAACTAACAACCTCAAATATGCTCAAATAGAGAAGACCTTTCCTTAACACTAGTAAGAAACCTCCTAGGCTCTGAAATATCAATTAATACCATCAAGTTGGATGAGGACTAAATCTCCCATACCAAAGGCTTATGAGAAATTGAAATATAAGTGAAGATACCCATACTCAATGCCTTCCAGCTCAAGGCATCTTCTACCATATTTGCCTTGCTCGAATGATACAAAATAGAGATTTCATAATCCTTAAGAACCTCCATCCTTTTATGCATCCTATAATTTAGATCTCTCTAGGTCATAAGCTACTGAAGACTATAATGATTTGTGAAGATCTCACAATGCACGCCATACAGATAATGCTTCCAAAGCTTAAGCGCAACAACTACTACAGCTAACTCTAAATCATGAGTGAGGTAGCTGCGCTCGTACACTTTTAGTTACCTTGACGAATAAGCAATAACTCAACCCACTTTATCAATGCACAACCTAAAGAACCACCAAAAGTATCACCATACAAGGTGAATCCATCACCCTAAATAGAAAGAGCCACAATAAGCGTTGATGTGAGAAATCCCTTGAACTTGCCAAAGTTCAACTCATACTCCCCGGACCATAAAAAAGGAACCTTCTTTTGATTCAATCTGGTCATCGTCACTGCAATAGAGGCAAAACTTTGAATGAACTACCTATAGTAACTGGCCAAACTGATGAAACTACGAACCTCAGTTAGAGATATAGGCCTAGCCCAATCACAAATTGCCTCAATGTTTGGCGGGTCAACCAACATCCCATCCTTAGACACCCTATGCCCAAGGAATGCCATCGAATCAAGTCAAAATTCACACTTAGAGAATTTTGATAAAAGCATATGATCTCTCAAACTCTTAAGCACAATCCTCAAATACTTCATATGCTCCTCTCTACTTCTTGAATATACAAGGATTTCATTGATGAACACAGTCTCGAAATAATCCAAATAAGGTCTAAAAACACATTTCATCAAGTCCATAAATATTACTTGGGTGTTAGTCAATCTAAAAGACATCACAAGGAACTTAAAATGATCATAACAGGTCCTAAAGGATGTCGTTGGAATATCCTCAACCCAAATCGTCAAATAATGGTAACCAAACCTCAATCAATTTTAGAGAACAACACTACTTCCAGAAGTTGGTCAAACAAATAATAAATATGAGGCATAGGATACTAGTTCTTCAGCATTACCTTATTAAGCTGCCTATAACTAATACACATATGCATGGAACCATTATTCTTCTTCACAAACAACATAGGAGCTCCCCAGAAGACATACTCAGTCAAATGAAACCCTTACTAAGAAAACCCCAAAGCTGAGAATTCAACTCCTTAAGCTCGGTAAGTGCCATATGCTAAGGTGTCATAGAAATAGGCTGGGTGCCCGAATCAAGATCAATAACAAACTCAATATCACTCTCAGGATGAAGGCCAGGTAGATCGATAGGGAAAACATCAGGAAACTCATGAACTATAGGAATAAATTTAAGTGATGGTCTCTCCATACTAAAATTGAATATAAGTTAGATAAGACTATAAAGATAACATCTCCACCAATTTCAAGTTGCCAAGTCTAACTTAAAAGAAGGTTATTCCATATCACGAGTCTCAACTAGGCCTAAATTATAAAGTTTGTCCTTATAAGCAATAAAGAACTCATATGCACCCGTGTCACGTGCACCAAAGCACCTAGGCAGAGCTAATTTAAATAATATAGCTAATATATTTTTTCTCTTCAACTGACATAGCTGGATGAGTAACTACCAGCTAAGCAACTATCGTCTAGACAACCACCAACATATGAGGGACCTCAACTCTTGATCCACAACTACAGGCTGCACCCCTACCTCAATGTTACTCTGATCTGTAGACTGTGCATTGTCAGATGGTGCACCAACAACCAATCCCAAAATATAAACTAAAGTATCCCTGAGCACTAAAGAAGAAATAAACCCTGATAGAGCCTAGGATAGTCTC
The DNA here is from genome assembly GCA_030864225.1 of Capsicum baccatum var. pendulum. Taxonomy (NCBI): domain Eukaryota; kingdom Viridiplantae; phylum Streptophyta; class Magnoliopsida; order Solanales; family Solanaceae; genus Capsicum; species Capsicum baccatum. Next base: position 145,023,566 of record CM061560.1, read on the forward strand.
TGGCCTAGTGCTAGCTGGGATGGAAGAATCTCTCGCTCGAGGGTAGGAATAGGGTTTACTAAAGGCCTTAAATAGCCCTTAGCTGGGAATATATTGTTAGGATTTCCATGACCTATAGGTCATCCATGAATAATGACAAGATCACTAGGCTTGGTCTCGAGACCCTTGTCTCGTGTAGCGATAACATGTGTCCTAGCCATCCACAAAATAGTAAAACTAAAGGAATACTTTAAAAGTAACCTAAGATTCTTAGAATGAAATGGGTGAAAGAAGTAAAAGAAACCTAAGAATATCCTATAGCCTCCCAAAGATAAGAAATAAGTATTATTATTTTGATCTGTGGGACTCTACTAGAAACATGCTTTTGTACCAATAATACTGGTGAAAGATAGTCTCTGATACCTATTTTTATCATGACCTGATTTACCAGTCATGACGGCACATACTTTATCTCTCTAGTAGTTAAGTTAAACCATAACCCAGAGCAATATATATTTGTCTAACTTTTTGGAAAATGACCTAAAAATTGGAAATTGACATTGAATGACTTAAAATAATAGTAAAGCAGTCATAATAGTCTAATAGATAGATAAAAGATCAAAAATATCCTAAGATCTAGTAATGTCGGTACAATGCTACTACAAATGAAACATAAGTATTGAAACTATCAAATATAGTCCGTTTTAAAAAATTAATCACTAGATATGAATAATTGAAGGAAAAAGGGGCAACTCCTACTCTAAGAGTTCACCAAATACCAAATCAAGCCAACATGATCTTATTATCAACGACAGCAACTACTACTTAGATCTACATTAAAAAGGTATAAATGTTTAGTATGAGTATTAAAACCATGGGTACCCAGTATATATCATCAACCGACTAAGCTAAAGTATAGTATAAATGCAATAAGATAATCGATAAGATAAACTACTAAATTTGCCCCCATAAGCCAATAAGTATAGAAAAGGAAATAACTCAATGCAGGCATCCATAAGTTTAGAGGGTACAATAAAAGGAAAAATAAATGATTGAATATCAATAATCTACTTAATATCAAGCATCAAACCATTCATGCCATGTCATATTTACCCAACACTAAATCCCAGACCCAAATCAGAACTCATATCCTCATTATCATATTATCCCTAATAGTATTAACATAATATCCTCATTTTCCATACCCAAACTAAAAGTCATACTATCAATATAATCATTATTTATTGGAATTTAATGGAAACTTATATCATAAATATCACCATTAATTGCAGGAATCGAACCAAAATACAATTATCAATATCATCATTAATTGTCTGACTTGAACTAGAACTCATATAAATAGAAAATATCAATAAACCATATATATAGGATATATCAATAAACAATATAAACTTTATTAGCGAACCACCAAATTTTATCCCAAATCAGCACCAACTCTAAAGAACCAAACTAGCTAATCATTAGGTATTAAATCATCTCAAAGTTCCAAAATAAGCATTACTAAGGCTATATAATGCATCAATAAGTCTACAAAATCTAATGTAAGTCTTGACCTAAAGTAGGTCAGAGGGGCCCACTTCTAATCTCCAAAATCTTCTTTTAGGCAAATTCTGCCCCTGACTAGGGTAAGTATCTAAATTCATTTCTATATATTAAATAAGCCATAATTAGACCTATTATCGAAATTCTTCCTAAAACGTGAGCCACTAAACAATTCCACCTAAATTATGGGCAACTACGTCAATTCACCTAAAATTATAGTTCAATAATAGCCTACAAAAGACCAATCATAAAATCATAAATAAAACTAATCATACAAATCATACTTCCAATACCTAAATATCATCCCATATCTAGAATAATATAATAATTATACAATAAGTTATCTCAATCTATGGATAAGGTAAACTTAATCTACCTGGACGACGAAGAATAAGCCTGAAGAATTTGCTAATTTATTAAGTTTCCTTTTTTAGAAGATTCTATAAGATACCACACTATCAAATTAAAATTTACTCATATAAATAAGAACAGCGATACCCATATAGCACTATTATTACTTGGGTTCAAAATTAAATAATAATCCTATATGGGGCTTATTTATGGAATTGTACTATCAAAATAAACACTATGTCCCACTATGCTCAAGGAATAATTACCCTAAAAATGGGTGAATTTCAAGCCCTTATAGTTCTAAAATTAATCCATTAGGATTTTAAGCATTTTAGAAAAATATGGGGAATTAAATCGAGAAATTGATGGAATCTTACAAAAAATTCAAAGAAGAAACACGTAAATTAACATCACCAAAGATCTAAAATCAATCAAAAATGATTCTTCTAGTTTTTCTTCATTTTAGGGTTCAATATGCTTTGGAATTGGTGAAAACTAAGTAAAACTGGGCTAAGGGCGTTTTTTATACCCTTATCAGGTCCACGAGTGTCACTTAAGCGGACATCGGGTCACTTAGGCGATACTTTATACCTCAGCTTATGTCATGAAAGAGACACTAGAGTTGCATAGTTGGATATCATATATGATATAGGTATTTAGCTTATGCGATACTAACGGGATAAGCCAGGTCGCTTAAGCGATCAACTTGATTGCATATGAGATGCTCCAGCACCATCTAAGACTTGGAATTTCTCCAAGTATCTGCCAACCCTAAGGGATTCATTATTAATTATATATATTTGATATTTTTGACTCAATGGCATAGTAAATTCCATATAAGGTTGTTTCAATTAAAAGTGGGTCCCACACCCATGTGTTATTTTTCTTAAATTTTGGAAAATAACCCAAATTAAGTTTTGAAGCCTTAAAATCCAAAAAAAGGGTCCACCTAGCCTATAATAAATGTCCCACAACCATCGGGATTACCTAAATTGGTATATGAGGTCCTTTGACTAAAGTTTTCACTCGGTAGCAAATTTGAACTAGCGAAGATTTCAAAATAGAGAATTGTCTCTAAAAATAAAATAAACTACCCAGTAAATAAAATGTTAGTTTCATAAAGTTATAAATGACTTAGGGCATCTATTAAAAATCTCTAAACAATAAAAATAAGAAGAAATACAATAATGACCTACAGGGTCATTATAGGAAGATTTATGGTTTTTTTATCTTTTTCATTATAAGTTCTTAATTATATTCTCTTCATAGAATCATTCTGATCTTCTTACAATCATGTGTAGTTAAACACCGTAACGAGGATTGTAGAAACTGAGATATATTAGCAAAGTAGGGTTCAAAGTACGATGTGGTCACAAAGAATGTTTATGAATGCATTGTTCTTCTCTTTTATTTGATTTCTTCTTAACGATGTGCAATGTTAGAACTTGTTGTATACCTAATCATAATATAAGAAGGTATAAAATATATAAAAATATAATTGACAACAATACTTGGAGCTATCAACCTCCTTTTAATAGCTTGAGTTTTCAAACACGATAGATAATCTTGAATCCATGATAGGTGTTTGTAGTGCAAAACTCATGAGACGATAATATGTTATTGAGGATAGAAATATGATAGGAGAGTAAAGTTTTTTAGATTAACATGACCTATCAATTCTGCATACCATGCATCGGGAGATATCACTAGTATGAAGAACCTACGGAGTTATGAAGTTATGGTAAATATCATTCTAGTGCTTCTCTTATATTGATTAAAAATCAAATAAAATCATAAATTATTATGTTTTGAAGTCAAAAATACAAATTGGCACTTTTAAAGAAAATTACTTATTGATTGCATAGATAGACGAATTGACAGAGATTTTGGTCTATTACTCGTAGGTTGACCCTAACCTAGTTGTGTTCTATATTTGACCAGTGACTGTTTATACTTTTATTAGAGGTGTAATTTAAGTTAAATCAATCCCTATTGAATGACTATCCTTAATTAAATAACATATCTTATGAGTTTTAAAATCTAACATTTATCCTTGGTTTCAGATTAGCTTTCATATAGCCGCGATTCAAGATATTAGGTAAAGGTTGATACTTTCATGTCTCCTTTGTTGATTCCATTATCCTATTTTGTTCCTTTATAGGTTTAGTAAAGTAAAATAATAAAATAATATTCTAATATTGTGCACCGTTGGAAATCAATCAAACCAAATGGAATAATTATGCATGCACTTACATTATGGTTCCCATAACCAATTTCTGACCAGATAGGTACCACTAAAGCAAAACCTGGTCACTTAAGTGATGGTATCTTAAGTGACCCTCTGTTCGCTTAAGCGATGCTTGGTTGGTACTTATAACATATTTTCATAATTTTTTACCATTTTTGAGACTTAGAGCTAAGGCAATTTCTTCCATTTTCATGCTTAAGTAAACTCCACGTACCGATTTCAACTATTTTCCTTTAATTCATGTAATATAAATCTTGTTAAAACTTGATTTCAAAAATGATATTTCAAAATATTAGACTACAAGACCTAAATTAGTAATTCTTTAATTTAAACCCAATTTCATCCCATTTTCACATAGGTTTCTTCCATGGATTTCTTTAATAATGGGTAATATAATTTTGGACTAATGTTCCAATTTTACCTTTTTTAAAAACCAGTTTCAGGGGTCCATTTTGACCTTGACTCAAAAATGGCCAATATGTGTATCATTGGCTTTCTTTGAATGCGTAGATTCTATAATTGTATGTTTTAGTTAATTTTGAGTTTGTTCATAAGGATAAAGCTCCGTGTTGAAAGCTTTTTTTCACTATTACCAGTAATTGAAGTAGGCTATGACTTAACTTTCTTTAGACTGAGCTAGGTAGTCAATATTGGTATAAAATCATGTTATGTATGTGGGAACTAATCATGAAAATGGCTTTAATATTATTATGTGCCCATGTGGGGGCCTATGTTTTCTTATTTGGTGGTTTTGAGATATTATTTGTTATGTGTCATCATGTGGGGTCTTATATGATGTTGTTCCCCTTATGTAGGTATATTTGGTTGTATATTTTCTTGTGAAAAATCCTAAATTGGATTTATGTAAGTATTAATGGCATATGGTTGTGTATTTTTGTCTATTGACATGTGGATTATATTAGATCATGGATGGTTGACATATAGAGTGGATTTTGGGTCACGTGGATTGGTATGTTTGTTGGATTTGGAAATTCTCGTTCTGGTTAGCAGTAAGTATTACATCCTCATATTAGATACATTTATGAAATATTGGTACCACCATGAAAATACTAGAAACACTAGCATTTTCTAAAAGAAATATGATATTTTTTAAAATTCTCTTCCTATTTATGTGCTGGAGAGGAGTTATAAATATTTAATTGATATTGGATATTAGATTGTATATGGGTTAACGAACCACCATGGGTCCTACCTCGGGAGCACAACTCGGTATATGTATACAGAGGCTAGTGACAACCTCGTGCATCACATCATCAACATCATCATTATCATTATTGCATTTCATACATTGCATACTGATATTTTGGCTTTTGACGGAACATTTTTCATCTTATGGATGAAAAATTGCATGTTTTCAAGTAGAAAAGATTGCATTTAATACTGGTTTTAGTTTTTCAAGGTAAGGAGATGAATGAAGGAAAAGACTCAAAAAATTAGCAGAAAAACCCTTCTGACAGTCAAAATGGTGGACCGTCAGTTTTGTGATGGACCACCAACTCAACCATCAGATCGAGGCAGAACTCATAAATTCTGGAGAACCAACGACAAAGCATATGGTGGACCATTAATTTTGTGACGGACCACCACTTTGGCCATCAGTTCTCAACACATCCAGGCATCTTGAAATGCTCAGCGATAACCCACATGGTAGACCATTGATCTTGTGATGGACCACCACTCTTGCCGTTAGTCTTTTCAAGAAAGTGACCCTTCAGGATCATCAGCGACGGACCAAATGGTGGACCATCAGACATGCGATGGATCACCACTTTGGCCATTATTTTGGATGCAAATTTTATATTATTTGAATTTTAAATTCTTTTTACTTGGGAACATATAAATACCCAGTTTTAGGTTTTATTAGGTATCTTTTATCCATCTCATCTAGCATTATGTTTTCCGGACTTGAAACATATTGTTATAGAGTTTTTCTCTAAGATTCCTAGAAGATTTATGGATCTATATTCTTTAATCATATTTTTTATTGAAAATTGAAGAACAACAAATGTGACTATTGTATGTAAACATGGAATTAATTTATGAATAAAACAATGGTTTCTTCTATTTCTTGGATGAAAATATGTGGCTAAGCTCCCATAACTAGGGTTATGGGAGCCTTGATGTGAATAGCTTACTGGGGGTTGTGAATCTAGTAGATTTCCATGATCAATTGATATTTCATAAACTCTTCTTCACTTTAATGACTTTTCTTGGTTGCAAACTTGAAAAGCGAGCACAAGAACAACATTTGTTCGAATAAAAAAGTGTTTGTTGAGAAAAGAAATGGTTTACATAAATCTAAAGTCCTTAACCTTTGGATAGAGGGTAGATGCCTTAACCTGATCAACCCATGTGAGAATATAGTTAAATAAATAATATGTTCTTTACGTTTGAAAGAATTAAGAGATAAGTTACTCATTTAGGTTGAGAAACTAAAGGGTAAACCATAGAATTCAACTACTCTTGCAATTAGAATTGATCATTAGGAATCATAGTTCGCAACCCTAGCTGCTTAAGCATCTTCGTAACCATAACTCTAGTTTGACTTCTCTTACTAAATTACTAGTAGAAATATAACTTATAGTTGGATTACTTTTCGTGACAAATATTTGAATATAATTGAGAAATCAAAATCCCCCTCTATTCAAGAACCTTCAATCAACAGTTTTGTAACAACCACACTACTTAGTGAAAACAGTATTCCCTGTGTGATTAGACACCCAACCCAATTGGGTTCTATATTTTACAACGAGAGCTTACACTTTCTAATGAGAGTTTTAATTTGGGCGCATCATATACATTATGTGTTGTATTATTGTTCTTGATGTGATATATATCTATTTATTCTTCTTTCTTGTACTTGTATTTTATTATATGTGTATATTGTAAAGCTATTGGTAGAGATGGTGTGGGCTACTATTTGTGAAAATGTTGGATTGCAGGTGACATGCTCATAGTGTGTACTTTATATACTTTATTATTTACTTTATTCAGTTGGCCTATGTTACCTACTTAGTACATATGGACCATACTCCTCTATAGTATGCCCTTTTGGTGAAGATCCAGGTACTAGTGCACCGCACGGTAGTTGATTAGGTCAGCATTTGGAGTACTTTCAAAATAGTGGTTATTCTATACTTCCAGAGTTGATCTACTACCTCCTCTTATTTAGATTTTGTGTTGTTTTTTTATTTAGAGATTGATTGTGATCCTTTTGGCTTATCAGTTGTATATTTTTGACATTTGAGATATATTTAGTTGGTTCTTACTATATGACACTAGTTTTCTGATATTTTTAGGGTATCTTTGTTTGTGTATTTGCTGGTATTTATTGGATATGTATAGTTAGACTCCATTCCTCTTGCCTTGGGTTTGGTATTGTTTTCTCATTTCATATCAATTTGATTGATATGCTTACTTGTCAAGGCTTTAGTGACAAGTTCCATCTTGACCCTTGGTTTTAGGGTCATAACAATATTTAATGCTAGGACGATAATTGGGTTCTAATTGATTTTTGTGAGTGCAATAGAAGGGATTCTAATAACATCAGTAAAGTCTATCCAAGGGATTTTATGAATTTATTCAACACAAATACCAAAGCCTGAACTTGACGATCTAACAAATAAGCTGCTATGCTAACATTCAAAGTATTTTAATACCCAAGAAACATATCAAAGATGGGAAGAAAGAGCCATTAGCCCTAGCTTTGGTGGTTCTTTAGTGGATGTTTTTACATGTGGACTTGTCAAAGTTTTTCAAATCACGATTAAGATTTTATAGGTTCTTTGGATTATTACCAAAATAGATTAATTTTGTCCCAACTTCATCATAGTAAACTATCTTTTCACCATCACAATTTAAGACACCACCAACAATGCTTCACCCTTAAAGCTATCCTTTGAGGTACAAGAAACCACCTAATTAATCTATTTAACAAAGGGCTCGTAATTACTTTTTTTTCACTGATTTGCACACATTGAAGGTGTTCCTCATTATTTATTCTAAACTTCAATTATACACGCTAAATATCCACCAATTCCCTTCTAGTAGTAGGAAATGGTCTGCCAAGTATCATGGGGGACTTCAAAAATCTATCTAACAATCATGGATGGTGAAATCCATATGGATCATAAAATTCTCAATTCTAACCAATACTTCATATAAAACTCTAATTGATTATTTGATTGACTACTCCACATCAACAATCTGATGGTGGTAGGCTTATGATATCCTAAACCCAACTTTGAAGAAATAGCTAATGTCACCAGGTTGATACTAGCTACCAGCTCACACAACGCTTTGGAAAATTGATACATCCCAATTATAGAAGGGATAGTGAATATATCAGGGTCTTCTTTCTTAATACCTAAGTTGCTTGACATGATTATACTACAATGGTGAAAAACTTTGATAGTTTCAAAATACATGCAACTCTTTTTTGTTATTAAGTCTTTCATATAATAGCGTTGCACAATATTTGAAGTAACATATCTAATAGAAGAAAATTGATGGATAGATTCTTAACATTGAGAGAAACTTGTTGAACTTAACATCCTTCTCCTTCCTCTTCAACCATTGATGGAATAATGGAGGATATTTTTTCATCATCTTTAGAATAGGTTAAATGTAATACATGTTTGAACTTTCAAAATCAACCACCCTTAGTGTCTCATAATCTATACTATCGGGTTCTCAACATTCAACTTCGTATGCCTCAACTCCTCAATACTGGGCTTTGACAATCGCCAGCCTTTTGTTATTTCTTGATATGCTTTGGCTTAATAGTGGTTATATTTAAATTCACCACTTCATTAGGTGTATCTTCCATCTCCCCTATGTCTTTACCAAGAACCTTTCTGCTTCTACTGACAATACTATATGCATTGTCATTTTTAAAATTCACCACAGTGTCACTAGGAATTTTTCCCTTTGATCTTCAAGTTTCTTGATTGGGGTATATTTAAAGAATATAACTCACTTATTATTTCTTTCAGAACTTTGCTTGAACCTTTGTCCTAATTTAGAATGGAAACAAGCATATCTTCTATTCTAAAGCTTTTAGGGTCGAAATCACATTCTTTGGCCTTTAGTATATCATGAGCGGGAACATATTAATATCTATCATTCTCTCTATCTCTTAATTCTCTATCATAATCACACCAACTCATATCACAATCACACTAATTTATTTCTCTATATTTTTCTCCCTAATCGAAGTCTCTCTCCTTATTCCAACCTTAGTTCCCACTTTTTGTTTTATAGGTAGTTCGATAACCTCCCACTTGGTTAGCCAAGAAATAAACTTCTTCCTTATATGAGGCATCAAAATTATCATCATCTTAGAGTCAGTTTCTTTTAGTAGCCATGACATTTACACTTTAGAGCCTGACCCAGAAGACGATTAGTCAAAGATTTATTTGTATCATTATCTTTGCATATTTTCAGCTCTCTCTTTATCTTTCTTTCTTTTCTCTTGGGTACTCAAATAAGAGGAGGCAATACCTACTACCACCTTTGCCTTTCCAGTATGACAAGCATGATGTTCCTTAGTTTTATAAGGGAGCAAATCCAATGCAACAAGCATAAGTTTGTCTTATCAAAGAACTATTGATAAGATTTTCCACTACTGGTTTGTTTAAGGAATCCAAAGAGAGGTAAAACATTTGTAGCAACACATTTTCTAGTAATCTGTACGTGGGCATTGAAGAAACCTTTCCTTAAACTGCAGTTATGAATCATGAATAGGTTCACCACTCAATTGAATAAAATCTTGGAATAGACTCTTAGGTGATGTTTATATTCCAAAGGTGTTGAAAACGTCAACAAAGTTCTTGAGATTGTTTTTTGCTTATTTATGTGATTGACCACCAAATAATACCTTAATTTGCAATATGTGGAGCATAGTGCTTGTAATATAAAGTATTACATTCCCTACCATAGGGTGTATGCAAATAGAACTATCTCTTATGGTATCATACAAGTGATCATCGTCATCAAATTTCCCTTGGTAACGTATGGTATAGCTACCATGTTGACTCATGTTTTCACCTAAATATCAATAAAAAACAACAAATAACATAAATTTAGACTACTATTAAACACAAGTAATCAAAAATACTTGAAACAAAACTCTATAATTACATTTTTTGACAATAGCAACATTTTTTATAACTCCCAAATACACCTTCAAAATGTACGTGATAATCATCAATATCTGTCATGGGATGATTTATCAAGTCATGATGGCACCTAATATAACCCAAAAGTAGGTAAGTGTAATACCCCCCACTTTTCCTAGATTAAATTTGTTCCTAAAATGTTAAGAAATAGCTTTCAAAATGGAAAATATTTATTTCGTGTGGAATTTTCTAGATTTAGAACTCACATTGTGAGGGAAATGGAATAAGCTTTCCATCGATACCAAATTCACAAAATTTCGACACTCAGCTAAGGAGTTAGAGCATTCTTAGCAAGACAATATGCCACCTGATCCCTTGTCGCGGAAGCAAGCAAATTCATAATCGTCAAATTCTAGCAGCCCTCCGCACTAGCCCTGCACACAGAGAACCTAATTTCCCATTTGTAAAAATCCAGTAACCCAATGTGATGTTGGCGCATCACGTTAGAGGCAAAAATGAAAAAACTATAGGGCACCACGATAGCTCTGCATCGCAGAGAAAGCCCAGTTCCCAATAATTACTTTACAAGGAGCCACCACGATAGTGGCATATCATGGTGGCCATCCAAATCGAAAAATGTTTCTTTTTTCCAGTTTCGTTAGAAGTTTAAAAAGGGTATTTTGGTCAATTCCCAAGGCCCCAATTCACCCAAAATACAAGATTAATCATATTCAAAGAACTTTGTGCTCATTATTCATCATTCTCTTCAAACGAAAAACCCTAGAGCTCTAAAACCTCTTCTCCAAGAAATCAAAATCCTCCATTGATTCTCCAAGAAAAATTAAGATTGAGGATTCCCAAGGCAAGATAATAAAAAATCCATCCCCAAAAACTCAATTGGGAATCAATAATTCAAGTTTGTTCATCTAATCATCAATCAAGGTATGCGGGGTTTATAAACAAGGATTTTCTTCCATTCTTGTGCCCAAAACCAAGCTTTTACATTAAATTCATATGATTTTGAATAATATTACATGAGTTTTGAATTAGGGTTTATACCCATTATTGATATTTGTATAGTTATGAGTTTTTGAGATATTTTGAAGATTCATCGCATGTCTATTTTCATATTTTCATGCCTATTGCAGTAAATTACATATTTTGAGATGAATTGTCATTATTTTCATTATCAAGAATGATTATTATGTTATTTTGACATGAGTTTGATCCATGAGTTATTAAGCCCCAAGTTTATATGTTGAGATTTTGATAAAGATGATGCTTTAAGCATCCTCTGTGCTGATTATATCAGATTTACAATAAAGTTTTTATATTTTGATCTGCCGATCAATTTTGGAATCCACTATATAGATTATTATAGATTACAGAAAGAAAAATAGCTTCATTTATAGATTGATTCTGATAAGTGCATAATTGGTTTCATAATAAACCCTTATGCTAGTTTTAAAATGAATTTTGAACAAGATGAGCATAGAAAACTAAAGGTAGTATATAGCACCAAGTTGGGTATGATTCCAATGTCTCATACTCATGAACTATGTTTCACCATAGAATTGATATTAAAGTTCCCATAGTAGGCTAAGATAGTGATCACTTAAGCTGAGGTTATACTCCCTAGCAAGAGTATGACACCTCTCCCCAATGTGAGATTTCTTCCTTAGGAGGACGACACGTTGAACTCCATCTAGCTTGCAAGGTTTATGTCGGTTAAGAGAACCTCCCTTGTAGAAGTTTTTAAAAGATTTCCCTGTTAGTAAAAGCAAATAAACAATTTTGAGTATTTCAGTACTAGTAAGAAAAGCTTTTATAAAACTAAATGCAAAGGCTCACAGATTTACTCAGATTATGCTTTACCGAGAGATAACAGTTACATAATTCAGCTTTTAGATATCAGATTTCGAAAGTGAGCTCTTTCTACACTTATTTATTATGATTTACAGACAAAATACAAGCATAACTTTCACAACCAAATGTTATGACTCACTAGATTTTAAAAGTTTGATTTTGATACTCATGATTTCAGTATTTCAGACATTCCAGCTTATGTGAGTCATTTATATTTAGCATGCATTGTTTTATAAGTTATGATGAAGAGATGGTGTTTTACTTATACATTTCACCCTCATATACACAGTACATCCTCAAAGTATTGATCCACATATATTTCTATGTGCTACCTTAGCTCATAATGTAGGTTTATGTGCTCAGTATCAGCAGTGTGAGTAAGCTTAAGGATACTCATAGTCTTAGGTTACACTGCTAGATTCGATTAAGACTTACAGTATTTGATTTTAAAACATTTTTAGATTATTCTCATTTATTTCAGACAGTTTCTTCATTCATTATGACTTTCATGTCTATAGTAGTTCGATTATGAGATTTATACCTAGTAGAAGACGTCAGGGTTAGCTTAAGGATACTCATGTCTTAAGCATTATGTGACGTCTTAAGATTAGATTTCGGGGCATTACAGTAAGCTAACACATAGTAAGAAACTACTAGTAACAAACTACCAAGAGAAATGAAGGAAAAATGCAGAAATAATATAGAAAAAGACTAAACTACATAAGATCCTCCAAAAACTTGGTGGAAATAGTAAAAGAGCTTTCTAAAATAATAAGACAACAAAATGAGGTACTAAATGAATAAACTAATACAACCTATCTCTGAATACAACATAGAGACTAGTTTAATACATAATAGGGAGAATAGTAATACTCCAAATGACGAATGCTCACACTACATCTCTGAACCATAGGTACTCAGCGCAACACACACCCAACAAAAATAAGAACTTATACTATGATCTACAGGCTGCAGAAGTATTGTATGAGTACCTAACATGTGGTACTTAGTAAGCAATTGCCAAATTATAGATAAGGATAATGCAAATCTAAATAACATGGAAGCAGAAATGGAAACGATAACCAAATATCAAGAAAACTAACATATCAATGCTTAGCAAAAAATAAGGATAAGCTTTCCTATTTTAGCCACACTCCGGGGCCTATGCACTGCACCATATATCACTGGTTATAAAAATGATGAGAATAGGGAAATTATATAGTGTTATACAAGGCAAAGATCAATATACAACATGAATGAATGAGATAAGAGAGGATATACGGTAATACCATAGTTATATATATATACATATATACATAAACTAGGATAACACAAGGGTAAAACATAAGGTAGTCATACTAACATATTAAGGCCTCCTAATCATATTAGAAACTAAAGCTAACATAATTTTGATCCCTACTTCACACATCTAAAATAGAGACAATTGTACATAATCACATGATCGTAAGAGAAAGGAATCAGAATCATACGTAGAATCTCAGTACCAGTCCAATATAAAACTTTTTATAAACTAATTATAATAACTATTCAATACTGTAACTTGCTATTGCAGACAAATAATAACTAAGTCATGACCCATAACTTGGAAGGTCCAATCAGTACATAACACACCTTAAAGAATACTCATCACCTATATCTTTGAAACCCCCCATAAGGTTGGTAGATATAGGCATATACTTATGATAGGAAATGCACTTGCAAGAATAAATGAAAACTATAATCCATGTTAATATAACCGATCCAAGTACAATAATGTAATCTAGTGTATACACCTCCTCCAGCTTGATGTTTTCCAAAGTCAAGGCTTACGATTACCTCTTAATATTGGCACAACCCATAGATGAAGAGGCCTCTTGGGGGTTCAAGAGTATCCATATATACTGATATGATCCCGATCCAGGATTTCTTATAACCATCACCATTATCACTCTACTACGTCCACTGTCGAAGAGACATGTATATACATATAACATATATATGCATGGACTTGAACTATGGCTAAAGGTGTATAAATCTGTGTGTCATTGCCCGAGGGTAATCTTTGTGATTAAATCATCATAAAAGTGTAGAAAAGGCTAGAGTCTCTCTTGACCGAGGTAAATCATAATAGCAAAACTATGGACCAAAATCTATCTCAGTCTAATCTCTAAAATTTCATTAAGGTGGTATGATTCTCGTTAGGAAAGAATCCATTGTCAAAGTGAAAAGTAGGAGTAAATCCCTCTTAAGGAAAAATAGTAGTATAAAACCACATTTTCAGATGGAAACATACTATTTACTATTTTAGTGAGCATGAATGTACCAAATCAATGCATGACATCACTAGTATCCAAATAATACAATTATAAGCATCAGAACATCTATAGACTATGACAACAACCTTTAAAAGTATACATCACTTCTCAAAATCCGACTAATATCATAATCACGGCCTTGGCCTAATTGTATACAACTGACATAGTCATATCTTTATTTGGAAAACCATCTTAATCAACTAGGTAAGGTAGTAAAATTATACTAAAGGGTTATTAGCCTCAACGATGTGTAACTTGCTAATAATCTATGATAATAGGATCCTAGAAGCATAATAAATATTTCATATTATGGTTCAATTCATCTATCTAAATCCCCAACACGTAACTAAGGTAAAATCTTGATATTCTACCTAATATCATACTCTGATATCCCTAGCTAATATGTAACAGATAAAATGCACTATCTAATGAATTAGGGTAGACAGAAGACTACCTTGATGCCAAACATCAGATCCATGAATCTCCCATAAATTATTTGACTTTACTACACAAACCCAAAATATAGTCACTATATCAAAATAGTGATCTACACGTCATTAGGAGTAAAACGAGTCTCACATTGCTATATTAAGGATACGATCAAAATTCGTGTTAAGAATAGGCCTGCAAGGCCTGAAATGTGAATGCAAAATTGAATCCAACGTGAAGTCCCTAGAACAAGGAAAGTGTGCTCCAAAGTTGATCTCAAATGGAGCACAAACCGTGTCTCAAATAACCCTTAAGGTTTTAGAACTTAGGACTTGATTTCTAAGAATTAACCATGAATTAGGATGAAAATTGATGGAAAAATGAATGGGAAATGACCAGGGAGTGTTAGGCTAGCTTACCTTAGCTTCAATGGATGACTTCCTACTTTTTCCTCTCCTTCACATCTCAATTTTGGTGTGAAAATGGTGGAAAATTGGGTGGAGAAAATGGGCATCAAAAGACTTGAGGTGCTGCTAAATTGGACACCTGGGAGATAAAATACCTACCACTAAAGAGGCAACTCAATCAATTTAGTGGTCTAACAAGATTGTCGGGTGCCGCTAAAGCAACCTCTATGATTATAATGTGGTGCTCTTTTTAGCGGCTATTGACCGATAAAGTGGACCCCAACAATTGGGTCGGGGACACTAAAGCGATCTATGGGTACTAAAATACTGAGTGCTAAAGTGGCCTAATAGGTGCTAAAGTGGTCCTACCAGGTGTCCTGCACAAATCTTTACCAAGTCTAAAATAGACTTTGCTTAAATTCTCGGGATTCATTTGTAACCCCATGCAAACAAACAAACGACGCCGCCATATCAAGTAGGATGTTTCCAAGACAATATTACTATCAAAACTTTTATCTGCGGTTGTTTAAACTAAATATGGGGCCCACATCTATAGTTATATTTTTTTATGATTCTCCCAATAGCCCAAAGTAAGTATGGAAACCTCGGGACCTGAAGCAAGGGTCCCTATTGCCTAAAATCAACATTCTGAAGTCGATAGCCCTATCAGAATTCTTATTTAAGATTATCTAATAAGATTTTTCCTGTAGACCAAATCCTAAAGAATGAAAGCTCAAAAATATGGAAATGAGCCTAAAATCCAAAGAAACTATTCGATGAATGAACCGATAGTTCTAACAATTCATAAATGACATGTAGCCACTGTGGGAAAACTCAAAATTTTGGAAATACATGCAAATAGAGAAAATAACCAGGGTATTATTACAATATCCAATACTAAAAAAACTTTTGTCTATGAAAGTCAAATGTACAGAGAGATTATGAAAGCTCAAAGGAATGAGGTACTGGGCCCGTATTCTTCAAGAACGACTCCACAGATAAACACCAAGAAGAGATAACACTTTTAAGGAATTTTGGAATAGGTATCTCTTTTTACACTAACTGCCTTTCTTCCTTTCTAAAATAACCAACACTTAACCTCAACCACCAAGTGGACTCCAGTAAATCTAGAAAGGCTAATGCACACACATCCAAATCACGACACACTGATACCAGCACAACCAAGAAAAGTCTCATCCAATCCAAGGGCAAAAAAATATAGGAGTCACGCGACCAACTCCAAAATCTAAATATAACCTTTTTTGGACTTCCTAAACCTACCATCCACTCTGTACAAAGAGAAAAGTCACTCTAGCCCTGAATATCAAACTCCACCAACCTAACCTCAAGGAACTGGAGATGATACACTTAAAAGCCATACTGGCAAGAATAAAAACAAGCCCATAAGGTGCTACCTGGGTACCTATATGAAGATAACCAAGGTCTACAGTCTATTCTCATACTACAAATTGTCTGGATGACCCTTAAAACTGAAAGTCAGGAGTCTAATGTACAAGCACTAATCACTGAATGATTTTCTCTAAGATGCCCAACCAACTGGGGATAAAATCATGTAAAATTCAGCTTAAAAAATATAGATCCTATTGAGTAGATTATTTAAAATCCCATTGATAATTGAAAATTATGATCAAGGTTGAAAGAACCAATAATGTGCCTATGGTCTGCTATCTGAACACCTATCAACCACAATCCATCTGAATTGAAAAAGGTCGAGTAGGTAGGCAAAGAGTAGGCTTAGCCAGTCTATAGATGAAATCCAAACTAAAACAAGTTTGGAAACGAAGGTTACACCCAAGCTCTGCAACTTATCCCTAAAATATTAATACTAGGGTTGAACCGCTCGATCTCCACTATCCTAACCAACCTGAAGATAGGTAAGCATACAAACTCTAAATCTATCATAACCTCTATATCACCATTCCTAGGTGTTATATTTGGAACATAGCTAACGTGTCTGATCATAGGCCAAATATCCAATTGACCTTAGTATCCAAATCAGACATATCCTTATCGAATTATGTCAGAGATAAAATCAAAACATAGCTGAAGCATAAATCAACATCGAGGATAAATCTCCCACTACAAGACAAGCAATCAAATCCATATTTGCTGGTGGAAATGAACCATCAAAGTATACTCTTGAACTCAACAAGACTGTAAACCGCACTAGTAATAACCAAAACTTCTAGCAACTTAGAGAAATACAATATTAGCTGGGAATTGATCAATCCAATACTCTATTTTGTTAATAAAAAATTAATTTACCCACTTTAAAAATGGTCACGAGAAAGATCACCTATCTCTAAATCCCTGAATAAACTCAGAACAAGAAAATATCCCAATAAGAATAGAGTACACCAACTCCAACATGTCTACTAAGATCAAAGCTATCATTAGGAGATAGACCTAATAAACCTAAAAGGCAAGCAAAAAACTTCCCAACATCAACATCGAGACCATTACCTGGGTTGACCTAGATAAATTAGTAGAACTAACCTAAATTAGTGTGAAACACCTAGACTTGGAACCATTGAAAGAAATTATCCATTTGATATCACTAGGGTAGGTATGACTAAGGTCATGAGTCATACCTTTTCGATACGAGTCATATCCTTCTTCCCCTTCCTCCTCATATCCTAGGAAGTATGGTAAGAGTTACTCAATATCATAGGTATGAGTGACCCCCTTCTCAACCGTACCCTAAGAATACAAGTCATAAACAACATGATGATATAGAAAGAAGTCCTAGGTTGAGTGGACTATTTTTAGTAAAGTTGGTGTATACGAGTTAGGAGTTGATTCATACCCTTTGGATATGACTTAAAGGTGTGTGATCATACCCTTAACATATAGGTAACCTAGGAAAAGATTAGGGTATGAGTCAGGGTACCACTCGTAACCTAGGGTACAGTTTGTAAGGTGAGTCGTACCCCTGTACAGGTTCAATTTATAGTTTTTAACTAAGGGACTTGTGGTTATTTCTCATGCCTTAAACCCTAATTCCTGTCACTATATAAGTGTATAAGGCCTCCTTAAACACACTTTGAGTGGATCAAACATCCTAAACACTCTCAAACATAATATGTAACGGATTAGAGGCCAAGGTTCAAGGGTGTCCATCTAGGAGTAAAGTGAAGGCAAGCTTCTTAGGTAAATAAAGTTGTCTAAGGAATGTAAATCATTCACTTATTAAATAAATCTAAAGCAATGTATTTTACACTTGGATTAGTAAGTGTACATGGTGCACTTGAAATCAGATAGAAAGGGTTTTGTGCCTAATGGTGAATAATGTTGATTCTTGCTTAGACTTATATTTATACATGTCATTGATAGTGATTTACATATGTGGGTACTTGTTGTATATGGAGGGTCCTGACAAAACCTAATCTTTATGATTTATACCATGAAAAATAACCTTGTTGAAGGTATGCACATAAGGTATTTGTGGAAATGTCTAAGTGAATTGTCTAGTCACATGTTGGTGATGTCTTGAATTATGGAAATGGACCAATAAGTATGAATGATTGATAAATAGTATGTTAAAAATGTTGTGAGTTATGTATTGTATAATTAATGACCATGTTGGGTAAATTGAAGAATAAGGGGTTGAAGTCCCTAAACATGATAATGAAATTTAATTGTGTATTGAACCAAGTATGGTGAGTATGCAGTATAAGATGGTTAATGAAATGTGCGCAGTTTGTGAGGTTCTTAATGACCATAACTTGAATTATATGATTGATTGTATAAAGAAAATGGCCTATTTAAATGGTTGAGCAATGAAGACTCCCATAAGGACCATGGGATTATGTATATTTTTGAATTAGTTAAATGTTTAAAGTCCTTAAGTGTTGTATGGAATGAATATTGATGCATGCGCAAAGGGTTAAAGTACCAATGTCAACTAATGCTAGTTGTGATGGCTTGAGGTTAAAGTCGTTTGCCTTATAAATTGGCTTGAGGTTAAAGTCCCTTGACTTATGGAATAACTTGAGGTTGAAGTCCATTGACCAATGAAATCGCTCGAGGTTAAATTCCCTTGCTTAATGAGATCCCCTAAGGTTAATGTACCTTGCCGAATGCAATGGCTTGTGGTTAGAGTCCCTTAATATGAGGTTATAGTCCCTTGTCTAATGAATGGTCATGAAGTTTGAGTCCCTTGCCTAGGTGAATGTGTATGTTATTTGAGTCCCTTGTTTGAATGATTGTGCATGTGGTTAAAGTCCTCGGATTAATGAATTTATGAGCAGAGTTAAAACCCTTTTTGCCTAATGGTATGTGATTGTGGTTAATGTCGTATGCCTAAATAGAATTGTTGATTCTACGTGTGGAAGGTCAGAGTCCTATACTTCATGTATAAATAATGAATGTTCAAGAATATTGTTGAGCCTTGGTTTCTTGATTAGCATGTGATATACCTATATCCAAGGATAGTGTGTGGATATAATGGAATATGATATATAGACTTGTTGAATAACGATGCTATTTTATCCTCATACTTGAGTTAAATATTAGCGCTCCAACCACTAACCATCTCTGGATGCTATGTCCCCATGCAACATAGGGGCCGGAGCATCATCTTCTCTTTCTACACAGTGATTAGGTGATCGAAGCGATTTGTGCATTGACCTCAGAGTGGTGAGTTTCTTTATTTCTGAAGATATTCATTCTTGGTCTCCTATCTTTTGACCTAGTCTCATTTTTACTTGGTTTGGCTATTGTTGGGGGCTTGTCCTGACATATAAGTTTCTAAACTTTGGCCTGTATATAGTTATTATGGATGAGTGTGGACTTGGGTATATTGGCTAGTATGTTGATATTTATGAAATGGTTAGACATTGTTAAGTTATGACTTCTAGTATTGTTTCTGCTATCTTAATATACAGTCGGGTTTCCCCTGACCCTTATGATTGATGTGTTGATTCTGATGGGTTATCAGAGCGACCTCTGATTTATGTGATCTTAAGGTGCCCATATGACATGTCTCGGTTTTGGGTCGTGTCACGGTCAATCATTAGAAATAGACTACACAACCCAATCAGCACCCCTAGAAACATAACATAACCATGAAAGGTCAACTTACCTTCACTGCTATAATCCACTCAACAAATGATATAGCATATCCAACAGAAGGGGGAAACGACTAACCTCACCTTACTACAATAGATAAATCATCCAACCAAGATGGCTTCCCAAGCCAAAAAATATTAACCATGAGGAAGGGAATTCTAACTATATTGTACAATCCTAGCCATCTACAAAGTGATAATCAATTAACATCTAGCAATGAAACTATTAACAAAAATAATATAAAATCAATATAAAAGGGTAGGTGGTACCTAAAATAAATAAAAAAAATAAGTACCACAGTAGGGCCATAAGAAGGCCAACATGCCAAGGTAAATAGGACTCAAACCCATATGTTGCACCCCTAGGGAAATATCAACGCTAATACACTCCATTCACTACTAAAAGAAATAATCTTTAGAGGTAGTCATCAAATCATGACCTCTATATTAATTTTCATAATAATAAATGTAAGCCTACCATGGCCCACAATTATCGATGGGTACTAAACCCAAATACGCACAAATGTAATGGTAAAGGCCAAAAATTAAAAGCAAACCTATTATGGTGGAATCCAAAATCATATGCTTGATGTTCCCTACGAAGAATGAATCTGTGTGGGTCCAAACTTGAATTGAGTATTTTAATCATTAACTGAGGTGCTAAGTGCACTGCCTCTAATTGAAGCTGCCACATTAATACGAGATTGATATGGATGATCTAATTTACAAATAATCCTATGTAGGGAACACTGTTTAACCTAGTGAAAGATATCTCTACATTCATAGCAAAGACCTAAATTACTAGATCGATGAGAAATATGAGCAAACCCCAACTGGCAGATCTACTTAGGTCGAGGGCACTCCTTATTGATATGACCATTCTCCCTGCTATCATAACAAATCTTAGAAGGTGTAGGTTAGCAAGGCATATATGATGACATAGTTTAAATAACCAACTCACATCTGGGGCAGTCTCTAAACCAATGACCAATCTCGCCACAACTATGTCAAGCTCCCAAGATAATTTGAGGAGCTGGACTTCCTATCCAGTGGCCTTCATGGCCTAAAGACACGTACCAAACACTCCATAACATATGATGCAAACTCTTTATGATATGATCACCATGAATAATCTAAGAGCAACCCATAGTCTGAAATGGTACTTGCATTGAACTGATAGGCTAAAAGAAAAGTCGACCTCCACTGGGAGGATCCTCACTCTCAAATGGAATAACAGTAGCATTATAAGGATAACATGGCCTCTTAGCACCACCATAATAAGTCTCAATACATGCTCTCTCTGTGGCCCTTAAATAATTAACAACCTAGGAGAAGGAAGACTCACCTGCTATCAAGTGCTTCAATCCTAAATGAAGTGGAAATGCTAGCCCTTTGATAAATCAACACACTATATTATGCTTTGAAGGATATAACATAGGAATATGCCTGGCCAAATCAAGAAACCCAATATCATACTTTGAAGATGACAAGGGACTATGTTGAACACCAACAAACCCAACTCTAGCTTGAGAACTGCTTGATGAACCAAATGTCAACCATGGATGGGAGATCTCCATAAAGAGAATTGAAACCACCAATACTTAATTTTGAAAGGATAAAGTGATCATAAAATCCACCAGAGCCTAGGTTGTCCCTAAATCCTCCAGCTGACACTGAAGATCTTTGACATCCAACCCTGACTCCTTAGTTTGGCACTGCACTGAATCTTTGTAAATGTATGTAGAAGCCCCATTAACATTTATTGGCACCCACACATCGCCCATCTATGATAGAATAAAGGCAAAGAATATATTTGAGGCCTATTGAAATATGGAAACACGATAAAGTGTCTAGAATAGAATTTCTTACAAATGCCTAGTAGGGTCATAAATATAGGTTACGGACGTCTGCACACCAATCCATAAAAATCTACTACAAATGAAGATCATATACCAACACACTAGTAAACATAGGTGATAACACTAATTTGTCACAACCTTATTTATCAAGTCATGATGGAACCTACTATAATCCACCAGTAGCTAAACCAACCCATATTCCAGAACTACTAGTAATGGACTGCCAAAAAAATAAAGAAAGAATGCATAAATAATATAGTAAAATACATAAGATTGTCCCAAAACATAGTGTAATTAGTACAAGAACTTTCTAAGATAATACGGCAACAAAATAAAGTACTAAATGAATACGATGATACAACCTATCCTAGAATACAACATAGAGACTAGTCTAATGCATAAGAGGGAGAATAGTAATACTCTGAATTCTAGGAGTTTAGCGTACATGTTAGAACCATAGCTACTCTGCATGATACACACACAAAAATACCAAGAACCTGTAGTATGATCTGCAAGTTGCAGAAGTCTTGTATGAGAACTAAATACATGGTACTCAGTAGAAAAGTATAGACTGAGCTCTAAAGGTAATGAAAATACAAATAACATGCATGAAGGAATGTAAACTATACCCTAAAATCTTGAAAAGTAACATAGTAAAACTAAGGAGATAATAAGAATAAACTATCCTATTCCATCCATAATTTAGGGACAAAGCACTATACCATATATTGTTGGCCAATTTAAAAATTAAGAGCATAGAAAGGATATATAGTAATATAAAAGGCTGATAAATGGATACACAATATGGATAAATAATGAAATAGAGGGATTTAAGGTAATACCATAGCTATATATATATACATATACATAACATAAAGCTAACTAAAGGGTACAATCTAAGGTAGTCGTACTAGCATCTTAAGATCTTCTACTCATATTAGGAACTAGAGCTAAATAAATTAAGATACCTGATCCATATGTCTAAACATAATATAAATATACATAATAAAATAACTGTAAGAGAAAGGAATTAAAATCTTACCTAGAATTTTAGAACCAGCCAATAATCAATCTACTATGAACTAATAATAATAATAAAAAATATAATAACGAGCTATCTCAGCCAATCAATACCTAAATTGGGCCCCAAAACCCAAAAGGTCTATTCAACATATAACATATTACAAGAAATACACATCACCTATACCTATGAAGCCCCTATAAGGCTTATCGATATAGGTGCATACCGATGATAGGCAATGCACATGAATAGTTAAAGAAGAGTATTAATATTACTACCATATCCAATTTAAGTACTATAATATAACCTAGGTTATATAGCTCCTCCAACTGGATGACACACAAAGGTAGGACCTACAACAACTTCTCTTTGCTGGCATGACGAATCATAGATGAAGGGGCTTCTAGGGGGTTTTGGAGTACCCACATACACATACTTGATCTTGATTAAGGATTTCTAATAATCATCATCATCATCACTCTACTTCATCTAGTACTAAAGAGATGTATATATATATATATATATATGAATGAACTTAGACCTAACTAAAAGAGTGTAAGTCTATATATTATTGCACAGGGGAAGGCTTCGAGACTTAATCATCAGAAAATTATTGAAAAGGTCAGAATCTCTTTCAACTGAGGTTACTAGTAGTAGTAAAACTGTGGATCAAAATCTATCTTGATCTAATCTATAAAACATCATTTTAGTATCAAATTCTCATAAATCATTCATTAAGGTGGTATGATTCCCTATTAGAAAAGATCTATTTTTAAGGTGAAAAGTTGAAATAAATCCCTTTTAAGGAAAATAGTAGTAAAACCATATTTTTAGTTGGAATCATACCGTTCACTATTTTAGTGAGCATGAATGTACCAAATCTATGCATGCCATCATCATCAAAAAAACAACATTATTATAAGTATCAAAACAACTATACACTATGGCCATGTTTTTTACATTGATAAATTACTTCCAAAATACAACTAATATCATAATTGTTGCCTTGGGCCTAAAACCATACAATCAACAAAATGATATTGTAATCCGGGAAACCATCATTATCGTTTATGTAAGGTAGTAAACTTATACTAATGGGTTATTATCTTCAACTATGCCTAACATGCTAGCAACCTATGCTCCTAGAATCGTAATATGTATTTCATCTTATGAGTTGATTTGTGAATTTTATATCCAAACTCATCAACTAGGTTAAGTCATGTTATCATATCCTAACATCCCTATCTAACATGTAACATTTAAAATAAACTATCTCAGAAAGAAAGTAGAATCATAAATTATTGAATCGCCCACAAATGATCTATATTTTCCCCAATGATCCTAAAATACCGTTATGCTATCAATATAGCAACCTTAAGTAATTAGGAGTAAAAAAAACCCATATTTCTATATTGAGGGTTGGGTTGAAATTTGGGTCTAGAATGGAACCATGGTGGGCTACAAACAAAATCTAATATTGAATCCATCACGAGGTCCCTCGAAGGACAAGCAAAGTGTGCTCAAAAGTTGAGCACAAATGGAGCACAAATACGGTCTCAAATTAACCCTTAAATTTTACAAATTTAAGACCCAATTTCTATGAGTGTACCATGAATTAGGATTTAAATTTAAATAAAATTAATGGGAAATGACCAAGGAGTGTTAGTCTAGCTTACCTTAGCTTCAAAGGATAATTTCCCACTATTTTCTCTCTTTGAGCTTTCAATTTGGTGCGAAACTAGTGGAAGAGATCGTGGAAAATCATATTGAGTAAATAGGAATAAGGAGTGATTAGACGTGAGAGGTTGCACTATATTATGAGGGACCAGATCCATTAGAGTCAGTCACAGGAAATCAAATAATAAACAACAAGAAACTAAAACCTTGTAAGAAAGTAAATAACACAATAATGTATCATGGAAACCAAGTAAATAACACAATAATGTAACATGGAAACATCATTGCTCAAGGGAGGAAAAACCCTGGCTTCCCTCACAAGCACAGAACAGTGCACTATAATCAAACTCTTGATTACAAAATCGATTTGAACCTAACTCTAGGCTCCACCTATTTGCAATAATTCTATTACAAACCTACCTTGACAACTCGGCCAAGAACATACCTTAATACTGATTAATTTATTTAATATTGAAGTGAGGTAACTTTATCTAGGCACTCTAAATAACACAAGGAAAAATCATTAGTATTATAACATGAGTAATTCTATTACAGACTCAAGACTCTACTCACGAACTCACTCTTTTAGTTCACGCATAAATCAGGACTTGAGCAATGTTAAAACATTGAGTTTCTTTCTTTCCTACACTTATATACTCTGATCATGCAAAATATTACCAATTGAGAAGCATTATTTTCATTTTATAGTGGAATAATGATTAGGGTAGAATATGATTGGGCCAAATATCCTGATAGGTACAAGCTCACTTGCATAGTTTGTTACACTAAAAGACAAAACTACACTGGACAGTGACAGTTGTACTGATTTTATGAAAACCTAGGGACCTAGTCCTTTATTGTCAGCTAATCATCATCAAAACAAGATATAGAAATTTCCACCCTTTTAGATGATGAAAACCAAATCACAGACTTTAAGTATCAATATTCATTCATCATATTTAATCAAAGTGATCACCAATACTGTCGATGAATGTTCCCTTATCAGTATACACCTTGCTTTCTTTATTAATATATCATACAATATATGGACCGATTTCCTTATTGTCAACTGAAATAAAAAACTCAACTCATTCACTACGTTTCAATATTCCTCTTGTTAATATACTTGCACTCATTAATTTCCCCCTATAACATATGCTATACATTCTACCTATCAATTTGGTTTATGTTTTCACAAAGATTATTCCCCCTATTAATAGGCCATTCAACATATATGCCTCACTTGAGAAGTATTTTAACAGATCATGCCACACACATACTTGGTTCCACCTGGTCCCTACCACATACATTTAGTATTGACCCTTTGGCATCATTTGAATGTGATAATAGTAAACAAAGAACAAAATAATCATAGGTTAGTTAACCTATGTCCAATGGGGCTACTCTATCATGAAGAATAACTTTGAAGGAAAATAGATGGGATATACTAATAGAGATTGTTTAATTGTTAAGAAAAAGTAGAACCATTACAATATACAAAAAATATAAAAAAGCTATCTTCAAAAACCACTGTGGAAATAGGGAATGGTAACATACACAGGGATGAAAAACTTACACAGAGATGATAGGACTCGGGTAGAGAGTGCTTAGGTTAGAAGGATTTGAGCAATAACTCCATTCTAGTAGACTCAGTAGCAAGAACATCTAACAACAGTTTAGTGAGGGATGTCACTTTTGCATTCATCCCTTGAACCACACCAGTAAGTTCTGCAGCCATGGTTTAGAGTTTTACATTTTCAGCTGCAAGTTCCTTAATGGCACCAGGTCCCCCAAAAAATAATTTCTTAATTTGCATCTTCAAGTGCACTATGTTAGCATCTTTTGCAGTTAACTGGATCCTCATCTCCTCTATCTCCTTGCTTAAATTCTCTTGAGCAGCTAAAATTTATGATACTTTGGACACTGTTCCCATATTTTTTTATAGGCATTTATTTTACACTAATGTTGTTAGATTGAACTTTTGTTTGACTGTTCCAGGTGTCCCCTTTGTCCTAATCACTCCAAAGTAATTAAGCACCTTGTTCAAGAAGTATCCATATGGAATCCCATATCTCTCTTCCTTCTCATGGATTACCTAGTTCATATGCTCTATTATAAGAGCAGGCAAACTTATCAACTCAAATCTACTTAGGCATTCAATAAGAAATAGATCGACACAAGAATGAAGGGTCCTTTTCTCTGACCTGGAAAAAAGTACCTTTTTCAAAAATTCAAACACTAAATATTTCTTCTTCACACCAGTGACTGAAGTCCCTCCTATTTTAGTAACATCAATCATGAATTTAGTTAAGGCCAGTTATTTCACAACATTCCCAATGCCCATAGTAGGCATATAAAGAATTTATCCCAATGCCTTTTCATCTAGTTTCATTTCCTTTCCTTGCACTTGTGAAGTCAGACCTAACCCATCTTCTAATAAATCTATTTAATAATAGGATTCTTTTATTTCATTTTTAAAAACCATGGGAGTTAGTTCCCCTAAGTGATGTAACCATACCCGGTTTCTTACATACTCAACTAACTCTACCATTCTATTTTTCTCATAAATCCTTAGATCAAGCATTCTACCAGCCATTACCTTGGATTTGACGACCTTGTCCTCCCTACTACATGAATTCTTTTATTCTTTTCTTAGTTGAAGCATCAACATCAGAGTCCACTTCTTCACCTTCTCCAAAATCTATGACTTCCACATTCCCCTTCTCCACCACAACTTTATTTAGTCTTTTTTTCTTAGTAGTAGCAGACTTACTAGCCTTCATAGAATCCATCAAAAACTTTAGTTTTGACTCCCTAGTTGAATATTATCTAGCTACCTTCACACCACTGTCAACCAATTTTTCTTTCCCTTTGCTTCCCCTTTGGTTTTTCATGGACCACCTCAGAGGTAGTTCATTCTCCTTATTTGGAGGTAAAATAATTTCACAACTTTTTAGAACAACAGTGTTGTTACTTGCTAATTTCTCAACGATACAAAAGGAGTTTTCCTTGGGATCATTTGAAAGTATAAGTAAATTTTCAGCCACCCAATCTACACTGCTGGTAAGATTAGACCTCTTTATAATTATTTCTATATTAGAAAGTTGATCAAAAATTAGGTTTAAATCAGAGAGAATAGGTGCAGCAGGTACTTGTAAGTTTTTTGAGAGTTCAATACCTTCTAATTTTTCAGAGAAAAGTTATTGTAGATACTTTGGGAAATTTTAGTTTTTCTGAGGAAAGAGGAACATTTGATTAAGGGGTTTCTTATTTAATTGGTGAACCTAAACCTTGATTCAAATCCACTACGATGGATGATTCAGTAAAACTTTCTAAGGTTGAGGAAGTTTGGAAGGGGATAGACTATGTTAGGAGTAGTGAATTTCCTAGAGAGGACTCAATATGCAGAGTTAACATGGGTTCTTGTAGAGGACTTAAGGATATTTATTATATAGTACTGGGTGTTAATGTATCAGAGGTTTCATGTTGAGGTTGTTCATATTGATTTTCTATGTCTTTAATGGGAGTTGAGGATGTGGGAATGTCTTCTATTTTGATTTTTTTAGAGAGAGAATGGGACCAGTTCAATTTAGAGAGAATGGACAATTGAGGAATATGATTTGAATTTCTTTGGAGAAAAGTAAAGTAAAAAGGTGTGATTTTTTAATTAAGGGAGATGAACGTTTGACATTTAAATGGTTCCTTTTTTTAAATGACACATCTGACTATAATAGGTGGGACTTTTCACATTTGTTGTGTATTGATTGCATTTATTTAGATAAGGAAGGACATAGGTATTTTAATAAGGAATTATATGATTTTTAAAGAACATTAATGGTACTAACCTTAAGATATGTGACTAAGGTCCCCTATTTTTTGAGGGAATTCTCCATTTGTGTTTGCCTCAACTATTTCCTCCAAAACTATTCCCATAGGTGTATACCTACAAAGGTATAAAATTAAGTTAGACCAATATGCACCTACTTTACTAAGGTATACCTGTCTCCTGATCATAGCCGATTTTAGGTAGAAAAATTGATTCATTTAGTAGGTTAGGTTGACTTGATCAATTCTACCCTTAACTTGTTGGTTTCAATACACCACTTCCTTCTATGAATCATTCTATCAGTAGGTTTTGGGACCAAGTCCCACACATAACATCCTTTAAATTACCAAGGTTCCTTTTGCATTGTATTGAACCAATCAGTATTTTTCTGAACTTCTTTCACATTTTTTAGCTCACTATAAGATAAGAAAGTTCATATGCCTTGGAATTTCTAGTTTAAGCTTTTGCTTGGACTATAGTGTCCAGAGGTAAGGTTAGATTGTCAAGGAAATAAAAGGATCTGTCCCTCCAATTTGTCCTTCTGAGATGAGTTTTACAGGGTCCATGTCCCTTAAGAACTTGACTTGATCCTTCTCGATATTCTTTCAGCTGGGGCAGAGGTTTGTAACTGAGATCTTGATCACCATCAATTTCTTCATCTTTAACTATTTCGTTGAGTCCTTTGACCATAATCTTCAGCAGTACTATCTGTTTGAATAGGAATGAGTTCTTCAAATTTTGAATCTTTATCATCACCTGGATTTACCATCTTTCCTAACTCATCAAAGTATAGATTCACACTTTCTTCATCACACAGAGTTACCTTTTGATGAAAACTTAGTGAAAACTCAATATATTTAGTTAATGAGGTGTATCCTACAAGTACTTCTCCATTTGAGTTTTCTAGGCAAACAAAAACAACTGGAGCCTCATAAATTTCATCCATAGTTCTTAAAAACATTTTCCAAGAGAACTTGGAGAATTCATCCATAATAACAAGTACATACTCCTTTTCTTCTCTACTTTGGACTTGTTGTCTGAAAATTTCAGATTTGGCATCCCAAGGACCTGGTCATTTGAAATAAACTATTTTAGCAAAGAGGAACTTACATGTCCCAGCATATTTTTGATCCTCTTGACCTTGAGAATACTTCTTCCAGACTTCAATCTTGACATAATACTTCCATCAAATGAGAATTTAACTTTATTACCTTTTCCAAATATGACATCTCTATCATGACGTGTCTTGAGATAGAAAATTCAGTCAGTCCTTTCAGTCGTATACTTTGAGCATTTACTATGAATGAACCTATTATGATAGCCATCCCTTTCTCCTACCTACAAACAAATTCATTTGTTAGATTTGGGAACCAATTGAGTTTGAGTTCCTAGTAGGAAGACAAGGGTGTGATCAAGAATTTTTTAATCCATCTAGGTAATATAAGATTCTTCATATTCTTTAAAGGTTTCGAACCCTTAGGATAGGTATTCCCTTGTTGGATATATCTAACACTGCTCATTCTTTCTCTAAATTAGCTTTCAAAGTTTTTTTTATGTGACCATCTTTTCCACAATGAGTGCATAGAGGTTTGTGGACTTTATTTTTGACATCTTGAACAACCTTACCTTGAGACCCAAATAATTTAGCTTTGTACTGATACCCAAGGCCCTTACCATTTTTGACACCTTGACTAGTTAAATTAGAAAGGATTTGTACTGATGTGGTCCATTGTAGAGATTTATTAAGTACTTCTCTCAGACAGACCAGATCCCTTTCTAACTCTTCATTCTTATAGAGTGAAGACATAAGATACTTTTGAGAATCCTTAAATCTTTCTTCAAGCTCAATTTGAAGCTTTGATGCTTCTTTCTTCCCATTTCCATCAGAATTATCTGTATTCTCTAGATGTCTTAGAAACTCAGATTTTCAGATTTCTGATTAGCAACCTGTTCTTCAACTTTAGATATCTGGAGAGTTAAAGTAATCAATTCAGGATCTTGATCTTCTACTTTCTCTGCTACAAAATTTATCCTTACCTTTATCATCAGTATTATCTAGTTTCTCCAGTTGACTCAAATTTTTAGATTTCAACTTAGTAACTTCCTCCTTAGTTTCATATATCTGGAATGTTAAAATAATTAATTCAAGCTACTAATTATCTACCTTCTATTATAGAGAATTTTTCTCAGTAGCCAGTTCACTCATAGAATCAATCAACACATTACCAAGCTTTTTATCTTTCTAACAGAGTATTGTTCCATATTTTTTTAATGTGAGAAAAAGTTACCTTATTTTTATCACCATCTTCAGTGTTTTCCATGAGAGCAAACAAGGAATCAAAAGTCACTTTTTTATCCTCCACTTGCATCATGAAACATCTTTATGCTTTCCATTTTCCTCAAATTCACTGGAAGAATCCCTAGACAGCTAAATCCTGCATAACTACAAAATCAACTATTTATGCTGCTACTTCCTCTTTTTTGAAAATAACAATTTTTTTTACATTTCTCTAACAATTATTTTTGCCAAATAGGCAACATCTATGCCTTGTTCACCTGATTTAGGTTTTATGGCCTTTAATCTAGATATTTTTCTTTTTTTTTCCACCTTATTGTCTTGTCCTTGTTTCTTCTTGAGATAATGATTCTTTAAATTACCAATAAATTTATCCATTATGAGAGTTTTTAGGTTTCTTTCCTCAATGATGGCATCCATTTTGCAAAGAGATTACTTCTCCTAAGAAACGCAACTCATTGGTCATTTAAGTGAATCTTGTATGCATCTCTTGGATATTTTTTCCTTCTTTCATGGTGAAGATTTCATACTAAGTAGTTAGCATATCAACTTTGGAATATTTCACATCAGTGGTTCCTTCATGAGCAGTCTTCAAGCAATCCTAGATTTCTTTAGCATTTTCACCTACAAAAATCTTGTTATATTTATCAGGCTATATTCCACAGGCTAGCAGTTTCATGGCCTTATAATTATTCTAAACTTTCCTTCTATCTTCACCATAATATTCTCTCCTTCTATTAAAAACCATTTTAGTTATGTCTCCTTCTTTGACCTCTCTTACTGTCACAATAGGACCATCAAGTATTACATCCATCAACTCAATATCCTTAACCTTAATAAATTCATACATCCTTGTTTTCCACCACCCATAGAACTGTCAATTAAATCTAGGTGGTCTGGAGTTGATTACCATTCTTCCAGATTAGGTAGAGCAACTATGATAACCAA
The DNA here is from genome assembly GCA_030864225.1 of Capsicum baccatum var. pendulum. Classification (NCBI taxonomy): domain Eukaryota; kingdom Viridiplantae; phylum Streptophyta; class Magnoliopsida; order Solanales; family Solanaceae; genus Capsicum; species Capsicum baccatum. The sequence continues at coordinate 145,055,581 of CM061560.1, forward strand.
ATTACTCTAGATGATAACCTTTTTGAGTGTTCTATCTCATATACTAATTAATGAAATATGGGGACTTGTACCACACTTTTAGGGAACAGTTCCCTTTGAGTCAGTCATAGGTAATCAAATAGTAAAGTACTGAAAAACCAAAACCTTAAGAAAAGTAAAGAAAATAGTAATTTAACATGGAAACCTCATTGCTCATAAGAGGAAAACCACAGCTTGCCCTTACAAATACTGAACAGTCCACTATAATCAAACTCTTAATTATAGACTCGATTTTAACCTAACCCTAAGCTCTACCTATTTGTAATAATCTATTACAAACCTACCTTAACAAATCTACCAAGAACACACCTCAATACTGATTAACTCTAACTAATAGTGAACTCAAGTAACTCTATCAAAGCACTCTCAAGAACACAAGGTAAAAGCATTATTCTTGTAAAATGAGTAATTAGATTACAAATTTAAGACTCTACTCAAGAACTCACTATTTAAGTTCATACACAAATTAGGACCTTGAGAAATATTACAAAATTAAGTTTTTGTGTCTCTCTCACTTTTATATTCTAATCTTGCAAAAACTCACCAAGAGAAGCATCTTTTTCCTTTAATGGTAGAATAATTATTAGGGTATAAATATAACTAGGTCACTTGTCATTATGGGTATAAGCTCACCTGCACAGTTTGTTACACTAAATTAGAAAACTATGTAGGACAGTGACAACGGATTCATGAAGACCCAGGGACCTGGTCCCTTGTTGCAGTTGATCATCATCAAAATAAGATATAGAAAAAAGGCTCTAAGTATCAATAAATTAGATATTGGTAGGCTAAATTGCCTACCGCTAAAGTGGCAACTCGACCACTTTAGCGGTCTAGCAATATAGACGAGTGTCACTAAAGAGGCCCCAATAATGCTAAAGTGGTTCCCGCTTTAACAACCATTGACAACTAAAGAAAACCTCGACCACTAGGCTAAGGCTAGTAAAATTACCCCAATACTAAAACGGTCCTATTAGGTGCCATGCACCAGATTTTTACCAAGTCCAAAACGAACTTCAATAGAGTGCACATGATTCATTTGGAATATTTTGCATGCAAATAAACTATGCTACCATCCTAAATTTAATATCCCAAACTTAATAGAACCATCAAAACTATCGTCTAAGATTGTTATAACTAAATGTGAGGCCCACATATATAATTCTATTTTTCCTATAATTCGCACATTAGCCCAAAGTGTGTCTAAAAGCCTTGGGACATGAACCACGGGCCCCCAATCTAAAATTAGCTATTTGAACTTGATATCACTATCAGAATTCTCATTTGAGGTCATCTACTAGGATTTTTTATCCAAGACCGAATCCTAAATAAAGAAAGCTCTAAAACAGGGAAATGAGCCTAAAAATAACCAAATTGATAGTTCCAAAAAATCATAAAAGACTTGTAACTACTGCTGGTTGGATATAAACATTGGAAATGCATGGAAATCAAGGAAATGACCAAAAGGGCCATTACAATATATTTACGAAATTTAAGGCCAAGATCAATCCCCTTGAGTATGAATATTAAGGATTGCCCTAGAGTGTATCTAAATTCCTATTGTTTGCACATATTATTAAAACAATAAAAGTATGTTGAGATATATAAACAAGTAAGTAAAACAATTTTTCAATTTAAAAGTATACTTTGTACTTCTTCAAATAATGAGTTTGTTTTCAAGAGTAAATATGGTCTTACGGTATGCTTGTTTGACATTTATAGATGAACTTGGGTAATTGACTTTACTTCAACAAGTAAATGGCATGGGTAAGCTATGTTATTGTTATTAGTGATAATCTTTCAATCTATCAACAAATTTTGCATGGAGTTCTCTCAAACCAATATGTATTAGCAATTCCAAACAACCTATTACTTCAAATTAGCTAATATATTTCTACTATTAACTATTAAATGAAAGCATTCAAGTATTTGTCCATAAAATCTCTGCACCCTCATTTTCTTATTTAAGTAAAACAATTGATTTATGTTTGGAAAGAGATTGAAACCTTCAATCATGAATCAAAAGCCAGAGAATTAATCAAAACCATATCATATAACCAATTTTAGAAGCAATAAATCAAGACTGTAAGGCCCCGTAAGATGCTAGCTCATTTTAGCTCACTTTTGAATACTAAACGGGTCAAAGACTTAGAAAATTTTACTAAGTAACTTAGTCATTTCTAAAGCTTCTTAAACTTTGATGATTTTAATTCTTACCTTCTCGGCCTTAGAACATTAATTTTTATGTTGATTCATGATTGAGGTGGTCGATAGCATGTTTCGGGTAAGTTTTATATTTTTTGGATGAGGTTTGAGACTTTTTTGGATGTTCAAACTAGCAACTCAGCGTGATAGGTCCACAAAGGACTACTTATCATAGTGGTGGGGTGCAATATGGTGCATCACCTGACACATCAAATAATCATATGATGTTTCGCTTATCACGTCACTGACCATATTCAAGTTAATTAATTTTGGGTATGTGAGGGTATTTGAGTCATTTTCCCCTTACATTGCCTCACCCATAACATGAGATTAAGGTCCCAAAAGGGAAAAATCACTCATCTTTTCACAAACACTCGCAAGAACAAAACCCTAGCTTCTTCAAATCCAAGCTCATACTACAAGAAATCACCAAAAATTCATTAGTTAAGGTATGTTAGACATTCATTCATGGGTCCTTTACACCCATGCAGTCGAAGAATCCACTTTAAAGTTTAAATCATGACCTTTACATGTTTTTATGAATTTTATCCATGAACTTCCATGAATTTCAATTTTAATAACATGTTTGCATGTGTTTTTGTTGAATTTAGCCTTTGGCCCATTTGAAGGATGATATTTGCATGTTTAATGCTTAACCCATGATTTTTGTATTTAAATTATGTTACTATGCCATTATTTAACTATTCCCATGCTTAAACATTATGACCCCCATATGTTTGATGAAATACCTAAGAGATGAATTTTGAACAATGATTACTTATCATGCTTTGATGCTTTAGTATGTTTCTACTGGTAATGTTATTGAGCCTTGGGAGTTATGAATACTTTAAAAACAAGTTGTTTACTTAGTCTAAGTATTTTTAGAATGGTTTCGGATATATTAGAGAATTATCAGTTCAGTCAGTTATCATATTAGTAAGCTCATTTCAGTATAGTAATTAGAGTCAGTCTAGATGAGAGTAGGATTTAGGACCGAGCGAACCAACGAATGAGGGCTTACCTGCTAGTTTATGATGTGACATTTAGTAGCAGTCCCTGCACTCCAGAACTACATAGCTAGCATAGGTTGAGATTTTAACCTACCAGTTGAGGGTTGAAATATATATCACTTGAGAACTTGACAGTAGAGGGTGACTCTTTAGTCCTTAGGGACGTCACTTTAACGGATCCACACAGCAAGTGTTAGTACCCATGGCACGGTACTGACACCCTTCCAACTAGGGTGTTGGATCCTAATTAACTCATATTGGGGAATATTGGTTAGATGATAGGTCCTGCAGTTTTAGTCGAGTCTCAGTTTGGAAGTGAGTTTAGGTTTGCTTGATCATAGCATAATCAGTTAAATTAGTACTTATATTTTAGTATTTCAGTTTATAGACTATTCCAATATCATGTAATATGCTTGGTTATGCATTCTCAGATCTTATAACCTTCACGCATACTATGCATCAGTTATCTCATGTTATTTATTCAGTTAGTTATTATTCATACACATGAGCCCATGCACATCAGCCTAACCTCATATAGTTTACCAGTACATTCAAAGTACTTACTGCATACTCATTTCTTATGCTATGATATATCATATCATAGGTTTGAATGCTTAGGTACCCGACCGCACCTAGACCTCCCAACGCATCAACAACAACAGTAATGTTGAGTCTTTATATTCTGAGAACCAATTATGTTATTTCAATATTTCAATTCAGTCATCAGTTGAAGTTAGTTAAGGTCTGTCCCATCAACTTCTAATTCAGTCAGTTTTAGAGGCTTTTATACATTTAAGATAATCAGTTAGTTGTTAATTCTATTAGTCAATTTTTTAGTATTTTTACTTATGTTTCAAACTTGTGGATTTCAATTGTATTAGTTTTAGTATTTAAAACTTAAGGCATATTTAGTTGTTTCCACACATGTTCACTATCAGTATATTATTCCGTGCTCACAGCAGGTACCAGCTCATGGGTTAACTTGTGGTCTCTCGGGACTATAAGCATCCTGTGGCATCCAGGGTTTACTCTCGGAGCGTTACAAATACCCAAGAAAATACAAAATCCCATTCATCACACACCCCTAATATTTTTGGTTTAGATAAACATAATTACAAGAAGAGAAATTATACTACGATGCTAAATTTTTAATAATTTTAATATTCATAATAGAATCCATGAATCCAATTATTGACTATAAAACTTTGTCTTTTCCCCAAACCTTACATAAATACTTACAAAGGTTCAATATCAGAGAAATATCTGAATTGTGTTTTGAAAATCAAAATTTCCTTTTTATAGTTAAGGATAATCATGGTAAAATAATTACATAACTTTTACCGTATGCATTTGTAAAGATGAGTGCCGCTCAATAAATTATTCAGTGATGCGCCAAACTACTTCTCAACTTAGTGAATTGGCTTCAGTTCTTGTATTTCTTCTTAACAATGTTAAATTTGGAAATAGGATGTAGTGTCACAAACTATTGGGAGACACTCATTTAATAGCTTGCAAAAATATGATACAATGACTTAGTTCTTCTACCATCTTTGATGATAAATCCCCAATTTGGTGACATGCCAAGGAGTTTGGTGACACACTAAATTATTAGGGGATGGTCAACTATAAACTTTTGCCTCTTTCTTCTACTTTTTACTTTGTTTTCCCTCTTTTTGCTACTGAGTGGACTTTTGACTTAAAGCCCTGAAATTTAAATAAACTACCATTAAAACTAGATTAAATTGGAATTAAGGACAATGATTTGGTATCAAAATTAGGCTAAGTGAGTATAAAAATCCCATCTTATTATGTTACCAGGGATATTGTGCCAAATCCAAGTCATTGTATGGATGTCACTTCTAGAAGTATAATGTAGTTGAATATGTACCTCAAGCTGGTTTTTGTTGATAAGAATGATATAGTCATTATTAAAGATGTTCTTAAATGAATAGATGTCAATGATGATGAGAAGAAAGTAGTGGTTGATGAGAACCAAGAGGAAGCTACAACGTCTCTAGTTGATACAAAGGAGACTAGTTTTGGTGAGGTGAAGGAAATGGAAGTTCCAAAACTTTTAATTCATATTTTGAGGCCTCCTTCTATATATTCATAGTTCTTGAATAAGAAAGTAGAGGATGGAAATTCTACAAGTTCAAATCTATGTTAAAATAGTTCTTTATGAACATCTCATTATTTGAGGCACTTAAGAAGATGCTAAATTATGAAAAGTTCATGAAGGATTTAGTAACAAAAAATGGGTCTATTAGCTTTGAGTTGGCTTGAAACTTTTTCAATTATAGTGTACAAGCATCTCATTCTCTTCTGTAGAAAAAGAAAGATCTTAGGGCTTTTAATATTTCATGCACTATTGGGGCATTTAGTTATACAAAAGTGGTTGTGATCTAGGTACAAACATTTATCTTAAACCGCTTTCTATGTTTAGATTTTTGGGTCTAGGATCTCCAAGCAAATGAATATGTAGGTATATATGGCAGACCAAACTTTATGCGTCCTGTGGTCATATTGTATAATGTCATGGTGAACATTGAAACCTTTTATTTACCTGCTAATTTTTGTATATTAGGCTACTATATTGATTTTGTAACCCCAATAATTTTTTGGGTGTCCATTGTTAGCTATTAAAAAGGCATTTCTTAACTTAGAAAGTGGTTACATAAAATTTTTGTTGAACAATAAAGATTTAGTGTTTAATGTTTGTCGATCAATAAAGCAGCCAAATGACATAAAAGTTGTTTCTATAACTAATGTAATTTATGAGGTGGTGGTTAAGTCGTCTATTAAAGAGTGATTTATTGTTGAGACTCTAGTAGTAATCATCATGAATTTTTATGGGGATGACAATGATGAGTACAATGAGTTGTTCAAGCACTTGTAGGTATGAGATCATATTCTTATACACTAAAGAAGTTAGATCTTACTTTAAATTATTAGTCTACTCCAACATCCAAACCATTTGTTGAGGAGTCTCCAGTTTTGGAGCTTAAAGCTCTTTCCTCCAATTTTAGATATGTTTTCTTGGGAGCTGAAGAAATTTTAGAAATTATTATTACAATAAATTTAGTTGAGTGTAAAATGAAAGCTCTTGTTCATATTGAGGAAGTTTAAGAGGGAAATTTATTGGTTCATTACTTACATTATTAAGATTGTACATAATATTTGTACTCACAGCATCTATCTCAAGCCTAATTGTATTCTGAGTACTAAGAATCACTGAAGACTAAATCCACCTAATCAAGGGGTGGTAAAGAATAAAATTACTCAGTGCTATTTGCAGGCATAGCTGAATCAGTGTGATCTTATGTTCTAAGAATGAGAATATTTTGATGACACTAGTCACAGGCTAATGAATATGTTTAGATTTTAGCAAGTTCAATGAGTGGACCCATAAGGATCACTTTCTAATTCCTTTTGTGAATAAGATATTAGACCACCTTACTGTAAAGGATGATATTGTTCTCTTGATGGTTATGGGGGATATAATTAGATTATGATTCCCGCTGAACATCAACAATACACCAGTTTGACTTGTCTATATGGTACTTCACTACTTAAGTAGATTCCTTTTGGATTGTGAAATGCATCACCTACTTTTTAGTGGTGTATGACGTTGATATTGTTTGACATGAATGAGGATATTATTGAGGTATTTACGGATGATTTATGAAATCACCCTTGATGTTATTTTGAATATTTCCACTTATTTTTACTGTTATAGCTTTTCTATAGCTGCCCTAATTTATTTACCATTAACCAGGACTGATAGTTTAGTTACCCAGCAAATCATTTGGTTTTAATAGGCAATTCCCTATTTTGAAGTCTTCCTAGGTTTCGAATGACCACCAAGCAAAAACTTCAAAAAAATGACCTTTTATGCAAATTTTGACTATTCTAAGAGTTCCAAAATATTGATTTTAGGCTAGAAATACTCTTTGATTGGGTCCCAAAGCACCCAGGATTATTTTGACCTATTAGTCAGAAAGTTAAGAAAATGGAATATGCATGTGGGACCCATTTTTTCTCAAAAAAATATTGGATGGAAATTCTAAATGCGCCATTAGGTCTGAAACATTGAATTTAGTATGGTAGCATAGTACATTTACCTATCCGATATTTAAAATAAACCCCGAGGGGCTCGCAAAATTCTAAGTCTCAACTATACTGGTCCGATCACCGATAGCAAGTTTTGGATCACTAATAGCAATTTGGAAGGCAGTGAACGAGTATGGCGATCACAATACCATTGTCTTAAATGTGACTCACATGATAGTCACTAAAAGATACGATCGCAAGGCTCGAGTGATGATAGAGACGCCCGAGCACCTGGGATAGGTATAAATAGACCCTTTTTGTTTTGCCTATTTCTTACCCATTGTCTAGATACTAAAACCTAAAGAAGATAAAAACCTTAGGATTAAAGCTTGTGAGTGATTTAGGAGCTTAGTTGATGATTATTATATAATTATCCTTTGAATTTGTGGTAAGATTACTCTAATTTCATGGTAGATTTCCCCCATTCTTCTCTAAAAACCCTAAAACTTAATGTCCTGATTTTATCTTAATTAAGCTCAGATTTGACATATTTTTTAGGGTAATTACTCATTTATCATGTGGGAGAGTTAGGTTGGTTTTGATATTATGATTTTCATAAGTGGAACCCACATGACATTTTGGTGTGACTTTTAGACCTAAAGCACCATAGTTAAATATGGTTATCATGTTGTATTGATGAGTATAATGTTATTTTAATAGTGAGGCATCTTGAAAAAGCTTCTCAGATAGAGAATCAAAGATTTAAGGGACTCCTTGAGATATCTTTGGTGCCTAGGTAGGCTAGGTTTCACCCTCCTTATAGGTTGACCAAGTTCAATGTATGTTTATGATATCGAGTTAGATTTAGGTTGGGTTTTAGGTATTGGTGATGTGATTGGCAGTATTTGGAATTGTTGAATAGTTTAGGCTATTCAAAAAGCATAATTTAAGCATAAATAACATAGTTTCTCAAGTCTAGCTAATATTTTCATCATAGGGTTGATTATTGCATAATTGGCATATAATAGTAAATTAGGTACCTTAATCTAGTTTGAGGAAGATTTTGCTTTTAATGGATTTTTGAGATTAGTAGTGGGTTCCTTTACCTGCCTTAGGACAAGACTTGAACTAGTAGAGGTAGAATTTTAAATACTTGTTATATGGTTCAAAATTCTTATATTGAAACATGGTAAGACTAGATACTTAATAATATGATGATTGGGATAATGATGGTTGACGGTAGATATGATGAGACTATTGGTTATTATATTATTCATGATATATATATATATATACACACATACCTATATGATTACCGCTTTGAGTCTGGGTGATGAAATGATATGATGATATATGATTACAGGTTTGAGTCCAGATATAGATGATGATGTTGATGATATATATATATATATAACAGTTCAAGTTTGGGCATTTAATATGATATGATGATATATGATTATAGATTTGAGTTTGCTTATGTATTATGATTGCCTATGTAATATCGATTCAAGTCTGGATATGGGGTATGATATTGATGATATGTATTTTGGTTCAATTATAGAAATGGGAAATTTTAAATATGACATGATAGGGATGGATTCTATTTTATCATGCGAGATGGAAAAAGGGTGGTGTTTTGGTTTATGCTTCACTTTTTCATACCCTCTATGCTTATGGGGGCCTGCATTGATTTATTTACTTTTCTACATTTATTGGCTCATGGGATCTAATTTTTTAGTTATAATCACGTGTGCTTGATTTTTTATGTTATGTTATTATTTTAATTATTTACTTATTTCTATAATGCAATGTTGGAGTTGTTTCAGGTTTTCCTCTATCTTGACTTAGTTATGTTATGTTGCATTTCTCATACTTATATCATGATAGAGCTTAGTCGGCCAATGATGCCTACTGTGTATCTGTAGTTTTTGTACTTATACTATATTTTTGAACCTTTTTGTTGTAGTCTGAGTACCATTTGACATCATTAATTCATTGATCATACAGTGTTGGATTCTAGATATAGGGTGAGCTCTTGGAGTTAGAGTTTCCCATTTCATTCTATATTATTTATGTATATTCCTTAGTTTTATGAAAGGATTATGTTTACTATTTTAAGACTTTGGTTTTACTTATAGTCACTCAACTCTACTGGGTTGTGGGATGAATTTTTGTACTATTGATTAACCATCTTATGATGGTAGTTGCTTAGTTGTTAGTTGTTCAACCAGCGCTTGGCTAACCTGCTATATCTGTTGAGGATACGAAGATGTTGGGCAGGTTCTTAAGATTCGCTCCACATAGGTTTTCTAGTGCACCATGCAAGGATAGATATGAATTCCTACTTTGTGGTGAGGATAGGCTTCGTAATTTTTGCTTTGTTGAGACTCGTGTTGCGGATTACACTACCTTTCAGTGGACTTGGCAGCTTGACAAAGATAGGGAGGTTATCTTGATTCTATGACAGCTTGATCTTCTTCTCTAACATGGACTCGGTTATCTGAGCTCTTCTTAGAGAAGTATATGCATCACAACCTTAGGGATTGCTTGAGAGATTAGTGTTTGAGATTTGAGTAGGGCTCCATGATTGTTGTAAAATATGAGGTTCATTTCTGTGAGTTGTCTAGGCATGCTACTTCTATTCTGGATACTGAGTATGAGAGGGTTCGTGTCTTTATTCCCAGACTGATACATAATCTTCACATGTCGACTCAGAGTTTTGTTATTATGTGTAGGTATTTTTCTAATGTTTTTAATCACGCTTAGGAGATGGTAGAGATGCATGGCAAAGCCCAAAGGGGCAGATATAAGTTACCTCAATATTAAGGTATAGAAATTACTATCTAGGTACCTAATATTGAGGTATCTTATAATATACATGTTGTAGTCTAAAAACCTCAAAATCAGTTGAATAAGGACTTGATGGGACATGTCCCCAACTAACTCCATCTACTGAAATAAATTAATTAATGAGATAATAAAGTAATGGTCATGTCCTTCAAGGATGAGGACTCACTGTTAACTCTGACTGCTGAGACTGGAATACTACTGATACTCTGGAGCTCGTGCTTCTCAACCTATGGTATAAAAGACCATAGCGCAAATGCTTCAGTACATTTGAATTTATTCGTATGCATGTGAGGTAGGCTTAATGCAAAGGGTTCACATGCATGAACTATACTAATAGACTGGATAACATGAACGTGAGAATATATGCATGACTACATAATAACTATAACTGAGTTCGTGATAACATGATTACTGATTCTCAGTACTGATAACATGAGATACTGATATCTATATAACTTAAATAACTGATACTGTCTAGGTTCTCATGGAACTTGTTGAGTTCCATACTATTTTGAGTTGATTGTATCTGCAATCCTGAATTTTGTAGAACTATCTGAGTTCTATTACTAAGACTGAATGACTATATTTGACAGTCCTGATTCTTTACTAAAACTGTGGGAAGTAGTCATCTAACTGACATGCCCCAAATAAAGCAATATAGCTGAGGTGGGGTCCAGTATGTAACTCCAATTAGAAGGGTGTCAATACCGCACCACTGGTAAGGACAAGCTGCGGGTGACCCTTATCTGACATTGTCCACAAAAGAGAATGGTGGGACCCTCATCTAACAGTGTTTATCCACCTCATAAACCTTTATCTAACAGTTTTGATGTCTTAACCTTTCATGGATATATAGTTCTGGAACGCAAAGTTGACTTGTAAGAATCACACCCTTATCTTATAGTGTGTCTTCCCATCCTTGGGTGGGTTTACTTGGTGCTAGTTCCTACTCCCATCCGAATAGACACTAAACATGGATTACTGAACTGAACTGGACTGAATTTACTATGTTCTGTTGACTGATGGAATACTATTAAGATTATTGTATTTCTAAGATTTTGAGATTACTGAGTTTACTGAGTTTTCCTGTGTCACATTACTTACTGATTTTCTATGAACATGGCACAATTGAGAGTATCTTTAAAACATGACACTGGCTCTAAGCACACAGCTAATTGTTGGGTATGAGTAACCCCAGGTCTCGATAGCATGAAACTAATAAAGCATGACTTTCTTGAATACATGACCAATATCACAATCCATAATACAATAAGTTGGAGATTTCATGAAGTAGAAGTTCTAAAGAACCACATGGGTGACATATGTATCCATAATTCATTGACTAAGACATTTCTTCAAACATTTGACATGCATAAACTTTTATATGATTGGAGATTTCATATTATCATACTAGTATGGCACTTTTCTTTCACATAGGCATTTAATCAAACACATAGGGAGCATGCTTTAGTTATACAATCATCAACATATCTAATATTCATGGATACATCAATCAACATGTAAATTTAAGAGTTTATCATGATTATTATGCAAATCACCATATCCTAGGGTAAATCATTGGAATATGTAATTTCAAAAATGAATCAAAACCCCACAACATCATGAACATAAATTTCAATTCAATTTAAATCATGAACATTCATAAATACACAACTCTTGGATTTTGAAAAGAAATTATTAAGCTTCATGGGTGAAAGGGACCTATGAATCAACACATGACATACCTGGGTTGTGAGTTTTTTGAAGTTCCTGGACTTGAAGAACTTAGAATCTCTTAGTTTCTTGAAGAATGATTTGGATCTTGTTCTTGGGGATTATCTTTGGAAGAAAAGCCTAATTTGATGTTGCAGATGGATAATAAAGATAAGAGCCTTGGTCTGATATTATTTGGTATTAGAAAGGGTGGAGAAAGAACCAAGTACCCTTTTAAAAAAGACTTTAAAAAAACTAAACGAACTATGCGATGGTCCATTGCTGGATCGATGGTCCGTCAGTCCTGACTGTCGCATTGGGGTAGGATAGGGGTTCACTACCTCTACTATGGTGGCTTAGGAAATGCTCTGTCGGCTTGAGCCATCACCCTTAAGAAGAAGGTGGTCTCACTGCCTCTGCTTTGATGGTTTGGGTGACTGTTCGTTGCTAGCTCGACGGTCTGTCGGCCCTCTTTATCGCACCTGGGTAGTTTTGACTGCTTTTTGCAAAATGTCCATATCTTTTTAATCTGATACTGGATTTGGATAAAATTGGTATCGTTGTAAAGCTAATTCAATTTCCAACATGAAAAAAAGTGAAACTTTTATAAATTCTATGTATATAAAAGTGGATTAATCTTTCAAAGTAAGTTTCTAGCATACTTGGGATGATTTCAAGCTAAGTAGAAGTACGGGGTATTACAACAGGTGATGAAATATAAAGATATGGATTTGAGCAAAATAAAGATAAAAAGGAAAAGAAAAGTGCACAACTAAAGACCCTACATGGATCAGGCTCCGTTACCGCAGTCACGGTCACAGGGTCGCAATTGTGGCTAGTAAAAATTGGTCAGCCACCACAATCGTGTAGATCTTATCACGGTCACGATAGATGCAATTGCGGATTAGTAGGATTTTTGCCCCTGGTAGTTTTCTAATTTCACTTAGCCAAATAGAATTCCTTTCAAAGCCTAAAACAATTTCTCTTTTGAGCATTCTACGCCCTTGCAATGTTTTGTATTTGATGTTTAAACATTAATTTTGGCAATATTTTGTATTTTTATTTGGAGACCTTAACTTTAGCATAATTGAAGAATGGATGTTTTGAACAATCCTTATGCTATATTTTTCTCTCTTTCCTTCGTGAGAAGCTAAAGTTTCACTGTTTTGGGATAATGTTGAACAAAGGTGAAATTATGTGTGGGTTGTGATGTATTTGTGTATATGCTAGTTGTTTGACTATGGATTTTACTATTTCCTATTCAAATTAGTTAGGATTTGTGGGTGAAAGCCTCAAATACACAAAATGGGTTTGTGTGTGAAAACTTCAAACTCTTGAAACCTCAAACCATCCTTGAAAGAGAGGTTCGAGTGAAATTTTTAAAGCCATATCATCCTTGAAAGAGGATATGGGTGACAAGGCAATAGTAGACAATTAATGGATGTAGTTACCTATAACTCAGGCATCTTCGTAGAAATAGGGATGCCCAATTAAAGTAATGGGTGGTTTAAATTTGACACACCTGTTAGGTACCTAGAAGAGTAAATGGGTGAAATTCTTGAGGTTTTGTTGAAAACATAACCTCAAGAATCTTAGACCCTGCCTACCATATTATTGATAACTAGCATTTACACTAAATCTTCATGCACCCATGTATAACTTGCCCTTAGGTACACATAATCCCAAGATTCTTCTCATGTCAAATTTAAATACAATTGTTGCTCACACTGCTGATTTGAGTTACTATTGATAAACAATTAATAACCCCCCTATTTTATTTATGTGTTTTGTTTTATTCATATTATGGGTAGCTTATTAGTGGCATTTAACACCCATAGGACTAGAATTTGAATTTTGCTCCTCGTGGATTTGACCTCATTAGAAGTTGACCGATTGACAATGATCTTCCTTTACTACTTTCGATAGTATACGTGAGTATTATCAAAACGACGCCATTGTCGTGGATTGAAATTTAGCTTTTAATTATGCGGTGTTGATTATTACTTTGGGTACACCAGTAGTGGTTTGTATTTATTTTTGTTGTTGCTTTTATTTCCCTTTTAGGTGATCCCTATAGTGTTCACGGAACCATAAGTAACAATGCAAGCATTTTTGGGTCTTTTGATGTCCCTCTTGTCATTCAAATGTCATCCATATCCTACCTAATTAGGGGAACGATGTGTTGCATATGTTACAAATAAAGGGAATTTTTTGTGAACAAGCCTATGACGATGCCAACTTGCACTTTAAGAACTTCATTGAAGTGTGTGCACCCTTTGTAATAGAACACATAACACAAGATTGCATCTGGCTTTGTCTTTTCCCATTTTCATTAATGGGAGAGGTGGTGTTTTGGCTTCACTCTCTTCTATCTAGATCTATCACCTCATGGGATGAAGTCACCATAGTCTTCCTTGACCGGTATTTCCCACTATCCAAAATTCTCTAATAATGGAATGAGATCATGAACTTTAGGCACTTGAATGGGGAACCCTTATATAAGGTATGGGAAAGATTCAACGTAAAACTTTTTCATTGTCCTAACCACGAGGTTCCGAAGAAGATGCTTCTCTAAATCTTCTGCCGGGCTCTTCATCCGCTCAACAAAATCATAGTAAACAATGCTACGGGGGGATCTCTTATGAAGTTTACTTATCATACAGCTTAAAATTTGCTTGATGAGGTTACCAATCAAAATCTTGGGTGGCATACCCATGATGCCGAGGTACCAAAAGTATTTCCTACTAACTCCATTATTGACAAGGAAGAAAAAATTAGAGATAAGGAGAGAGAGAAGAAAATATGGAAAAATGATGACTCAATTAAAGCTTTTGATGAAATATGTGATTGATGCACCTACAATAGCGGTGAATTCCATGGCATCCAAGGCATATGATGGTGAAGAGTCCAAGAAGCTTGATGAGGAGATTCAGTATTTGCTATTTATTCAGGGTTCCCACCCCACCTATCAACATCAAAGGTGGGAACCAAGGTAGTAACAAGAGAGATAGGGACCATGACTGTGATTGGAGAGATAAGTATCATGAGTATGATGTTTATGTCCACCCTTGTGATCGGGCAAAGGGTAAGGATTCCAACTTCATTTATCCCGACAAGTATAAAATTGAAGATATGCTAGCAAGGATTTTAATGAAAGTGGATGGAACTAACAAAGTGGTCCATGAATTGAAAGGCTATTTCTTGCAACTCAACAAAATGGTTATATCCCATTTTTCTTTGATCAAGTAATTAGAGACTAAAATTGGGCTAATCTCTACCTAATTCAATTCTAGGCCAAAGAGAGGCCTCCCTAGTGACACTATTGTGAACCAGAAAAATGATGCCTATGTATTGGCTATTGTCACTAAGAGTGGTAGATGTCTAAAATGATCCCGATGTTGATATAAGTCTTGTGAATTCTTTAAAGTAATAGACTCCAAATTCTTATAAAGAAAAATAAAAAGAGCCAATGTTGAATGAAGAAGTTGATGGAGAAGAGGGTGATCCAAAGGTAGTGGAATATGATGAAGTGAAAATTGATCCCATGCCTACCATGATGGTTCCCTCTCCATTCCCTCAAAGGCTTTAAAAGAAGGAGGATAATGTTAAGTCAAAACATACATGGCTATGTTTTCCAACCTCTTCATTAAAATCCCATTTCTTGAGGCTATCCAAGATATCCCGGGATATGCTAAGTTTATCAAAAAAATTTATGTCTAAGAAGAGACTTTTTGAGTGTGAGACTATTGAAGTTACTCATGGTTATAGCCCTATGATGTCTAGATCAATAGCAGAAAAGAAGAAAGATCCAAGAGATTTTACAATTCTATGCACTATTGGGACACATAAGTTTGAAAAGGCTTTATGTGACCTTGGTGTGAGTATAAATCTCATGAACTTCGCAATATACAAGAGTCTCGACTTCGGCACTCCTACTCTAACATCAATGAGGCTTTTGATGGTGGACTGGTCAACCAAGAAACCATTTGATGTTGTGTTCGATGTGTTGGTGAAAGTTGATAAATTCATCCTCTGATGGATTTTATGGTGCTAGATTGTGAAACAAACTTAGAGGTGCCTATCATTATTGGTCAATTTTTTCTTGCCTCTGGGAGAGCCATTGTTGATTTGGAGCTTGGAGAAATAATATTTAGAGTTCATGATGGAGAAGTGTCCTTCTAGGTGTGCAAAATAAAGACACAACCCATGGAGCTTCAAGTGGCATCGATGATCTATGTTGAAGTCAAGAAAGTGAATAAGGGTGACCTTCCTTGAAGACCCAACTTGAGAAAGAAGGAATACGTTGTGCCATGAAGATAACTAAGGAGCTATATGGGAGGCACCCCATAAATTCTATGAAAATGGCTAGTATCCTTTGTTTTTAATTATGTAGTGTAGATATTATTTTTGCCATTTGATTAATTCATGCATTTATATCACTATCGAGTATGTTGAATATGTTTGAGAAAGAGATAGTGTAAAATCTGTGCATGATGAACAAAATAAGGAAAAATGTGTCAAATTAAGCAATGAGCCGAACAGGGGAAATACGGGAGCAGAAATGCTCAATGTTACTACGATCATGGACCTTTGGTCGCAATCATAGTCACGCATGTGTCTGCAATCACAGACACTTGACGGTGATCACGGTCAAGATAGTTTAAAAGAACAGCGGACACCCCATTTCCCCAGACTTTTTTGTATAACTTTCTCTCAATTTCAACCCTCTCTTGAGCACATTTATGGTATTCAAAGGCATTTGATCATCCATCTTACATTATTCTCTCTAGTAAGTATTTTAAATCAATATTTTAAATATGGAAAATAGGCTATAGAATGCATGTTATAGGAAAGCCTGAATCTATGATTTTCCTTGCTAAATATATATTGTTATTAACTTGTGTGGTTGTTAGCGGCTAGAATATAGTGTGCACACGCATAGAAAAGTATTGAGTACCCATAATTATGTATCAAATTGAGTAAAATGAAGTGTGCCCACATGCTCGATCAAATGCACAAATGAGTCATAGTTAGTGGTGTTTACATCTTAAGGGCATAATCGAGTACCTAGTAACCATGTTCAATCCTTCCAGTGTAAACTCTTGTGGTAGAACACATTCTGGCCTAAAATTTCAATTCTTGGACATTGGAAATTGTGGCTTGAAATTGGTATCAAGTAGTGCGATCGTGATAATTGGGACTGCGATCGTAATACTGCGATCATGGAACCATGGCCCAAAATCACATTAACTAAGGTTGATTTTCAGCTTGGGCCAAAAATTTTGCACTTCAATTTTTTGTCCAAACATCACCAAATAGCCATCCCATTAGGTTTAGTGAACAACATAGTGTAGATTGTATATGTGTATTCCATTGATTAATGAGATTGCATTGTTCTATTGATTTTCAGGATCATAGAATGTAATAATATGACCAAATCTAATTCATGCGCCCCGAGTGATGCACTTAATACTATGCTAATCTTCTGCATAGAAAGTTTCTCCTGTAGAGAGAAATATGCATGGAAAAAATATCAAAAAAGATTCTGGCATTTCATGGCAAGCTTGTAGCCATAGGGTGTCGGTGCTTTACCCAAGATCCTTGTAAGGAGAATAAGCAATGGGTCCGGGGTTTCTAAGATATCCTTAGCGTAGTATCCTTATCAGACCCGTCTAATATGACTATCAGGATTTGGAAGAAAGTGGTGGACTTTGGTGTAGAAAAAATCAATGGTCTATATGGACTCTAAATGTAAGCATGGCCGACTTTGAGGCTATGAGGTGTGAGTCGGGTATCTGGTTGGCGGAGAGATTATGTCCGGGCAAAGAGGTCTCATGGTCGGTGAAAAGAAGAAACATATCCATGAATAACTTCAACACTGAGGATCGTATTTAGCTAAATATCATTTGTAGTCGGGTCTCCCTTTGCACCCATAGGACAGTAGTTCCTTGGCTAGGATGGTGTCTTGAATTTTAGATGGCATCCCTTTGAATGTCGATCTAATTATGTTATCTAAGATAAAATTCTTCAAGAACCAAGGCAGTATGCACCTCTCTTTCCCTTCTTTATTTATAGAGCTATGTAGGCGAGCAAGAGTTGAGAAGTACCTAAGAGATACTTGGGTTTACTCTAGTACCTCCATCTACCCTCTAAAAAATAGAGGTGAGAGTGTACCTTGTAAGAGAAAAAAGAGGAAGATTGATTTGGGTAAACTGACATCTCAGGAGTCAGAGTCTTGCAAGCTATCCACAGCCAACCCCTTTGATGATATTTCTGATGAGATAAGAGCCATTAGAGAGCATATGTCGGCATTATCCCAAGGGATGAGAGATCCTTATACTACCCACTACTCATATGTGGCTCGCACTGACTATGACACGCATTGGGAGGATCAGAAGAAATAATGAGCTACCATTGCTGAGAGAGCCTAATCATCTTTGGTGGAGTCGCACCGAGAGCTCTGAGCTTCACATGAGAAGATGGTCAAAAGGGATAAGAAAAGATAAAAATTCTTTAGCAAGATTTGAAAGGGAGTAAAAGTCCTTTGAAAGGTCATAAAACCCCAAGATAGACTACCTTCCTCCCCCGTTAAGAGCGACAATGAGGCCCTAGTTAACTTGGCAGGTCCTGTGGATACAGGTGATGATGTGGAGTCTGATAGTGAGATTAATTCTAGATGTAGTTTTAGGGAGCACCCTTATCCCTTTTTATTCATTATTTTTATAGAGTAAGGATAATGCAATCTTTTAGTTCAGGGTGCCTATCTATGAATTTATTTATTTAGGCTTGAATTATTGACATTTCTTCATATTTTGATGCTCTTTTGGATGATTTCTATTTTTATTTGGGTGGTAATATTTAGGCACTCTGATGGTGCCCTTATTTTCATGGATTAGTCATTTTGTTTTGTTTTAAGATTGTTTCTTTATCTTTATTTTTGTTTGATGATATTCGATAAGTGTTTCCCTCTGATAGATTGAGTGATAACATTCTTAAGGACAAAACATCGTGATTGGGTTTTAAGCCATAGATGTACAGGAAGTTTGAGTACCCATACATAAAAGATATAAATGCAGGGGAAGTCTGAGTGCCCATAGCATCAGAGCTATAAATGCAAGGGAAGTCTGTGTATCTATGGTATTTTGGATTTAGGATCTCACTTATACCTACGATGAAGTCTAAGTATCTATGGTATTTTGGATTTAAGATCACACTTAAACCTATAGCTAAGTTTGAATAGCCATATGGTTTGCCTAGGTAAATGACAAAATGTAAGACAAAGGATTATATTGGTACCATAATTAGCAAATTGTGTGTGGTGGAAATGCGAATCAAACACCCCCCTTGTCCAAAACTTTTTCAAAAAAAATTAATGACCCAGACGTGAGCGACCTTGTATCAATACTTTTTCTCTTATTGGGACTCAAAATTTGTTAACTTCTGAAAATTGATAGAATCTCCATTATTGTCTCAAGCTTGAGGGGCAATTAATCCTCCTTGGTGAATTTGCATGCGATATGAAATGAGCTTATTTTTCTAAATCTCATGTATACTTGTACCATCTAGATCTTTCCCATTTAGTTTCTTACGGCTAAGTTTTATTATATTTGGTTGGTGAGATAATCTTAGGCTATCTTTGTTAACTAAGAACCCACTCTAAGCCTAAATAACCTACCCATACATAGAATAGGACCCTTAGATCCCCAAATTCGAGCCTTTAAGCCTTTCTTTGACAACCACGTTACAAGTTGTGTACCATTTAAAAAATTTTCCGTCACTTGAACCCAACCATCCTTGAACATGAAAAATGAAAATTGAGGCTAAATTTCTAAGTTGGGGTAGCAAGTTTAAAACAGTTGACTTTGGGCCATGGTAGTGTAAGCGGACGCCTTTGAGCCAAGCAATGAAAAAGTGAATAAAAAGGAATGATGAAAATAAAAATGAGGCATAGATTACAAAAGAAAGAAGCAAAATAATGACACCCTCAAAATATTGGGGAAATAAGGGCTCTTAAAGTAGGCATATGTAAGGTGTGAAAACAAAAGGAGTGGTCCATGTTCATAAGTTAATTGAAATAGTGTGATGTGGATGTTCAAGGAGGGTTAATCCACTTTGTTCCTAAATGTTATCCTACCTTTCCACGAACCTACGTTTCAAGCTCACAAAGCCTTTGAGATCTCTAACCAAGTGTATTCATTGTAGTGGCGATTGAAAATAGGGGCAAGCCTATGGCATGGTACTTGTTTGCATACTTGATAACTTTGTGTTTGTGGTATTTTCCTTCTTGTGAGGAGGCATGTAAACAAGTTGAGGTTGTTAATTTTTTCATCTAACAAAATATTTAGTCCAAAGAAGCATATTAGAGGTTAGGTCAAACGTGAGTCACGTCTAGAGTACTAGTGATTATTGCATGGTTGCTCTTTAAAGTCTTTTACACCCTTCAAAATTTCATTTCATATTGAGGGGTATTATGCGAATAGTGTTTCCCTTCTTGATGAGTTATTTAAGGCAGTAACTAAGCTTGAAGTCATTCAAAATATTGGGTCATATAATTTGGGCATAAATGTGCATCATCTCATGCAAAGAAGTAGCGTTTCTTGAGGACAAGTAAAGCTTTAAGTTGGGGGTGTTGATGATTCATGAATTTACCACTCATTTGCACTCAACAATCATACACACTACTATAAATTGAATGTCAAAATGAGAAATATTTGTGGATAAATGCGCTAACTTCCATTTTTTTTCATGCACACAGGTGATGAGATAGAAAGATATGTATTTGAGCTAAATAGAGATTAAAAAGAGAGAAAAAGGGAACAGTTGAAGACCCTACAGGGATTAGGCTCAGTTACAGCGATCGTGATCTGAGGTCCACTATCGTGACTAGTAAATATTGGTCAGCCACCACGATAGCATATATCTTATTATAGTCATGGTAGATGCAGTCGCGACAAAGCTGATGCGATCGCGGATTAGCGGGACTTTGGCCCAGGGCAATTTTATAATTTCACTCAACCAAAACCAATTACTTTTAGTGGATAAAACCCCTTCTCTTTTGGGTAATCTATACTCTTGCAACATGTTCAATTTGAAGTTTAAACCCTAATTACGGCAACAAATTGTATTTTGATTTAGAGACTTTAAATGTAACACAATTGAAGAATGGATGTATTGAACAATAGTTATGGTATATTTTCTCTCTTTCCTTCATGATTGTCTAAACTTTAATGGTCTTGGGATTATGTTGAGCTAAGGTATAAATATATGTTGGTTGTGATGTATTTATGTATATGCAAGTTGGTTCATGATGACTTTTTCTACTACTTGGTTAAATTAGTTGAGACTTATGGGTGAAAGCCTTAAATACCTAAAATAGGTTTCTGGGTGAAAACTCTAAACTCTTGAGAGCTTAAACCATCATTGAAAGAAGTGTTTGGGTGAAATTTTAGATCCCATAACATCCTTAAAAGAGGGGTATGAGTGACAAGGTTATAGTAGATGATTAATGGATGTAGTTTGCTAATTTTCACTATTTTTGATATAAGGGTGATTAAGAAAGTTAACTATATCTTGGGCATCTTCCTAGAAATAGGGACGCCCAATTGAGGTAATGGGTGGTTGAAATTTTACACATTTGTTAGGTACCTGAAAGGGTCAACAAGTGAAATTCATGGGGTTTTGTTGATAAACTAACCTCAAGGATCTTCGACATAGCCTACGATATTAGTCATAATTAGCATTTATGCTAAATCTTCATGTACCCATGCATAACCTGCCCTTTGGTAGGCATAATCCCAAGATTCTTCTCATATCAAATTTAAATCACAATTGTTGTTCACTTTGATAACTTGAGTTGCAACTGATTAACATGTGTCATACCAACCCCCCTTTATATTTATGCGTTTTGTTTTAGTCACATTGACGGTAGCTTATTAGTAGCATTTAACACCAATAGGACTAGAATTCTAATTTCACTCTTCATGGATTTGACCTCAACATAAGTTTAGATACTAACAATAACTATCCTCTACCAATTTGGATGGTATAGGTGATCGTTTTCAGTTCACATGGTCGTAGGAGTGGACCCCAGGGTGCTCGAGAAGGTTCTCAAGTAGGTAGGACAAGAGATTGGTTAGGAGCCCAACCAGGTAGCAGGCGTGTTCAGTTATTTGTAGTACCTTCTAGACTCGAAGTTGAATCTTTATATGGTGCTGTCATAGGTACTATTTTGGTGTGTCGTCAATTGGCCGTTGCTTTATTTGATCTGGTTTTCATTTATTCTTATATGTCTTCTAATTTTGACTGATAGTTAGAGTTATCTTAGGAGTTATTATATGTTCTCTTACGTGTATCTACTCCCGTGGATGATTTTTTAGTAGTAGATCGAGCGTTTAGATCATGTGCTATGACTGTTAGAGATGTTAATACTCAAGCTAATCTTATTATTCTGTATATTGTGGATTTTGATGTTCTTCTAGACATGCACTGGTTATCCCACTATCATGCGATCATGGATTGTTTTTCTAAGACCATTACCTTTGCCATTACTGGCATACCCCTGATCGTGTGAGAGAGAGTTGTTAGGGTCTTTTTGGTCTTTTCATCCCTTCACACTCTTTTCCATGGCATAAAAACACTCAAAGGACCCCTTTCTCTTTAGTAATATAGATTAAAATTACTTTTTTTCTCCTTAACTATTAAGCCAAGAGATATTAGGATCTTACAAAAAATTCAACAATTAGGCTCCAAACTTTGAGTCCTTTACGATTTCCTCTATACTTCAGGCATGTTGCTTATTCCTAACTTATTTTTTTACATTGTGTCATGTATTTAATCATTATTAATGTGATTTTAATTGATGGGTTTAAAATTGAGTTAGGGGTTTTGAATGTGATCACTTGAATTTCTTTCCCATGTATTAAATAAGTTATTGATGTTTTACTTGATGGTTTTTGGGACATAATGGGTGCATTGTTATGAGGATTGGAAAGGATAACAGATGATAAAAATAATTTTTGAATGCGCTTGGAGACAATGGTTTTGGAGTTTAAATAGAACTTGGGAGTCTAATGGTTTCATGCATTAGTTTGTCATAATTATATGATCTTTCAAGCATATTGGTATAAGATATCAATCAGTAAATGCCTTAATTAATGACTCTTGAGTTAATGGTTGGGTTTATGTGCAAAATATTTTAAATTGGTCTTAAAGGGAATTGTGTAGGTCTTGGGGGGACAAATACTAGAAACCACATTTGTCAGCGTGGGGATCAATGTGATTGTGTGCGTAGTACACATTTTATATTTTAGAAGTCTATCGTTTTGGAATCTTTTGCCTTTCCACAGTTTCCTTAATTCTGTAACGAACCGTAATCGCCTCTCGGGATGTCACATGGTGCTTAAGGCTACAATTAGCTCCAAGCTAACACTTTGAGCCTATTTCTACTAATAACTCTTATTTCAAGATGAAATAATTCAAACACTAGCATAGTCATATCTTATGAAAGTAAATACGGAGAAAATGCTCGGTCCAAATGACCACAATACTAGAAACCTCAACACAACCATAATCTAATAACTAGTCTGACAAAGCCTCTACTAATCCATGAACTAGAGAGCCTTTGGGATAGGTCCTCAACTGAGTCGAAGTGAATGGGAGATAACAACATAGTCTCTTAAAATATAGAGATGTCTGAATATAGGTCATAGAACTATGAGGACTCACAATTGTAGGAATTTAGATAGAGGTACCCAAAAATCACTGACGAGGTTGGGACAGAACACCTGAACCTACATTATAAGACAATGTAGCACATAGAAGTATATATTGATCAACATTTGAGAATGTACTGAGTATGTCGGGGTGCATGCATTTAGATAAAACAACATCAATACTCTTTGATCAAATCATGCATGTAATAAGTAATCACTCACATGGCTTGAATACGTATAAAATGCAATGATCATGAATCATGTAAAATGGAACATGTAACACAATCTTGTAAGTCATTATACTATTAGCTTTGAAAGTTGTACACTTCTCTTATTCTCATTACTCAAGGCTAAAGGAAACTTTAACAAATACTTTCAACTAATGCATATGTCTCATGGTGAGTAAAACTTCTTTAATTCTCAAGAACTCATAATTCTTTTGAATTCGGAATCAGAAAACCTTGGAGCATACTTAAAGGCATTTGATTCATTTTAGGAAAATATCTCATTTCAAGCTTTAGGTAAAAATACTCATATCAAGGGAAAGTATTTTAGTTTTAAAGGAAAATATCTTATCTCAAAGCTTTATTTCTAAGGGAGATTCTCTTAACCGAAATAAACCATGCATGCTACATGGAGTCCAATGTTTTGTCCTCCTAAGGAAGATACCTCACGTTGGGGTGAGGCATCAAACTCTTGCCAAGGAAAATAACCTCAACTCAGTGATCACTTGTCTCAACCTCGGGTCTAATATCTCAGCCTTAGGCCAAACAATCATCTCAGCCTATGATGGTACTTAGTTCTGGGGTAAAAAACCATGGTAACTTACCCAACTCGGTGCTAAATACTACTCCCTTTAGTTTATCTCACTCTTCTAATGAAAATCTACTTTAGAATAATCTCATGGTTCAATAAGAACCAAATAATCAAACTGTAATCTCATGTAGTACAGTGGATTTCTAAACTCAATGACCATTAGGTCAAAATATTTCTCAATAATCTTAGAATACTCAAATCATGGGTGATTATAGCACAATATTTCAAAAAATCTCAATTCTTAAGTAGGGTTTAATAATCCATAATTCAATCTCAATTTAGAACTCATCAAAAGCATAATAGATAGCATATAGATTCATAACTCATGTAGAAATCTGGAAATTTCAGCAATTTATCTCAACATCTCAACATACTCATATAATTCAATGTTTCAAACATCAACTACTAACTTCTGAAGAATTAAATCATCGGGTATAGAACCAGCTGCAATTTTTTAACAAAACATGTAAAAATCATGCCATTAGACTCTCAGTTCAAGGGAAGCATAAAAAACTTGCTACAAATAACAATGGGTGAAAAACACCAATTTAATTTCATGTAAAATCTCATAAATTGTAGAGAATTGTAGTTTAAATAAGCCTTTGGGCACAAGGGTAAAAGGATTACCCTTGATCAAAACCCCACATACCTTGAATTAGAAGCTTTGGATAAACACTCACTTTTGGAATTCTATTCGTACTCTTGAATAAGGGTTCTTGAAGCCCTTGACTTGGGAACCTTGAATATTGACTAAATTTAGTAAATTTATGGTGGATTATTGAGATTTTTTGAAGAGGTTTTAGATGCTTAGGGTTTTTGTTCACAGAAAACACGCGAGAGACTTCATAGAATTCTTGTAAATTACTTTAATGTAGTGTTTAAGTGGTTTAAGAGGCTTGGAAAAAGTCCAAAATGCCCATTTTTAACTTCTGTACAAAGCTGGAAAAATTAAATTGGGAATCCGTTTTATGGGCCACTGCGACGTACCCTTATCGCGGTGGCTCTCTGGAAATTGACAACTGGGAATCTGGTACCCACTGCGATGCAGAGCAATCATATTGTCCCACTAGTTGGGACCTGGAACTTCAGCGAGATGCATCAGAATCGCATCAGGACACTAGAAATTGACTATTGGGAAATTGGGATCCTTAGCCACGCGCCACTACCGCGAAGTTCCACTGAAAATTGACAATTGTCAAATAGACCTTCTCCATGACGCTCCAAGAACTAAAATAATATTTTTTTATGACTAGGACTTATATTAACCATAACTTCTTGCCCTGGTATCGGATTGGGCGAATCTTATATCGACCAAAAGTTTATCAAATTTCCCATATGAGTAAATGGCCTAAGAATACTATTGATTGATAAATGGTTTCATGAAGGCCTTATTGGCCATAAATGATTTGAATTATAACCTTTGTGGTTTAGTTGGCTAAATGTGTTTGAGCCCCTGAATGTTGAATTGGATTTATGTCTTTGTTTACACAATGGGTTCGACTCCCATGTTAAGTAATAATGGTTATGGCATGTTGTACGCTTGTAATGGGATTGGTATGACGTACCAATGGGATACCTTTGGTAAGTAATTGGAATAATGGTTGTTTTTGTGTAATGAATAGTTTGATTGGTCTTTAAAGCAGGATGTATAGCCGGGCCATGAAAGTGGAGTCCAAAGAACTAATACCAAAAATCATGCTAGCCCAGTGTCGTTGTCTATATGATCGGAAGGTTCGAGTCCCCCAAATGAATATATGAATGGGAGGTTTGAGTCCCTCATATTGTATGCATTGGTGCTTAAGCCACACTGATTATGCTGGGAGGTTCGAGAGCGCAAAAAGGAATATATATTTATGGATATTCTCTAGTTCATGTGGCTACACACTGGGGCCCATATAGCCTGTGGGTCCCTTATTTTATGGCGGTTATGCTACACATCCTAGGTTATGGTTTTAAATGCATGCTAAACTCAGTTTCCTATCAAAACATGATATATATATATATATATGATTACATAAGATGATTTTACTTAGTGTTGAATAATGGTAATATTTTATTCCTCTTTCTTTGAGTTACATGTTAGTGCTCCAACCACTAACCGTATCAGGACGTTGTATCCCATGCAACGCAGGCACCAACGCATCTTCCAATATTTCTTCACTGTGATAAAGTATTTGAGTTGGTTCATGAGTTGACATTAAAGTGATGAGCTTCCATACTTTGGAAGGATTCATTTCATGGCCTTTAATACTTGTATTTTAGACATTGCTCAGAGTTTGTTCAGGCTACTGATGGGGGCATGTCCTGACATTTTATTTATTTTTGATTTATAGAGGATTTTTTGGATTATTGTGGACTTTGTCTTGTTCTTTTAGTAGATTGGTTTGGTGATAAAGATTGTCTGATTCCTGGTAATTGGTTTATACATTTCATGAAATAATATTTTACTTAGTTTGCACTATCTTGTTATATGTTTAGAACTCATCCGACACTTGAGGTTGTTCTGATGACTTGGTAAGGTGAAGGGGGTAATCTTCGGTCCATATAGAAATTGAGATACTCGTCACAACCAGGCCCTGATTTAAGTCGTAACATCTTTTTCTATTTTACACTTATTTTTGTCGTTAGATCATTCCTTTAGGTTCCACAAGCCATTTATGACTTGCTGGGACTGATAGTTCGGTTGTAAGTCAGTTCATTTGTTTTTAGAGACAATTCCCTATTTTGAAGTCTTTGTTGGTTCCAAATAGCCACTGGAATAAAACTCCATTCAAAAAACCTCGCATACAAATTCCAGCGGTTCCAGTAGCTTTGGAATATCATCTTTTGCCTAGGAAAACTCTTGGTTTGGGTCCCGAGGAACACTGGCTCATTTTCACCTATTAGTCAGAAAGTTAAGAAAATTAAATATGAGGGTGCGAACATTTTTTTGTCTAAATGTCCATGGATGGAAATTTCGACTGTGTTATTGAGTCCAAAACTATGAATTTTGTAAAGAAGCATAGTCTATTTGCATTTATTGGACTTCGAATAAATCCTGAGGAATTGACAAAGAGTTCCAAGTATCACTTGTACTGGTACAATTGTTGATAGCAAGTCTTGGATCGATAATATCGATTAGGAATCTAGTCAATGAGTATGGAAATAGCGATACCATTATTGCGAATGCGACACGCTTAAAATTCACCAAAATATGCGATCACGAGGCTTGGGTTGTGATAGAGACACTCCAACACCTAGGAAGTGTTTAAATAGACCCTTTTAAGCCTATATTGCCTATTTCTCACCCTTTTTCTTGAGGTTGACACCCCAAAAAGGGGGAAAAGCTTAGAATTTAAGCATGTGGGTGATTTGGAAGATTGGATGATTATTATTATGAGATTATCCTTTGAATGTTTTGTATGATTTCTCTAATTTCATGGTTGATTTTTATCTTTCATTATCTAATACCCCTAAAACTTGGTGGCATGATTGTTGCACAATTCAGTTTGAATTTCACCCATTTTTTAGGGTAATTACTCCTTGAGCATGTGAGAGAATTGGGTTGGTTTTAGAAATGCTATTTCCATAAGCGGGACCCACAAGGGGTTTTGGTGTGATTTTTGGAGCCAAAGAGCAATAGCATTATATCGATATCTTTATTCTCGTATTGATGAGTAGACTAAGATTTTGATAGCAAGACATCTTGCAGAAGTTTCTCAAAAGGGGAAATTGTTGATTTAGCTAATTCCTCAAGAATTCTTCGTTGTCCAAGTAGGCTAGGCTTCACCCTCCTTATAGATTGAGCTAGTTCATAGTATGTTGTTGATATCAAGTTAGATTTAGGTTGGGTTTAAGGTGTTGGTGATGTGATTGGCAATACTTGGGATAGTTAAACCATTTAGGCTATTCGAAAACTGTAATCTACGCATAAATGACTTAGTTGCTCATGTTTAGGTATATTTCTATCTTAGGGTTGAGTAAGGCTTAGTTGACATCTAAATGTGGATTTAGTTACCTTAGTCTAATCCAAGGTACAGTTTGCTTGTGATGGATTTTTTGTGATTTGAATCGTGTTCCTTAACCAGCCATAGTCAAATACTTGAACAAGTAGAGGTAAAATTTTAATGCTTGTTATATTGTTTTAAATTCTTATATTGAGACTTGATGAGACTAAATACGTACTACTCATGATAATTGGATAATGGAGTTTGATGATAGATATGGTGAGACCATTGTTTATGATATTGTTCATGATATAATATATATATATATGTATGTATATATACCAATATGATTAGCATTTATAGTCCGGGTATTGACTATGTATAATGATATATCATACCTATTTGAGTCCGAATATAGATGGTGATGTTGATGATATATATATATATTTCGGTTTGAGTCCGATCATTTACCATTATATGATGATATATTATTACTAGTTTGAGGCTGACTATATAATATAATATTACCTATATAAATATCAATTCATGTTTGGATATAGGGTATGATATTGATTATATGGATATTCCTACAATTTTGAAAATAGGAGTTTTTGAAATATGGCATGATAGGGATGGATTCTAGTTGGCCATGGTAGATGAAAAAATGATAGTAGTTCAGTTTATGCTTCATTTGTTTGTACCCTCCAGATTTATGAGGGCCTACGTTGGGTTATTTACTTTTTTGCACTTATTGGTTTATGTGAGCTAATTTTGTAATTATAGTTGTATGTATTTGATTCTTTATCTTATATTTTTATTTTGATTATTAACTTATTTTTTCAAAGTGATATTGGAGTTTGTTTAGGTTTACCTCTATCTTGACTTAGTTATATTGCTTGCATTTTACCGTACTTACATTATGATTTAATATAGTCGATGATGCCTACTGATTACCTATGGTTTTCGTACTCATACTACACTTCTGTACCTTTTTGGTGCAAATCCTAGTACTAGTTACCATCGTTTATTTGTTAATCATGCTATATCGGATTTAGGAGATAGGGTGAGCTCTTTGAGTCGAAGTTGCCCATTTTCTTTGATCCTATTCATGTCTAGTCCTTAGTTTAAAGACATAATTATGTTGACTATTTTAAGACTTGGGTTGTATTTATAGTCTCTCTTATACTTGATTTACTAGGCTATGGGATGGCATAATAGACATCTAATAGTGAATTTAGATACCATAGTCTAGTCCGAAGTAGATTTCACTTCTGATGGATTTTTGGGGATCAGAAGTGGGTTTCTTTACCAACCTTAAGACAAGACTTGAATTGGTATAGGTAAGATTTTAATGCTTGTTATATGGTTCCATATGGTTCCATATGCTTATATTGAAACTAGATGCTTAATAACATGGTGATTGGGATATTGGAAGTAGATGGTGGATATGATGAGACCGTTGGTACTTATATTATTTATGATATATATACTTAAACACCTATATGATTACCGTTTTAAGTTTGGGTGTTGGTTATGATATGATGATAAATGATAACAGGTTTGAATCCAAATATATATGGTGATGTTGATGATTTATATATGTAAATACATATACCCATTCAAGTTTGAGCATTTACTATGATATGATGATATATGATTATTAGTTTGAGTGTAGCTATGTATTATGATTGCCTAAATAAATACTGATTCAAGTTTGAATATGGGGTATGATATTGATGATATGGATTTTGGTCGAATTTTTTATATAGGAGATGTTGAAATATGACATAATAGGGATGGATTCTATATATCATGGGAGATGGAAAAATGATTGTGGTTTATCTTATGCTTCACTTTTTTGTACCCTCCAGGCTTATGGGTGCCTACATTGGGTTATTTATATATCCATAGTTATTGGATTATGTAGTCCAATTTTTTAGTTATTATCGGATTTGTTTGATTCTTTATGTTATGTTATTATTTCAGTTATTTGCTTATTTCTGCAATGTAATGTTGGAGTTTATTCAGGTTTTCCTCTATCTTGACTTAGTTATTTAATCTTGCATTTTATCATACCTATATCATGACGTAGCTCTGTCAACCATTACTGAGTACCCGTGCTTTTGGTTCTCATACTACACTCTGAACCTTTCTGATGTAGATCTTTGTACTAGTAGCCATCGTTTATTCATCATCGTGCTATGTTGGATTCAAGAGATATGTTGAGCTCCTGGAGTTAGAGTTGTCTATTTCCTTCTATCTTATTCATGTCTAGTCTTTATTTTTAAGATAGGATTACGTTTAGTGTTTAAAGTATTAGGTTTTATTTATAGTCACTCGACTCTACCAGGTTGAGGTATGGGTTTTTGTACTATTGATTAACCTTTATCTATTTATATTACAAGATGTATTTTTGATTTTGGTTTTGTTGGGAATTTTCTACCAAGAAAGCCCATTGAATTTAGCTTAGGTAAAGATTTTGCTTACGTATTAGTGAGATTTAGCATATGCCACCATGACTCATACATTGGGTGGTAACAAATTAGTATCAGAGCTAGGTTTCACTTGTATAGTTGTTACAAGTGCAAGTTTCTAGTAGAGTCCTGCGGATAAGAATAATGATGTTTGTTTACTATCTTTGGGAGGCTATGGGACATTCTTAGGAGTTTTTCACTTTTTCTCTTATTTCGTGCTAAGAGTCGGAGTTGGTTTATAAAACATTCCATTGACCTCACTCTTCTATAGATGGCAAGGATGTGTTTTACCACTATATGACATGAGGGTCCCAAGATTGAGCCTTGGGATCCTATCAGTATTTGTGGATAACTTAGAGGTCGTGGATAGCATCGAGATATGTCCCCAATAAGGGGGTAGGATAGGGGGCCCTACTAGAACCTATTTACACTACTGGATGGAGGTTCTTCTACCCTAGATAGTGGTGTTCCACAGACCATCCTAGGATATACCAGGGTTTATTTTTTCTTCATTGTTCATGGATACTTTTCTTGAACTTTTAAGGTTGGTTGGTGGAGCACCATCGGAAGGTTCAAAGTCTACAGATTAGAGTGGTACTGAGGCAAGGGAGATACTTATAGCTATGACTCTCAGAGCTGAGGTCCCTCCTATGCTAGTGGTTTCTCAGTCGGTTATTGCTCAACTAGTGGTTGCCTAGCCTGCTATGTTTATTAAGGTGTAGAAGATACTAGGCAAGTTCTTGAGATCGGCTCCACCTAGGTTTTGTAGTGCACCATATGAGGATACGTATGAGTTCTTGATTGCTTGTTAGGATAGGCTCTGTAATTAGGGCCTTCTTGTCGATTATACTACATTACTATAGACTTGGCAGATCGATAAAGGTGTAGAGGTAATTTTGATTCCAAGCTAGTTGTATCTTCTCCTCTGATATGGACTCAGTTATCTGAGCTCTTCTAAAAAAGTGACTGCCTGACATCCTTAAGGGTCGCTTGAGAGATCAGTTTTTGAGGCTGGAGTAGGGCTCGATTACTATTGTGAAGTATGAGGCTCGTTTCTAAGATTTGGATAGGCACGCTACATTTATTTTCTGATTCTGAGTGTGAGAGGGTTCATGTCTTTATTCGCAGACTGAGATTTTCTTTTTGCATGTCTACTCAGAGTTTGGTTGTTATGGGTATGTCTTTTTCTAAGATTTTTTTATCATGCTTAGGTGATGGAAGAGATGCATTGTGATGCCAAAGGGGTATGCAATAAGAGACCTCAATATTAGGGTAGTTTTAATGGGAGTCATAGTAGCTTTTGATATAGTGGTAGTGTTTTTCAAGGTAAGTACCCTCTGCATTAATTGTATCAACCCTAGAGCCATCCTAGTAGACTCGTTTAGGCAGCCTTTTAGATTATTAAAGGAGGTCAGTCTAGTATTATTGATCGCCTTGGTCAGGGTAGTGGTCTTTCATCAAAGGGTTCATTGTCTGGTTATTCTTGTTGTGACGGTTATTCTAGGTCAGCCAAATCTTCTAGTTCAGATTCATCTCATGTGACATGCTATAGTTGTGGAGCTTTCATTCATTATTTCCAAGAGTGGATAGACGTAGGGTGATTATCGCTTCATCTCAGAGTATTCCCTCTATTAGAATAGTTCATCTTTTAGTTAGAAGTGGTTTACATGGTCGTAGGGGTGGTCCCTAGGGTGCTCGAGGAAAATCTCAAGTAGGTAGAATAAGAGATAGGTAAAGATCTTAACTAGGTGATGGGCGTGGTCAATTCTCTGCACTATCTGCTAGGCTCGAGGCTTAGTCTTCGGATGTTGTTGCTACAGGTATGAATTTAGTGTGCCGTTAATCAGCCTTTGCTTTATTTGATCTAGAATCCACTTATTCTTATATTTCTTCTTATTTTGCCTCATTGCTAGAGTTATCTTCAGATTTATTATTTGTTTCCTTTCGTGTATCTACTCCCGTGAGTTATTCTTTAGTAGTGAATAAAGTTTTTAGATCCTGTGTTGTGACTGTTATAGATGTTAACACTCAAGTTGATCTTATAATTCTTGATATGGTGGATTTAGATGTGATTTTGGGCATGCACCGGGTATCCTACTATCATGTAGTCATTGATTATTTTTCTAAGACCATTACCTTGGTCATGACCAGCATACCCTCGATCGTATGGTATAGAATTTTTAGCTGGGAACCAATGGGGATTATTTCTTATATATGTGCTAGAAGGATTATTTCGACGGGTTGTGAGTCTTATCTCACTTATATTCATGATGTTAGTGTAGAGAGCTTGTTGATCGAATTCATTTCTGTAGTTCATGAGTTTTCTAATGTTCACCCTACTGATCTACTTGGTCTACCTCTTTCCCTTGAGATTGAGTTTTTTATTCATCTTGAGCGTAGAACTCGACCTACTTCCATGGCGTCTTACCATGTGGATGCTACTGAGCTTAAGAACCCGACCTACTGGCTTGCCATATCTCAAATACAACCTTTAGGACCGGTCATGGTGATTATGAGTTCCTACTGGTGTCTTTTCGGTTAACTAATGCCTCAGTTGTGTGTATGGATATGATGAATCGAGTGTTATGATCAAATTTGGATTTCTTTGTAATTGTGTTCATTGATGACATACTTGGATATTTGAAGAGTAGATAGGAGCATGCCTAACACTTAAGGATTTTTCTCCAGAATTTGAGAGATCATGTGTTTTTCGCCAAATTCTCCAAGTGTGAGTTTTGTCTTGAATTAGTGACATTCCTTGAGCATATGGTCTCTAAGGATAGGATTATGGTAGACCCAGTATAGAATGAGGCTATTTGTCACTGCGCCAATCCTATATCTCCGACTGAGATTCATAGCGTCATTGGTTTGGCTGGTTATTAGAAATGATTCATCGAGGTTCATGCAACTATCTTAGCAGTTATGACCAGATTGACTCAAAAAGAGGTTGCTTTCCGATGGTTTGAGGAGTGTGAGTTGAGCTTTGGTAAGCTCAAGGAGTTTCCTACTTTAGCTTCCATTTTGGCTTTTCCTATTGAGGATGATGGACTCATCGTGTATTATGGCATTTCTGGTGTTGATTTGGGTTTTGTATTGATGCAACAGGGTCACGTTATTTCTTATGCTTCAAGGCATCTTAAGGTGCTTGAGCATAAGTACCCCACTCATGATTTGGAGTTGGCGGGGATAGTTTTCGCACTTAAGATTTAGAGGAATTATCTTTATAGGTGCATTTTGAGATATTCACAGATCATTGCAGCTTTGAGTATCTTTGACCTAGAGGGAGCTTAATGCTAGGTAGCATAGATGGATAGAGATGCTTAAGGATTATAATATTTACATCTTGTATCATTTACGCAAGGAAAATATCGTGACAGACGCCTTAAGTAGGAAGGTAGTGAGTATATGTAGCTTGTCTTGTATTTCAGTTTCTTAGAGGTTGTTTGCACAGGACATTCAATCCTTAACCAAGTTCATAGTTTGCCTTGATATTTCAGACCCTTGGAGGATTCTTGTTTGAGTCTAGGTCATCACTATTTAAGCAGATTTTAGATCATCAGTTTGAGGAGAATAAACTTTCCATCCTTTGTAATTAGGTGTTAAGTGGTAGGTCCAAGAGGGAAATCATAGACTCTGAGGATGTCTTGATATTTGATATACGTAATTGTATTCCTAGAGTAGATGACTTGCTCCATTTGAGTTTGGATGAGGCTCACAGCTCTAGATATTTTATTCATTCGGGTGGAACTAAGATGTATAGATATTTGAGTCAACATCATTGGTGGAGCGGATTGAAGAGATATATGGCAGAATTTGTAGCTCCTTGCCTATGTTTTCAATAGGTCAAGGCCGAGCTTTAGCGATTGGGCTGTTTGATTTAGAGATTGCCCATTCCCAAGTAGAAATGAGAGCAGATCACCATGGACTTTGGTAATGGTTTTCCTCACACTTCCTATGGTCTGATGGTATTTTGGTCAATGCAGATCAGCTGACCAAGTCCACATATTTCATTCCTATCCAGATGTCCTTCAATGTCAAGAGGTTAGTCCATATCTATGTGCATGAGATAGTACGTTTTCATGGCATTCCTATATCTATTATTTTGAATTGAGGTTCCATGTTCACTTCAATATTTTTGAGACCATTTTAGGAGGAGTTGGGTACTTCGGAGGATCTTTATACAACCTTCCATCCAAAGACAGATGGTCAGTCTGAGTTGATTATTCAGGTTCTTGAGGATATGGTCTGAGCATACGTTGTGGATTCTAGAGGTTAGTGGGAGGACCAGTTAGCCTTGGTAGAGTTATTTTATAATAATAGTTATCATTTGAGTATTTCGATGGTTCCTTTTAAGGCGTTGCATGGCAGTAGAGGTCATTCCTCAATTGGATAATTCGAGACTTTCAAGGATAGACCTTCTGGTACTGATTTACTTTAGGAGTCATTGGATAGAGTCAGGGTGATTCATAATAGGTTGAGAGTGGCTCAGAGTAGGAAAAAGGCTTGTGTAGATTATAGGCTTCGTGCGTTAATGTTTGGATTTGGTAATTAGGTATTCCTTCGGGGATCACCCATGAAGGGTGTGATAAGGTTTGGGAGGAAAGGCGAGCTAAGTCCAGATATGTTGGACCATTTGAGATTGTAAGGCCCCAAGAACCTATCCCGAGATGTCACACGGTGCTTAAGGCAACACGTGGCCTCAAGCTAACCCTCTAAGCCTGTCATCACATTCAGAACACACTATAACACTAATCATTTCAAAATAGGGAAAATAATCATGTCATGAGCATACTGTGACATGAAGAAATACTGTCCTCTACAAACAAAATACTGAAATTTCTGTACATACTAGTACTCTAATTTGACAAAGCCTCTACTACAAAAGAATGAGGTAGTCAAAGATCACTGTCGCTGCTGAGACTGAGCACCTGAACCAACATCATGAGAAAATCTAGAACATAGAAAAGTATGGGAATCAGTACTTGGGATTGTACAGAGAATGTGGGGGTATATGCAACACTTTTAAACAATATCATAAATGTAAAATAATGTCATGAATGCTGACAATAATGACTCTCTTCTCTTGAATTTACAGAAACATAATTTCCACAAATCATCGATAATAACACATGCTTCACAAAATCTCATAAATCATTGGACTCAACTCAAACTCTTTAACTCATGACTCAGAGTGACTCGGTAACTCAATAAACATAGACTATTATGGACTTGGCAGTTTCTTATAACCTACGTAAACCATGTAAGCTACATGGAGTCCAACATTTTGCCATCCTAAGGAAGGAACCCCACATTGGCGGGAGCGTTATACTCTTGCCAGGGAGTATAACCTCAAACTTATCTCTGTGATCACAAAACTCGGCTCTTTGGCCCTCAAATATCAATCCTATGGTGGCACGTAGTTCTGGGGAAGTAGGATGCGCTGAACCCAGACTTCACGCTCGATGCTAAATACTCCTCCCAGACTTAGCTCAGAACGCGTTAGGAAATCCACCTCAATCAACTCAAGGGTCTATCATGAAGACCAAAACTTACATATTTCCTTTATATAAATCAAAATAAACTTGTGGATTTCTAACTCGACTCAAACTCAAAACAATCTTTCTTGACATCAAGTACACTTTCTTATTAAATCATATCAAGTATCAAGGCTTTAAGAAAACATCATAAAACTCATTCTTTACTCTCAAGCTCAATATCAATATATATTCAATAATCAAACTTCTCATGGAAAAGCATAAATCATGACACTTATCTTAAATCACTTAGAAATCATCTCATGATAACAATATACTACTCATGGCATAAATTCTCAATTTATGAAATAAAACAATGAAATAATCATATATATCAATCTTGAATAGCTTAATTATCAATAATCATTGATAAAGTAATTTGGGTGTAAACCGACTTTTCAAAATCATGAAATTCAATAGTAGAAATTAAATATTTGTGCACAAGAACGAAAGAAGTATCCATCTTCAAACCCCACATACCTTGAAATATAATTGTAAGATTAAAATACTTGATTGATAACTCTTCTTCAAACTTTTGGGCTATGTTTCTTGATACCTTTTACTTAGAGAACTTGATTCTTGAACAACTCGGTGAAATACACGGAAGATTCTTGAATTTTCTTGGAGAAGATTTGTATTTGGAATTGGAGGAGAGAAACCCTAGCTATAGATATTTCTTGGAAAAGATTGGAGAGAAAATGAATTGCTCTAGCTATAGATATTTCTTGGAAAAGATTGGAGAGAAAATGAATTGCTCTTCTCTTCTTTGATATATATAGAGAGGCCAAGAAGGGCAGATATGACAAAAATACCCTTGAAAAAATTCTAGAACTGGAGTTTTGTCCTTTGCACGACACTCCAGGATCACGGTCCTTCACTAGAATTGGAAAATTGGGAAACTGCCAGTGGCATGACCCGGTGAAGTCTCATTTGCAACCTTGGTCATGACTTGGAAGGGCACCGCGATGCGGTGGAATCGCATTGGTGCACTGCAATTTGACAATCCTAATATAAAGCCTTGGCAGGAGGCACTAATATCACGGAGGCTTACTGGAAAAATGACAACATCCATTTTGGCTGGCTCCACAATGCCGTGCCAGGTGGCACACTGTCTCACTATAATGGCTCTAACTCTTCACCCGAGTGTCAGATTTGGGAGAATTTTGTATCGATGGAAAGCTTATTCAATGCTCTAAATGGAAAAAAGTAAAAATTAGAGAAACTGAACATTGTACAAACATCAATCACTTTGGAAGTCATCCATATTCACTTAAAAGACAGATTTAAGCTTAAGAAACGATCGAGGTATTAAAATATCTCCCCCTTGGAAACATTCGTCTTTGAATGTTGCTAGTTAGGCTCAAAATCAAAGAGGAAACTGGAAATAATTTATGGGAACCATTTTCTTAACCAAGTTACTTCACTCTAGATTTTTGAGTACTTCATAGAATGCATGATTCATAGAATGGGTATCTATACAACTGAATATGCTGGATTAGTATGAAACTGAATTAAAGACGAATAGTACCCTCGGTTTGATTTGGGCTCACGGAGAAGAGATAAGGTATATACTTTGTATATCTGCTTCAACTACCCAAGTGGCACCCTTAACTAATTTATTTCGCCACAGAACATTAACCAAGGGAACCTCCTTATTTCTTAGTCTACAGACTTGATAATCTAGGATCTCGACCAGAATTTCATCATAAGAAATACTATCCCGAACATCTAAGATCTCTTATGGTTCAACCATAATAGAATCACCAATGTTCTTTCTGAGCATAGAAATGTGATAGATAGGGTGGAAAACGGATAACTCTGCAGGCAACTCAATCTCATAAGATATTTTCCCAACACGATTGAAAACTCTATAATGTCCAATATATCGGGGACTACGCTTCCCTTTCTTTCCAAATATTTTCACCCCTTTCATGGGTGAAATCTTCAAGTTCACCAAATCATCAATCTCGAACTCAAGAGCTCTTCTTCTGACATCTGCATACGACTTCTGAGGACTCTAGGCTGCCTTCAACCTTTCCCAAATCAACTTAACTTTCTCCGTAGCCTCAAACATAGAGTTAGGTCCAATCATAGAAGCCTCATCCACTTCAAACCAACCTATGGGTGATCTGCATCTCCTTTCCTACAAAACCTCAAATGGAGCCATTCCAATGCCAGCATGAAAACTGTTGTTATAAGCAAATTCAACCAATGGAAATGCTCCTCCAAACTTCCTTTGAAATCAAGAACGCATACCCTCAACATATCCTCTAAAGTATGGACTATCTGTCTATGGATAAAAAGTAGAGCTAAGACGAACTTATATGCTAAAACCCTTCTGAAAAGCTCTCCAAAACTGAGAAGTAAATTGTGTACCTCTATCGGAGATGATAGCCAATGAAACTCCATACAACCTAACTAACTCTCGGATATACAGCTTAGCATAGTCCCCAGTGGTAAAAGATGCATGTAATGGCATGAATGTGCTGACTTAGTCAACCTGTCTACAACGACCCAAATAGAATCATGATGATGATGAGAGAGAGGTAAACCGATCACAAAATCCATGTTCACCACTTCCCACTTCTAAGTAGGAATGCTAAATTCTTGCATCATACCACTGGGTCTCTGGTGCTCTATCTTCACCTGTTGGCAAGTTTCACACAACTCTACGAATATTGTTATATCCCTCCTCATACCATTCCAACAATAAATTTCCGACAAATCATGGTAGATCTTGGTAGCATCGGGATGAATAGAATACCATATGCCATGCGCTTCAGCCATAATTCTCTATATCAGATCATTAACCTCAGGAACACATAATCTATTATGAAGCCTCAATACACCATCTCTCCCTTGGGAGAAATCCCCCACCTTTTGGTCTTTAACTGACCCTTTCAGTTCGACCAAATGAGAATCCATATCCTGCTTCTCCTTCACTTTTGAAACTACAGAAGATTCGGAGTTACTTTGAACCCAAACAATACCCTCAGCTGAATCAAGTAATCTAACACCTAACCTAGCCAAACGATGCACTTCACAAACCAATCTTTTTTTATCGTTCTCTACATATGTCACACTACCCATGGATGACCTGCTAAGGGAATCTGGCACTCCATTGGCCATACCCTGTTGGTACAACACACTCATATCATAGTCCTTCATAAATTCTAACCATCGCCTATGCGGCTGGTTCAACTCTCTCTGAGTAAACACATACTACAAACTTTGGTGATCGATAAAGACATCAACATGAACACCGTGCAAGTAGTGTCTCCAGATTTTTAAGGCAAAAACTACTACAGCTAGCTCAATATCATGGGTCGGGTAGTTCATCTTATGACGTTTCAACTGTCGGGAGGCATAGGCTATAACCTTACCGTTCTGCATCAATACGTAACCCAACCCAACTCTAAAAGTGTCACAATACACCACAAAATCATCTACACTATTAGGTAGGGTCATCATAGGGGCTTAAGTTAGTCGAGTCTTCAACTCCTAAAAATTCCTCTCGCAAGAATCTAACCACTGGAATATAACTTTCTTTTGGGTTAACTGGTTCAAAGGAGCAGCAGTGGAGGAGAAACCTTCAACAAAACAATGATAGTAACTAGATTAACCTAAGAAACTCCTAATGTCAGATGAGGAAATAGGTCTTGGCCAATTTTTCATAGCTTCTACCTTTTGAGGATCAACTAAATACCTTCAAAAGAAATAATATGACCCATAAAGGCAACTGACCTTAACCAACACTCACACTTGCTAAATATGGCAAACAACTGATGATCTCTAAGGGTTTGCAATATAATTTAGAGATGATCTGAATGGTCATTTTTATTTTAAGAGTATACAAGGATGTTATCTATGAACACAATAACAAACATATCTAAGTACTATCTGAACACTCGATTCAAAAGGTCCACAAAAGTTGTTGGGGCATTAGTTAACCCGAAGGACATGACCAGGAATTCAAAATGACCATAACAAGTACAAAAAACTATCTTTGGAATATCACACTCTCTGACTTTAAGTTGGTTATAACCAGATTCAAATCTATTTTTGAGAAATAACTGGCACCTTGTGACTAATCAAATAGGTCATTAATTCTAGGAAGAGGGTACTTGTTCTTGACTGTAACCTTGTTGAGCTAATAATAGTCAATGCATATACAAAATGAGCCATCTTTCTTTCGCACGAATAAAATAAGTGTGCCCCAAAGAGACACACTAGGACTTATAAAACCTTTATGAAGAAGATCTTTGAGTTTCTCCTTCTACTCTTTAAGTTCCGTGGGGGCCATATGATACGCAGGAACAGAAATAGGCTGCGTATCAAGAAGAAGATCAATCCTGGATTGTATCTCTCTATCCGGAGGTACCCATGGGAGATCTTTCAGGAAAACATCAAAAAACTCATTGAAAATACTAATAGACTGAATAGTCGGAGTCTCAGACTTAGTGTATTTAACTCGAATGAAATGATAGATACAACCCTTGGATATCAATTTCTTGGCATTAAGGTAGCATATAAAATGACTCTTAGGAGCTATAGAACTTCCAAACCACTCAAAAACTGGCTCGTTGGGAAACTTAAAGTTGACTACACGGGTACGACAATCCATAGATGCATAACAAGAGTGAAGCCAATCCATACCTAGAATAATGTCAAAATCGAACATATCTAGCTCAATCAGCTCTGCAAATATGATTCTGTTAAGGAAAGTGATAGGACACTTCTGATACACTTGCTTAGTAACAACCGGTTCACCTTCTGGGGTAGAAACTAGAAAAGGCTCAGGAATTTTTTTAGCACTGATTTCAAAATTTACATCCACCAACAGAGTCACATAATAAATACTTGACCCTGGGTCCATCAACACATACTTATCGAAATGAAATGCATGGAGCATACCAGTAATAATATCTGGTGAATCCTCTTACTACTGGTGGGGTGGTATAGTATAAAAGCAATTCTAGAGCTGACCACTTGCAGTACTAGATGAGGCACCCTAAGGAGAATTAGGACGGACTAATGTGGCTAGAGCACTAATAGCTTGACTTTGGGGACGAACATCATGACTCCCCTTTCTAGAGCATGGGCAATCCCTGAATCTGTGGCCTAACTTACCACAACTAAAACAACCCCTTCGATTGACTAAGCACATACCAGGATGGTCCCTACCGCACTTTAGACATAGGGGAGGATGAGGTCCTTTACTCATACTATCCTGGGACCTGGACATAGTAGGCCTATTACCCTTCTCCTGCCTGATTCATAATATGAGAGCATTGGTTGATAAAGGTGTTGGCATAAGTGAATGGTTTTGGGACTTAGGGTAATTCCCTCCAGAAAATCTAGTCTAACTATACCTCTGCTGCCTTGATCTAACTCTCTTATTTTCCCTTATTCTATCTCTCTCCTTCACCTTGTCTGCTTCAATCTACTGAGAATGAATCATTAGACTTGAAAGGTCCATGTCCATATTAATCTTAGCGGATCTACACTCTTTCACAACATAACCAGATACACAAGCCAAAAGCTAACTCATACTACTTCTAGAATCAGCCATCATACCGAGAGCATACTTAGATAACTGGTTGAACTTATGACAATACTCCTTAACTGTTATGGGGCCCTATCTCAAGTTTATAAATTCTTTTATTTTTACTTTCATCTGCTCCAGGGGAAAGAATCTATCTAAGAATGCATCTTGGAACAACTGCCAATTCATGGGAGTTGCATCCTCCCCTCTACTCATCCTCTATATCTCTACCCAGTCATAAGCAATATCTTTCAAGTTATAGGAAGATATCTCTACATTTTCTTCCTCCATTACATGCATAATATAGGTGATCTTTTTCACCTCATCAAGATACATTTGTGGATCCTTACCTGTCTTTGACACATAAAACTCTGGCGGATTCATCCACATAAAATCACAAACCCGAGCTGCCACTGAATTACCTTCCTACAGAGGTGGAACTATAGCCTGAACATGGTTCTGAGCATTGGCGATAATTGCTTGGGCTAACGCTTGAAAAACTACTCAAAATTTACTATGGGACACTGTCTCACCTAAAGGATCAACGGGTTAAGGTCGTTCGTTATTTCTGCGATATCTACTAGAAGGAATTTTCTATCATAAATGAGCCAAAATTAATAGAAGAGAGAAACAATTGTAGGCATGATAGACATTTGAAGAAAGAAACAAATTTTCCTAAAACTTCCCGTATCCTCTTGCTCATAGATATGGCGCGCTATACACTGATGATCAAGACTCTACATAATGCGGCTCATCAGACTCCCTAGGACTCTTTAAACCTTAGGCTCTGATACCAAGCTTGTAACACCCCAAGAACCTATCTAGAGGTGTCACACCAAGCTTAAGGCCAGACAAGGCCTCAAGCTAACCCTCTAAGCCTGTCATTACTTTCAGAACTCACTATAATACTATTTATTTAAAAATAGAAAAAATAATCATGTCATGAGCATACTGTGATAC
Organism: Capsicum baccatum var. pendulum; assembly: GCA_030864225.1. Taxonomy (NCBI): domain Eukaryota; kingdom Viridiplantae; phylum Streptophyta; class Magnoliopsida; order Solanales; family Solanaceae; genus Capsicum; species Capsicum baccatum. Next base: position 145,098,414 of record CM061560.1, read on the forward strand.
AAAACAATATTGTCCTGTACAAACAAAATACTAAAAGTTCTGTACATACTAGTACTCTAGTCTGACAAAGCCTCTACTATAATAAACTGGGGAGCCATTGGGAAAGATCTCCAACTAACTCGACTGAACTGAAAAGAAATAACCATCTACTAATAAGGCTAAAAATTAGGGACATACCTTGAACCATGAGGACTCACCAACAGTAAGAATATAGATAGAGGTACTCAAAGATCACTGTCGCTGCTGATATTGAGCACCTGAACCTATATCATGAGAAAATATAAAACATATAAGAGTATGGGAATCAATACTTGGGATTGTACTGAGTATGTGGGGGTGTATTCAACACTTTTAAAAAATATCATAAATTTAAAATAATGTCATGCATGCCGACAATAATGACTCTCTTCGCTTGAATTAACTGAAACATAATTTCAACAAATCATCGATAATAACACATGCTTCACAAAATATCATTAATCATTGGACTCAACTCAAACTATTTAACTCATGACTTAGAGTGACTTGGTAACGTAAGGAACATAGACTATATGGACTTGGAAGTTTTTTATAACCTACATAAACCATATGAGCCGAATGGAGTCCGACATTTTTCCCTCCTAAGGAAGGAACCCCACATTGGTGGGAGCATTATACTCTTCTAAGGGAGTATAACCTCAAATTCATATCTGTGATCACAAACTCGGCTCTTTGGCCCTCAAATATCAATCCTATGTTGCACGTAGTTCTAAAAAAGTAGGATCGCTGAACTTACGCTTCCCGCTCGGTGCTAAATACTCCTCCCAGATTTAGCTTAGAATATGTTAGGAAATCTACCTCAATGAACTCAAGGGTCTGTCATGAAGACCAAAACATAAATATTTCTTATCTATAAATCATAATCAACTTTTGGATTCCTAACTCAACTCAAACTCAAACCAGTCTTCCTGGACTTTAAGTACACTTCCTTATTAAATCACATCAAGTTGTCTAACTCAATGGTATCAAGAAACTCTTGGATATATATATAGAGGCCAAGATGGGCGGAAATGACCAAAATACCCTTAAGCAAATTCTAGAACTGGAGCACGAGTTTTGGCCTTCGCATAATGGGTTAGGATTGTGGTCCTTCACTGGAATTGGAAAATTAGGAAATTTCTCAGGGGCGAGACACGGTAAAGTCGCATTTGCCACCTTGGTCGTGACATGGAAGGGCACCACGACGCGGTGAAATCCTATTGGTGCACTAGAATTTAACACTCCTAATATTAAGCCTTAACGAGATGCACTAATATTGTGGACGCTCACTGAAAATTGACAATTTCTATTTTGGCTGACTCCACGATGCGCTAAAGTGCCAGGTGGCACACTGTCTTACTAAAATGGCTCTAAATCTTCACCCGAGTGTCCGATTTGGGTGAATTTGATATCGATGGTATAAACATCAATCACTATGGAAGTTATCCATATTCACTCAAAAGGAATATTTAGGCTTATGAAATGATCGGGGTATTACAAAGATTCTTTGTATAATTTGTGAGGTGGATTATTAGTTCGCCTTACCTCTAAATTTTTCTATTGTTTATCTATTTGTACATGTTTTTATGTTGCAGTGATACATCCTTGATCCATATCATATGCTTAGATGGGCTTAGTCCAATTTGATGAGTGGTTGACCTTTGTTGAGGAGCCCGTGCTCATTTGTGCTAGCGATGTCATACAGTTGCACACTAGGCAGATTCCTATAGTTTAGGTTCAATGAAGGAACCGTCCAGTAGAAGAGGCTAGTTGGGAAATAGGGAGCAATATGTAGACAAAGTATCCTCACCTATTCAATACTTTAGGTAAATCCTAATCCTTGACTTTCACAGACAAAAGTCCTTTTAGTAGTTGATATTGTAATAACCCTTTAGGTCATCGAAAATTCCCCAAAATGTAGCCAATCCAAATTTCTTAAGTTTGGAACATTCTACTCATCTTACGACTACTACCAAGTCATATGGTGTGGTGATGGGTCTAGGGACCCTGGTCGTATATCCATCACTGTGTTATCGGCCAGGTTCTATCTTGATTATACGAGATGTTATATGAGTCATATAGCTATGTGATGAGAGAGTTAGGGTCCAATGGTGTCTATGCCTTGATGTTCTACCTTGGATATGACTAGATCTTACCAGTCGTATGGTCTAGTGATGAGTGGGGTAAATTATTCGTTAGTTTGATAGAATGTAGTGTCCAACCTTATTTCCTGGTGATGACATGGTGGTACCAATCATATATTCTGGTGACGAGTTGAAGGGAACTGGTTAACCCTTGCGGGTTTCTGTAACTTAAGCTCGGGGTACTTTGAACATTTTCCACTCTAAGCCCTTAGTGACACCACATCTTATAACACTTCTTGGTCATCAATTACACACTTTACAAGATCAAACACTCTCTAAAATCTCTCTAAAACTTCTCCAAAAATATTTGGCTAGTGTTTTTTCAAGGTGGTCATCTAAGAGCTTAAAGATCAAATTTTATCCGTGAATCTACGTAACTCAGGCATGTGGCTCTCTCTTCATTTTTAGTTCACTAAATCATATGATTTAAGCATTGTTCATAAGGATTAATGGTGGTTTTGAAAACAATGGTTGTAGGTTTGAATGCATAATATTGAGTATTGTTTTCCTATGGTTTAAATTATGATTATATGTGTTTTGATAGTGTATTTTTACATGTGGGTGCATGGGAATTGTGATTTAACAAATAGGTCATATTTAACCCTAAATTTTATGGGTTTTGGTTTTGACAATGGTATGCCCTCAACCTATTTGTGAAATTGTCAATGAGTATGATCTTGTCATAAGTTTATATAATGTTTGAACTAATGATTGACATAGGAACACTAATGAAGGATGAATGGCTATGTAAGAGTTTTGTTGATGATAAATTGAATTAAATTATGTTTTTAACTAAGGCAATGTCCTGAGAATGTTATTGATTGGGAAATGGTTTTATGAAGGCCTTTTTGGCCATAAATTGATTTGAATTATAACCTAAGTGGTTTAGTTCGCTAAATGGGTTTGATTCCCTAATTATTGAATTGAGTTGATGTCTTTGTTTAGACAATGGGTTCAAGTCCCAAGTAGAGTAATAATGGTTATGACATATTGTACACTTGTAGGTGGGGTTAGTATGATGTTACAATCGTGATTGTTTTGGTAAGTAATTGGGATAATTATTGTTTATTTGTAATAATATTTTAATTTGTCTTTAAAATAGGATATGTTGCTAGGATGAGAAAGTGGAGTCCGAATGACTAACACAAAATACCGCACTAGCTGTGCAGTATATATATGACCAAAAGGGTTGAGTCACCTAAATGAATATATGTATGGGAGTTTTGTGTCCCCCATAATGAATACATTCGTGCTTAAGCCACCTTGATTATGCCTAGATATTCTCTGGTTGGTGCGGCTACATGCACTGGGGCCCTTCTAACTAGGGGAGAGCTAGATCCATAGAGCCAATGATTGCATTATTTTATGAAAGTTATGTTACATAGCCTAGTTTAAGGTCTTAAATACATACTAAACCCAGTTCCCTATCCCGACACAAAGTGTGTATATATGTGTGATCGAATATGATGATTTTACTTGGTATTGAATAATCATAGTATTTTATTCCTTTATCCCTTAATTACATACTAGCGTTCCTATCGGTCACCATTTTTCGATGTTGTATCCTCATACAATGTAGGTGTTGGAACTTCTTCTACTTTTCCTACACAGTGATCAAATGTTCGAGTTGGTTCGTGAGTTGACATTGAAGTCATGAGCTTTAATACTTTGAAAAGATTCATTTCATAGTATTTATTACTTGTGTCTTAGACATACTTAGACTTTATTCTGGCTACTGTCGGGGGCATGTCTGAATAATTTATTGATTTCAGTTTATAGAGGCTTTGTTGGAACTATGGACTTGGGCATGCTGTTTTGGTAGATTGGTTCAGTGATCGATAGTTATTTGATTCCCGGTGATTGGTTTAGATATTTTATTAATTAATATTTGTCTATGTTTATACTCTCTTTTTATATGTTCAAAATTCATCAAACACATGAGGTTGTTGTGTTGACTAGGTTAAGTGAAGGGGGTGATCTTCGATCCATGTGAGAGGTGAGATACCCATCACAACCAAGACTTGGTTTTGGTCTAGACAAGTTTGTATTAGATATAGGTTCATGGTCAATTGGGTGTCCATAGTTACATTTTGAGTTGAGTATCTTTTATAGCTGTGTAGCGTGCCATATTTATAAGAGAGAGCCTATGATACATTTAGGATTATTTCCCTTTCTTGTTATCTTATTTCAAGCTATAGAGTCTAAGGTCTTGGATTTCTCTAATTCCCATTTGCTAGAATTTTTAGATCATCCCTCCTTTATGATCTAAAGCTCATAAAAAGTCCCATGTTCCACTTGGTGAACTGTTTAAGGGACACACACTGCTTATGGGATTCAGAATTGATCTAGGGCTCCAATTCTTGATTTCCCCCTTGGAGTTCTATCTATTCCCTCTAGCCATCTCTAGCTTCTCAGGCTAATGTAAAGAATACTTAGTTTAGTCAGTCTATTCATATGTTGGCTCAGTTAGTAGCTATTCAATTCAAGTATAGTCCTCCAACATTTATTGGTGTTATAGTTGAGGAGGATTCCCAATATTTTATTAATAAGATGGAGAAGATGCTTCTAATTATACATGCTTCAGATATTAAAGCTTTGGAGTTTGCTACCTATCAATTGAAGGATGTCGTAAGCCAATGGTATGGAGAGTGGGAATTGTCTAAGGGAGATAATTTTGATTCTATATTGTGGGATGAATTCTCTAAGTCCTTTTTGAACTGCTTCTCTCCTCAAAACTTGAGAAAGACAAAGACAGAAGAATTTCTTAAATTGATGCAAGGAAGAATGACAGTTAAGGAATATGCCTTGATAGTTGTTCAGTTGCCCCAGTAGGCTCCTCAGTTGGTATCTAACATGAGGGCCTAGATAGGAATGTTTTCATCAGGATTATCCCATGAGTTAATTATTGAGAGTAAGGTTTCCTTGTTGAACAAGGACAAGGATATCTCTATGTTGGTTGTGTATATGCAACGGGCTAAAGAAAAGAAAAAGAAGCAAGATCATATTGGTGAAAGAAAGAGTACAAAATTTTTGCAGTCAAAACAGGGTGGGAGCCAACAGCAAAGTGGAAAATTGTCTAAAAATGAATTGGGAGAGTCTTGAATTCTATTTGACATTTAGTTCTCCCTACCCAAAGTCGTCTGATGACTGACGTTTCCAGGGTGGGGATACTTCTAGGTCACAAGGTGCCAATATCAGGTCAGTGGGGCTCAATCAGCCCATCCTACCCTCCCTATAGATTTTGTGGTTAGCACTACCGTGGTCAATGTGAGAAAGAAAGAAACCAATGATTTAAGTGTGAGACTTTATGGTTGTTAGAGGAGTCTATAGGGGATGTATGGTGTTTGTTGGTAATAATGAAACTCTGGTAGACATGATAGAATTAGACATAGTTGACTTTGATATTATTTTAGGGATGGACTAGTTGCACTCATGCAATGTTTCCTTTGACTTTTGAACCCCGAAGGTTATGTTTAAATACCTTAATGATCCAATTGTTGAATAGGGGAGGGAAAAAGTTCTCTAATGCCAAAGGGATGGTTTATATCTTATCTTAGATCCTAGAAGTTAATCTCCAAAGGTTGTCTCTATCATCTAGTCGAGGTTAAAGATTTTGACTTGGACTGTTCTTCCTTACATTAGGATCATGTGCTCAATGAGTTCCTTGTGTTCTTCCCTGATGACCTTTCTATTGTTCTTCCTGATAGGGAAATTGGTTTTGGTATTGACCTTGTTCCGGACACTCGTCCTATTTCTATTCACTTATATAGAATGACTCCAGCTGAGTGGAAAAAGCTTAAGGAGCAACTAAAGGATCTTTTATACAAGGATTTCATCCATCATAGTGTGTCCCAATGGGGTACACCTATCTTGTTCGTGCATAAGAAGTAAGGTTCCCTTCAGATGTGTATTGATTATTGGCAATTGAACAAGGTAACGGTAAAGAATAAGTACCCCACTTCCAAGAATTGATGATCTTTTGAATCTTTGGTCTGGGTATCATCAGTTAAATATTAGGGAGGTGGATATGCCTAAGATAGCTTTTCGTACCCGATCTGGTCATTTTGAGTTCTTGGTGATATCGTTTGGCTTGATAAATACCCTTGCTACATTGAATAGGTTTTTCCATCAGATTTTAGATTTGTTCATCATTGTCTTCATCAATGATATTTTTGTATACTCTAAGACTAAGGAGGATCAGGCCGATCACCTTCGCTTTGTATTACAGACCTTGAAAGATCTGCAATTGTATGCTAAGTTTTCTAAATATGAATTTTGGTAGAATATTGTTACATTACTGGGTCATATTATGTGAAGTGAGGAGATCATGGTAGGTCCTCACAAAGTCATTGTAGTTAATAAGGGGCCGATACCCATGACTCCAATAGATATTTAGAGCTTCTTGGGTTTAGGCTGTTATTATAGGAGGTTCATGGAGAGTTTTTCTTCCACTACTGCTCCATTGACAAGTTTACTCAAAAAAAGGTAAAGTTCTTGTGGTCTAATTCTTGTAAGGGTAGCTTTAAGAATCTAAGAGATAAGTTGAATTTAGCACCGATCTTGACTCTACCTGATGATATTGAGGGTTTTGTCGTCTATTGCTGTATAACCCCGTATTTCTACCAAGCTTGAAATCATCCAAAGAATGTTAGAAACTTACTTTGAAAAATTAATCCATTTTTATACATGTGGAATTTTTAAGATTTTCACTTTTTATCATGTGGGAAATTGAATTAGCTTTCCAACGATACAAATTTCGTCAAAATCCGACGTCGGAAGAGAAAGTTATGGCCAAAATACAAAAGGCAGTCAAAACAGCCCAAGTGCGACGTGAAAAACGACGAACCATCGCCCCAACCGTCGCAGTGAGGTAGTAAGACCACCTTCTTCCGAAGAGCGACGACTTAGGCCGACGGACCATCGAGCTAGCGATGTACCGTCGCCTAAGCCATCTCAAGAGAGGCATGAACCCCTATTCTACCCAGGTGCGACGGTCAGGATTGACGGACCATCGACCCAGCGATGGACCGTCGCACCTACAGTTGCATACTCGGTTCAGCTACTTTAAAGTCGTATTTAAAAGGGTATTTGGGTCTTTTCCACCCATTTTAACCCCTAATAATATCAAATCAAGGATCATAAGTTCATTATTCATTCACAACATCAAGTTAGGGTTTCCTCTGAAAGATAATCCCCAAGAACAATATTCAAATCCTTCTTTAAGGAACAAAGAGATTCAAGGTCTTCAAGACCAGGAACTTTAAGAAACTCACCACCCAGGTATTCATGTGTTGATTCATGGGTCCCTTTCACCCATGAAGCTCAAGATTCTCTTTTCAAAATACAAGATGTATGTATATATGAATGTTCATGATTTAAATTGAATTGAAATTCATGTTCATGATGTTGTGGGGTTTTGATTCATCTTTGAAATTACATAATCAAATTATTGACCCTAGGATTTGAGGATTTGCATAATAATCATGATAAGCCCTTAAATTTACACGTTGAAGGATGTATCCATAATTTTTAGATGTGTTAATGATTGTATAACCAAATCATGCTTCCCATGTGTTTGATTAAATGCCTATGTGAAGGAAAAATGCCATTCTAGTATGAAAATATGAAATCCCCAGTCATGTACAAGTTCATGCACGTAAAGTGTTTGAGAAAATGTCTTAGTCAATGAATTATGGATATATGTGTAGCCATTGTAGTGCTTTAGCACTTGTACTTCATGAAATCCCCATCTTATTATATTATGGACTGTCGATGTTTGTCATGTATTCAAGAAAGTCATGCTCTCTCAGTTTCATGCTATCGAGTCCTAGGGGTACTTATACCCGACAATTAGCTGTGTTCCTAAAGCCAGTCTCATGTTTTCAACAAACTCTCAGTCAAGCCATTTTCATAGAAATTCAGTCAGTCATGTGACTCAACAAAACTCAATAATCTTAGAAACCTCAGAAATTCAGTAATCTCAATAGTATTCTTTCAGTCAACAGAACTCAGTTAACTTAGTCTAATCAGTTCAGTTAATCATGTTCAGTGCCTATCCAGATGGGAGTAGAAATTAGCAATGAGCGAACCCAAGGATAGGAACAAACCTGTTATATGAGGGTGTGTTTCCTTGAAGCAATCATTACATTCCAGAACTGCGTAGCCAGCATAGGTTGAGACACCATCGCCTGTTATATGAGGGCAGATAAGGTGGCTTAACCTATTATATGAGGGTTCCCACCATTCTCACTAGAGTTACCTATTATATGAGGGTTACTCATAGATTGTCCTTACCAATGGTGCGGTACTGAAACCTTTCCAATTGAGGTTATAGATTAGACCCCAACTCAAATATAATGGTGTATTAGGGGTATGTCGGTTAAATGATTTCTTCCCATAGTTTTAGTTACAGATCAAGATGGTTAGATACAGTATTCAGTCTCTGAAATAGAACTCAGATAGTTCTATAAAATTTAACACTATTAGATAAAGTCAACTCAAAGTAGTACGAAACTCAGCTAGTTCCATCAAAACCTACACTGTCAGATACAGATGCTTAGTATGAATTATTTCAATCATATATATCACTATCTCATGTTATCAGTACTCAGACTCAGTAATCGTGTTATCACGAACTCAGTTACAGTTATTATGTATTCATGCATGTATTCTCATGGTTATGTCATGCAGTCAGTTAGTATAGTTCATGCATGTGAACCCTTTTTACATTCAGCCTACCTCATATGCATACCTTTACATTCAAATGTACAGATGCATTTGCGCTATGGTATTTTATACCATAGGTTCAGAAGCATGAGGTCTAGATCATCTGTAGCATTCCAATCTCATCATTCACATTTAGCAGTGACTCCTCATCCTTCGAGTATATGGCCATCACTTTATTATCTCATTAATTAATTTATTAGTTAGAGTTAGTGGGGGACATGTCCCATCAACTCCTTATTCAGAGAGTTTAGTCAGTTATCGACTTTTAAAACTAAAATACATTCAAAAAGTTTATTTTAGGTTTTATTTTGGCATTGTGATACCATATCATTTAGAGATTATTTTATCAGTTTTGAACCTTATGGCCTTACAACCTTTGTTTCTGGATTTATATAGTATATTATATAGTGTTCAGATACAAATATCAGTCATGGGTTAGCTTATGGTCCTTCTTGGTCATGAGCACCGTGTAGCATTCCAGGTACTAGATTCGGGGCATTACAATTAAAGGTTGGTTTTGAATGTGTGTTGATCCAGCATGGTTGGGTGGTTTCTTATGCCTCTAGATAGTTAAAGGTTTTTGAGAAGAGTTATCTGGCTTATGATCTAAAACTTTTTGTTATGGTGTTCGCATTGTAAATCTGGAAACACTATCTGTATGGTGTAAATGTTAATATCTTTTCTTATCATAAGATCGTGCAGTACATATTCGTTCAAAAAGAGATTACTTATAGGAAAAGAAGGTGGCTAGATTTCTGATAGACTATGCTATGAGTTTTCATTACCATCCAGGTAAAGCTAAAGTAGTTGTTAACTCTCTTAGCAGGTTGTCCATGTGAATTTTATCGCATGTGGATAAGGATAAGATGGAATTTATTAAAGATATTAACAATTTGGCTAACCTTGGAGTTTGTCTCTTTGACTCCGAGGATGGTGGTGTGTTTGTGTAATAAGTGGCGTAATCATCTCTTGGTTTAGAAATAAAGGAGAAACAAGTATTTGATCCTCTTTTGATGAAGATCAAGGATGATGTTGGTAAGCAGAAAATGATGGCTTTTAAGTTGGGGTTATGGTATCTTGAGGTACCATAGAAGGTTGTGTGTTCCCGACGAGGATGGATTGCAAGGCAGAATCTTGTCCTAGACCCATGAATCATTGTATACTATTTATCCCTGTTCAACAAAGATGTATCATGACCTTGAGGAGATATATTAGTAGAATGACATGAAACTAGATGTAGCCAACTTTGTGTCCATGTGTATGATGTGCTAGAAAGTGAAGGTCGAGCATATGAGACCCGATAGGCTACTCTAAGAGATTAAATTACAAATTTGAAAGTGGGAGGTAATTAATATGGACTTCATTACCAACCTTCTACTATTATGAAATTAGTATGACTCTATTTTGGTCATCGTGGATAAGATTAATAAGTCTGCTCACTTCCTTCTGCTGAGGACTAATTATTCTACCAAAACCTATGCAAAGTTGTTCCTTGAGAGAATATAAATTTGCATGGTGTACCTGTCTCAATAATTTTGGATCATGGCACTCAGTTTTCATCGCATTTCTGTCAGTCTTTACAAAATGCTCCAGGAACTAAGGAGAGTCTTAGTACTGCTTTGCACCCGGAGTTGGATGGGCAAGTAGAAAGGACTATAAAGACTCTGGAGGATATGCTGCGAGCCAATGTAAATATATTTTGTGGTAGTTAGTTTGACCATTTTCCTCTCATTGAATTTTCCTATAATAATAGTTACCATTCTGGAATTGGTATGGCCTCGTTTGAGCCATTGTATAATGGGAGAAGTAGATCTCCTATTGGGTGTTTCAAGGTTTGCGAGGCAGAGATGTTTGGCCCTAATTTAGTTCACCAAGTTATAAAGAAGGTAAAAGTAATTTGGGATAGTTTTAAGACCTCCCAAATTCCCCAAAAGTCCTATGTGGGCGTAAGGTGAAGGGACTTCGAGTTTGACGTTTAAGAATAGGTGTTCTTGAAGGTGTCTCCTATGAAGGTAGTAATGTGGTTTAGGAAAACGAGGAAGCTCAGTCCCCGATATGTTGTCCCATACTTGGTTTTAAAATATGTTGGTAATGGTGCGTATCAATTGGATTTTCCCCCTAGCAGGAGTTCTATTCATCCGATATACCATATGTCCATGTTGCAAAAATACTTGGGTGATTTTTCATTGGTTGTTCCCTTAGAGAACAATGGTATTTTTGTTCCGTTATTCTATGATGAGGTCTCGATAAGGATCTTGGATCGGCAAGTTCATTGGTTGTGAATGAAATATGTGGCTTAAGTAAAGGTTCTATTGCAGAACCAAAAGTTTGAGAAATCTACTTGGGATGTTGAGGAGGACATGAAGTCCAAGTATCAATTCATATTCCCCATTTTGGAAATAGGTGCTTAAGGTATGTGATGTTCTTAACATCCGTGTTTTCTGTCTAAATTGAAAAAAAAAGGTGGTTCGCTTGGCATCTTTGTTTTCTAACTTAGTTAAAGGTAAGAGTAGAGGTTTGTCGAGTCCAATTATTCTTGTTTTGCCTTATCCCATCATTCAATGATGAATGATCCTAAGGGGCGGGACTGTAATGCTCCAAACTTTGGCCCTTGTGAATTTCATAAGTTTTGAACTTTCTGTTTATCTTACGACTCACACCATCAATCGTATAGTGCGATGACAGGTCTAGGGACCCTAGTCGTATGTTGGTCTGTGTGTTTTTGGGCATGTTCTTTCCTGGTTACGAGAGACTCTATATGAGTAATATTGTTATGTGATGAGAGGGTTAGGGTCCAATAGTATGTTGTCCAGTGTCTAGCCCATGATGTTCTACCTTGGATATGACTAGATCATACAAGTCATATGATCTAGTGACGACTAGGGCAGGGGAGTCGTAAGTTGGACAGAATGTGGTGTCCAACCTCCTTTTCTAATGACGATATAATGGTACCAATCTTATGTTGTGGTGACGAGTTGGAGGATCAACTTGTAACCACCTGTAGGTTTCTATAGCTTAAGTCGGGGGTGCTTTGGACATTTCCCACTTCAAGCCCTTAATGACCCCACATCTTTTAACACTTCTTGATCATCTATTACACAGTTCACAAGATCAAACACTCTCGAAAATCTCTCTAAAACTTCTTAAGAAAGATTGGGCTTGGGTTTCATCACGGTGGACATCTAAGAGCTTAAATATTAAATTCTCTCTGTGAATCTTCATAACTCAGGCAAATGACTCTTCCTTCATTGTTAGTTCACTAAACCATATGTTTTTATCATTGTTCATGAGTCATTAACGGTCGTTTTGAAGACCATGGTTTGTGGATTAAATTATTATTATACATGATTTAATTATGGTTTTATACATATTGGTGCATGGTAATTGTGATTAACAAATGGGTAATGTTTAACCATAAATTTGATGGGTTTTGGTTTAGACAGTGGTATGCCCTAATCTTGTTTATGAAATTGTCATTGAGAACTATCTTGTCACAAGCTTAAATTTTGTTTGAACTAATGCTTCACATAAGAACACTAATGTAGGATGGATGGCTTTATAAGGGTGTTAGTGACCATAAATTGAATTAAATTGTGTTTTGAACTAAGAAAATGGCCTAAGAATGTTGTTGATTAGTAAATGGTTTCATGAAGTCCTTATGACCATAAGATGATTTGAATTATAACCATGGTGGTTTAGTTGGCTAAATGGGTTCGAGACCCTTAATGTTGAATCAAATTGATGTCTTTGTTTAGAAAATGGGTCGAGTCCCATATTGAGTAATAATTATTATGGCATGTTGTACGCTTGTAAATGGGGTTGGTATGAAAATACCAATAGGATGCATAGTTGTGTTTGTGTAATGAATGTTTTAATTAGACTTTAAAGCGGGATGTGTAGCCGAGCCGTGAAAGTGTAGTCTGAAAGACTAACACTAGAAACTGTGCTAGCTCGTTTGGGTTTCTATATGATTGGGACGTTCGAGTCCCTAAATAAATATATGAATGGGAGGTTTTAGTCCCCCTATTTTATACATTGGTGTTTAAGCCACCTTGACTATGCCGGGAGGTTTGAGTCTCCCATAAAGGCATATACAGATATGGATATTCTCTAGTTTGTGCAGCTATACATACTAGGGCCCTTCCAACTAGGAGAGAGTTAGGCCCATATGGCCTATGGTTGCCTTGTTTTATGAATGTTATTCTACACAACCCAGGTTAAGATTTTAAATACATGCTAAACCTAATTCCCTATCTCGACACGATGTGTATAAATATATGTGATTGTGTATGATGATTTTACTTAGTATTGAATAACTACAATATTTTATTCCACTATCCCTAAGTTATATGCTAGCTCTCGCATCACTAACCATCTCTGGACACCGTATCCTTATGCAATGCAGGTGCCGAAACTTCTTCTACTTATCCTGCACAGTGATCAAAAGTTGGTTCGTGAATGGACATTGATGTGGTGAGCTTCTATACTTCGGAAGGCTTCATTTCATGGTCTTTAATACTTATGTCTTAGACATTGCTCAAACTTTATTGTGGCTACTATCGAGGGCATGTTTAATATTTTATTTATTTTAGTTTTATAGAGGCTTTGTTGGATTACTTTGGACTTGGGCATGTTTTTTTCGCGGATTGGTTTGGTTATGGATGCTTGTCCGATCCCCGATGATTGGTTTAGACATTTCATCAATTAATATTTGTCTTAGTTTATACTATCATGTTATATGTTTGAAATTCATCTAAAACTTGAGTTGTTCTGATGACTAGGTTGGGTGAAGGAGGTGATCTCTAGTCTACTTAGGACTTGAGAAACCTATCACAGCCAGGCCCTTGTTTGGGTCATGACATCATTTTCCATTTTTTCACTTATTTTTGCCGTTGGAGCTTTCCTATAGGTTCCCCAAGTCATTTATTTCTTACTGGGACTGACAGTTTGGTTATCGGGAAGTTCATTTGGTTTTAAGAGCCAATTCCCTAATTTGAAGTTTTTGTTGGTTCCGAATCTCCACTAGGAGAAAACCTCAGTCAAACAACCTCGTATACAAATTATAGGAGTTCTAGCATCTCTAGAATGTCAGCGTTAGGCTAGTAGGACTCTTGGTTTGGTTCTCGAGGCACTCAGGCTTATTTGGACATATTAGTCTAAAAGTTAAGAAAATAAAATATGGGTGTGGGGCTCCTTTTTGTCAAAATGACCTTGGAATGAAATTTTGACTGTGTCATTGAGTCTAGAACATCATATTTTGTGTAGAAGCATAGTTTCTTGTGTATAAGGGATTTCGAATGAATCTCGTGGGATTGATGGAGACTTTCAAGTCTTAATTGTACTGGTCTGATTGCTGATAGAGATCTAGCAGCCAGTCAATGAGTATGGTGATGGTGACACCATTATCACAAATATGACTCACTTGACAGTGGCTAAAAGCCGCATTCGCAAGGCATGGGTTGCGATAGCGAAACTCAAGCACTTGGGAGGGGTATAAATAAACCTTTTTCACACTATTTTTCCTGTTTCTGACCCATTCTCTAGAGATTAAAACCCCAAAAGAGAGTAAAATCTTGGGATTAAAGCTTTTGGGTGATTTGAGAGCTTAGTTGACGATTATTACGAAATTATCCTTTGAATTTTTTTTTAGATTTCCCTAATTTCATGGTTCATTTTCCCATTTTCTTCTCTATAATCCCTAAAATATAATGGATTGATTTTATCCAAATTCAACTCAAATTTTACCTATTTTTAGGGTAATTACTCCTTGATCATGTGGAAGCATTGGTTTGGTTTCAAAAATGTGATTTCCATAAGCGGGGCCCACATAGTGTTTTGGTGTAATTTTTGGACCCAACGCACAATAGCACAATATAGGTATCATTATTATTGTATTGATGAGTAGAATGTGCATTTAATAGTGAGGCATCTGGTAAAAGCTTTCTGAAATGGAAAATTGATGATTTAAAAATTCCTCGAGCATTTTTTAACATCTCGGTTGGCTAGGTTTCACCCTCTTTATAGTTTGAGCAAGCTCATTGTATGTTTATGATATCAAGTTAGATTTTGGTTAGGTTTAAGGTGTTGGTGATGTGATTTGCAATACATGGGACAGTTAAACCATTTAGGCTGTACGAAAATCATAATCTAGGCATGAATAACTTAATTGCTCATTTTTAGGTTATATTTCCATCTTAGGGTTTATAATTGCTTAATTGGAATCTAAAGGTGAATTTAGTTACCTTAGTCTAGTCCAGAGTAGAGTTTTCTTTAAATTGATTTTTGGGGATTAGAAGTGGGTTCCTTAACTAGCCTTACGCCAGGACTTGAACTAGTAGAGGTAGTCTTTTAATGCTTGTTATATTATTTGAAATGCTTATATTGAGACTTGATGAGACTAGTTACTTAATAATCATGATGATTGTATAATGGAGGTTGAAAATAGATATGATTAGAGCATTGGTTAGGATATTGTTCATAATATATATATATAGCTATACGATTATCATTTCTAGTCTGGGTATTTACTATGATATAATAATATCTGATTCCCGATTTGAGTTCGTATATATATGGTGATGTTGATGATATATTTATATACATACAATTTTTTGAGTTTGGTCATTTACTTTGATATGATGATACATTATTAATGGTTCGAGTTTGACTATGTATTATAATATTGCCTATATAAATATCGATTCAAGTTTTGATATGGGGTATGATATTGATTATATGTATATTGGCTCAATTTTGAAATTGGAGTTGTTGAAATCTGACATGATATGGATGGATTGTAGTTGATCAAGTTATATGGAAAAATGATAGTGGTTTGGATTATGCTTCACCTGTTTGTTCCGTCAAGTATTATGGGGTCCTTCGTTGGGTTATTTACTTTTCTACACTTATTGGTTTATGGGGGACAATTTGATAGTTATAATTTCATGTGTTTGATGCTTTATGTTATATTATTATTCTGGTTATTTACTTATTTTTGCTAAGCGATGTTGGAGTTTATTCATGTTTACCTCTATCTTAACTTAGTTATATTATCTTGCATTTTATCATACTTACATCATGATTTAACTTAGTCGAAAAATGATGCCTAGTGATTACCTATGGTTTTGATACTTATACTACACTTCTATACCTTTTTGGTTCAGAGTCGAGTAATACTTGTCGCTCTGTATTTGTTAATCATGCTTGTCAGATTTTTTAGATAGGTTGAACTCTTGGAGTCAGAGTTGCCCAATTCTTTCTATCCTATTCATGTCTAGTCTTTAGTTAAAAGATATATTTATGTTGACTTTTTTATGACTTTTGTTGTATTTATAGTCTCTCTTGTATTGGCTTTACTAGGCCGTGGGATAAATTTTTGTATTGTTGATTAACCATTATCTATTTATATTTTCTTATTAAATTAAAAGATATGATGTGGATTTTCACCTTGTTGGGCATTTTCCACCAATATAACCCATTGTATTTAGCTCTGGGTTACGATTTGGCTTACCTACTGGCAGGATTTAGTAGGTTCCATCATTACGCGTAAATTGAGTCATGACAATTTATCAATAGTGGGTGATTCTATTGAGTCATGATTGGCTTATTTGGCCGATGTGTTGGATGTCTTTAGACTAACTTGGTGTTGAGTTGACAAAAATGTCACTTTTTAGTAAAAGCAAGTATAGTGCTGGCCATAAGATATTTAAGATATGGATTAAGGTTGATAGAACAAAGATAGAAGTGATTAAAAATTACCCCTATGGGTTTTGTAAATAGTGTTATAGCTTTTTAGAGCATGTTGATTTTAATCTAGGTTCATCATGGACTTCTCCAAAATTATACATCTTTAGATAAAGTTTATTGAGAAGGAGGTGAATTTAAGTTTTGATTATGCATGTATAAGGTCATTAGAGTGCCTTAAGGAGAAACTAATCTCAACCACTATTATTGTTGTAACTGAGCGATCCATTTTATTTGAGATTAAGTATGATGCTACTACAGTGGCTCTAGAAGAATCTTGTCTATTATTCAAGAAAACTACTTAATGCGGGTCATAAAAATTACATCGTGATAGATCAAGAGTTATTTGTAGTGGTGTTAGATTTTTTGATGTTTAGGGCTTATTTGCTTGGAACTAAAGTTATTATGCATATTTATGACTATGCATCTCTTAGGTATATTATGGTGATGAAAGAATAAATCCATGATTGATTCAATAGGTACTTTTATTGTAGGAATTTGATTTTAAGGTCAATGACCAAAAAAGGATAGAAATCAAGTGGATGACAAATAGTCTAGACTAAAGAAATACGCTATGCATAACGTGATGTATAAAATTGAAATTTTGATGCCTTTATTGAGGAGAAAGTATTGGTTGCATGTAAAGATTTGATTCTATGGTTTGTGGATTATGCTATGATTTTAATGAGTGATGCCCATAACTTTTACCTTCCACTAGTTAAGGAGGTTTCTCTCTAATATTCGATAGTTATTCTAGGATGCGACATTTATTTTGATTTAGTGTTTGTAATATGATTTGGAAATGTGTTCTAGAGGTAGAGATGTTAAGTATTTTATATGACTGTCACTCATCTTCTATTGTCGTCATCATAGTGGCATCTAGAGAGTCCACAAGATTTTCCAATATGGGTATTATCGTCCTATCATTAATCAACATACTCATGATTATTCAAGGACTAGTGATCAATGCCAAATACAATGAAGGATATCAAGGAAGCATGAGTTGTATCAAACTCAATTCTTGAGATAGAGCTTTTTGATGTTATGGATAGCGACTTCGTGGATGCATTTGTAAGAAATAATAGGATACAGTACATATTTTTAGCTATTGACTATGTTTCCATATATGTGTACATATATGCGTCCATATACGATGATAATGAACATGAGATCAATGAATGTAAATAGTTCAAGGTAACTGGCAAACATGTGAGGTTATACTTGAGGACAACTAATGTGGTAAAGGTAGTATATGTTTGGGTCCTTGATAAAATCTTAGTAATTAAGGAACACGAGTCGTGCCATGGAATTAAAACAAGAGATTTTTAGGAGGAAAATCATGGTTACCTTAGTGAAGTCTAAGTAATCAAGATACAAGAGACATGTTGCAATATTAAATCTAGCGCTTCTTAGGTTAAAACCCAAGCCTTTTGCTTTTATTTTACTTTTATACTGATCATAGTGTAGGTTTTATGTTTTTCGAAATGTGTAGGTATGACTCAAACTGGAAAAGGAAGAAAGGGAATAGTGGGAAAAAAAAGTAAGGATCCATGAGTCCATATACGAGCCGTGAAAAGCTTTCTGAACTAGTGGATCCCATTCGTTTAAAATAAAAAGAAAAAATAAGTTAGCAAAGTGTTAAGTTATTGTTGCTTTCATGATTCATCAATTCAAAGCATGACACGTGACCCCAATCATAGTTCCTAACCAAAAATACTCCCTAGCCATTTTTATTAAATCATCACCGTACTTGTCCTTCTCTGAAGCACCATCTCTATACCCGTCATATTTTTCTTAGTAAAATCAAGATTTATTCAGAAGTAAAGTTCATAATTTTTTTTGCTTTAATTATGAATTTTGATTTCAACATATTTCCAAAAAGTGCTTGTGTATGAAACTTTTGTAATTCAAAACACTTGAAAACTAGGGGAAGTTTAATTTTTGTGTTGAATTTGTGAGTTGGTGTTATAATTACATGAATTATTCTTAGTGCATATCATATAGAGTGGAGTTAAAAGACTTGAAATTGTTTAAAGTTTACCATTACGTGCGTTAATATAATAATGTTAAGATGGGTAGCAGCATTTATTGAGTCGGTTGGTGCTACGATCCACATTTTGCATTGAAAATGAAGGAACAATTATTTTACCTGCCAAACTCCCAAAAATCTCAATTGTAGATAAAAGGGCGAAGTTTGAGTATCACAACATGCTTGATTTTGCAAATGGGAGGATTTTGTAAAATTTTGCAATTCCAAGGATCGTTATTAATTTTTAGATTACTTCAACACATCAAGACCTAATAATTTCACTCCATTTTTAGACTTATAACCCCTGAACATATTTCTACAAGTTGTAACCTTGAGTTTAGAATGAAAATACAAAGTATTAAGGATGAAAGTTTGAAAAAATGGTCCATAATAGAAATTACACTTGACTGCATGACTCCTGGATACATTATATGAATCATGGACCCAATCTTCCTTCTTGTTTAAAAGTGTTAACTCTCTGTCCATGGACTACGAGAGACTACAAGACACGTGGATTCATCTTATGAGTCATGAAGTAACCCATAGTTGTATATACATTAACTTAAAATTTGTATCCATTGTTTCAAAAGAGTGTCTACAAATCATGGACTCATATCATGAGTCATAGACCTACTCATACAAAACTATGAAAACAAACATGCTTTCTAGAAAGGTTTTACGAGTGAGATCATAAAATGTGGTATCATTTAATGACTCGTATATTATCTCATACTAAGGTTAGTCATCAACGATGGTTAAAAGATAACATTTTATGAGTAAATCACAAGTCATAGATTCAAACCACGACTCATTAAACCTATTTGTACTATTGAAGTTTTAATGTTTTATGCTTAATATTTCTTGTATTTAGGACTAATAATTTCACCCACAGTTGAAATTCCACCAAAGAGTAAAAAAATAAGGGTGGGTGGAAACAACACATATGACAAGCAGGGATAACTAAAAGCCCTCTTATCCAGGTTATATGATAAGCTGAGTGGTTTTGATGAAAACTATGAACTAGAGGAGCAGCAGATGGAGACCCATACTATCAGGAAAAAGATAAAAAGCAAGTTGAAGTTGCAGCTCAGACATAAGTAGCCTCTACCCAGTCTAAAGAGGGAGAGGGATCTACTATTAATATAGGTAGTATTTAGTCTATCTCTAAAGGATCGGGCTCTTATCCTATAGACAAAATTTTTGTTGAGTTCACCTAGAAGAAGAGACAATATCTTGCTGGTTCATATCCTACTAATGGAAGTTATATTAAGGCCACTACGAAGGAGAGACAATAACTTGCTGAGCAGAAGGTTTTGACATATGTGAGGTGGTTGTTTTTTAGAATGATCAGTATCTATAAAACAGATATGGCTTCCAATGACAAAAGGCGCCAAATGAAGCTTCTTTGAGGAAGTATTAATACTGCTGATCTAGTTGAGCTACTTGGATTTAAACCTACCAAAGGTAAGTTGATGAGAAAGCATACCCCATTAGATCAAATGAATATATGAGGTAGGAGAATTGATATATTATAGCATACAATTAAATGCTTCTTACTGGTGTAAGAGTTCAAGGATCTTATCAACACTATGGAGTACAACCACCGATGAGAATAGTGAAGGACAAATTCATGTTGGTTTATTACAAAGAACGGTATTTACCATAAACTTGGGTTGTATCTTTCATTTCTAAAAATATAGAGGAGGCTAGTGGTTGACTAGTAAGACAACAATAAAAAAAGAATCACCAAACTTCACCGTCAGTTTATTTTAGTCATTGTTCACTTCAAAATGGGGCCAACTAATTATGATAACAAACTAAGCACAGATAGAGTAATATAATTTTCTTGAATCATGATATGGTATAATATCAACATACCCCAATACATACATGAGGAGATACAATAAAAGGCATTGTTGGATACAATGACCACACCCTTTCTCTACCTAGTTTTTTCTTATGTTGAGAGTCTAAAGTCTTGATCTTGCAAGATATTAGTCATAAAATTGAGGTTAATTGGTTTTGGGATATTTTATTGATTTGATATAGGACCAATATAGGTTCTGTAGTTAGAAGCAATCCATTGAGTTCATCCGGTGCAACATTCATGAATGGGATACTAAAAGGGGTGAGTAGGTCGACACCTTATTTTTGAATAAGTATGTTGATATGGTTTATTTTGACCAATAAATACATACCACATATATTGAGGCTAATGTTACACAAGCTATCACTTCCATGCCATAGACAACATCAACATTAGCTTTTATAGCAACTATCTTTCTATACTAGTCAGTTCCATATTTAGCTACCACTACCACAGATATATTTTCACATGATTGCCTAAAAAGTTAGCAGAACAACAACTAAATATTGAGAGACAGTTGACCCAATTGATGAGATAGTTGAAACCATGGGTGAGCTTTCAGATTGAGAACTTTGAGAGTCGACTGAGACAAGAGTACGACTAGTCTATACAAGAGTTGTATAGATGGATAAATGATTTTAAGTAGTGGATGACTTATAGGATTTAGATTCTATAGGTTCTCAATTTATGGAAGGTATAGGATGAGCTCACATAGATTTAAGCTATTGTTGTGTCCTTAACCACCTAACATACTTTTGTGCTTTTGTCTCCCAATATGTCTATCAGTTAGGAATTGGGAGAAGTTGCTCAATTTATTTTCACATGATGACCCCCCTACTCAATAAGGGAAGATAAAGAAACTAAATAATAAGGTTGATGTGAGCGACACTCAAAGGGTTCTTAAGAGGATTGAGAAAGAGTTTCTTTCTACACAAAGAGACTCCTTGGATAAGCATGAGCAACTTGACAAATAGACTCATGAGTGAGCTATAGGAGTCTCTGAAAGTGAAAAACCGGATGATGCTAATGGTATTACAGGTGATAACCCTTCAAGTGAGATTTATCAATTGAGTATATCATTCACTGACATTCATACTGTTTTTGTTGAGACTGGGATTGCACCTGCAACCTAAGGTAATTCACCTGACTCAAGCACCTAAGGCATCACAAGTATATCACAACCTAAAATACTTTATTTTTATATGATGCATTGGGGACAATCTATTCTTATTTAATGAGGTGGGAGCTATTGAGGGTTTAGTTTTTTTAAACATAATGGGGTTTTTTAAATTATTTAGTTTCCCTCAAGTGTTTTCTTTAGTAGAAACAACATATTTAGGATGTTTTTACTTTTTTGAGCATTTTGTGTATCTTTTTTTTTGTTAAGTGTATGAAAAGTAAGAGAACTTAGAGCACTCAAAAATAAAATAAGTGGTATATAAATTTGTTTTGGAAAATAGGACACTCCTCGAAATTTTATGTTGTATGATTAACTACTTTGATATCGGCCTTTATGGATCTTTGCAAAAAGAATTGAATATGGATGAGATAATCATAGCTTATGCGAGGATATAACATCAATAGTTAGGGGCCGATGGTGTAACACTATACCTTATATGTGATAGCTGCATTTATCTAGCTCTTACTTTCTGTGTACAATCTAGAATCAGCTCAGTTAGTCATGCTAATATAATAGGAGTGCTGGTTAGAAAATGATTATAAGTCATTCTTGATAAATGTCCATTTTATGTTAAGTGACCAACCAAATAATGAAACAATCCTTAGATCCATTTTTTGAGCCTAATTAAATCTTTTTGTTGATTAACTTATTCACCTTCCCAATTTTCTTTTGAATCCCCTTTTTATACCTAGTCCCTCTATAGACACTAAGCCTTAATTTAGGAAAATTGCCTAAGATGAGGGTGGCTACTCTAGAAGTAAATATGAAGGAGATTTGATATGAAAAAAGAAGATTAGTGACTGAAAAGAAAACTAGTTTTGGTATGTGTATAAAAAATAAAAAAGAAGAAAACAAAAAAATAAAAGGAGAGAAAAATGTAAGCATAAAAAATGAAAAACAAAGAAACCATACCAGTAGCTGAAAACGGAATAAAAGAAGGGAAGAAAGAGAAATTGATTGAAGAGGACATAAATACATTGTAGTTCTAAAGAGAGTTAGTCCATTATTTCAAGCCTACCATACTCGTCCCCCAGCCTACATTAGCGTAGATAAAGTGTTATAGTAATCCTAGTCCAATTGTGTGAAATAGAAAGTATACTAAATAATGGAAAACTAATATTATGTACATGCATTATTTGAATATTTTTGTGAGACAAAGTACAATTGTATTAGCCTAGATTTTTTAATATTATGTGCATAGGAATTCTTTATGGTGAGGGCACTAGGATAATGTTGTTTATTATTGCTTATTAGTATAATTCTCATTTGTGTATGCGTGCTTATCTATTGATATCATAATGTAATCCATAGATCTTTTTGTGTCAATGAATGAACTTTTATTCCATTCTATTTTCTACTATTGATAAAAGATGTAGGTTTAAATTTATGGAATTTGGGATTTCCAAAGACATGTGAATGTCATAGATGTCCTAGGTTTCTTTTGATAATCAAGAGGGGGATGAATTGAAATTTTAAAGACTTCAAGTCGAATTCATCTATTGGTAAGTTGACTTTTTGCACAATGATGTTAGTTGTTGATTAAAGAATATAAAAAGTAAGAAGCAAAACAAAAGACCTAGTAAAATTTATTTTGGTATGGAACACCCTTGTGGTGGCTACTTTTGCTCCCCTTGTGTTACAAGAGGTTCCCTTTATAGCAACTTGAATGATTATAAAATGTTCCTCAAAGTTCTTTATAGCTTCGCTTCTCTAAAAAAATGTAGCAGCCTCTACTTGTGTAGTACCTAGTTTCTTCTCTCTTTTGTGTTCATTATAACTTATTACAATGAATTGTATAATGCTAAAGAAGTAACTAGAATATTGCTCAAGTGAAGATGTATAAGAATAAAACCTAGGTTGTTATATTCTATGTATACAAATTCAAATACGGTGAACATTGTAGCTAAAATCTCTTTAGAATGTTGAATGATATTCTCTTGCCATAAAATTTTTTATTGTAGCCATTATAGTGTATATTCTTCATTATATACTTGTCATATAGAATTTATTTGCCTTAAATATGGCATTAGAATTTCCTTCTTTTAATATTGTGCTCTATCATATAGGGGAACACAAGGAATATGTGGGGTAATTTAGGTTGAGTTTGTAAGACCTAGATTATGTTATATATGTTTGTATTCGATATGTCCATATTTCCTTCCTTAAAAACTTGCTCAATCGAGATTTTATCCTTTTGTCTTTCGATTTTATTACGTATCTTTGATTTATACTTTTTTTTAGAAAAGGACTTTTATTTTTGATTTATTCCTTCCATAAACATCCTTCATGTAAATGAGTCACTAAATGTCATTACTAAAAACTATATTTAAGGCTAACAATCTCTCTCTTTTTTTGCAAATGAAAAAAAAGTAAAAAAGCTCAAATAATTATAATTCCCTGATTTACTGTACATGCTCCCCTGAAGTTGTGATGCTCGTTTAAATAAACTCCCCTTTAAGTTATTCAAATTTTTTACCTACTTTTTTCTCCCCCATTTGGAATAATCAAAATAAAAGAGAAAAGCTAGATAGCAGGTAACATATAGCATGCACATATTAAACATAACCTTTGCAAAAAGGGTTGGGGTAGTCAATGAGAGTATTTCAAAAAGAGTATAGAACCAAGATATCTAATAGGTACACAACCCTATTGAATCAAGAACCTGTCATTATCTTTTTTAAAAAAAATAGGGCAGGGTACTGGTCATACTCCCGCAGAAAGCGTCATAGAAATTTTGCCTATATTTTGAGAAGTCAGAGTAGGAAGTCTGAAAGGCGACAAAAAATTCATTGTTTAAAGATCCTGCTTCATTAATGATGGAGCCAATTTTCTCGATCAACCCGTTCACAGTGCAAATTCCTTCATTCTTCATGTTCTCCACTGCTATTCTTAGTAGTCCTATATCAGTGCCTATATCATATGTCACCTGCCAGATTGTTCCAATACTTGCCTATAGAGATATCATATCTTTGTATAGAGATGTCGAACATTCCTTTTAACTATTTTAATTCCTTGAGAAGCCTAGCTCCATAGTCAACTAGGATATTTTAAGTTTTGGGTTTTACAGAATGGGCCTTGACTAAGTCTTTTTTACACTACTGAAAATCAACTAGCACCTATCCTATGATTTTAAAAAATAAGTTGTCATAAGTACCAGTAACATACACCATAGGAAGAACAGATAGGTTAATAATAGAGTAAATCAAAATATGGGAGATAAGTTTTCCATATGTCATACTAGATCAAGAATCCTGAGCACTGTTCAACATATATTCGTGTATCCAAGAACACCAATTTAATTAATATTTCTAAATAAGACAGTACAACACAAATTACTATCTAGTAGTGATGATACTGAGAGAGTTCTTATGGGGAACAATATTAGTAGCTATCATATGGGCTAAAATTCAATTTTTAAATTAAAGAGATAGAGAACCAATTAGAGAAATCAGTTCTAGATTCGGAAGCAACTTTCTTAGCACCGTCAATTGATACCTTAAAATAATCCAGCGAAGCACGATGCATGTATCCTATTCCTATAGAGGGGTTCTTATTAAAAATCTTTTCAAACATAAAGTCATTTAAAATAATTCTTATACCTAGCACTATGGTTGCCAATTCTCTACTATCTAACGACGCACAAAGATTTGCATAAATTAGGCAAATAAGATCTTCATATACTTTAATACCATAGATCTTAACAAAAAAGTTTAAATTTTGGGATTTAAAAATAGCACTTATTGAGTAGTGAGATTCCTTCAGTCGCTTGAAATTTATGATCCTCACAGTGACATCAAAATGGTCCTTGAGAGCTTTTATTTTTTCTTTTTGCTTAATACCCTAGAATTTTTGCATGTCCACTTGAGTGAAAGACAAATAGATGTTAGTCTACGATTTGTTACAGGAGGGAATTTTCCAACCATTAGGATGTTTTTAAGATAAAGATTCTGCAGGAGCATGGGACTCTCCCTCAGAAGAATCTGAGAAGAGATCAAGAATGTCTGTGGAGGAATATTTTATGATTTTGGCTTGTGAAGAGGAGAGAGATTCCATAGATATAGTTCTTGGAATTATAACAAGAAAAAATAGATAAGAAAATGGAAAAATTTGTAAGAGTCTATCAAAGAAGGGGGAGGGGAAAGAACAATTCAATGAATTGATAGAAAAGTCATGGAAAAGGGGAAGTAATACTGAGATGTTGAAAAGTTTAAGTATGGAACAAAGTAGGGGGGAATGAGGGATTAAAATTATTGGATGTGCAATTTATTTAATAGAAATCCAAAGGTTAACAAATAAGAATATGTAAGCAAGGAAATGAAATAAAGCCATATATATATATATATTCATTCTCTCCTATGAAAGGATCTTTGTGAAATATCACCAAGTTGATTTTCAAAACAAAAAAAATTAATCACAAAATCTCTATTTTCAACATGGTATTTAACAAAATGATGGTTAATATTAAAATGCTTAGCTTTCAAATGATACAAAATAGATTTATAGAGTCTAATGGAACTGGTGTTATCATAAATAATATGGACTAATTCGTATGAAATATCATAAGAACTAATTGATTCAAAATATAGAGTAATTGAGTATTACAATTTCCTATCACCATATATTTTGATACAGTCGTGGATAGAGTAGCTGAGGGTTGCTTTTTTTCTATGTCATGATACTAATGCATCACTATGTAGTTGACATGTTTCTCTTTTACTTTTATGATCATTCTGATCACCTATAAATTCAAAATTTTAATACCCAATTAAATTAAAATTTGAGCAACGAGGGTACCTGTAATACCTCGAAGTTTCCTAACTAATTTCATCCCAAGAATGCCCAGTACTAGCTTCTAAATTGAATAATCCTTATTCCATGAAGAATTTTCAAGATTTTTAATATTTTTCATATGGGAAATTCAATAAGTTTTCCCTCGATATAAGATTCGCTTAAATCCGATAACCAGATAAAAAGTTATTCCTATTTCAATTTTCTATCGTAAAATAATGCCATATTGGTCAGTGGTGTGCTAAAATGGCAATTGTCCTTTTCCAGTGTCTAAGCGTGATCTCCCTCTCATCGTGCCAAAGTTCCATGTCAGGAAGGAAGGGGAAATACAATGGCTCTGCATCGTGCCATCCCTCAGTTTCCCAATTGTCAAATCCCAGGGACACGGTGCAATAGCACTGCGTCGCGCCAGGAGTCCAGTTCGAGAAAATTTTACTGAAATTACAAGACTCGTCCAAGGGTTAAAAGGTCTAATTTTCTACCCTTATTTAAATCCAATAACACATGATTTATCCATTCTTCACCCAAAATATACTAGTTTCTCTCAAGTTTCTCTCAAGAAAAAGCTACGATTTCTATTGGGGACTCAAATTCAAGAAGGTTTCACCGTCAATTCTCAAGAAATCACATCCTAGGTATGCGTAGTGTTCATTCATGGACTCCTTTCGTCCATGAATCCAAAGAATCTCCTTTCTAATTTTAAGTTTATGAATTTCTTTATGAATTTTATGTTACGTTTTTTTTGTTTATGTTGACAATGATCAATTGAATTATAATTCTTGTTGGGTGATCAATTTCATATGGAATTGATTTGTATAGATGTATATTCATGTGAACCTATAAATAAACCCTAGGATGATAAAATTAGAGATGAATCATGATGATTAATTGTTGTATAATGTTGTCTACATGTGCTATGCCTACCATGTGTATGATTAAATGCCTAGATGAAGGAACAATGCCCAACTTGTATGATATCATGAAATCCCCATGTATTACAAGCTTATGCATATCACATGTTTGATGAAGTTGTCAATATATGAATTATGAATTGTGTTGTTGGTTATGTGTTCAAGTAAGCCTTGCTATGTCAGTTTCTTCTAATCGAGTCCTGGGGGTACTTGTACCCTAACATTTAGCTGTGTTCTTAGAGGCATGTCATATTTTAACGATCTCCTCAGTCAAGCTATGATCTATAGAACTCAGTCAATCATGTGACTCAGAAAATCTCAGTAATTTCAGTAGCTCAGTAACCTCAGTATTCCTAATCAATCTCAGTAACTTTAGTATTATAAGTCAGTCCTCACAACTCAGTACATTCCGTCAGTCAATGGAACTCAATAAATTTAGTTTAGCTCCGCTAGAAAATACCACTAGTATTAGCTCAGTTCTGATAATGACTTCAATTCAGTTAATCAGTTCAGTTTCTTTCAGATAGGAGTAGGATTCAGCAGCGAGTGAGACTAGGGATAGGGACTCACCTACTAGATAGGAATGAGATCCCTAGAAGTAATTCCTAAGTTCTGGAACTACATAGCCAGTGTAGGTATGAGATGTCACCTATTAGATAGGACTGACATACTCAGGGATCACCCATTAGCACATTTAAATGTATAGAACTGATCCCTGGGGTCACCCGCTATATGAAGACGAACTCCACAACAGTTGCCTTAACCAGTGGCACGATACTGACACCCTTCCAGCTGGGTTTACCAGTTGGACCCCAGTTAGCTTAGTATGGGTCATGTCGGTTAGATGAATACATTCCACAGTTTAAAATACAGAATTAGGACTGTTAGATACAGTCAATTCATCTCAGTAGTATAATTTAGAACTGTCATATACAGTCAATCATTATCATTATAAATAGACCCCGAGATCAACCACTAGATAGGACTGATCTCAACTATGGTCAATCAGTAACGGTATCATCAGATTTAGAGATCACCCGCTAGACAGGGCTGATCTCAAATTCAGTTACTTAGATACAGTACGGAACTCAGCTAGTTCTATCAGATTCAGGACTATCAGATACAGTCACTCATGTTATCAGTTATCTCTATTATCAGAACTTATGTTATTAGCATTCAGCTTTAGGATTGTCAGATACAGTCAACAAGACCAGTTCTTCATAATCAGAACTGTGAGAAATAGTTATCCATGTATCAGTAACATAGTATCAATCCCTTAATATAGTTTCTACTCGTATGTGACTCAGATGTCAATGTCAGTAAACTCAGTAGTCAGAACCCACTGTCCAGTCCTATCATGATCTCAGTTACAATTACGTATGCATGCATGTATTCTCACATTCATGTTAGTTAGTCAGTTAGTATTGTTGATGCATATGAACCTATTACATTCAGCCTACCTCAGTTGCATACCAGTACATTCAAAGTACTAACGTATTTGTGCTATGGTGTCTTGTACCATAGGTTTTAAAGCACGAGCTCTAGAGAACCAGTAGTATCCCAATTTAGCGATCAGAGTTCGTAGTGAGTCCTCATCCTTCGAGGATATGATGATCACATTACTATTTTAGTTTTCATTTTATTTTAGTAGTCAAAGTTAGCTGGGGATATGTCCATAAACTCCTTATTCAGACAGTTTAGAGGCTTTCAGACTACAGTATGTTCAGACAATTATCTTAGTTGTTTTGGTATTGTTATACCATATTTTTCAGTTATGTACTAGTATTGAATCTTAAGCCCTACCAGTTCATGTTTCCACATTTATGATATTACTACTATTATTCAGTGCTCAATTTACATATATCAATCATGGGTTAGCTTGTCGTCCTTCGGGGTCATAGGAACCGTGTAGCGTTCCGAGTACCAGATTCGGGGTGTTATAGTACCATAATCCAAGATCTTGTTTTTCAATATGATATCAAAGATTTTTTGTTATGTGAGGTGAGATTTCTTTAGAGCTTCTTGGAATCTAGTTCATTTGCATACACTAAACATAATATCTTTATGACTTGCAGTTACGTCAAATAATGAGCCAATCATTTATTGATAACTCTTTTTATCCACACTTTTCCCTTAAGCATCCGTTTCAAGAGATATAAGGGACTCATAAGCATTCCAAATGTTTTTCCAATTTGATCCACTCTTTCGTATACTTTTCTTGGATGATGAAGGTGTTGGAAGATTAATTCCTTATTTAATGTCCCAAGAAGAAAATCTGCTCTAACATGAGACTCATTTTCAATTCTCCTTTCATAAGATTTGCAAAATTCTTGCACAAAGATGTGTTAGGTATTCAAAGAATAATATCATCTACAAAAATTTGCACAATAAGAATAATTGAATTTAACATTTGATTAAAAAGAGTATCATCAATTTTTCCTCTTTGAAATTCATTATTTAGTAGAAAGCTAATTAGTCACTCATACAATGATTTTGGGGCTTTTTTTAGTCCATGAAATGCCTTTGAGAGTTTAAAAATGTCGTCAAGACAAGATGGATGTTCAAACCCTTGAGGTTTCTGGACAAAAACTTCTTCTTTTATAAAACCATTTAAAAAGGCACTTTTTATGCCCATTTGAAAAAGCTTAAAACATTTAAAAGAGAGAAAAACTAGTAAACTATGAATGGATTCCAACCATGTTATAAACGTAAAGGTTCTATCATAATTTAATCGTCTAAATGAGAATAAATCGGAGCTTTAACCTTGATTTGTTTCTGATGACCTTACATTTCTCATCTATTTTGTTTTAGACCCATCTATTCCAATTATTGACCAATGCTTTGGTTGTTTTAATGACACAACCCAAACCAGGGCCCTATCGTAATGGGCATCCCAAGTCCAATTCGAATCGGGGACCATCCCTTGTTACCCAACCCAACCACCATTAAAATATCTTGAGTTTTCTGAATTTTGAACATATAACAAGATAGCGTAAATGCTCACATCAATACTCCGCGATAGGGTCACAATCGTGACTAACCCAACCTATTCCAACCATCGCATACCAACCGCCCAACCGTACCAAACCATAACAAAGCCATAATCCAAGCCATAACCAAGCAAGTTTCAAAACATAATATAATTAATCCCAAAATAAAATAGTATGAAACATTGAGAAATTATGTCCAATGATTTCAGCCTCCCAATTTATTCCAATACCAAGGTTGACACTAATATCGATCCCACCAATACGAAACAATAGTAGTACCACAAAGTCTCTAACAAAAACAGAAATAAAATTCGGTTGGTACATGCCCCCAATCATAGCCAAAACAAATATCTAAAATAAAATCAAAGTTTTTTGAAATATCCATTACATGAAATAGAGCCTTTTGAAAGGATAGAAGCTCACCACTTCAATCCAACAACTATCACTGAGTCAATCGCTATATAAAAGGAGTAGAATCGTCGGTTCATGCATAGCATGGGTATACAGCAGCTCAAAAATAGATTAGCGAGTCATCGCTAGAATGAACTAAGGATAAGGATAAAATAATGCCATTTATAAAACCAAGTAAAACCGTCCATATGCACACAAAACATACATATACGTATATCCATGCTGTAAAAGGGAATCGAATTTAGCATACCATTAAATTCATTACATGGGTTGTGTAGCTTTGCCGTCCTAAATCACCCACGAGCTATATGGGTTCATCTCCCCCTGATAAAAGGGCCCCATTACATGAAGCCGCATAACTAGGAAAGGAAACCTTGTATTACTAGTACATCCCCAAAATATAGTATGACAACATACACACGGTCACTAAGACCAAACCTCATAACGACAAATATGAGTTTCTAATTATGGTCCCCCCGGGACCTCCACCTTCCACGGTTTTGCTATACAGCCCACCATTATTGCCTAATTAAAACCATTACCAAGCAACCAATCAATTCATTTACCATTTATTAACCAAATATCATTCAGTGGTGGTATCATAATACCGACCATACTTACAAGTACTATCCATAGCCAACCAAATATAGGTTTTGAGGGACTTCTAAGTTCCCTTCTATTTAACATATTAAACAACTTGGGGGATTCCAAGTACCCCACAAACATAACCATTTAGCCAATTACCTTTCCAAGATGTTTAAACTATGCATAACTCCTTTACCAAGATTACAACAAGAAAGAGTTCGATTAAAAATAATCAATGCAATAAAAACATTCTTATAGGCATTTTGAAAAACATATTGGTGGCATAATATTACCAACACTAATGCCAATTACCATTAAATTATTCCCATGTAATCCAATTATCCAAAACCACCATTAATGCATATAAATCATAATTAAAACTACGGGAAACCATAACAAACCATTAAATATAAAAACCCCCAAATTATATTTGAAAACAAAAATTATACAATCAATGAAGTCAGGAAAACATTCATAAAAATCATGCTTCTAGTTAGAGTTAATAATGAGGGAGGAGAACACACCTTAATCTGAGATGATGATGGAATGAAATCATCAAGACAAGCCCAAATCAATCCTCTTGCTAAAACCCTAGCTTCCCTTGCCCAAAAGATTTTTAGAGAATTATAGAGTGTTTAGTAAGAGTTTTTAAGTATTAATGAAAGGAATAATAGGGTAAATAGACTCCCAAGACAGTTATAGGTTGTGGGAACTTATTAGGATAAGGAAGAAATATCCAAATACCCCCACTTAAGTTGCACAAAAATCCCATCACAGATGGATGATTGACCCTCATAAGTCATACCCTTCGATATGGTTGGTACCCTCCACTCATATCCTAGCCTAAACCATTAGATCCAATAGTGTCTAGAATATGAATCATCCAACCAAGTCGTATCTGAAGCATATAATCTGTACCCGTCATTCGTAATCCTACAAGAATAAACCCTTGGAAGATATAGACATTGTCCACTATACGAGTCTATGGTACGACTCGTACCCTTGCTTATGGCTCACAGTGATCACTCGTACTCAGATCCAACCTAAGTAACCAAGTCTTAGACTAATCTAAAGAACCAAATAATTTGTACCCACAAATACAAATTGTTCCCCTAAGTTGTATCCAATCTAGTAACCAAAATCCATTCAACCAACCATCACTGGTCAGCATATAACAGGATCATTCCATTTGTACCCCATCATACGACTCATTCCCATAAGTTGTATTTGGTCTAGAGACCATACAACAACAACAACAATAACAAACCCAGTGTATTCCCACATAGTGAGGTCTGGGGAGGGTAAGATATACGCAGTCCATACCTCTACCTCTAAAGAATTAGAAAGGTTGTTTCCGATAGACCCCCGGCCCGAGACACAGAAGGTCCAAAGACCATAATTCAAACAAATTTTTGAAGGGTCAAAACCCAGGGCGTTATAGTCTCCCCCACTAGGAACACTAGTCCCCGAATCACGGACAAGGTAGGGGTAACCACATGCACAAGTCACTTGCATTATCAAAAATATTTCCAACTGTTAATAGAATATGGAAACAAAGATGCAAGGATATTAATCTTTCCTGCAACAAACTTAAAAGATAAAGATTTGTTGAAGAGAGATACCATCCGAAAGAATCCCAGGAGTAGAAAATAGATGCGGATACTTAGACATTGTGTCCTCTTCCACTTCCCATGTAGTTTCTTCCACCTTATGGTTCTTCCACATAACCTAAATAAAAGTTGCATCCTTGGTTTGCAAATGACGAACCTTCCTATCCAAGATCTTAGCTGAGACTTCCTAATAAGACAAAGAACCTGAGATACCCAATCCCTCTAGAGGAACAACCAAAGAAGGATCACCAATGCACTTCCTCAACATAGAAACATGAAAAACCGGATGAACCAAGCTCAAGCTAGAAGGTAACTCCAGCTCATAAGAAACATTACCAATTCTCCGCAAAACCTCATAAGGACCGATATGTTAGGGACTGAGCCCCCTTCTTTACAAACTGCATTACTCCCTTCATGGGAGAAACCTTAAGGAAAACCTTATGCCCAACCTCAAACTCCAAATCTCTATTCCTAACATCCGCATAGGACTTTTGGCAACTTTAGGAAGCCTTAAGACTATCCTGAATCACCTTCACCTTCTCTATAGCCTAGTAAACCAAGTTGGGACCAAACATATCCACCTCTCTATGCTCAATACACCCAATAGGAGATCTACATATCCTAACATACAATGCCTCAAAAGGAGCCATACCAATACTAGAATGATAGCAATAATTGTAAGTAAACTCTACTAAAGGTAGATACTTAACCCAATTTTCACCATAATCAATCACACTAGCCCGAAGCATATCCTTCATTGTCTAAATCATTCTCTCTACTTGCCCATCCGTCTATGGGTGGAAAGCATTAATCACACTAACCTTAGTCCCCAACTCTTTCTGGAAAAATTGCCAGAAGAGAGACGTAAACTGTGTGCCACGATTCGAAATAATTAAAATATGAACCCTGTGCATCTTTACAATCTCCTGAAGATACAACTTCACATAATTTTCTGCCAAAAAAGGCAGTCTGCACTGGCAAAAAGTGAGCAGACTTAGTTATCTAATCCATGATTACCAAAACTGAATCAAATTGATTCTGAGATCGGGGAAGACCAGTAATGAAATCCATATTGATCACATCCCATTTCCATTTAAGAAAATCAATTTCTTGATGCAACCCTCCTGGCCTTATGTGCTTAACCTTAACCTGTTGACACACCATGCACTTGGCCATAAAATCAGCCATATCTCTCTTTATGCGATTCCACCAATAGATCTTCTTAAGTTCAGAATATATCTTAGACGAGCCAGGATAAGAAACATAGCACGATTCATGCGCCTTCGTAAAAATCCTCTTTTACAAACCATCAAATCAAAACACACCATCTCCCTTGGTACCATTAAGTACTATCACCAGCGATCATAAACACCACAACCTTTTTCCCATCAATATCACTCTTGATTTTTATCAAGATAAGTCTAGCACATGCTTTTCTTTGATCTCTGCACCAAGATACGATCAAACAACCTCTTGCACCATTACACCACCATCCTTGGAGTCTAAAAGATGAAATCTAAGATTAGCCAAGCGGTGAATATCCATCTCTAATTCTCTCTTTCCTTTCTCTATATGAGCCAAACCCTCCATGGATAACCTGCTAAGATCATAAGCAACCACATTAGCCTTACCTAGGTGATACTAAAGACTTCTATCATAGTCTTTGAGAAGCTCAAGCCATCTTCTCTGCCTTAGATTAAACTCCATCTAAGTGAAAACATAATGTAGACTCTTATGATCATAAAAGATGTCCACGTGAACACCATACAACTAGTGCTGCCATATTTTAAAAGAAAAAAAAATTGCCAACAGATCTAAATCGTGAGTACGATAGTTCCTCTTACGCGCTTTCAACTACCTAGATGCATAGGTGATCACCTATCCATCCTGTATTAAAACATAACTAAGTCCTATCCGAGATGCAACACAGTAAACTAAAAACCCATTATTGCATTTTGACAAAGTCAGAATTAGAACCAAAGTTAGCTTATATTTAAACATCTCAAAACTCCCCTCACAAGCATCTTACTAAGAAAACTTAACCTTTTTCGTAGTCAGCTTAGTCAAAAGAAGAAGCTTTTGATGAAAAGATTTCCACAAACCGCCTATAATACCCGACTAAATATAAGAAGTTCTAAATGTCGGATGGAGTCTGGTTCTTGGCCACCTCTTTACCGTAGTAACCTTTTGTGGATCCACCATGATCCCCTAACTAGAAATAATATGACCCCAGAAACTTATAGTATTCAATCAAAACTCACATTTAGAGAACTTGGCATACAACTATTGTTTTTTTAAGGTCTGCAACACCACACAAAAGTGATTACCATGATCCATCGCACTCTTCAAACAAACTAGAATTTCATCAATAAATACAATAATGAAGATATCCAAATATTGATGAAAAACCCTATTCCTCAGATCCATAAATGTTGTCAAAGAATTAGTCAACCCAAATGACATTACAAAAAACTCAAAGTGCCCATACTGAGTATGAAAAGTCATCTTAGGGATTTCCACCTCTCTAATCTTTAACTGATGGTACCCAGACCAAAGATCTATCTTAGAAAAGAACTTGACACCTTTTAACTAGTGAAATAGATCATCTATCCATGGAAGAGGATACTTGTTCTTGATCGTCAGCTTAGTCAACTGTCTTTAGTCAATACATATCCGAAGAGAGCCATCCTTCTTACACATAAAGAGCATCGGTGCACCCCATAGAGATACACTAGGATGAATAAACCACGTATCAAGAAGATCCTTAAGTTACTCCTTAATCACTCCAGTCCGCCGGAGCCATTCTATACAAATAAATAAAAATTGGACAAGTGTTTGAAACTAGATTAGCACATAGCTCAATTTCCCTAACGAGAGGAACACTAGGAAAATCATCTGGAAAGACTTCTAGAAACTCATTAACCACTGAAACTAACTGAAAAGAAGGACCTTCTGAGTTAGAATCTTTAACCCGGACCAAGTGATAAAGACAACCTTTAGTGATTAACCTCCAAGATCTAAGATAAGAAATAAATATCCCCCTAGGATCTAAAGAACACCATCTGATTCTATAACCGGCTCACTAGGGAACCTAAAAATAACCCTATGGGTCCGACAATCCAAAGACGTACAACAAGAGTTCAATCAATCCATACCCATAATGATATCAACGTCTACCATACCTAATTCAAATAGATCCATCAAGGTTTGATTGCCACAAACAGATACTGCAGACCCCCTATAGACTCTTTTAGAAATAACAAAGTCACCTACTACAGTAGAAATGGAAAAAGGATCTGAAATAACTTCTGGATTAAAAATAAAAGATAAAGCCATATAAGGAGTCACATAGGAGAGAGTGGACCCCAGAGATGTCAAAAGAGAAAAGTTGTAATGTACAAGTAACGATATCAGGTGATTTCTCAGAATCCTATTAAGATACAAAAGAATACAACCTATTTTCACCAATACTAGCAATAGGAGTAGTAACTGAAGTAGATGTGGCACGATCAGGTGTAGGAGTAGAATATAAAGCCACAGGAATCTTATTTGCCCCCGTAGAAACCTTATTAACTGGACAATCCCTAAGCTGGTGGCTTGCCTAGACACATTTAAAGCATTTATGACTTTTTTTATTGCAATAACCACAATGAGTTCTACCATAAAACCAATAAAAAGGGCATTAAGAAACTGACTGAACTTCGGTTTCCTGAGATTAGGCATCCTCTGCCCAAAAATTGTCACCACCTTGATGACGCTAGTCGCTCATCTGGTAAGGAGCACTAGTAAAAGAGAAGGAACCAAAAGTCCACCACTTCTTTTTATTCCATTATCCACCATCTTGACCTCCTTGAGACTGAGCATATCCCTGGTCAGAAAACCTTCTCCTCTTATGATGTCTAACTATAAACTTTACTTGTTTTCTCTTTTTATCCTCCACTTACTGCATATGAACATATCCCTACCTTTAATTAGCAAGCCATTCTTGCTCGCCAAGATCAAATCTAGATTCAATCCAGAAGCAAACTCTCTCATTCTTGTGCTCATATTAGCCATAAAATTAGGAGCATACCTTGACAATTAGTGAAACTTGAATTCATATTCCTTAACAGACATCCTCCCCAGCTGGAGGTTCACAAACTCCTCCATTTTTTCTTCCCTCAACTTTTATGGAAAGAACCGATCTAAGAAGGCCTTAGAAAAATTATCCTATCAGACTGATTCTTCCATATCACCCCTATCTGTGTCTTACTCTTTATACCACTGATATGCACTATCTTTGAGCGGATAAGCTACAAAGTTTACCCCCTCCACATTGGTAGCCTACATCACCCAAAATATCTTTTCAATTTCATCTAAGAAACCCTGTGGATTCTCCTCCACCTTTACTCCAGAAAAACTAGGAGGACCTAGCTTCCTAAATTGGCCAATCCTTGTAGCCTCACTAGTCAAAGCACCAGTCGCTCCCCACTCAGCCTGAGAAGTGAATATCTGAGCAATAACATAAATAAACTGACATTTTATCTGAGCAATAACATTAAATTTTTCATTAGTCACCTCACCTTGAGGAAGACAAGTAGCAACCAGTAGAACTTCAGAAATATCAGGTATAGGACCATAATATCGAAGATGAACCACAAAAAAAGGATGCACCCTTTTAGCATTATCCCCTGAGAGGACAAAAGAATTTTCTTATGTTCCAGATCTATGAGGCATTATCTGAACGACGAACAAACAAGGATTAAAGCAGATTTTAGGACTAAGACTCAAAGCTTGAAAATAGAATACCAAGAAAGTAAAACATTCCTAAATGCCTTGTAGCCTCTCATTTATAAGTATTACGCACTACATACCTCTAAAAGAGACTCTACTCGAGACTCTACTCAACACGTCTTTGTGGACTCCTTATTGACCATGAACCTAAACCTCTGAAACTAACTTGACATGACCTAAACTAGGTCCTTGTCGTATTGGGCATCCCAAGTAAAATGCGGACTAAACACCACCCCTATTACCCAGCCCAACCACCATTAACATATGTGAAGATGGCTGAATTTCGAACATATAAAAGAATAGCGTCAATACTCAATTAAAGACTCAGGGATAGGGTCACAACTGTGATCGACCCAATTGAGTCCAACCATCCCAAAGAAATTGCTTAACTGTACCAAACCATACCAAAGGCCATAAATAAGGCCATAACCAAATAAGTTCCAAAATATAATATAATTAATCCCAAAAATAAAATATGATAGAATAGTAAGAAATTATGTCTAATGATGTCAGTTCACCATCTTATTCTAATGCCAACGCTGACACCAATACTGATCCCACCCATACCAACCCATAGTAGTACCACAAATCCTCTAACCAAAAGAAAAATAAAATCTAGTTGGGACATGCCCCCAACCATGGCCAAAACCAATGTCAAAAATAAAATCAAAGTGTCTAAAAATATACATAGCATGAAATGGAGCCTATTTGAAAATATGAAAGCTTACCACTTTAATACAATTGTTGTCCCCAAATCAATCACTATGTAGAAGGAGTAGAACAATCAGTTCTCACATAGCGTGGGTATATAGCCATTCAAAGACGGGTTAGTGAGTGATCGCTAGCATAAACTAAGGAGAAGGATAAAATAATGACATTTAGAAAACCAAGAAAATCCATCCATATGAAGATAAACCATAATACATATATATCCATGTCGGGGAAGGGAATCGGTTTTAGCATGCCAATAAAACCATTACCTAGGTTGTGTAGCTTTGTCTTCCTAAACCACCAATGCGGTATGTGGGTTTAGCTCCCTCTGCTAAAAGGGCCCCAGTGCGTCAAGCCGCATGACTAAGGAACAAAACCTGGTATGACTAGAACTTCCCCAAAATATGGTGTCACATCATGCACACATCACCAAGACCAAACCTCACATCGACAAATATGAGTTTCCAGTTGTGGTTTCCTCGGGACTCTACCTTCCACGAATTCGCTACTTATACCAACATTATTTCCTAATTAAAGCCATTACAAATTAATCAACCAATCCATTTACCTTTTATTAACCAAGTCTATTTAGTGGTGGCATTATCATACCAACCATACTTGTAAGTACAATTCCATAGCCAACCATATATAGGTTTAAGAGGATTTCAAGTTCGCTTCTATTTACCATATTAAACCACTTGGGGGATTCCAGGTATCCCACAAGTATAACCATTTAGATATTTATATTTCCAATCCATTTAAATCATGAATAATTCATTTACCAAGTTTAAAACAAGCAAGAGTTACATTAAAAGTAATCACTACAATGAAAACATTCTTATAGGCATTTTGTCAAACACATTGTGGCATAATATGACCAAAACTAATTCCATCTACCATTAAACCATTCTATGCAATCCAATTATCTAAACCAACATTGATGCATATAAAAAAATAATTAAACAATGGTAAACCATAACTAACCATTTAATAACAAAACCCCCAAATCATATTTGAAAACCAAAATCATACAATCAATGAAGTCTGAAAACATTCATGAAAACCATAATTCTAGTTAGAGTTAACAATGAGGGAAGAGAACATGCCTTGTTCCGAGATGATGATAGAAAGAAGTCACCAAGACAAGCCCCAAATTAATCCTCTAGTTGAAACCCTAGCATCCCTTGCCCAAAAGATTTTAATAGAATTATATAGTGTTTACAAAGAGTTTCTAAGTATTAATGAATGTAATAATAGGGTAA
The DNA here is from genome assembly GCA_030864225.1 of Capsicum baccatum var. pendulum. NCBI lineage: Eukaryota > Viridiplantae > Streptophyta > Magnoliopsida > Solanales > Solanaceae > Capsicum > Capsicum baccatum. Next base: position 145,138,162 of record CM061560.1, read on the forward strand.
ATAGCCTACCTAGAGAGTTATAAGTCATGGGACCTTATTAGGACAAGTGGAGAAATGTCCAGAATACCTCCGCTTAAGTTGCACAAAAATTCTTTCATAGTGGTACAACTGACCCACACGCGTTATACCCTTTGATACGATTGGTACCCTCCACTCATATTCTAGCCTAAACCATTGGATATAATACTATACAACATAGGACTCATCCATCCATGTCGTATCTGAAGCATACAATTTGTACACCTTATCTGTACCACTAGCAGAATAACCCAAGGAAGATTTAGACTTTGTCCACCATATGAGTTTATGGTATGACGCATACCCTGTCATACGGCTCACAGTGAGTGACTCATACTCAGATCCAACTAAGTAACAAATACTAAGATTAAGTTAAGGAACCAAACAATTTGTACCCAGCAATATAACTCATACCTCTAAGTCTTATCCATTCCAGTAACCAAAATCTATCCCACCAACCATCATTTTCAGCATACAATAGGACCATACTATTCGTACCCCATCATATGACTCATTCTCATGCATTGTATTGGGTCCATAGACTAGAATTCTATGGAATTTTCTAATGGTTGAAACCTCAAGTGTATTATTTACTAAAGTCCCAACCAAGTTTCATTTAAACAGATTTAATTCGTCTCTCATAAATTGAACCCAGGCTTCATCTTTACAAGCTTTATTAATTTTTTTAGGTTCAAATTATGACACCAATACCATAAATGCTTGCTTTCTCAATGAGGCTCTTATTTGTATTTTGATATTTGTATTTCCAATCATGAACTCATTTAGAAAACTTGCATTATGTATCCATTCCCTTGGCATGTTTGATATTTGCAGCTTTGGTGAAGCAGTCAACTCTTGTATTATTGTAGTACACTTTGTGTTGACGGGTTCTATTATTTCAGTAGATGCAGTGAATTTAGAATTGCTTACTTACTCTTCATTGAAACTCACACTCATAGAATTTGGATTAGATTCATCAAATACCACGCACATAGATTCTTCCACACATAAGGTTCTTTTATTAGAAGATCTATATGCACGACTAGTGGGGGAGTATCCAAGAAAAATACCTTTATCAATTCTAGGATCAGACTTTCCCAGATTTTACTAACAATTATTGTGAATGTAATACTTGACTTCAAGTGGATAAAATTAGATAATCTTTAGCTTCTTCCCTCTTTAAAGCTTACAAGAAGTATTTTTTAAAATTGGCCTGGTCAAACATCAATTATGTATATGGCATTTTGTGCTCATAGCTTTTGCCCAAAAGTGGTACAATAGACTTTGTTCCACTAGCATGGTTCTAGCAGTTTCTTATAGAGATATTTTCTTTTGTTTAACAACCATATTTTATTAAGGAGAGAGAGGTGAGGAGAAATGCTGAGATAGCCATTTTATGCACAAAAGTGCTCAAATGTTTTATTCTTAAATTTTTCTCCATAGTTGTTGTGAATGGTAGAAATAAAGTATTTTGCTTCTCTTTGAACTTTTCTACAAAATATTTCAAAGTTAGTGAATGTTTCATGCCTGTGAGTGAGAAACAGTACTCATGTAAATTGTGAGAAGTCATCAATAGTAACAAAATCATATTTTCCCCCTAATATTAGCTATTTTGGTTTGTCCAAATAGATCCATGAGGATACTTTAGAGTGGCTTAGAAATACGAATAATGTCCTTTACTTTGTATGATGTTTGAGTCTACTTACCAAGTTCATAAGTATCACAGATGTGATCCTTTTTTAACTTTAGTTTTGGAAGATTTTTAACATGTTGATGTCTAGTGAGATTTTTTATACCATGCATACTTGCATATCTAATATTTGTATTTCATTAGCAAGTATCAAAGGTTTGATCAGTAATACAAGTTAAAGTAGGTAAATCAACATTATTTAACACATAAATATTTTCAACATGATCATAATTAAGGGTGATATTTCGTGCCATATTATTGATGGGATCATTTCGCAACATTGAATAGTACATTAAGTCTAGCATCATATAATTGGTTGATGCTCAACAAGTTGTGTTTAAGTGAATCCACAAGGTTTACATAATTATATCATAGGATGGGCTAATTTTTTTAAAGTTGGCTCCCAAAACTTCTCTTCTAACATTATCTCCAAATCTGACAGATCCATAATTTATTTTCTTTATAGAACGAAGGCTTTCTTTCTTTCCTGTCATATACCTAGAAAACCCACTATCTATTACCTATATTCCTTTATTGTAGGTCTTTTGGGTGTGTTCTAATAAAACAAAAAAGAAAATTATCTTTTAGGTACCCAAGTGTTCTTTGGTCCTGGAGGGTTAAAGTCAATTTTCTTTGGTCTCCAAATCCATGTTCCATAATACTGTTGTCTATAATTTTAAGATTTGTGACACTTTCATCCATAACTATAGCTTAAAGGTTTATAATAAGAGAAAGTGGATCTAGCAAATCCAAACAACATATACTAGAGTCTGTTTTGGTTTTGAAATCATAGGATTTGACAAATTTGTGACTTGGTGACTTTTTCATGTAATTAAGTTCCATATTAAGTTCATAAAGTTCATACTAGAGTCCAGCAAGTAAGCTTTTATCTAGCTTGCTTCTAAGAAGATCTGTCAATTTTTTTTTCTTGAGTAATATTTTCCGTACAGTGAATTTCCAACTCTTTATTTTCTTGAACAATCGTGTTCTACTTATTAATGACCTTTTGAAGTTCATCACCTATCATATCAGAATTTTATTGTATGATATTACAATTATGACAGCTAAAAGGTCATTCCTTACTTGACTCTCCTATCATGAACTACATATTTACAACTTTTGCATCATCCTCAGATTCATCTTCTTCACTCCTTGCAATTAAGTTATTTTTTCCTTTAATGATCTTCTTCTTAACTTAGGATGATTTTTTATATAAATAGGTTTACCGCAGTGGTAGAACAACTCATCATTCTTTAAGTAATCATTAATTTTAAAGAATTGTAGATGTTTATGCTGTCTTTGTCTTACGATATGCCTTCTCAATTTATGAGAGCCATGCCTTCAATTAATTCTTCATTAATATTTCTTTCTTTATTGGGATTTATGATGTTGAATGCTACTGTCTTCTATTTCTCTTTTTTGTCGTACCTATTCATATGACTTTATTCATAAGTAAGAAGAGTACCTAACAATTCATCATATGATATATTGTGTAGATCTCTATCTTCTATAATGGCCACCTATATCTCCCATGATTTAGGAAGACTTTTTACAAGCTTCTTTGCATGCAGACTATTTGAATAAGTCATTCTTAGAAATTTTATTTCACCGACAATTTTATTGAATTGTGAAAACATGGATTCCACTCCTTCATTGTCAGCCATTTGAATAATTCATATTCATTAACAAGTGCACCAATTTGAGCTTCTCTCACTTTGGTAGTAACTTTATAGGTAACTTTAAGCTTGTCTCATATCTCCTTGCATGTCATATATATTAAGATCATCATACTCCAATCTGCTAACTGCTTAGTAAACAAAACTTATTATTCTGGCATTAGTTTCAATTGCCTCTTGTTGTTCTTTTGTGACTTTAGAATATTTGAGATCAATTGTGTTGCTTGATTCCTTTCATTTTTCTTTGATTCATGGAATTGGTTTAGGTTCTTTCGTAATTACTACCTGATACAATCTCAATAGCCTTCAGGTTGCTAGAGGGGATGCTTATTGGTCAAGAGACACTTGATAACTTCTTTATAACTATAAAAAGGCATCCATGGATTGATTATGATGATCAAGCAGGCTCAAGGGATGTTATAATGGCCAAGGGAAGGCAAAACGGGGCTAGAAGGACCCTGAAAATGGATATGTGCCCCATCCTCTTTGGAGATGCACCCAACCCACTCTAGATCTGCTAAAGTGGGTAAAAATAGCTAACTTGTAAAGCCCCGAATCTAGTACTCAAACGCTACACGGTGCGCATGACCCTGAAGGACCACAAGCTAACCCATGACTGATATTTGTACCAGTACACTACAAAATATATGGTATATAGATAGATACACACATTGTAAAATGTGGAATATAAGTTGTAAGGCCATAAGGTTCAAAATGGAATAAACATCTGATAAAATAATATCTGAAAAATAGTACAATCAATACCAAAATTAATCTGCAGTAACTGTCTTACATGATATAGTCTGAAAGCCTCTAAACCATCTAAATAAGGAGTTGATGGGACATGTCACCAACTAACTCCATCTCCTAAAAAAACATTACTAAAAGATTTACATAATCAAATAATAACATCCTCGAATGATGAGGACTCACTGCTAACTGACTGTTGATATCTGGAATCTACTGATTCTCTTAAGCTTATGTCTCTGAACATAAGGTATAACACACCATAGCACAAATACGTCAGTACTTTGAATATACTACTATGCAAGTAAGGTACGATGAATGCATTAGGTTCATATGTATAAACAATACTAATTGACTGACTAACATGAACGTGAGATAACATAAATACATACGTACCTGAATCTGACATCTTGATTGAACTGAAAATGGAGTTCTGACTATTGAGTATACTGAATAACTGAGTCTATTGATATTGATATCTGGGTGACTAATAAGTGAGAAACTGATACTTCATTAATAAATACTAAGGTACTGATAGATGAGTAACTATTTTTGACAGTTCTGATTAATGAAGAACTGGTCTAGTTGATTTTATCTGACAGTCTTGAAGCTAAATACTAATAATAGGAGTTTTGATAACTGATATAACTGATAATATGAGTGAATATATATGACAGTCTTAAATCTGATGGAACTAACTATGTTCTGTACAGTATCTGATAGTCTCTACTCTGATGAACTGTTAGAGTTATATTACTAAGAATGAGACAGAGACAGGGAGTGAAACTGAGATTGTAGGAGGTAATCATCTAACTGAAATGCCCCTAAAATGAACTGTTGGGGTCCAATCCCTAACCCTTTCTGGAAGGGTGTCAATACCATGCTACGAGTAAAGATAAACTATAAGTATAACCTCACTAACAAGGAGCTCTTCCGTCAACCCCTCCTGATAGGAAACTCAAATGAGATGTATAGACCCCTAAATGTGTAGGGTGTATCTCTCCTTACACTAGCTACGTTGTTATCAAATGCAGGCATTTCTACTAAGGATCACACCCTCCGCTGGCTGATAGTGTGTATCCTCGTCCTTGGATTCACTCGGTGCTAAATCCTACTCCCAACAGAATAGATACTAAACTGATTAACTGAACTGATTAACTGAATTGAACTGGTACTGATAGTATTGCTTAGATGAACGAAGCTTAGTTTGATGAGTTCCATTAACTGAGGGAATACCACTGAAATCTAAGGACTGACTAAGAGTACTGAAGTTACTGAGATTATTGAGAGTGCTGAAGTTTCTGAGATTATGAATCCTGAGATCATTGAGATTACTGAACTACTGGGATTGCTGAAATTTCTGCGATTTCTGGGTTTTTGTGAGTATCATGACTAACTGAGTTCTATTGATCATTGGTTTACTGAGAGTTTCATGAAAACATGACATAGCTCTAGGCACACAGCTAAATTGTCGGATACAAGTACCTCCAGGACTCGGTATAATGAAACTGACAAGACATGACACTTCTTGAACACATTAACAATCTGAATAATTAATAATACAATAGTTCGGATTACTTCATGAGGCACTTGATTGTCATAATCTTATACATGGATAAGGGAAAAAATAATCATGGCTTAATTACATACTTCTAACATCATGAACACTTTATCAAGAAAGTATAATGCATAATCAATTAAAGGAGAGTCATATTGAAAATGGGTAATTGGCATGCATTTATCATGTAAACCACAATTGAGTCATTATTCATGATTTCTACTATACTAGGTATTTCATCAAAACCTTGCATGCACAATTTAGGGTATAAGTATGATCAATAATTAAATACAATATGATTCCACCATTTAACTCCATTTCATGAATTTCAACCCTATACTAACATAGTTTCATGAAAACATGGTAAATATTAAATCTTGGTATCCATACAACCATAACAATAAGAAAAAAATTAATTCAACACATAAATATCATGATATAAAATTTAAAAGAAGATTCTTGGGCTTCATGGATCAAAGGGATCCATGAATGAATATTATGCATACCTTATCTTGTGATTCAACGAAGATTGACGAAGATATTATTGAAATTTGATGGTGAATTCCCTTAGAATTGAACCTTCTATGAAAACCCTAGGGCTTTCTCTTGAGAGAAATTGTAAAAAGAGAGTATAATTTAGTGTTTCTGAGCGTTAATCCCATAATTTTGATTCATATAGGGGTGGGAAAATTACCAAATTAACCTCCAAGACACGAAAGTGTAATACTGAAAACTAGGTACAAAGGCTACACAAAGGGCGGCACCTTTGGTAGTGCCTTTTGTACCCTAGGCGGTGCTTTTGGGAGCTCCTTGTGGAACCTGGGCAGTCCCTTTGATGTTGAATTGCCCAAAATGGCTATACCATGGGTGGCACACCTTCATAGACCTTGGCTACTGGTTTGAAATCCAAACGAGGATTAAACGGATTCCAAAACTTCCAAAAGTCACCTGGAATGTACCATTGCCTTGCCCCATCGCAACGCAACTTGAAAATCTCAAAATTGAGGTTAGGAAGGTTGTCAAATAAATCTCCGAAGTTCGGAGGCTTAAAATGAGACTAAGTTTTGAACACTTATCAAAATTTTCTAAGTGTTTGATATTTTAAAGAGCTTCAAGGAGCTTAACGTGCTGAATTAAAATAAAAAAATTTTGCGGGGTCTTACAATATCTCCCTTTGGGGAACATTCATCCTCAAATGAGGCTTACTGAGATGGGAGAAAAGATCAAATGGAGTACGTATAGAACATACACAACTGAAAACATGTGATCATGACTGACATAATTGAAGAGCTGAATATAACATACGGAACATGCATATATGATGCATGACTGATAATCTAAATTCATGCATATCTGATGCATGGATACGTGACTAACACAATATGTGTATACATAACTGATAGTACTGATAAGCTGATCACACACATCTGATGCGTGAATATATAACTGAACTGGCCCATGAATATGTGACTGAACATGCAATGGTAAGGATACCAAGTTCGAATTGAAAACTGAGCATGGAATTGAATTCCAAGTTGGTAATGGAACTGAACATGATAACTGACTTTTCTCCAAATTAGAATGTATATCGGATGCATAATTACCTTACTAAAATGATATATGATTATAGGAATGAATGTGCAATGGTGATTGACGTCAAGCTTGTAATGGGAATCTGATATCAAGTTCGTAATGGTAGTTTGAACATGGAACTGAGTAGGCTCAAGAAATTTTTTATGGAAACTAAAATGTACTGATTAACCCATGATTATTCTAGAAGTATGCATGTATGGGCATATGAGGACATGACAGATACTGGAACGTAATGCATGAGTTTCGTGAACTAAACTGAGTCTTGAATGCATGGTGTACAACTAAAGTTGGGTCTTGAGGTCGACTTACGAGTACCCCTTACTCCAAACTAGATTCACTATGTAAAGAGAGAATATGATCATTATGCTATGAAAGTTTGGGGGAATTATAGCATATCTCCCCCTTGGGATACTATGCCCCTTGAAGAATTTTGACTTTACTAAGATATTGAAGAAAAACTGAAGTGATGCACAAGGTACCTAGGAACTGAATCATGACTGATTATCTGAGATCTAAATATGAAGCATAATATATGAACTAAGTTGAGTTTGCATCTACATGATTGGTTCATATTAGAATAGTTTTATTCATGACATTTTTGATAGTGCGAATAGATGGAAAGATGGGAAACCAAACTCTATGAACTTATCTAACTGACTGCTAGTCTAAAGTAGACTAAAGTACTAGCTATTTAAACTAATTCTCTACTGACTGAATCATCTAATCTACTGACTAGTTAATGGTTAGGTACGGAGCATGTGAGATTGAACGGTACTTAGTCTGAATAACTGGGCTGAGGATATGGAGTTTTCTTATCAACATAACAAAGGGACTAACTGAGTAACGTGAGATAGCTTAGCGTGATTTTGTGCACTACTGAATTATCCGAGGACGCAAGGCTAGGCGGATAACATGATTCAGAAATATTCTATAAGATAAGGTACTAAAATACTGATGACATATAGGACTGATAACTACATGTTATGGTCAAGCAACACCTGAATATAGACTGTGGTACTGATCTTATATCTAAACTAACGCTAACGCTATATCTAAGACTATAGTAGAAACTATAACTTACTCTGTAATTGGGACTCATACAGAACTGAATGTTGGTTTTTTATAATTGAGGTTTAGACTGATATTGAGGTACTAAGAATGGATACTGATAACATCTTGTGTAAGATTGACATATACAAGGATTTGATGCTCAAACAAATACTATATCAAACTCAACACTCGAGTAAGGCCTGAGGAACAAAATATCAACATCATGGATTTATCAATAGATTTAAACTAAGTGTATACATGATGTAATATGAGCTTGACTGATCACTAGGAGTAGATCATGACTCACATGGACTGAACATATAGTAAAAGATGACATGAGTGCCTGAGTCATAAGTTGCAATGACCTAAGTCTGAAATTTCTTTGTTCATGGAACATGATTCCTCACACTAAACAAAATGAAACTCCTGAATCTGAAGAAATATGAACATGCAAATAAGGGATTTGTAACATACCAGTGATTTCATCAGGAGAACATTCATGATTCTATCAGGATTGAATTGTATAAAGTCCATTTAGGCGTTAACCATTGATAGTGCTGGAATTGGCACCCTGCTAATTTGGGTAACTGGACTACGCTAAAAAATGACTATGCTGACTTCGAGGACCAGGTTTAGGACAATCTCAGACCTTGTGACCTAACTCACCACATCCTAAACACACACCACTATTGGCTCTACATACACCCTTATGATGCTTACCACACTCTTTGTAAAATGGATGAGTAAGAAACCTTTTCTCATTATACCGGGCCTTGGAGCCTGATTCCCTATCGCTACGATCATTTCTGAACTTCAGTACTAGTGCACTAGCTGAAGAGTGAACTGGGGTTGAACATTTTTGACACAGCTAAAAACAATTACCACCCTGACTGAGCAAAACTATAACTACCTGTTCTGGCTCTCTTATTTTCTCTCTCCTTCTTCTTAAGCTTTTTCTCCTCCATATATTAGACATAGATCATAAGCCTATATATGTCCATATCTCTAAGCAACATCGTAGTCTTGCACTCCTTAACTACTCTACCTGATATCGCTGATACAAACTTACTCATTCTGGATCTACTGTCTGCTACTATATGGGGAGAGTACATGGCTAACTGAATGAACTTAAGGGAGTATTCTTTTATGCTCATGGAACCTTTTCTAAGATTGATGAACTCTAAAACTTTGGCTTATTTCTACTCTAGGGAAAGGAATCTATCTAAAAAGGTTATAGTAAACTCTTCCCACTCTATGGTCTCTGTCTCTGTACCCCTGTCTACCTTCCACTATTTATACCACGTATGGGCTATATCTTGTAGATCATAAGTGGATAACTCTACGCTCTCATTAGAAGTCACTCCAATGATGTTTGTGACTTTCTAAACTTGGTCGAGAAACTTCTATGGATCCTCTTCGGACTTCGAACCAATGAATAAGGGAGGATTTACATGGGTGAAGTCCCAAATCCTGGCTGCAGCAATATTGGCAACTGGGTTGACCGAAGCAGCAGTTGGTTGTTCATTCTGAGTTGCGACTGAACTAGCTAGAGTAGTGAATGCAGTCCTGAATCTACATGAGAAACATGTTCATCCAGAGAATCTATCTTAATGGGCTGAGGTGTTGACTGATTTTTAGTTCCCCTTTCATTAGCCCTTTTGAGAGGTATATTCTATAAATGGAAAGAACAAATAGATTAGAATAAGAGTTCAACAGGAGCTCATGCTTACTGGCACGACATGAATACTGAAAGAAGGGAAACGTTTCCTAAAATATCTCAAAGCCTCCTACACATAAGTGTGGTTCACAACACACCCAAGTACAAGACTCTACTAGATGCAACTTTCAGACTTCCTAGGATACTATTGAACCATAATCTCTGATACAAAGTTTGTAACACCTCAAATTTGGTACCCAGAGTGCTATATGATGCTCATGACCCCGAAGGACCACAAGCTAACCCATGACAGATAGTTGTACCTGTATACTGCAAAATATATGGCATATATATGTATGCATACATCGTAAAATATGGAATAGAAGCTGTAAGGCCATAAGGTTCAAAACTAAGTAAACATCTAATAAAATAATATCTGAAAAATGGTACAATCAATACCCAAAGGAATCTGAAATAACTGTTTGACAAGCTATTGTCTGAAGGCCTCAAAATTGTCAGAATAAGGAGTTGATGGGACATATCCCCAACTAAAACCATCCAGTGAAATAAATAAGTACTGAATGATTGATATAATCAAATAATAACATCCTCAAATTATGAGGACTCTCTGCAAACTGACTGCTAATATTTGGAATCTACTGATTCTCTGGAGCTCGTCTCTTTGAACCTCTGGTATATGACACCAGAGCGTAAATTCATCAGTACATTAAATGTACTGGAATGCAAGCGAAGTAAGCTAAATACAAGGGGTTCATATGCATGAACAATACTAATTGACTGACTAACATGAACGTGAGAATACATGCATTCATACATAATTAAATCTAACATCATGATAGAACTGAATAGTTAGTTCTGACTAATGAGTCTACAAATGATGTGGATTTAATGATATCTAAGTATGTGAATACTTGGATACTGAATAATTGAGTCTATTAATAATTATATCTGGGTCATTAATAAGTGAGAAATTCATACTGCATTACTGAATACTGTGGTACTTATACTATGTTACTGATATATATGAGTAACTATTTTTTACATTTCTAATTTAAGAAGAACTGGTCTGGTTGATTGTATCTGATAGTCCTGTAGCTGAATACTGATAAGATGAGTTCTAATAACTGATATAATTGATAATAAGAGTGACTGTATCTGAAAGTCCTAAATCTGATGGAACTAACTGAGTTTTGTACTATATCTGAGTTAATTGAATTAGACAGTCTATATTCTGATGAACTATCTGAGTTCTATTACTGAGACTAAGAATGAGAAAGGTAATCATCTAATCAACATGCCCTAGAACTTAACTAGTGGGGTGAAACGAGTAATCCCATCTAGAAGGGTATTAATACCATGCTATGGGTAAAGACAAACTATGAGTATACCCACACTGATAAGGAGCTCTTCCGTTAACCCCTCCTAATAGAAAACTCAAATAATATTTTTAGATCCCTAAATGCATAGGGTTTATCTCTCCCTACGGCTACATATTTCTAAAACGCAGGGATTGCAACTAAGGATTGGACTATCTACTGGCTAACAGTGTGTATCCACATCCCTGGGTTCACTCGATACTGAATCCTACTCCCAACTGAATAGACACTAAATTGATTAACTGAACTGATTAATTGAACAGAACAAATACTGATAGTATTGCTTAGTTGAGCTGAGTTAAGTTCGCTAAGTTTCGTTGACTGATGGAATACCACTGAGATCTAAGGACTGACTGAGAGTACTAAAGTTACTGAGATTATTTACAATGATGAAGTTTCCAAGATTATGAGTACTTAGATTATTAAGATTATTAAACTACTGGGATTACTGAGATTTTTGAGATTTCTGGGTTTTCCTAAGTCACATGACTGACTGAGTTGTATTGACCATGGCTTGATTGAGAGTATCATGAAAACATGACATAGATCTAGGCACACAGCTAAATTGTCGGGTACAAGTACCCCCAAGACTCAGTAGAATGAAACTAAAAAGACATTATACTTCTAAAACATATAAACAATCTCAGAAATTAATAATACAATAGTTGGGATTATTTCATGAAGCACTTGATTGTCATAGTCTTATACATGGATAAGGGAACAAATAATTATGGCTTAATGACATACTTCTAACATCATGAACACTTTATCAAGCATGCATAATGCATAATCAATTATAAGGGAGTCATATTGAAAATGAGTAATTGGCATGCATATATCATGTATACCATAATTGAGTCATTATTCATGATTTCTACTATACTAGGCATTTCATCAAACACCTTGCATGCTCAAGTTAGGGAATAAGTATGATCATTAATTAAATACAATATGATTTCACCATTTAACTCCATTGCATGGATTTCAACCCTATACTAACATGGTTTCATGAAAACATGGTAAAGATTCAATCTTTGTAGTCATACAACCATAACAACATGAACATAATCAATTCACCACATAAATATCATGATATAAAATTTAAAATAGGATTCTTGGGCTTCATGGATGTAAGTGATCCATGAATGAACACTATGCATACCTTCTCTTGTGATTCTACAAAGATTGACGGAGATATTCTTGAAATTTAATGGTGAATTCCCTTTGAATTGAAACTTTTATGAAAACCCTAGGGCTTGTTCTTAAGAGAAATTGTGAAAAGAGAGTATAATTTTGTCTTTTTGAGCCCTAATCTCGTGTTTTTGATATATATTGGTGTTGGAAAATGACCAAATTAACTCCCATGACATGGAAGTATAATACTGAAAACTGGGTACAAAGGCTACACAAAGGGCGGTGCCTTTGGTAGAGCCTTTTATAACCTGCGCAACACTTTTGGTAGCGCCTTGTGGAACCTGGGCGGCGCCATTGGTGTTGAATTGCCCACAAAGTCTATACCATGGGCGGCGGCCCTTCATAGTCTTTGGCTACTGGTTTAAAATCTAAACGAGACATAAACAGATTCTGAAAATTCCAAAACTCACCCAGAATGTACCATTGACTTGCCCTATTACAACGCAACTTAAAAATCACAAAACGGAAGTCGGGAAGGTTGTCAAATAAATCCCCGAAGTTAAGATGCTTAAAATTAGATTAAGTGTTCAACACTTATCAAAATTTTCAAAGTGTTGGATCTTTTAAAGAGCTCAAGGAGCTAAACGAGCTGAATTCAAATGCAATATTTTGCGGGGTCTTACATAACTACACCATTGGGATGCGCCCCATGTGAGTTCCATATGCTCAAGCATGTGCCTATTGGGCCTCTATGTTTTTGTATTTCCTAAATGGGTCTCTTTTGGGCCCATATGATGTAATAACTTAGACTAGATTATAAATAAGACTTCTCTTTCATTTAGTAGGTAGTTGTTAATGAATTATGAATATGAACACATGTGAGAGTGTGAGGCAAATGTGGATTTTCTTGTGATGGTACTTTGTTTTGAAATGTAGGTTTCTTGGGAAACAGTTCATTTGAGGTCGTACGATTTAGTTTCTTTGTTTTGTATATTTATCGAGGGTTTAGGGTTTGATATACCCTTTATTTGCTTTCAATTCCTTTCATTGTGTCAATCTTACTACCTTTTCATTCTATATTTATCTTCGTATTCGTATCTTAGTTGTAGAATATTTCCATAGAGAGTTTGTGTATCATTTTGTATCAGATCAAAGATTGATTTTTCTATGAAGTCAATCTTACATTTGTTATCTTGAAAATCCACAAAAAGAGAAGTGTCAAAATTAAAATTCCCCAAAAAGTATATTTCACGTTTTTATCCCTTGATAAAAAACTTAAGCTTTTTATTTTTTATTTTTATTTTATTTCTAGTGTTAGATTTGTGTTCTCTAACACTATAGGAGTCTAGGGTTCAAATTTGAGCTTAGTCGGAGTCAAATTGAGTGAGATACCATTGTTAAGAGCTTAATCTTGAAGAAAATGATAGAGAAACAAAAATCTGAAAAAATTGGTTGTGAATTTGGACAAAATTACGTGAGTAATGTGTTTGTGCGGTTGAAAAGAGCCCCGGGTCGAAATTTCATTGCATTCTGATCATCGGTTCAAGAGTTAGAGGTTTTTGAAGTTTTGGTGTTCGTGAGCGTTCTTGAGGAAAATTCAAATCTTCAGCTTGAATTCTTATAAAAAGCTATTGTTTGATTGCAAATTAGGGAATAAAAGTTCTTAAAAGGTATTTGTAAAAAATAATCTAAGAAGATCCTAAGGATATTCCACAAGAGAGTACAAAGGGGGACCATTTGGAGGGCATTTTTGGACATTGAAGGACAAAGGGGCGGACAACTTGTGCTTGAGGTGCACCCAACCTGTGCCCAAGCTATGGCCACACCCCAAATGCGGCTCAAGGTAGTATCCAAGGGTTTAATCTGAATCCCAAATACTCCCCACCTACTGCAGCAGCCCCAACGCAACCCACCAATATAGATCACTCTAATTCAATGCAAGACAGGCCCAAACGCACCTCAAACGCATTTCAACACTCCTCGAACATCAATTCAACTTCTAAAATACATATCAACACATTAAAAACTTCATTTCTGAAGTTTTGATTCTTAGATTTAATTTCTTGATTATTAATTCTCTTCTTTGATTCTTAAACTACTCATCTACTAGTAACTCATCTACTAACTTGATTGATTAGTTCTTGAGTTCTTTCTTTTGTTGTCCTACTTTTCTTTTAATATTTTCTCTTTGGAATTCTTTATTAGTTCTTGACTCAATTCCGTACATATTTTTCTCTTTGAGTCATTTCAAACAAAGATCTATTCTGACCTCAAGCCATAATTGGTACCAAGCAATCTCATTGGAGTACAAACATGCTATCAATACTTGTGAAGCCAATTGAGTGACAAACAATGGTGTGAACTTTGAGATCTTATGAGGTTGATTTCCTAACCTTTAACTTGTTTGTTGTTTTGTTTTGTTTTAGCATTTATTTTGTTAGGTTCAATGGCATCGAAAGAAGATAATCCATGTTCTTCGGGAGGGATAAATTTGTAGGCTATAATGGTGGTTACATTGAGTGGGAAACAAGATGTTAATGCTATAGATAGCCAATTAGGATCTCTTGAAATGAGTGCGACAAATATGGATTGTAGGATGGGTAACACGGAGAGTTATATCTCAAGGAGGATGGACACTGTGGAAGTTCATCTAGACTTCACCCACTTAACTCGTCAAAGCTACCATGCCACTTCTAGTGGTCATTCTCTTAACACCTCTACTACTATAACTCCGAAAACACTTCACCAAATGCTCAATCCACCTAGGAAAGTACATGAAACCATCATGCAAAACACTACTTACCCAAATAACCAAAATCCTATCCATCCACTACAACCTCCATTCAATTAAGCCCATAAAGAATCTCTACAAAACTGTGAACCCTATTTCCAAATACCCTAAAAACTACCTAAAACCCCACTTAACAAAAACCAACCACCTCAAATCTTCGATAAACAAAATCAACCAATCCAAATTAAGGATGAGGTAGGTGAGGAACCCTATGGAAGAGTTAAAGAGTTGGATGAAGTGGCTCTCTTTACAGAATTTGTATGAACTAGAAGAGAAGCTCACAGGGGAGGGAATAAAGGATGAGGAGAAAGATTTGGTCTTGTTCCACGTGGAAGAGGAAACTTGTGAAACCATTCGCAATTTCAAGAAGATCATCAATGGGATCAAGAAGGTAATATGGGTCGAGACACGGGTCTTAACTCAATCAATATCACTCTTTCTACCTTTAAAGTAACTAGTGGTTCATCTATCTACCTTCAGTATGAAATGCAATGCAATAGGATCTTCCAACTCAATAAGTTAACCAGACACAAGAAAATCTCCTACACAATTGCTCAACTTAAAAGGTATGCTTCTACTTGGTCGGAGACAAAAAAGGTAAAAAGAGAAAGAAATTGTAATCCCAACCTTCCGAATTTGGATGAATTAAAGGCACTCATCAGAGAGAGGTATGTTACAGAAAGGTTAAAGCAATAGCAATTAACAATACTCTACAATGTGAGACAAGGAGGCAGTAATGTGGACGACTATAATGAGGAATTTCAAAACTTGATCCTTCATCTTGAGATTGTCAAACTCCTAAATCCTTGTATGGCTTAGTTCAAAGGTGGTTTAGATTATGAATTTTCTTTCAACTAGTTGTCCCTAAGTTAAATAAAATAAAAGATATTGTTGAGGCGACCATTGATGTTGAAAGGTACAACAATGCCAAGAATTCCATCAATAAAGGTTACAATTATTCTAATTCCTCAGGATAGAACAAGCACAAAGATTTCAACAAGTCCTTAGAGAAGAAGCCGTTGACAAGGCAATCCAAACATATCCATCAAGAAATGAAGGTAATCCATCATCTAATCCCAATTCTAAGGGTATATATTTCTTTAAAAGTTGGGGTCATAAGGCTAATGAATGTCCTAACCAATGAAACATAGAATTAGTGAAGGGTGAACCTTACTTTTTTGGGTATAAGGTGACCAAAAATGAGAGTGGTGAGGAAATCCCTCAAGAGGATAATTACCTTAGAAGTAAAGGAAAATTAGCAGAATTCGGAGGGTACTTTAGTGTACCTTTTTGATTGATGATGAAAGTTCCTAATGAAGATTTTTGGCCTAAAGAAGTAAAGGTGTGGAATATTAACCTCATGATGGGGAGGGATATGAACTGTGAAGATGAGGAGTTTTGGGATCGAGAATGATATCTTAGTGAAAAACCTAAGCGCTTGTTATTCACTACATTTGGTACTAGCATTGTTCCAACTTCTAAGTTGATGCATAAGAGAATAAGTCTATATGGTGAAAGTTCATATGGTAAGAGAGAAAGCTAAAGTATTTTCTACAAAGGTATGTACCTACCCGCTCTTATTTATATCTTCCCTTGGAATCATGATGACATTTACCCTACAGTAGACAATTTATAAAGATATTTGACTTAAAATCCTACCTGGATAGTGTTGATGTCTCAAAATTCTACCTGGATAGTGTTGATGTCTCATAGAATGACATGAATATGCATAAAATTTATGGCTCTTTCTTGGAAGGATGTTCAAGTGAAAGAGATATGAGGTGCTTAAGTTGTTTGTTCTTACCATCATATGATCTTGTTCTTGGTAGCACCTTATGTAATCATAACTCATGTTATTCAATTTTCTTCATTTATGAGCATAACCATGTTGGTGCTAAATATATCTTATGTGTAAACATGGTTTCTTATGAATGGAAGGGTAATCTACACCCTAATGACTCCTTGATTCCACCCTTAGTTATTCAAACATGAGATATTTGTTTAGTAACATTGTTAATGGATCTAACATAGGAGAATATGTTGATGCTTATAATAGACAACTTCTTTGCACTTTAAATGTTCACATCTCTTCTATTGTCTTGAAGGATTTTTGGTTATATGTTAAATAGGTATCTCCTTGGAAAGGATGTTTTTATTTTAACCCATGTGCTAACCCACGTTCCTTGATGATACAATCCAAATGGCCTTAGGATTTCTAGAGAGGATTATTACGTGAAAAGAGACACATGATGACTTCTTTATTACTATCAAAAGGCATTCACTGTGTGATTATGATGATTAAGCAGGCTTAAGAGAAGTTAGAGAGGCCAAGAGAAGTCAAAATGGGGCTAGAAAGCCCCCGAAAGTGGACATGCGCCCCATCCACTTTATAGATGAGCCCAACCCTCCCTAGATCCAGTAAAGTAGGTCAAAAAATCTCACTACACTCTAGATATGCACCCTATGTGTGCCCCATTTGCTCAAGCATGTGCCTAATGGGCTTCTATGTGTTTGTCTTTCCTAAATAGGTTACTTTTGGGCCCAATGATATAATAACTTTGACTAGATTATAAATAGGACTTCTTTTTCATTTAGTAGGTATTTACTGATGAATTATTAATATGAGCACTTGTGAGAGTGTGAGTCAAGCATGGGTTCACTTATTTTGATTTTTTTTTATAGAAACATGGGTTTTCTTGGGAATCAATTCTCTTGAGGTCTACGTATGATTTAGGTACTTTGTTTGGAATATTGATTTCGGTTTTATTCTTTGATATACCCTTTATTTTCTTTCAATTCCTTTCATTGTGTCTATCTTACTACCTTTCCATTCTATCTTTATCTTTTTATTCATATCTTAGTTGTAAATTTTTATTTCATAGTTAGTTCGTGTATCATCTACCCAAACTGTAAAATCTGTTAGTTGAACAAAGATTCTGAATTTGGTTTTCTAATGAGAGTAGTGTTGTCCATTAAAGTATGGGGCCTATTGAATGAATGGCCATCTAGAAATAGTGCTCTAGGAATCTGATAATTAGCCATTTGTTGATCTTTTTTCACATGCGTTTAAGTAGTATTTCTGCGAGACCTACTTTGATACTAATTGATAATCAAAAGGGGGTCAATTAAATGTTTAAAACTTCCAATTGACTTTAGCTATTGGTTAGTCAACTTTCATGCACATAGATGTTAGTATAAAATTTCTAACTAAAGAATATAAAAGGTAAGAAGTAAAATAAAAGACACACTAAGATTTATCATGGTTCAAAACACCCTTGTAGTGCCTACTTGTATTCTCCCTGGGTTACAAGACTTTCCCTTTAGTGAAAATTTAATGATTACAAAATATTTGTTTAAGATCTTTATAGATTTGCTTCTGTAAGAGAGGTAGTGGCCTCTACTTGTTTAGCTCCTAGTTTCTTCTCCCATTTATGTTAACTATTACTCGTTCCAATGAATTGTATAAGGATAATGAAGTAACTACAATATTTCACAAGTGAATATGTACAATAAACTAGGCTACTATAGTCTATTTATACAAATTCAAATATGGTGACCGTTGATGCTAAAACATGTTAAGAATATTGACCAATATTCTGTCGCCATTATAAATTTGATTTAAAGTTGTTGCATTTAATAGCCTTAAATATACACTTGCCATATATAATTGATTTCCCTTGAATATGGAATTATAATTTCCTTCTTTTAATTTCATGCTCAATCATAGAGGGAAACCCAAGGGATTTGCGAGGTCATTTAGGTTGAATTTGAAAAACTTAGATGACTTTATATCTCTGTATTAGATACGACTATATTTCCTTTGTTAAAAATATGCACCATCGAGATTTTCTCCTTCTTCATTCCGATTTGATTGATTCTTTCCTTTTTATAAAGGAGCTTTTCATTATGATTGAGTTCTTCTATGAATATCCTACAAGTAAATAGAAGTTAGTCTGTGTCATTATTAAGACTATATTTCTCGGCTAACATCTTTTACTCAGGCATTTTGTTAGTATAGCTTTTGTTTGTTGCTTAAGGACAAGCATATGTTCTAAGTTGAGGGTTGGTGTGTTGAGATTTTACAACTCATTCTATGCTTAAAACATTGAATTTTTGTATGTTCTAAATTATAGATATGATGTGAATTTTGGTATATGCGTAGGAAAATGGGGTTTGGAACAAAAATAAAAGAATTTGATGTAACATACCTAAGTATGAACTCATGGAAGCACAATATGAATCGTAGTATTGGAATATGGGTTATACTATAAATGTGAAAGTTATAGAGAAGGCATGAAAGGAAAAGGAATACAACAAGCTATTGTAACATTCGAGGACCAGAGAATTATTCATACTATTAAGGCGTACAATGAGGTCTTCATTGTTCAACTTGACTGGATTCTCTAGAGACCTTCTATGACTCGTGAATCATTGTATGAGTCATATTATCAAGTCATAGAAAGTGGTCTATAAGCTTATAAATTGAAGTACAAAACCATAATCCTAGTCTATGAGATGTAGTTTATTTTTCGTGAAATGACTCATAATAAATTGGAAAAAATTGGCAAAAGTTGAGGATTACGAGTCATGATCTTAAGACAACAAGTCATATCCTATAATATGACTCGTGAACTATTGTCGACTATGATTTTCTAGATGATTTAGGATAGTTTTTGTTTTGTCTACAAATACTTCCCTTATATTTTAATATATATTTTACTCTACCAAAACTTTGTTATTTATTGAATTTCTTGATAACAACAACACTCTTAGTTTATGAGGAACAACAACCATTAATTCTCATTACTGATTGTTCTTTGACAATTCAAGATTCTAAATTTTTTACATTCAATTCGTAAGTTCATATTTAGGATTTTTTGAAAAATTTTGATTGTGATCTTGCAAGATAAGTAGCTAAATGTCATAACTAGGATTGTGGAAACCATATTTGATTAACAAAGTAGGTTAAAAGTACTTAGCAATTCATGAATGGTGTTAATGCATGTAATTTTCTTGTCTTTGTATTTGATTACCATTTAATGGTTGTGAATGTTAGAACTCGCTTTATTTCTTACTTAGTTGACCAAAGTGGTTAAAAATAGAGAAATAGATTAACAATGGATATTTTAGGGTACCAATCCTAGTCTAATAACTTGAGCCCTATACATGGATAGATAAATTGATATTAATGGTAAGGGTTTATATACAAACACTCATATATCTAATCGATGCTTAAGTGATATTTATCTAGTAGGGGACAAAAGTCAATTTATTGAACCTAACTAACAAGTTTTGCATGCTAAGCACTTGGATAGATCACAAGTGCTCTACAGTTTCTATGTTAAGAAGTAATGGAAAATGCAATCCTAATCCATTTCCATTGATTGTTATAACCACATTTTCATACTCAGTAACTTTGTAATAGAAAGATTCTAAACATTTACGTGTTACTTCAAAGCCCCACTTTAGAAGATAACAAATTAATAGTTTAAATAATCGCATGGACCTAACTTTTTATCCATATTCCGTATGGGATCAACTTCAACCTAGTTGGGTTTGATATTTGATTCAATTACCACTTTATACATTATTTCAAGGCTTAGTTTGGTGGCATAAATGAATGATAACTATTATGATACACTAACATCACAAAGGCTTATGTTGGTCCCACTAACCCCTAAAGTCGATAACATAGGGATGAAGAAAGTCTTCGAGAACATAAATAGTCAACTTAGACTTACAACTAGTCTGAAGGTGAAAAGTTGTTATGAACTCAAGTACCAAAATCCCTCAAAATTAACACCCAAAAGGATAGTGTCAACTGAGTTCCATGTTTAGAATTAAAATAAATCGACATCCCATGCAAATCATCTCATGGATGTAGATTTTACACGAATACAGGCTATCTCATGCTTCTATAGTATCTATAACATTAATTATTGCAAAGAAGATTAAGATACATGCATATATTAGAGAATAGATGAATAGCACACTTCTTCTATGTAGCTAATCCACTAGGGTTCCCATAACCCTAGTCAAGAGGATTAGCCACTCATGTTTATGCAAGAAACTATGATTATCAATGAAGAACACATGTAATTAATTGCACAAGGATAAGATGAATAAACTCCAAAGTCTTGAATTGAATAAAAACTCAAAATCTCAAGAATAATTGTAAAAGTATGTAAACTATTGTAAGAATGCGTAACCTAATAAAAGCTAAACTCTAGGGTAGTTATAGTATCTCAAAATAAGATAGATATACTAATAAAAATGGAAAGGTAAAGTTATGTCGGTACTCGGTACGACTTAGTCTACAACTCGTACCATCATCATATGAGCTACCCTTCCCTCTTGTATCCATTAAGTGTCTAATCTCCCAAGGCTTCAAATTTATATTCAACATACAACTTCTTCTTACGAGTCATACATATACATACTACTCTTGTCCTTTACTCGTGTCCACCTAGGAATTTTGTCTTTTCTAGCTTTGAACACTAGTTTGTATATAGCTTCCCTATATGAGTATTACTCATACTTTCCACTTGTATATTTCTGAGACTTCAACTTTGGATGGTAGCTATAGATTCTATTGTGCTTATGACTTATACAACTCGTATCTGTTCTTATGACTTGAGTGCTTCAGTTGTATTTTCCGTATACTTAGCTTTTTAATTTGGCTTTAGGTTTTGTTGTGTATATAATTCAGCATATAAGTCGTATCGAGTGTTGAAGACTCAAGAGTTAACTAGTATCTTGATCAATTATGTTTTTTTTACTGGTATTTTTCTTCCCTTTTAGTTCCAACACTATAATAGACTTATTTTACATGCAATATATACAAAAGTTCATCGTATCTAACAAAATATCCTAAGTTCATGCATAAATTCACTGTTTTAAGCATCAAAAGTGTCGTTCATCCACAAGTCATGGGAAGCCCGGTGGTGCTTCCACAACACATCAATACCCTAAATCTCCTCAGGCAAACAAAATTGGAAACTATTTTCTAGCACAGCATCAATGCTTAAACAAGAAGAACTTAAGCTACCCTTGGCAGTGATTTTGAACTCAATTTCAATTTTGTTATTCCCCTTCTAGTTTTAACTTTTAAGGACTCAAACTGCATATAACTTATTAGCACACAGAGAGACATGATGGAATCCGATGATGGCATTACATTAACAATATACAACTAGCATAGACATAAATTACATTCACCAAACAATCTAGCAACCTGGCAATATAACCCATGTTCACTCACTGTCAATGAAATCCCATTCACTCTCCATATGAATAAATTAATATATTTAAGAATATAACAAATGACTCTCTCGCTCACAATGAAGTATCATTGATGTATACAGAATACCATAGGCTTGCATTTATGCTCTATTCCTAAGCTTTTAGACAGTCACTGTAGGATCACTATAGGACTTTATTCGACTTGTAATTCTTCTTTTTTTCCTCCATTTTAATTCTAAGCACATTCAGTTTGGACCAAGTATGGTTATCACACTTTATTTTTCTTTTCTTTCTCTTGCTTTTAATTGCAACTTTTCTTTTTCTATTATTCTCCACCACAACTGTCTAAGTTTAAAATATTTTTCTTCTACACACTTTCTTTATAATTAATTTCTCCTACACACCTCTATAATTGACACCCTTAACTAAGGCAATTTGCCTGAGTTGAGGTACAAAGTGTCCAGAGAGGTCCAGGGCCAAAAAAAGATCATTATGAGGAAAATGGGATGGTGAAATTTGTGTAAACAACAAAATTGGTCAATCCAGGCTCAAATATTTGGATCGAAGAGGTTCATACATTTTGTTAGGGAATTTAGGCTCAGGTGGACTCCTACAAAAATGGCCTATGATCATCTCCTACTTAACTATCCTAGAACTAGTTAAAGAAATTGGGAAACTTCTAGATGTTGACACATTGGGAACTCAATATACCTCACACGCACTTGAACAGGTTTACATTGCTCAGTACTAGCTATCCATTTATGTAACTTTTTATCACTAATTGTTTTATCCCTAATCCTAATGCCATTTCCTGATTCTCAACAGTCTCGCACATATATACATATCACACAGTTAACAAATTTTTAGAGGGGTGAATTTTTCAACACGATTTCATTTAACATTGATTCCCAGCATAATTATTTCAAATTAGCAATATTTCTAAATCCACAAATCAATCCAAATCACAATTTCATTACAAATGAATTTTTCAAATTTCTTAACCTTCAAAATCAAATTAATCTGCTGCCATAATGGTTGATTTTCTCCCTATATTAACTGTCATCACCAAACCTGCAAGTCATAACAGACATTCAACTATTTGTACTTTTCAGCTACTCTCAGATATTCAGAATCAGATATACTACCCCCAGCCTAAACTAAAAATAATTTCAGTGCCCTCAGTGCTACGAAATATAGAGTAAGGATAAAAGGTCATAACTAGGCGATCAAGGTGCCAACTCACCAGCATCACCACGCGGGCCCTCAAATTGGATCCCACTCTTCTCAGTTGTTGTCCCATCCACCAGGACTGGATCAGCAACAATAGTAGGGTAACAACACCGTCCACCTCAGCAACAATAGCAGGTGGTCTTGAACCACTGGCTCCAGCAGCCATCTCATGGAATCATGTCTCCCTATCCCGCTCATCCTGAATGCTATCAGCTCTGGCCTTCTTCTTAGCTTTCTTTTTTTATTTTCTCGTTTTCTTTCTCCCTTTTCTCTCCTCTTTAGTCTATTCATCTAGCCAATGTACTGGCTTAGGGATCTCCCAAATGTTCATCACATAAACTATAGGAATTACTATCACAACTACACTCTAAAACAATAGGTCTACCATATAATTCTATGACCATTCTCTTAATTTCTGCAACCTCGGATCTAATCTCAGCAACATTGGTCATCTTCCCACAACTCAATTGTCGAGTAATCCTCGACTCAAAGGCATCCAAGAACCCTTAGACCCATCTATATTTGATCGCAAACTGTATGTCAAGCAAAGGTTTCACGCCCTCTTCCATATGTCCAACCTTAGCCTCAAGTGTGGCTAGTTTGGTCATGACCTCAGTCCAAAGTTCCAATGAAATCATCATAAGTCCAAAAGGCATACCTCGTGGCCTGGGTAGAATAGACTATACTGGTGGTGGGGCACTAAAAGTACCTGTTGCATCTGTATGTGAAGTCTCTGTCTGTACTCCTACCTCATTAGCCTTAACAGTATCAGTTGGTCTGCCCTACAGGAGCATAGCTGACATTAAATCCGTTGCCTTGCTTGCCTACCGAGCTAAAAGGTTGACTGTATCATTAATAAGGACCCAATCAGTTGTTTTAGTGGCCTATAATATCTCATCAAAACTAGGTTGTAGCCAGACATATTCTTGTGATCATACAGGGGTAATCCAACAATAACTTCTGACCTCCTACAGCTCAGTCTCCCAACTCCCGATCTAGGAACTCTACTACATAAAAATCATAACTGCTATAAATCAAAATATCATGGCTGCCCAAACCGAGCTCAGTACATTATCTCTTATAGTTAGAAAAAGCTGGTGTCGGGCCAATGTCCACCATGCCTTACCCTTGAAGTTGAGAGGTATGCTTCTCAATCTTCTACAAGACCACCCCAAGGCCTCCTACTACCCAAACTTCATTCTGGACATTCAAAGCTATATGATCCGCAATCAACCTAAATAGAACCATCTTATCCTTTAAACCCTGTATCCTTCGAGTAATCGTTCTCATCTCTTTCATCCGGTAATCCATTTTCTTAGTGTTTGCCAGAGCCTGATAATCTGGTCCATATAAGAATCTCCCAATAATACATGGGTAAATGTCCACTTGTACTTTGAAAATAGTGAGTGAAGGGATTGGATCACCACCTTTCCATAACTACCTTTGTGGATATAGTCTTTGAATTTTACCCTTGTACGCAGAATAAAATTCTCAAACAAACACCTTACTATATTTGTCGGGTTCCATCATCATCCATTATAAACCGTATTATAAGAAGTGTTACTCTAATTTGGGCAACTCTATTATCCCAGTAGTCATAGACCTTCGCCCCAGATATAGCACCCTTTTAATCTTGCCACCCAGAAATCTGACTAGCCTATTCTTGAATGTCTCCTACATATCGGGGTACCCCTACCATTCAATGGTGGTTACCAATTAAGTGGTAAGTACAGTAGGTGTCCTGTATAATAATAAGGGTAGCTTCGGCCTCTACTGTACTTTAGTCCTTCTTAGAACCGACTTCTTATGAACTGGATTCAGCATCATCATCAACATTAGCAAGTTGTGATGTGTGAGAAGGAAAGACAATTAGATTTTTTCTCCTCGGGCCCCGTGGAGGTTATTTCTCTGGGGGTACGACCTTATTCCCCTTTGCTTTTTATGATTTTTTCCCTTTGAGGAGTCTTCATAAAGCTCACCGCTAGTCTCGAATAATACATAAAACTTAGACCTATTAGACTTTGAGTTAGTAATTGATGCCTGCTTATCATTTTTCTCACTACATGCTTAGAGGAGGATGCATTTTTAGGAGGCATGGTTCCTGCAAATATACCAGCATTAGTAAGGAATTCAAGAAATAAAAACAAAAATTTGAAAATAACGTTCAGTGTGCATGTTCTGATCAAGGTACGAGTGAGGGGTAGTGGTCATGTTAAATGGGTACGAATCGTATGAATGAATCATATGTTACACAGTGTATGATTAATTATTCACTGGTTAGCTTATGACTACTCCTATCTAGTCATACCGGTAAGGTACGACTCATTATCAGCAGTGATAATCTGATCAGAAATGTTTAATAAACTTTTATTACTTCCCAAGTCAGTAGACTCTAAGTGTAAGCGTCGTATGGTTTGTATACAACTTGTATGGATGAGTTGTATCTATTCTAGATCCTTGAACTTGTTAGAATTCCATGTTAAAAGTGGGTATGAGTCCCATTACGACCCTGTACCAGTGGCTACGAGTTGTAAGGATTTTTGTATCCACTACAATATAGAAGTCTAACCTTAAAGTTTTACTCCAAATTATATTTCCTAGTCTACCCCCAACTTTTTGCATTAATATCACATAAATTTAAGCACATAAACATACCAAATACCAACATCTAAAACCTAATTCATCCCTCAATTTCATTGTCAACAAATACCAAATAATTAGGGTTCCATAATGCAATAATTATGCGGTTTTAACTTAAACAGATGTTACAACTTCTGACAAAACATTTTGCATTTTTTTATCAGGAAAATTATGTGTTTTCAAGCAACTAAAGTTGTATTTAATGGTGGATTTGAGTGATTTCAGATTCAAAAGTTAGCTGGAGCAGAAAACTCAGGAAAACAATAGAAAAAGATCACTGATGGCATAAATGGTGGACCTCCAGTCATGCGACGAACCACTGGGAGGATCGTCCAAGCAAAATAGAAGGTTCAAGGTTGAAGACCCATACAACGGTCTAAGTAGTGGACCATCAAGCTTACGGTGGACTGCCAACTTGGTCATCAAGTTTAAATAGAATGCAGGACTTTAGACAACTTATCGATGGACTGTGCAATGGATCGTCAGGCCATCAACGATCTAGAAAAGTAGCCGTCAAGATTAAACAGAACTTTACATCCTGGGGCTCTCAGTGATGTTCTGTGTGATGGTCAAAGATAGAAAGGTTTGCAAAAACCAAGTGGCAGACCATCTATCTAGGTTGTAAGGGAAATAACCAATTGGAGATGAATTTGACATCAGTGATGTATTTTTAGATGAGGAAATATTGGTCGTTGGTATGGATAAAATACCTTGGTATGCTGATTTTAAAAACTATGTGGTGAGCGAGGTAATTCTATAGAATTTTTCTTTTCATCAAAGTAAGAGTTTCTCCATGATATGAGACATTTCTTCTGTCATCAGTCATATTTATTTCAATGATGTGCTGATAATATCATAAGGAGATGTGTTCCAGAAGTAGATATGTTGAGTATCTTGGAAGCATGTCATGCTTCACCGGTTAGAGGTCACAATGCAGGCGTCAATCTCTAAGCACCATAAAATGCCTTTGAAAAAATAATTGAGGTAGAATTCTTCGATGTCTGGTGCATCGAATTCATGGGGCATTTTGTGAGCTCATATGGGATGAAATACATTCTATTTACTATTGAACATGTCTCGAAATAAGTTGAAGACGTTGCTTTAGCTGACAATGAATGGAAGAGAATAGTTGTGTTCCTTAAAAGGAATATTTTTTCTCAATTTGGGGTGCCACGCACCATTATAATCGACAGTGGATCTCACTTTTGCAATCATTTGTTTCAGGTTGCCTTAGAAAACTATGGTGTTAAGCAACACAAGGTAGCGACTCCATACCACCCACAAACTAGTGGAAAAGTGGAGATTTTGAATAAAGAGATCAAAGCCATACTTGCTAAAACAGTAAATGCTAGCAGACAGGACTGGTCTAGGAAGCTTGATGACTCCTTATGGGTATACAAAATAACTTTCAAGACACCAATTGGCATGTCACCATAACAGTAGGTTTATGGCAAGGTATGTCATTTACAAGTTGAATTGGAGCATAAGGCATTGTGGGCACTTAGGAGGTTAAATTTGAACTACAACGAGGCAGTGTAGTTGAAATTAGGGCAGCTAAATGAGATTGATAACATCTCTCAGGGCGTATGAAAGAGCTGCTCTTTACAAGTAGAAGATGAAGAAGTACCATGTTCGGTGAATTGCAAAAAGAGATTTTTAAAAAGCTAATTGGGTGCTTCTCTTCAACTCTAGACTTAAGTTGTTCCCAGGTAAACTTAAATCAAAGTGGTTGGCTCTATTCCAAGTTAATCAATTTTACTCATCTAGAGTAGTTGAACATGCAAATAAAGATGGAAGTGTCTTCAAAGTGAATGGGCAGCGACTAAAGTTTTATGTCGATACAATGGACTCGATAAAATTTATACCTACTATACATCTCAATGAAGTCTGAATAATTCAGATAAATGCATCGTGCCGCAACATTAAATAAAGCGTTAGTGGGAGGCAACCTGCCAAGTGTTGTTTTAATTGTAATTAAAGTTTATTTTTTGTTTTTGTGCAATCTGATGTGTTTGTGAGTGTGCAGGACTGAAATTGCTAAAAGAGAAGAGTTTTTAAGGTTGAACGATGGTCGACAAGATAACTAATAGAACGTCAAGTTACCGACTGGCTGCCACTGTTAACTTCAAAACCAAGGTGAGAAGTTGAACATTCTACATAAGTCTTGACGGTTGAGTTGGCAGACCATCAATAAAGTGATAGACCGTCGGAAGAACCATTAAATTAAAGCTGAGATTTTGAGTTTCTACAATTGATTAGAGGACCGTTTCATCATTGATAGACCATTAGAGTAACCATCGCACTAAATCAGTGGCCCAACTTCTGGTAAGTTTTGATGACCAACATAGCAGACCATCAGGTTTGCCATCGCACTAAGCCTAATTTTAGGTCAGGTCGGGTTAAGTCGAAAGCCTATTTTCCCGTACTTGACCTAAAGGCTTTCAAAGATATAAAATAGGGTGGTTACATAAGTTGTAACCTCTTCAAATTCTATAACTCCCTCTGGATTCAAAGTATCTGAGGGAAGTTACTCCCTCTAGGACTCCCCATCTTCTTTCTTCTCCCCTATTTAAATAAGTCTCTTCCCCTCTTTTCTACTCATCATAATAAAAGAAGAAATCACAGGCTAAAGTATTACATAGTTTTTCTTTCTGAAGTGAAAGCAACTAAAGTTAAACTTCTTCATCATCAAGGCATCATAGCACGAAAACTCTTATTAACTAAAGGTGGTGGTCGGGAAAGAAGATGAGGCAAAACTCTAGGAGTGATGAGGCACTAGCCTTCAACACTCATCAAATAGATTGAACATTTCTTACACTCTCTCAATCTGAATAGGAGAGTAATAGTAGCACCAAAAATACTAGCTCGATCCCCAATGCGGCAAGGGTAGCCACATCTCGCCCTAACCCAGTTAGGCTGAAACTGAGGCGACCAATGTAGAGGCACAAACTAAAGCAGCCAATGTGGAGACTCATACTGAGGATGCCAACTTGATCAGGAATAACGATCCTCAAATTAGAGAAGCTGTTAGATGGTAACTAGATTGAGCACGGGAAAAATTTTATGAGGGGTTGGTACCAACAGCAAGTAGGCCAATCAAAAGGCCATTTGCTGAGGAGTATCAGATTGTAATGATGGAGTTGCATTACAATCCTGAGTTAGAGCATCCTTTTAATGAGTACGAATTGGCATAGATGAGCAAGCCACCAGATTATATAAGCTGAATCTGATAAGGGAGTTCTTTGCTAACTATTTGGTATTGCTAAAAAATGTTGTTCCAAAGGGCTTGAAGATTTTAGATCTGTCGAACAGGGATTCAGTGCCAGTCCGAGGAGTTACCATTGATATATCAGCCCAAACCATCAACAGAATACTATTTGGATCAGACTATCAAGTCCCACCTGCTATTTCATAACTCGAGTACCAACAGCATCATACATCTACCTAAAGATTTTTGTAGGGTGGATTTTTGACCGATGAGTGTAATCCTTCCTGGGCAACAAACCCACGTGAGCGCATAACGAAGTCTTTCCTTAGCTTTAGAGCTAAATTTTTGTTGGTTGTGCTTTGATTGGTACTTATGTCAACTAGAGGTAATGCTAATTATGATATTCATTGGGTTGTACTTATGGATAGTTTTCTTTCATGACTGAATATTAATTTCAGCCAGATCATTTATGAGAGATATTTGTTAGAGCACATAAGGTTGATAGCACTCTACCATTTCTTTACTTAATCAGGAAATTATGCAGGCAGGCAGGTGTGCCTCCGATTCATGGGGTGGATAATGAGATCTGTGCAACACATAAGCAAGACATTATGATGTCCAAAGATGACTCGAATTTTAAAATAAGGGTAACCAAACTTCCATCCTATCAAACATAGTCAGTAATAGCCCCAGACACTTTGATGATTCCAACAGGTCTACCGTTGCCAATTACCACTTATGTACCACCTAATTATGTGCCATAAAGTGTGTACGTAGGGTCAACATCTAAACCACCAATAAGTGGGGAAGAATTTGTAGAATATAGGTTGACGGATGAAAACTTTGCCGAGTCTGTGAAATTACCAAAAATATTCAAGAAGCATCTTGAAACTTGGGATGCAGAATTCAATCCTTTTGTTGACAAAATTATAGCTGAGGAAATCCGTCTATTCCAAGATATTAAGATGAGGATGGATCATATGGAGGAGAAAATCAACAAAAGACGAGATTTATTGTGCATTCAGACTTGGCAAGGTTCATGGCAGAATTTATGAAAGCACAAGCTGGCATCGAAGAGTTGAAGAGCAGGCAGTCACAATAGCTCACTTTTGATCTATCCTTGGTAATGAGTGATGAAGATGAGGGAATTGTTGACCTGATGGAAAGACTAGTAAAAGACAAGAGAAAACAATAGGTAGATGAATGTCACAAATAAAATACTGAAAAGAGAAGAAGGAGAGAGGCTATGATACTAGAGGAGTGAGAGCATCATGATATGAAGAAAGTCAAGAAAAGGTCGAGGAAAGATGAAGAGACAAGAAATAACAAAGTAGAAGATAAAGTGGCTGGAGTATTTACAAGTTCTTCCCCAGTTAGGGGGGAAACTTCAGACCCAGTCCGGGACATGGTACCACTGATTTTGGAGGGAGAGTTTTTGAGTACTCCCACTACTATAGGGATTAACGTTACAGCAGGTGAGGACACAAGTTCTTCACCACACTACACATATGCCCCAGATGAATAAGAGTCAATACAAGTATACCCACTCATTTATACTTTTTTTTATGCTTTGAGGACAATGCATGTATTTTTCTGTAGGGGTTGTTGTACTTGTACCATGGAGGAAATTTTGCCAATATTCTTTTCCTCCCATGTGCTATCTAGGAGAATCAATATGTCTAGGATTAACTTTAAGTTCACATATTTTCTTTTCTAGGATTAACTTTAGGTTTGCATCTTTTTGTTCTTAAATCCTATTCTGTTGTTAATGTTAGTCCATTAAATAAAAGTTCCATTTATGTTATCACCTTGTTGTGAATATGGATGATGAATGATGTTGGCATCAAGCTATGACTATGTTTGTATGATTATTTACTTTTGTCTCCTAGTATATGTAATTAGCTGTTAGTGAATATGTGGTTGGCATTAACTTGTAGAATATACCTGGCATATGGGTTAAATCTTAAGAATAGTAGAATGAGTTTGACTTAGTTTCCTGTGTATTTGAGTATTTGTATTAGTTCTTACATAATGTAGTACCTAAAACTTGTTTGGATCAATTGATGATGTGTTACAGTTGATAAAATAAGAAGTGATAGCAGGACGCCTTGTGTTTTTAGTCCACTTAGCCAAAATAATTAACCCCACCAAAAATAATTTTCTATTTTGAACCCCTCTTTGAGCCTATGTTAATTTTTTTTCTTCATCACTAATCACTCTAGTTAACTTTCTTTAAGTTGCTAACACTTAGCTCTAGTCTTGGCCTTGGCCCAATAGTGGGCAATGTGAACCTAAACTTAGGAAAAACACCTGAGTTGAGGGTGGCTATTGTCAAAGTTGTAAGATGTCTAAGAGAAAGTTGGTTTAGAGCATCCGACTCTTGTCTACTCAAGACATTATTCACCTCGACAGATTGCATCAGCATAAGTTGAGGGTGGTTCATGATTGTGAATATATAAAAAGGTTGTTGTTATTGTAAAGTATAAATCAATGGGAAAGGGGTTAGTGAGCTAGTTTAGAAATCACATTGGCAGGTAGAACTTGAGGGTAAAGAGAGTTAAATCCTAGTGTTGAGTCACTTTTTCCCCAAAGTCCTTCACTGAGGCCCAAAGCCTCATTATAAGCCTAAGAAAGACGTTCTTGATCTTGGTCAATCAACTATAAGGGAGCGTTAGATGGTAAGGGTAAGCCTATGTGTATGTGTACTATGTTTGTAACTTCTTTGATGAGAGTGAGAGTTCTGATTTGTATCCATAAAAAAATGAGTGGTGGATTTCCTTGACTGTGAGGGTAACCTGAGTCACACTTAATTCAACTGATCTATGTAGATTCTTGTATCCATGTTGGTGTGTATGTACTAATTTTGAAATAATGTCGGTTATGGACTCAGACATGTTGATCCATATAATTAGGATGACAAGCGAGTGGTTGTGTGAAAACTGGTTTAGGAAGTTGAATGCCTATCAGTGTATTGTTCATATTTATAATTTGGTGTTGAGTTTATTGATGACAAGCAATTATCTTAAGTTGAGGGTGTTGATGTTCTGACTTGTGACAGAACATTTTGCATCTTTTTCTCGAGAAAATTATGTGTTTTCACGCAACTAAATTTGTATTTAATGGAGGATTTGAGTGATTTTAGGTTAAGGAGTTAGTTGAAGAAGAAAAAAGTCACTGATAGCCCAAATGGCAGACCGTCAATCATACGATGAACCACCGAGAGAACCTTCAGAGCTAAATAGAAGGTTACAGGTGGAAGACCCATGCAACAGTCCAAGTGGCGAACCATCAAGCTTTCGGCGGACCACTAACTTGGCCGTCAAGTTTAAACAAAATGCAAGACTTCAGATGACGTATCAACAAACAGTGTATATACCATCGGACCATCAATGGTCTGACAAAGTATCCATCAATTTTAAATAGAACTTGACATCCTGGAGCTCTCAGCGATGGTCCATGTGATGGACGACGGGTGTCAGTTGGACCATCAACTTGGATATGGCATTTTCCGAGTTTAAATTTTAAATCTTCTAAATTTGGGAGATATAAATACCCAGTTAGGGTTTTATTAAGGAATATTTTCAATCTTTGATATTGTTACCTTAGTTTTCCATCATTGAAACTCTCTGTAACGTAGAAATTTATGAATCAAGCTAAACTTGTGGATCTAATCATTCCATTGCTACTGATGATTAAAGGACTAATTCTTGTAACTTTTGTAAGTGAATTCTGAATTTATTTATGAATAATACAAGGATTCTTTCTCTTTCTTCTATGGAGATGAGTGCCTAAGCTCCCATAACTAGGGTTATGGGATCCTTGATATGAACAGCTAATATGGGCAGTGTTTCAAATTGAGTTTCTGTAGGTAATTGATATTGCATAAACCCTTCTTCACTTTAATGACTTTTCTTGGTTGCAACCTTGGAAGCTGATCCCAAAAACATCAATTGTTCGAATAGAAAGGTGCTTATTGGGAAAAGAAAGGGTTTATATTGAATCTAGAGGCCTAAACCTTTAGATTAATG
The DNA here is from genome assembly GCA_030864225.1 of Capsicum baccatum var. pendulum. Classification (NCBI taxonomy): domain Eukaryota; kingdom Viridiplantae; phylum Streptophyta; class Magnoliopsida; order Solanales; family Solanaceae; genus Capsicum; species Capsicum baccatum. The sequence goes on from CM061560.1 coordinate 145,171,821, forward strand.
AAAAATGCCTTAGCAGGATTGACCTACATAATAAAATGGTTGAATAATCAATACATTCTTTAAGTTTGAAACAGTTAAAGGATAGATGATCTATTAAGGTTGAGAAACTAATGGGTAAACAATAGAATTGAGCTACTCTTACTATTGACTTTATTGATTGGAACTCAAGAGTGATTACAAACCTAACTGTTTAAGCATCTTGGTAACCATGACTCTAGTTTGTTTTAATACCATTGAATTACAACTTGCAGAAAGAATTATTCGATGGAACAACTCTGTTACAAATATTTAGAATACAATTCATAAACTAAAACCCATTTTCTTCAGGAACCTTTGATCAACAGTCTGATAACAATCACAACACTTAGTGAACAAAATATTCCCTTTGAGATTAGACACCTAACATAGTTGGGTTCTATATTAGACAACAACTGCTTACTCTCTTATAATAGAGGTGTAATTTGGGTATATCAATAACTAGTTAGAATTAAGTCATATTTGCAATTTGAACTTGAAGTGAAATAGTGGTTTTGAAAATATACTTATTTTGGAAGAATTTTACTATTTCAAGATCACTTATTTGTTCTCACAAATTCAAGCTTGGATCTTGCAGAGAGAACAATTAGAGAAAAATGGTAGTTGAATCAAGGTGTTTTCGATGGATTTCATGCGTGGAAACTTGGATTTTTTAGCAACAATGGAGGCTTAGAGTGTTTTGGGTATCAGATACCCAATTGATAAAATTTTCTATTTAATTCAGGAGTTAGGTTGGGTTGACCCACGATCCCGACCTGGTAAACATGGGTATGAGTTGTGTATTCGACTCATACCCAGGCTTAAGGGTTATTTCTTTGACTTATAAAGACCTGGAACCTTACCTAGGTTCTGTAGTGGATATGACTCAATGTAATGAGTCGTACCTTGAGGATATGACTCCTACTCATGGGTCATACCATCTAGATACGACTCATAAAGAGTCGATATGAACAACAAAATTTCAGTTTCTCTTGATATTTTCTTCACTCCTTAGTCCTGCACACAGAAAAAACATATCCCTATAATTAAATAAGTATAGGAACATGGGTTCCCTCACATGTAGCGCTTGATTTATTGTCGCGGCATGACGTGGCTAAGTTGGATACTCAAATTTCACTAATTAGCCTCATGGTTTGCCTCTTATGCAGCGCTTGATTTAACTTCGTGGCACAATATAATTGCCTTGGTTACTCAGTCTTTACCAAGGACAGTTTCAACAACCTCATTCACTTTTTCAATATTTCCTATATAGTGCAGCACTCTTTGCCCGTTTACCTTGAAAGAGGATTTACCACCTCTTTTCTATTCTAAAGCCCCATAGGGATACAATTTTGTGACCATTAATGGACCGCACCACCTTGACCTTAACTTACCCAAAAACAAATGAAGTGTAGACTTATAAAGCAGAACTTGGTCAGCCTTTTCAAATACTATCTTCACATTCTTATGATCATGATGCAGCTTCATCTTTTATTTGTAAAGTGTTGAACTTTCATAAGCCCAAAGATGGAATTCATCCAACTCATTAATCTTATTCAACCTTGATTTTTCATCACCTTGCAACTCTAAATTCATCTTCTTCAACACCCATAATGCCTTACTCTCAAGTTCAATTGGAAAGTGGAAAGCCATGCCATATACTAGCTGATAAGGTGAAGCACCTATGGGGATTTTATAAGCTATGCGGTAAGCCCACAGTGCATCATCCAACTTCCTTGACTAATTAGTCCTATTGCATTCATAGTCTTCACGAAAATGGACTTGATTTCTCTATTGGAAACCTCAACTTTTCCACTAGTCCGAGATGATAAGGTGTCGCCACCTTGTGTTTTACTCCATATTTTTCAAGCATACTTTTGAGTAGATTATTGCAAAAATATGACTCTCCATCACTAATAATAGCACGTGGCATGCCAAATAAAGAAAATACATTCTTTCTCAAGAATAAAGTGACACTACGTTCTTCCTTATTAGGAAGCGTGATTGCTTCCACCCACTTCAAAACATAATCTACTACCGCAAGTAGATAGTTTATGCCAAATGAACTCACAAAAGGTATCATGAAATCTATGCCCCATATGTCAAACAATTCCAATTCCAAAATAGGAGTCATACGATATGCATATTTATAGATTGTCAGCTAATAATAGCCACATTGCAGAATTCGATGAGTTGTCCAGGCCCTCCCCCATGATGACCCCTAACTGGTAAAGAATGGAAATCCTTGGGTATGCTCATAATCTCTATCTCACATATATGACTATAAATGATACCATCAGCATAAATCCTTAATAAATAAGGTTCCTCATAGAATAATTTCCTTACCTCATGCATGTATTTCTTTCTTTAATTTGCTGATAGGAGAGATTGTCTGGAACTAGATCACTGGCTAAGTAATTTGCTTAATCTACAAACCATGGAATTAGATCTTGTGAATCTATCGATATTTACTTGTCTTGAAAGTTATCACCAATTCCAACCCATTTGCCACCATCTTCATAGCATCCTCTTCTAGGCTAGACACGTGATATGCAACTTGATTCTTTATGCCTTTTCTATCTTTTACCTCAAAATCAAATTCTTGCAACAAAATCACCCACCTAATAAGCCTAGGCTTTGCATATTTTTATCCATTAGTTACTTCAATGCTTCATGATCAGTGTGCACAATCACCTTTGTCCCAATGATGTAAGATCTAAACTTTTTAAATGAAAAAACCACTACCAATAACTCTTTCTCCATCACAGTATAGTTTTTTTGAGTAGGATTTAGTGCCTTACTAGCATAATAGATGGGATGAAGGATCTCTTCTTTCCGTTGGCCTAGTACATCCCCTAAGGCCATTCCACTAGCGTCACACATAATCTCGAAGGGTAGGACCAATCAGGAGACACAATGATTAGTGCAGTCACTAACTTTTCTTTTAGGCTTTCAAAGGCCTTCTTACATGCATCATCAAAATTAAATTTTACCTCCTTCTCCAGCTTCTTGCAAAGAGGATTAGCAATTTTTGAGAAATCCTTGATAAATCACCTATAAAAGCCTGCCCATCCTAAGAAACTTTGGATTCCCTTCACAAAAATATGGTATTGTAATTTCTTTATCTCCTCAATCTTAGCTCAATGAACCTATATGCCCCTCTTTGAAATATTGTACCCAAGCATAATTCTTTCTATGACCACAAAATGGAACTTCTCCAAATTAAGCACCAAGCTACATTCTTCACACCTTTTAAGTGTTTTTTCCAATATCTTTAGGCAGTCTTCCAAAGAATCACCAATAACCAAAAAATAAGCCACGAATACTTCAGTGGTGTCTTCAACCATATAAGAGAAGTTTGACATCATACATCTATGAAATATGGCTAGAGCATTGTATAGCCGGAATGGCATACGTTTGAATGCAAAATTCTCATAAGGACATGTCAAAGTCATTTTCACTTGATCCTCAGGTGTAATAGTGATTTGATTGTAGCCTGAGTATCCATCAAGAAAATATTACCAGAATAACCCACTTGTTATCAGTAATGGGATATACTACATTAGCATCCAACTACTTGATTATATCTTTCTTTACAACCTTTTACATAGTAGGGTTGAGTTGACGCTGATGTTTAATGGTTGGAACACAATAAGGTTTAAGTTGTATTTTATGAGTACAGAAACCAGATGATATACCCATAATATCTTCTTTGGACCATCCAATAGTCCTCTTAAATTTTTGCAATACTGACAATAATGCTTCCACTTCTGACTGTCTCAGATCTACTATAACAATCATAGGAAAAGTGTTGTTGGCCCCCAAAAATGCATACCACAAGTAAGAAGAAAGGGCCTTAAACTCTAATATAGGTGGCTCATCAATGGATGGGCGAGTAGGTGGAGTAGTTCTATTTTTCAAATCTACATCAAGCTTCTTTGGTGCATAATTCTAAGAAACATTCATATACAGTTCACCTACTAACTCCTCATACTCCTCGATAACATCAGCATTAAAGTTCATGATCACTGTTGTAAGTGCTTCAACACCTAGCCTCTCTTCAATAGGAACAACTGCATCAGAACACTCATCCCAAAGAGTAACTACACAACATCATCTAATTAGTCTACCTCATTATCATCATACACATCAATCAAAGATATTACTCTTAACTCATAAGGTTTCCTCATAGATTTGCATACATTGATGTCACGTATTCATCATTGAGTTTTGGAATCAGATGACCTTTCGCTAAATCAATCGATGTCCTAAATGTAGCCAAGAATGGTCTTCCTAAAATAATAGGGACTAAAAAGTCTACTTCATAGTCTAAGATTACAAAATCAGTAGGAGAAATAGAAGAAGCCTATTTTACAAATATGTCACATAGAATACCAACTGGCTTCATCACTATCCTATCTGCTATTACTAGTCTCATGGTAGTTTGTTTGGGAGCTCCCAACCCTAATTATTTGAATACTACATAGGGCATAAGGTTGATGTTGGATCCCAAATCACATAGTGCTTGAGTGCAGTTGAAAGATCAAATAGTGCAAGAAATAGTGAAAATGCTAGGATCCTCCTTCTCTACCAATGATCTAGTAACTACAGCACTGCAATGATGAACATTATTGACTAGCTCATAACTCACTAACCTCTTCTTGGTGATCAGATCCTTTATAAATTTGGCATATCTGGGCATTTGCTCCAATGCCTCTATGAGAGGTATATTAACTGGCAGTTCTTTTAGCATGGATAAAAACTATTCTTGTCTCTTTTTTATCCTTTGTGGATAAGGATTTTTTGTAATGGGCTTCAACACAGGCTCTATAACCTTATTTTCTCCTACATCTAGCTTGTTGCTTCTCTCTACATCAATAGGCTAATCATCATTTTTCTACTCATCTAAAGTAGGTCCAGGTGGGTCTATAGTAACTTTACAACTCTGAGTGGTAATGGAACGAACCTGCCTATTATTTCTTGGATTTACCACAAGATTGCTTGAATGAGTATCACACTATCTCTAATTTACTGTGACTAATATCTGACCAAATTATTTCTCCATATACATGATTTTTATAGCATGTCACTCAACTTTCGGTTCAATCCTTATAGATCTACTTTGATTTCCTTCAGGAATTTCTCTTAAATTTCTTTCCCTTTGACTAGCTTAGACAAAAGTTCATCCATTATGGACTCTGCATCATGACTACCTGGTAGAATATGCATATCACTCTTCTCTTTATAGTCATCTTTATATGGCTAATCAACACCTATTTCTATATTCTTGTCTCTGTATCTATCATTATAATAGTTCTGACCTTGATTTCCTTGCCATTGGGCTTGAAAATCTGCCAATCTATGATCAAGATATATTGCCTCTTCTTCAGATTCAATATCAAATTGTTTAGAAGTAGATGCCTGTGCCTCAACTGCATTTATTTTCTTTACACTCACTATTGCAAACTGCTTTGTAAGCAACCCAATATCTATATGAATCTATGCAACCTCTTACTCTACTATATCATGATCTGCTTTGTAAGTATTTGTTACACTAATAGAATATGTACCTACACCGCATTCTGAATCTATAATATGTCATTCTCTATTGGTCACTGCGATGCAATCTATGTCACGAACCGGCCCAAGGCCCTGGTAGAGATGGCATCCCAAACCACACAGGCCTAAGATACCCGTGTTTCTGCCCAACCCACTAGTGATATTGTTCACTTTGGGCCTAGGCCCACACATCTTTAAAACATGTCACTAGGGAGTCAGGCTTTCTCACTTATATATCCAGTATCCTTCCTATGTTTTGCTGATATGGAACTCCTTTTTAAGTTGGGGTGTTACATACACCCCCCTTACGGACTCAGCATCCTCACTGAGGTTTGCCCCACCAAATAGGATTTTCCTAGACTCAGGACTGAGTTTTGCCCTACCTTACCGAGATTTGCCTACACTCAGTTTGAACTCTGGCCCACATCAACAAGGATAACACAGGAGAGGCTCTAATACCATTTTGTCATGACACAGCCCGAGGCCCTAGCCACGACGGTCATCCCGAACCATAGAGGCCCGAGATACCCCTGTCTCTGCCCAACCCTCTAGTGATATTATCCGCTATGGGCATAAGCCCGCACGGATTTAAAATACGTCACTAGGGAGTAAGTCTTTATCACTTATATACCCAGCACCCCTTTTGTGTTTTGCCAATGTGAGACTCCTTCCTAAGTTGGGGTGTTACAATCTAGCATATCTTATTCAGCATTCCACCGAAGATGCATAAATGCTCCTCCGAAAATAGTATTTTCCATTTCTACTGAACTGTTATTCAATGATCTATAGAATATTTCTGACAAGTTAAACGCTCTCATTCTATGATTTGGTACCATGCGCAGCTTCTTCTCGAATCTAAACTACACCTCATACATAAATTATGCAGGTAACTTTCTGAAATTATAAATTTCATCCTTCAATTGTAGCATCCATTTAGGAAGGAAAATTTTCTCAGAAACTATTTCCACAACTCATTCCAAGTAGTGATAGATCCTCTTGGAAGTTCCCCAACCATAGTGATGCTAACCTTATCAAAGAAAATAGGAACAACCTCAATCTCAATGTTTCCTAATCCACCCCAGGAATAGTATATGATATGCAGATCCCAGTAAAATTATCAAGGTGAATATTTTTGTCATCCTTAGATGCACCCAAAAAGACACCCTTCAAATTCAACAATTGGATCATGGTGCTAGTAATATCAAACTTCACATAAGGAGGTAAGGAAGAAGGAACAATGGCTCATATCTCTGTTGGCTCAAGATAACCCATATCTTCTTCATCCTTGTACAGATCAAAGTGTTAATAAGAAGGAATCAAAGGATCTTTGCCTCTCTAAACTCAACAATCAACTACCTGTCTAGGCCAGGCTAGTCCACCTTACTCAGCTAACTTGACCTCTACAGCAAGTCTAGCCTTTTTATTTTCTCTTCATTCTCTCTCTAAAATTTGTAGCATATGTATATCTACAATATTTTTTGGATCAAGTGGAGCACGAGGAGTGTTGTATTTAAATAAAACAGTAAAGGGTATTGTAATGCCCCGCACTTTCCTAAGCTAGAAAGCGAACCGTTGTTTGTACATGTGGAACCCTCAATTCTATAAGCCATATTTTGTCACAGAATTACCAAGAGTACCCTAGTTACGATAGAGCTTATAATGTGTTAAGTGTGGTTATATGACTCACTTAAGGTAGTACAAGCTAAGAGTTTCGAAATTCATCAAGTTTTAGTGTTTGAATTCGCAAGGGTCATCTCTGAATGAGCATAACTTGATAAATATGTGGTATTTAGTCACATTTATACCCACCAACTTATAGAGAATAAAATTATCTTTCCAACAATACCAATTTCATCAAAATCCGACACCCAATCAAGGAGTTATGGCTTTGCGAACTAGAGTGAGTCGCCTAACCAATTGCACATGGCTACTGGAATAGGTGTGCGATAAGCGATGCGGTGCATACATAATTGTGTGCAATAAGAAATGTGGCGCATAGCTAAATATGTGCGATAAGAAATGCAGAGTATACTTAAATGTGTGCGGTAAGCAATATGGTGCATACGTAAATGTATACGATAATCAATGCGACGCACACTTGGTGTTTTAGATAGTGAAAACACTCCATTTTGAGTTATTTTGAGGGTAATTAAGTCGTTTGGCACTCCTTATACACCCCTAAACTTAACCTTACGAATTTAATAGAATCTAAACACATCATAACCCTATTATCAATCTAAGTTCATCATCCAAGAGCACTAAATGAGAGACACAGCTAGGGTTGCACAATAAACATTGAGGGTCCAATCTTTCAACGAATCTATTAGAATAAAGGTATGTGGGGTTTTCAACAAGAACATCCTTTCGTTCTTGTACCCAAAAATTTGTATTATTTTATAAAGATACATGATTTTAGTAGTTTAATTATGAATTTGAGATGAAAACTATTATCCTATATTCTTGTTCAAGAAACTATGATATTTTTATGATGTCTTAAAGATAAATTCCTTGAGTTTTGATGTTAATATCATGTTTCAAGTTGAATTTCCATATTTTCATATGTGTTATACTTGTTTGCTACACAAATTATGAATCTTGAAATGTTTTGCTCAAGTATTGATATATGGGATTTAAACCCTCTTTGAGATTATGATCTTTGGTGTAATGTCTTATACACACCTTAATATTTGAATGATTTGACCTTTTTGTATTGAAAGAGTTATTTTTGAACTCCAATGAGAAAAGAAATCCACATGTTGATTTATTATGAAAAAGGGGTAGCATGATGGCTCCCGATATGAATTGTTGAATTGCGTTGTTGTGGATTTTCTTTTGAAATGATCTGAGCTCAGTCCAGGAGTAGTCTTTAGAACTGAGTGAGAGGTATAGTTGTGATTAGTACTTAACTGGAACTACGTACTCCTGTAGGATGTGAGCCTAAGGCCGATTAATATAGTGATCACTAGTGAACAAAAAATTAAGGTCCTACTCCAATGGAAAGGATAGGATAGCTCTCCCCAACTTGGGTTGGACATTGGACTCCATGTATCTCACATGGTTTCTGTCCGTTGTAAGAGGCTCCCAGTGTGTGCGTATATTTCTTATTGAGATGAAAAATGTAATAGTTTGAAAGTATGAGTTGAGAAAGTTATCATTTTTGAAGAATTTGACAAATATTTATATATCTTAAAGAGAATTGTTATGAAATCTACTCGTATTGATGACTTGAAAATGATTATGAAAGTAAATTGTGATTTACTGTGTTTTTGGGGCATTATAGGTATTGAACCCAATCACGAACTTATCTTTACATACTTCTCGGTGTCTGGAGGATTCTCTCTGGCACTGGATTGAAAGGGAGTAATGGATTGCCTCTACCCCTAGTAGTTGTCATACAATGGCGTATGCCAAATCAAGAAGTAGAAAATAAAACCTGCAAACTTCACTAATTGAATTTACTACTAAACTGTTGGCCCCGGCAACGATGCCAAAATTTGACTTTGCCCTAAACTAACTCCAATAGAAGTTTGATGTGGTCAATTGCAAATATAATAACCCAAACAGGTTGGGGTCAAACCCATAAGAAAACGTGAATAGTTTCTTGACTTGATGTAATTCACAAGAAGTACAGGAAAGTAAATGGGTGTGTTTTAGTATCAATCGCAAGTACTAATCAACACTTAAGTACTTTTAAGTTGTAACCAATAGAACACGAACACTAGGCTTGTGTTCCGCTTGAACTCCATAAATTTCTCGTATTCAACCCAACTATTATGTTGTTCTGCATGAAAAGTCTACAAGATATGAATTATCAGCCATCTTTTGGACGTGAAGATAAGTCTCACCCTTTACGAGTTAAGTCTTAGGGCGTCTCCTTGTTGCTCCTTGCTACAACCTCTGTTCACTATCACCTTTTAGGATCAAGAAATTAGATGAGATGATGGGCACTAAAATGTGGAGGTGAATCCCAAATCAGTATCCTAATCTTTTTATCCCAATCAAAAACTCCATTTTGGGGATAGAGGTGACTATATATTTTTTCAAGCTTCTGCAACAGCTATGAGATTAACTATTACGAAGAAGATTAAAATACATGCATAAACCCTAGAATAGATAAATATCAAACTTCTTCATCGTAGATAATCCGCCAAGGCTCCCAAAACCCTAGTCAAGGAGATTATCCGCTCATGTTTATGCAAGAAAACATGATTATCAATGAAGAACACATATAATTAATTGCACAAGGATAAGATGAATAAACTCCAAAATATTGAATTAAATAACGACCCAAAATATCAAGAATAATTGTAAAAGTATGTAAACTATTATAAGAATGTGTAAACTAATAAAAGGTAAACCCTAGGGTATTTATAGTATCTCAAAATTATATAGAAATTCAAATAAAATCAGGGAAGAGAAAGTTATGTCGTCACTTGGTATGACTCAATTTTTAACTCGTACCATCATCATATGAACTATACGCTTCCCTTTTGTATCCATTCCAGTGGTTAATCTTCATTCAGTATAAGACTTCTACTTACGAGCCCTACATGAGCATACGACTCTTATCCTTCACTTATATCCACCTTGGACTTCTGTTTTTTCTAGCTTTGAACACGGTTTTGTATACGGCTTCTATATATGAGTCATACTCAGACATTTGACTCATATACTTATGAGATTTCAACTTTGGATGGTAGCTTTAGATTTTTTATGATTACAACTTATACGACTTATATACGTGCTTACAACAAGAGTGCTTGAGTCATATCTTCCCCATACTTAGCTTCTTTATTTGTCTTTAGGTTTTGTTGTGTATATGATTCAGTGTACGAGTCATATCGAGTGTTGACGACTTGAGAGTTTGCTCGTATCATGATCAGTTTTGGTTTTCTCTAATTCTTTTTCTTCCCTTTTCATTCCACCACTACATTAGACCTTTTTTACCTGCAATATATACTAAAGTGCATCACATCTAACAAAATATCCTAGGTTCATGCATCAATTCACGGTTTTAGGCATATAAAGTGGTGTGTTTCCACAACACATCACCCGGTCTCAAAAATATTATGTTGAATGTATTGGTTGTTAAAGAAATAAATGTCCAAAGCAAAAGGATGCCTCCCAGCTATTATAAAATCCAAACTCCCAGTGTCACCACCTTCTAGATCAAGGCATCTGTTGCTATATTTGACTTGCCCGAATGGTAAAAATTAAATTATCATAATCTTTAAGTAGCTCCAGCTACCTATGTTTTTTCTCATATTAAGGTCCTACCCACTTCAAACGTACTATAGGCTACTTTGGTCGAAGAAGATCTCACAATAAACCTATAAATATAGTGCCTTGAAATCTTTAAAAAAAGATATGAAGATCTCTTAATGAACCAATATAGATAGTGCCTTGCAATCTTCAATGTGAAGATTAGTGTCGCCAACTCCAATTCATAAGTGATATAGTTTGTCTTATAAACCTTCATGTGCCTAGAAGCATATGAAATAACTCTGCATTACTGCAGCAACACATATCCCAAGCCAACTTTTAAAGTATCAAAATATATACCAAAACTCCTAGCCCTTAGCTGGAAATGACAGAATTAAGCAAAAAATAATAAGGTCTTATGCTTCAGAATGCTCATCCTTCACTCGTCGGACAACTTAAAAGGTGCATTCTCATGAACCAATCTAGTTAATGGTAGTAAATTCTAAGGAAAACCTTCCACAAACTATATGTATTAGCTAGTTAACCTGATAAAACACTGAATCTCCATAAGTGAAGTATGCCTAGCCCAATTATCAACTATGTCAAGCTTTGCCAGATAAGCCATAATCCCATCCTTGGACATGACATGCCCCATTAATAACATGTACTCAACCAAAAACTCACACTTATAGAACATTGCTGACATTCATGGATCATATGAATTTTGAAAAACTACTCCCAAATATTCTTCTTATTCCTTTCGCTACTCTAGGGTAGACTATGAGGTCATTGATGAACACTATAACAATAATCCAAATAGGGCCGGAAACTTGATTCATCAAGTCCATAAATATTGTTGGGGCATTATTCAAACCAAAAGATCTTACCAAGAACTCATAGTAGAGGTAATGAGTCCTTAAGGTAGTCTTAGAAATGTGTGCTACCCTGATCCTCAACTGGTAGTAAGTTGACCATAAATCTTGCTTAGAAAACATAGTTTTCCCTTATAGTTTGTCAAACAAGTCACCAATACACGAATCGGATAATTATTATTTATAGTCACCTTATTCAACTGCTAATAGTTAATACAAATACACAATGTACCATTTTTTACACAAGTAGAATAGGTGCACTCCATGAAAAACTACTAGGCTTGATAAATCCCCTACTCAAAAGATCATGAAACTCTTTATTTTAACTCCCCAAACTTTATTGGTGCCATTCGATATGGAGGAATAAAAGTGGGTTAAGTACTTGAATAAACATGTATGCTAAATTCAATGTCACGATTGGGTGGAAGACTAGGTCGATCTTTTGGAAAACATATACAAACTCACTTTTACATAGACTATCTTAAGTCAAGGAGTGTCAGTTCTAGTATCACAGACATGAGCTACATAAGATATGTATCTCTTTCCTACCTGTTGTCTCACCTTAACAAATGATACAACCTCTCCATTATATGGATATTCGTGCCCTTCAGCATAATAAAAGGTATTGATGTCTACTAAATTACACCTCGTAACAAAGTGTTAAGTAGTAGTTGAATAAAATATAGAACCCAACCAAGGTTAGATTATATCCTTTAGGTAATATGGGTTGGATCTCTGATGATGCAGTTATTTAATCATTGAATCAACTATTTCCAAAAAATAAAGTTTTGAAGGTAATCTTTAAAAATGTCTAAGTAACCAAGTAACGATTCTTGAATTGTTTGGAGAATTGATCAATAATGATGAGACACTAGGATTGTTTTCCCCATACTATTGATCTATCCCAATGCTTAGCATTTAAAATTGATAGGTTGCGTTCATCAAAATGGTTGGTTTTCCCCTATTAGATGATTATCCCCATTTACCAGATCAAGTTTTATGTGTTTTACAATTTAACTCTTATCCTTGATCCTACATTAGGTTTTCGGTGATCACGACTAAAGCTATTAAGTGAAGGTTGATATCTCTGAGTCTCCTTTTTATATTACCTTTAATAACTTCAACCTTTCAAGGTTCAAGCAAGTAAAAAAAATACGTGAGTTCTAACATTGACAATTATTAAAAATCAATCAATACAAAGGGAATAACAATACATGAACATACACCAACTTTGAAGACCTATGTACTTTGAACCCTACTTTATTGTTCCATCAAGGTTCATGCAACCTTAGGTTCATACTAAGTCCCAAGAAGTAATAAAATATATCCTCAAAAATAAAACGTAAGGGGAGATTTTATGGGTAGAAAAGAAATCCTATCGTAAATAATGTAGGAGAATAACGTTGGTTACAATTACAAGTCATTGGGTCTGTCCATGACTCATGATATATTGGTGAAAATTTGTTGTCTGATTTCTTGCAGACTATTAATGATTCATGTGATAACATATCATGGGTCCTAATGTGTCATTTAGTAATCCATTGCCAATAATGCTCACTTGTTCAACTTTTATATGTTTTCACAATGCTTGCACCAAATGGGTGCAAAAGGACCCATCATGTCTTATGAAAACTCGTGATAAGAGTCGTTTCCCTTAGACCACCATTTTTATCTTTCAGATCTTTCGCTATTTATTGACAAGGATGAGTCATGGGAGACTCATCATCTCTCCCAATGACTCATTATAAGAGTCACTGCCAATGCCTTAGGTAAAACTTTTAGGATCTCTCAGAACAGGTCAGGTCACTACTCATTATCAAACCCAATAAGTTGTGACCAAAAACCATAAACATAAAATTTGTCAATTTCAACCTCCTTTCCTCAATTTCAACCTCATTTTCCTTTGTCACTGGTAAGATCGATTTTCCTACAAATGCCTTAAAACACATCATATCCACAAATAAACCTAGGTTCTTGTATATTTTCTTAATTAAGCAACCAAAGTATCATGAAATCTCAACATATTAAGAATACCTAGCATAACCAACGTAACATCTTGGCAATGTAATCTAAGATCACATGATAGGGAGGCCACCAATCCATGCCTAGAATCACATCAAAATCAATAATATTAAGCATAGAGAGATCTACCCAATTGTCACACCACAAGACAGTACCATACAGGATTGGTACACTTAATTTTCAAAAAATGAATCACCCATGGGAGTATCTACATACATAGGCCTAGGCAAAGATTAACATATAAATCAAAATGAATAGCATATTAGGTAGATACATAAGAATATGTAGACCTTGGGTTAGAATACATAAAAGTTGGATATTGAAAATTGTTGATTGTACATATGATGATGGCATATGATGCCTCGACCTATGGCCTACCTAAATAAGCATAAAAATAATAGTTTTGTCCTGTGCACAAGTACCCACATGGCCACCTACTCGGCCTAGTTGAGACACATATTTAGCAACCTATGGATACTTATTACAACGTGGCACACTACCTATGGCCAGTGGATGTAGAGTCTTAAGGGCCTGAACCTGCTGACCTTATTCTCTTTCTTATTTAAGAGTAGGACATTTTTTAGAAAAATACCCAAAACTCCATACTCATGACACCCTCTACCATACATTATCTAACATAATAGACTTACTAAACAAGAATGGTCACTACTGTCTAAATACCTAAAATGTGAATCTTAAGAAGTTTAATGAAAACCCTAGATGCTCTTCCCAACACAACCTGAATACCCATCATATATAATCTATAATATTGCCTTAACAGGTTAGCTAGACTAAAATTATGGATAAAATTTCCTAGGAAAAGCTTATATCAATGTTAAGAACCACTGAAACCTCCCTAACAGTGCGACCACTTCTCGCTACAACTAAATTCATAATGATGTATCCCCTCAATAATTGTTGACTACATCAACAAAAGTACCCCCAGCTACTACCAAATGCTTGTTGGCTATATATGTTGGTATGATTAACTCTCTGAAAAATTTCCATACTCACACATACTGACTTGGTATAATCATAGAAATATTTCTAGCCAACTCATAAAATCTCATATCATACTCGAAAATAGACATAAAACCATACTAAATATCAGTAAACTCATCTAATAACCTCTCTTTCATACTACAAGGCATATACTTCAATAAAAAGCCTCAAAGAACTGTGCCAAAATCATTAAAGGTGACCCAACTATCCTATATTTAATGAATTCTATCTACCTTAGTTTAGTTGTCTTCTCTAATTAAAATTTTGTATAGTACTAACACAAAGTTATGCAACCTCTTATGAAAACCTACAAAAAAACTATAGGTATCCTCTTCTAGAGCATTAGATAAATCTATAATTCATCTTGATAAATTGACCAAGAATATTTTACCCTTCAACAGTCATTGTTGGTATAGATGGAATAGGTTAAGCAATAAATATCTCTTGAAACACTTTTGAAAATGGATCCATAGTATCAATTTGTGCTCCTAAAACATGAACACCATATTACACTACTGAGGGCAAAGGTTAGGCCTCATTATTGACCTGAGAACCACTCAGAGTACCCCTAAAATCCTCTTACCTATGACATACCCTCTAAAAAGCTCAAAATTTGTGTCATGTTGTCTTGAAAAATTGGTGTATCCATAAATCCTATTAGAGATTGGGTTAGACATAGAACATTTATTTGATACAACAAACCTACTATCTTAATCTCGGCCTTTAGTGAAGGCCCCTTGGACTAACACCAAATGGGTGTCAAAAACATCTACTTGACCTCAACCTCTTGGTCAACCCTTGTCCGGGCCATTAATTAGGATCTAACATCTGTAATAGTATTGCTCTTACTTTTTGATAGTCTAATCCTATCCATCTGATAAGGAACTAAACAAAAGATATTTAAAAGTCAATAGAAATAAACACGAGATTAGGAGTTAAAAGATATAAATTTTCCTAGGAATAACCCATAGCCTCTTAAAGATAGGATATGAATGTTATCGTACTATCATTGAGACTGTACTATATACTTCCTCTCATACTAGTAAGATCATTAAATCTAAAACTTTGATACCACACTATCATGACCCAAAATAAAGACGTGGTGGAAACTTCTATAATCCTCCAATAGATAAGTCAATTCCCTTATCCTAATACACTAAGTATTAGGTTAATAACAATACATAAATAAAATTGAAATAGGAACAACAGACCACTATATATACACACATATACCAAGCATACCAAACTATAAAACATGGGACCTATGGGAAAACAAGGAAAGACAAAATATAAAATGACATGTACCTAGACTTGGTATCATTGGGACAAGAGTAATTAAAATATAAGAGTATAAATAACATCTATTCATATATAATATATATATATATATATATATATATATATAAAATATAGATAACAGTTACAAAAAAGGTAAAGAGTTTTAGCATAATTTCAATCACCTAAAATCTTCAACCAAATAGAGATAAATGAGGATGATTCGTATCAAGATTAGCATAAAAAAATGTGGAAATATAGTATGAGTACCAAACCATTGCGCACATAGTATACATCATAGGATAACTGTGCTTCAAAGATAATATATAATTTAAATAACAAGTAAAGAAATACATGCATGTTTAAGAATTAAAGTAATCTAAAGAACAATATTGTAAAAGTAAAAATATTGGTAATAATAATACAAGCAGTTTGTATATAAATGTGTCTGTGCATATGTGTTAGTGATGATATGTAGAAAGAAATGATGTTGTGCAATATGTAGCCAATGCAATCATACCTAAAATCTTACCTTGAGCCACATAAAATCTCGTTTCAGACATAGCAATAAAGTAAAGTATCAATGGACCAAAATCTTATCTCTAACTAAATGGTAGAAGATAGTACAGTCAACAATCATAACTCAAACTCTATAAGAAAATGGTACAACTTTTTTTGAAACCAAAAATAAATGATAGGGGTGATATAATCCTCTTAAAAGTAAAAAAATTATGTTTTCCCTCAAAATTGTACCATAGTCCATGAGTGTATACATATATATGTGTGCGTATGTATGTATGTATTTACACATAGAAATGGGCTTAAACCACCTTCAGCATCACCACCATGACTAACTTGGAGTCCAACCCACACAAAACCTCATCCTCAAACCCATAATCTTATGACACGAAGAAATACAGGAAGAACTAAAACCTAAAATACAATTATTATTAGAAAAAACATTTGGCCATTATATATGTGTGTGTGTGTATGTATTTACAAATAGACATAGCCTAAAACCAACTTCAACATCACAACCATGACTAAATGAGTTTAACCCATACAAAACTGCAGCCTCAGATACATAATCTTATGACTCGAGGAAATACAGGAAAAATGCAATGTAACATACAATGAGCATTAGAAAAACCATCCGACCAAAAAATCTAACTCTGATCCTAGATGAAGGTTTCATATCCTAGAACTAAAAAAAAGTAAACAACCTAAACTAAGTAGGCGTTTGTCCATGAAAATCAAAACTTTTTGAAGTTGGAGTTAGAGCTAGAGTTTAAGTTGGAGTTCGAGTTGTCTTTGTCCATGAATATAAATTGAAGTTGTTTTGGAATTTTTGTGAGTGAAGTGAGAGTAAAAAAATGAAAACAAGTTTTAATTGTTATCACTTTTTCAAATACAACTCCATGTTATCTTTGGAATTCTTATGGAAAAAACCATTTTTGGAATAAAGTGAGAAAAAAATTCAGGAAAAAGAAAAAAATTCTTATTGCTAAATAGAGGATAAGCCTTAGATGAGAATTCTACTTTCATGTCCACAAAGCATGCCAATAACTTCAAAAATATTACTATAAACCTAATCCTACCCTACAACCCCTAATCAACAAGCAATTTATAAAATATATTATCTAGCTAAGCTAAGTCAAGAGAAAAGTAGATTGTAACCTACCTCTAGATTGAACAAAAATCTAAGACTGCCATGGAGTCACCTTCCTTTTTTTGGCCTCATATTAGTTTCATGCTATTAAGAAAGCACTTTACTTGTTAATAAGAGAATAAAGATATCCATATTTATAATATACAATTTATGCCATAAATAGAGTCAAATATCAACCCTCGAGGCTAGTCAACAATGTCATAAATTTCCTTTGAAATTATCCCACATATAGGGTAAGAAACTCTGACCTATAAGTTACCAAATATAAAATTCAATTATGGCCCCAAAAAAGCTTGGGAAACTCACTAGATCAAAGGATGAATTTACGTAATTAAAGTTGAATTCAATGGATATAGAGCAGAATAAAGCACAAATTTTACAAAAATTATAGGAAAAAGGTGAAAGAAATCTACCCAAACACTTGGTGATGAAATTCCTATAGAAATTACCTCACTTAAGCTCCCCTAACTTCTATTTTAGATAAAAATAAATAATAACCAAGTTAGAAAGCAATATATACAGCCCAAGGGTCTTTCTTCATAAATGTGAGGACTCTATTATGACCGCGAGGTTGCACTGACCTAGACAATTACAAATTATGGGGTCTCCTTGCAATAGTAAAGTGAGTGAATTAGACCACGCATGTTCATTCTTGTCAAAAATTTGCAAATGTGATTACCTTATTTCATATGTGAAAAGAAAAATATCTTACTACAACAACCTAAAAATAGCTAAAACTCAAGTAAAAAATGAATCTGATTGGATATTTGAGATTCATCTAGAGTCCCATGAAAGAAACCAAATATGTTATTTAACTATAAAGACATTCTATACTCAATGGAATTGACAAAATGACAGAAAGAGATTATCTCAACATAATGTAGAGTTAATCCATTCCTATTGTAGAATTATTAGAATGGGTATTAATAGTATAATTTATGTGTTAAGGACCTACGTTCATAAATCAATGAAAAAAACCTACTGTAGATGTAATTTTGCGTTAGAGTGATTTTTGGTTGTTAGTTAGAACTTGCTAAAGAGAATTCTTCCTATTGAACATAAATTATAGCTGTTAATTAGAACTTTCTAAAGAGAATTCTTCCTATTGAACATAAATTATGGCAATTTCTGGCAAACTGATGGCTGAATGACCCTTGGCTAAGGTTTTAGTCTACGATAAAGGTAAAATTTGTGGTCTTGAATTCAATTTGATATAAGTTGTATGCATTTTTTCTAAGTTAAGTCGGATGATGATGCCTATCAGTAAATTATGTTTTGTACTGATACTACACTGTATTATCTTTTATTGAGTGGAGACTACATTTCCGAGACTCAGATGCAACCTCCTCCCTAGTGGTGGTAGCAATCCAGGGATGAGCTCTCTATATTCAGGCTACCATGGATCTTTGTAGTTTTTCTTTTCCTTCTTTCAGAAAATAGTACTATTATTCTTTTTAGTTTTTTATCATCTTAGAAATGTTTTTGGACTTAGAGTTATTATACAATGACTTTCAGGTATAGGAATTGTAATAGATAGTATTATTTAATAATTTTTGTAGATTATTATTACCTTATTTAATTATGTGATCATATTTTATTAAATTTCTAATTGAATTGGTTAAAGGATTGGGTTCGATGGTTCTCCCACTTACAATAATTTACATCATGATAAGGTTAGTATCATAGCCTTAAGTTTTTTGATCTTATCAAAGAAGAACATGTCTAGTAAAGTCTCATGAAATAATATGGAGGCATTTGTTCTTTTTCGTTAGTGGCTACAAGATATTAAGAAAACTCAATATCTTTTAATCTTAAGTCTTCTATTTTTACAAGATTCCAATTAGTATCTAGTGATCCAAATTGCTATCTGATCTTATACATTCTTACTCAAGTAGATGATGAGAACACGTGTAGACAAAGCAATATTGGAGGCCCTGAATTAGTCGATGGGTTTGCTGTTCATGGAAGAGGATGGTTAGAGGAGTAGAATCCACTATGGTCAGAGAAAGTAGAGTAGTGCCCATCAAGGACAAGGCTAGGGTTGTAGAGCTGGCTTAGGAAAGGACAAAATTTCCACCCTCATTTATGGATATTACTAGGGCAGAAAAGGTAGAGATTGTACTATTTAAGGGTGAAGCAACACCAATTTAATAAGGTGCACTTCCAATATAAATATTGTTAAATATGATTCAGTAGGTTTTGATCTTCAAAGTAGGTTTGAAAGGACTGGGGTTACACCTACAGTTCTTGTAGTTCATCATCTAAGAGCGCAACATATTATTATTATGTCTCCTTAGATGGATGAGGCTTCAGAGATAGGTATTATTTTAATACAGGTAGTAGGTTCGATGATGACCAAAGATAAGCATGACCTATTATGTAAGTTCATCAATATAAGGCATCCAGTCATACATGGTCTTAAAACTAAGAATGCTTATAAGCTCATCATTGACTATTATGACTGATTCCATAAGATGGAGTAGAGTTTTTCCCCTTTTAGCTTCACTAGATGTTATGATCTGGTGGAGTCCTAGATGGATTATAAGTCCATTGGGTCTTCTACAAGGATATTGAACAAGTTTTATTTGACTTTCTTAGAGTAATATATCTAGTGTACCTTGATAGATAGGAGGAGAGACAAGTTTGCCAATATCGAGTGGGGAAGTACATCCATTGCAGTGTATGAAGCTTGGTTCAATTTACTCTATAATTATTCCTTACATTTTTTACATACTAAGTAGAAGAGGGTTTACTATTTTTTAAGAGGTTGAACACAGGCCTCCACATTTAATCTCTTTAAATAGTATCCTTTTATAGGTCTTGTTATGAGGTAATTGAGTTTGTAAAGAGTGTTGAGGGTATGAAATATAAAGGATATTCTAAGATAGTAGGTAAGAAGGAAGAAAAAGGAAATTTATTGTAGATCATTCTCGAGGGATCAGAGTTCCCAAGGGTACGCTACACGCCAAATTTAGCCAATGATATAGGTGTTAGTTAGGGTCCTTCGGGGTCTAGTCAAACTTCTTCAAATTTTTGTATTTATCTGACTTCATTTTCCCTATCTCAATGATCCATCATGGATAAAACTTTCTATAAGTGCCAGTGAGTTTGTTTGAACATAAAGTCATTGTCTTAGATATGGGTAGTTGAGTCAATCAAACCAACAGGCTCCCCAAGCTTTGGCTATAATGGGTAGGGAGGTATTAGTAATGGTAGAGGCCATTCTCAAGGTTGGTGTTGTGGTTACCTAGCAGGTACAGGTGGCGACTATCAAAATATAGGCAGTGGGCATACTGATTAAAATAGCACTCAATTTGAAAAAGGGAGTGCACAGATAAGCAATAAGGCCCATTTTTATACTTCTCAAGGGCGGCTCGAGTTAAAGGAATCAGATGTGATCATTGTATGTACTATTCTTGATAGTGATCATATAGATACCTTATTATTTGATTCTATTTCTACTTTCTCTTATGTATATTTGTGTTTTCTTATACGGTTAGACATGGCATGTGACTTACTTGATGTTCATGTTCATATATCCATCCCTATTATGGATTCTATGATTGTTGATATGTTTTGTTGCTCTTGTCCTATTTTGTTTAAGGTTTATTAAACCTAGGTAAATTTAGTGATATTGGGAATGGTAAATTTTGACAACATTCTGGGGATGAGTTAGTTGTAACCTTATAAAACTATTTTAATGTATCATGCTAAGACAATGACCATGGCTATGCAGTGGATGGCTAGATTTGAGTGGGAGGGTGTGGAGCTTATAGTTCTGATCTTATGAAACTTATATTCTTTATTAGTGACATGATATTGATAAGGAGGAAATAATTTTAATTCTATGCACATCTCTGAGTTACTAATGTAGAGGTCCCACCCAACTATTTTTTTGGCTCTAATAAATGGATACTTAATCCCTACTTGGATTTATTTATGATCATTTTTATTGATGATGTCTTAGTATATTTTAAAAGTAGAGAGAAACATTAGAATAATTTGTGAATTGCATTGGGTTTGCTTTAGGAGTATTAAATTTATGTGAAATTTCCTAAGTATGAATTTTTGTTGGCTTCTATATCCTTTTGGAACATGTAGTTTTAAATAAAAGGGTTATAGTGGACCCACATAGTATTGAAGTAGTTAGGATTTGAGATTTGTAGTCTCATAGGGTTCATTAGCTATCATCGTAGATTTATGAAAAGGTTTGCCTCTATTGCTTCAAGTATAATCCATCTAAATTGAAGAGGTAGTATTTCATTAGTCTATTGAAACTAAGGAGAGAGTCCAAAAGCTTAAGACATTATTGAATACCACTCATGTTCTTACTTTACTAGTGTAGAAGCAAGGTTTATATTTCTTGATCAAATTAAGGCTATGAAATTTGAGAGTGCTATGTTGAGCAAAATTTATGACAAAGTTTTACAAGGCGAGTTCAAGGAGGCCATTGTTAATGGTTAAAGTTTTTTGAGAATCAAAGGGTGAGATTGGGTGCCTCGTGTTGATAACATAATTCCTACAATTTTTCTGAGGCTCATAGTTCAGCATACTCTATACATCTTGATGTAACCAAGATGTATTGAACATGATGTGGCATTATTGTTGGGGTCAGGTGAAGAAAAACATAGTTGATTTTGTTTCCAAATTCCATAAATGCTTGCGGGTAAAGTATGAGCATCAGAAGCCTAATAGTACACTTCAGAGAATGCCCAATCCTAAATCAAAGTAGGAAAAGATAGCGATGGATTTTTTTTGTTAGTCTTGCCAATACTTTAGGTAAGTTTTATTCCATATGAATTAACATGGATAGGCTGACTAATTCTCTATATTTCATTCCAATTTTGATAATCTAAAATGAAGAAAATTTTGCTAAGATATATCTTATGGAGATTGTTTGGTTGCATGGGTACCCAATTTCTACTTCATTAAATAAAGGTACTCAGTTTACCTCTAATTTTTAGGAGAAATTAAATGAAGAATTGAGTACTAAGTTGGATCTCAGTATAATTTTCCACACTCAGACTGATGGGATGTTTGAACGGATAATTCAGGAGGTAGAGTATATCCTCCAAGCATGTGTAATGGATCTTAAAGGTCATTGGGACTAATTTTTGCCAATGGCTAAACTTGTATATAATAATATCGGTTGCTCGGTCATTGATCTAGTACTATTTGAGGCTTTGTGTGGGAGGAGGTATAGATCTCCTATTGGGTGGTTAAATGCTTTTGGGGTAAGATAATGGAGTAGTAATATTTTGAAGGACTCATTAGAGAAAGTAAAGTTCATCCAAGACTATCTCCTATCCACTCAAAGTAATACAAAAGGAGTATGTGGATTGAAAAGTGAGAGATATATATTTTCTGTTTGGCAGAGAAAGTGTTTCTCAAATTTTCACCCATAACGGTTTTCGTGCATATTAGTAAGTGAGGTTAGCTTAGTCTATGATATATTAGATCATTTAAGATTCTTAAGCCTGTGGGGTTGTGGCATATACATTTGATTTACCTCCTTGTTTGTTGGAAGTTCACCATATGTTTCATGTATCTATACAAAATAATTTTCATGTTGATGGAAATTACATCATTCGTAGGTATTTGGTTTGGTTGGAGGAAAGCCCCTCTTATGTAGAGTAACCTACGGCTATCTTATATACAGATATTTTTAAGTTGAGAACTAAGGATATTGCACCTCTAAAGGTCTAGTGGAAGAACCGTCATATTGAGAAAGCCACTTGAGAGACCAAAGAAGAATGCATTCCTAGTAGCCCTATCTCTTTATAGATTCAAGTAACTCATTGTTTCCCCTTTCATTTTTTCATTCCCATTCAGGGATGAATGGTTTTTTAAATAGTATAATATACTGATTCATTCCATTATTATAGTATCATTTAGGATGTAAGTACCCTATTAGGATTTTTCCTGGGATGAGATTTGATAAAATCTCAATATAGGATGGTTTGTGACTCGTGGTGTCATGTTTGATGGTTGTGTGTTCACTATCGGATGGTCTAATCGTATAGTTTCGTGTGAAAAGTTTTTGAATGAAAGACAAATTTATTAAACTCTGGTTATAGAGGTTTCTACATTGGTATAAATATTTGATGTCCAAAATCAAGGTGTTTGTTGTGAAATGGAGATAGTTCTATATTTCCCCAAGGTTTTTCTTAAGGGCTGATGTAATGGTTGAATAACCATTGTAGTGAGACCATTAAAGCGGACAAAAAAACATAATAGTAGTAGTAGTGGGGTGGTATGGGCTAATGTAGTGGACAACTTGGTCGTCATAGTAGGACTATTGTAGCGGGCATGAGGCCGCTACAGTGGTCATAGCGAAGGTAAATACCCCTAAGTCCATTTCTCAAAAATTTATTTCCCAAAACACAAAAGGTTTATTTTTTCAATATTTTGAGATTTTCTTCTGAACTTGGGTGATTTTATTTGTTAGGCAAAGTTTATTCCTCCCTCTTATCAATTATTAATCCATTCGTATTAAAGAATCATTAGAATGGGTATTAATTGTGTAATTCTTGTGTTAAGGCCCTAAATTCATGAACTAATGGAATATTCTATGGGAGGATGTAAGTTTTACTATGCATAATTCTAGGATGTTTATTAGAACTTCCGAATGGAGAATTCTTCCTTTTGAATATAAATTACGGGGATTTAAGAAAAATTACAACAATATATCCAAACTCTCATATAGTGGAGTTTAGAGATGGTAAAGTGTGCATAGTTTGTACCACTACCTCAAAGGTGAGGTGGAGAGGTTGTTTCATAAAGACCCCTGACTCAAGTGAAAAACATTCTTGAGAAAGACCAAATATTAGAACAAGAGACAATAGGTAGAAACAAACAACCGATAATAACAAAAATAAGTCAACCACAAAGTAGTTCTACACTCAATCTATCTAAAACAACAAACATAACAAAACTCTAATATCAAGACACTAATTGCAAGCATAACAACAACTAACATGAATAACACGGAAAAACTCACCTACCAACTAGTAGAGACGCACTTCTACCTACTACCTATCTAAATTACTTGACGTCCTCTCCACCATTCTATCTAAGGTCATGTCCTTTGTTAGTTGTAACTTCACCAATTTATGTCTAATTACCTCCTACTAATATTTCTTTGGTTTACCTGTACCATACTTGAATCCATCCATATCCAACCTCTCGCATCTTCATAGGAGAATTTGGTAACCTCCTCATCACATGATCAAGCCATCTCAAGCTTATTTATTTTATCTTGTCCTCCACCGAAGCCACTCTTATGTTTTATCAGATAATCTCATTCCTAATTTTATCTCTGTTAGAAAAATAACACACCTATCATAGCATTCTCACTCTATCACCTTTATTTTCTAGATGTGAGGGTTCTTCACAAGCTAACGCTTGCCCCATACAACATAGTTTGTTCAACCACTAGTCTGTAGCACTTCCATTTAAGTTAAGAAGGAAATTTATTATTATATAAAACTCAAGATGTGAGACTACAATTCATCCACTTGCGCTACTATAGTGAGTGACATCTTTGTCAATCTCACTATTTCCCTATATCCCCTAGTTACTTGAAACTATATGTCTTTTTAATGGCTAGTGTATTGATCTTCACCAACACATTAGAATAACTCATCCCCTTACGGAAATTATACTCCAAGCATTTTGTGTTGGTCCTACTCAACTTAAACCCTTTAGGCTTTAGGTTCTGTCTCCAAACCTTCAACTTTGAGTTGACTCATCTACAAGTCTCATGAATCAAAATTATGTCATTCGTAGATAATATACACTATGTTACCTTACCTTTAATTTTCCATCCTAGCACGTCTATTACCAAGCAAAGAAAATAGGCTTAGAGTCGATCATGATGCAACCCCATCATAATTAGAAATTGCCCTGTGTCACCTCCCATAATTTTTACCCGAGTTTTAGCTTTATCATATATGTTTGTTATCGATCTCGTAAAGACCAAAAAAACACCTCCATACTTCAAGCATATCCACAAAATGTCTCTTAGGACTCTGTCATCGACCTTCTATTGATCGATGAACACCATATATGAGTGTTTTTTTTCTTGTTCCAATATTTCTCAACCGGTCTCCCTATGATTTGAATTGCTTCTATAAATATCCTAGCATTCATTTGAATTAATTTTTATAAATAATAACACTCCTCCAACCTTAACTTCACCACCTTTTTCCAAACCTTCATAGTATGGCTCAATAACTTGATACTCCTCTAATTTAACAATTTTAAATTCTAGCCTTTTTTTGGTACAATGGAATCATTGTACTCTACATCATAACTTATACCTCAGCAAGGTCTAAAAAATAATATTAGATAGATCAGTTAACCACTTCATACCCTCCCCGCCTGTGCTCCTTTAAAAATTTACTGGAATATCATTCAGCTTAGTCATTGTACCCCTATGCATACTACATATAGCATCTTTAACCTCTTCAATCTTTATATGTGTACCATAACCATGATTACATCATCTCTTAAAAAATCCTTGGCTATGGTAAGGGTAAAATTAGTGTCATTGAATCCCCAAGGCTTATAATAGAAAATTAAGTGATTAATTACTTTTGCATTTGTTTATTTTAGAACGTGAATGATCCAAAGCATTGATGAAGAGCAAGTTGTTACGTACTAGCTTGGATTTTTTTCTTTCATTGAGGTAGGTTATAATTAAATTAGATTTTAGACTTGATTTAATTGTATTTTTGTCCTATATTGGAAAACTCGTTGATTGGTATTTGGGAATATTTGTGATTGATGACTATCATTGTTAATGCTAGAATTAGTAAATAATGAATATTAAAATCTCCTGAAATGTATTGTAATTGTAAAGTGTATTTGTAAATTAGGTGAACTGTGTTATATCCTGAGAGATGGTGAAAATGGAAAGATACGTTGATATTATTATGGTAGATATCACTTTGGTACAAATATTTTTATTAAGGTTACTCTGGTGGATCAAGGACATAGATTGTCCCCTACAGCTCATGTCTAATTTGGAAGAAATAAGTTTTTTAGCATATGTGTATAGACTACTGTTTGATACATGAGTTAGTATGGCATTTTGTGGTGATAAAGAGAGGAATGAAATTACTCTTGTAATAATAACGTGGATATAGATCCCCATTGTGTTATTATTATTTAACTGATGATTATTAGGATACATTTGATATTGTTTATGGTTTTGTGATGTGGTTTTCTATATTATTTGGCATATTGTGATATACTTGTTATTTGTCGAAGTTTTGGTTTACTTATTATTTGATTTGTGTTGTACGCGTGTTCTCCAAGTTGAGTTGTTAGATTATGCTTACAAACTCGTAGTGTTTTGTATTGATACAATCATGTACACTTCTTTGATTGAGTGCAGATTATGTTCTGGAGACTCCAACGCAACCTTATCTGTAGTTATAATAGCTGACTCAATCCAAGGATGAGCTCCCCATATTTAGTCTACCATAGATATTCGTAGTTTTTCTTTTCCTTCTTTTGGACAATGATGCTATTATTTTACTAGTTTTGATTTATCTTAGTCATTGTTTTTGGACTAAGAGTTCTTGTATAATGACATTTGGATGTTGGAATTGTAAAAGTTAGTTGATGATTACTTTTGCACTTATTATTTATTATCTTTTGGAGATTATTATTATTTTAGTTGATTTTGTGATTATCTTTGTCTTAAATGGATAATTAAAAGGGTTAATGGCTTTGTTAGATGATTCCCCATCAAAGGATTGGCATGGATGTCACTCACGTTAGTTTTGATCATGATAGTGTACCGAGTATATATCATAAAGCAACAACAAAGAAGTAGTGACAAGATTTTGTAAGAAAATCATTCTAGACAACAAATAAGAAGTAGTGACAAGATTTTGTAAGAAAATCAATTTTTAAATTTCTCAAGTCTACATGATACATAACAGTCATTCTTTCATTGAAACACAGAAAATCAATTGCCTCAAAATGTACAACTTTAAATTAAGAACATAATTAAGTAAGGTTGGAGGGTGTAATGCTGTAATGCAATGTAATAAGATGATATGATTTAAATATCAAGTATTCTCTTAACCAGTGTACACATTATTTGTGGGCCACTTGCAAGGTTTATATACTAACATAGAAGATCTACATGTGTATGTGTGGACGATCTCAACGCATTGTCAGAAAATCACTAAATCCTAACATAGATAATCTCTACGTGCCCAACTAATAATTATAGAACGATCCCACCACAATGGATCTCCAAGTGTGTAACCTTTACATACTAGATCACATGCCAATGCATGTTTAATATAATATCACTATAATATAGGATGAGCCACAGCAGGAGAAGGATGAATTGAAGATTCAGGAGAAGTTTCTCCATGTTTCACCCGAAAAGTTGAAAGAGAGGTGGAGATTGTGGAGATTGAATAAATTAGGAAACCCTAACAGAGTATATATATGTCTTAGAGAAATAGAGGTGGGCCAGATAATTTGCAGAATGGATAGTGGCGTAAATACTTTTTCGGATTTAAGATGGGTTGGTCCATCATTGTGGAAATTAATTTTTTATTTTGTTTAATTATCAATAAAATTCAAAAATTAAATTAAAAAAAAAACATAATATAGGATGATGATGCATCTTATTTCAATCAAATAACATGCTTGAAATATATTTACATTGACTATCACAAATAAATGGGTTAAATGAATAACATGGATTATCAAAGAGAAACCAAGTCAATAATTCATTACCTAATGCCCATTTGATTTGGTATTCTTGGATTATAATTCATCATATCACGCTAATAAACTTTTTCTTGTATAACACTAATACTCGAACCAATGCCTATAACACCATGGGTACGAGATCCAGCTTTTGTCCTTACCCATTATTTATTCTATTTTAGAATCTATAATTAGAAAAATGTCGCTAAACAAAGTGTAGGAAGTCTTAACATATACTTTTAATGCCGATTCCGAACAACATGTCAAGAATACTCAAAATTTCACCGTTACCTTCTTTGAAGCTCCAAAACTTTCCCAATATATAAGTCTATAATATATGTATTATTTGTAAGTAAATCAGTTTATAGACATTCATATTGCTATAGTTACTGCGCGAACTCTAAGTATCACCCAAAAAGTAAAATTTGTAACTAGTGTTTTTTTAATAGGTCAATTAAATTAAATTTATAATCAAGTGTCAATCTTGATTTCACTTAATAGGTCAATCTTATATTTCCTAAATTTCAAGCGTAGGACTAAGTTTTCATATTTGCCAAATATCATAAATCTATTGGTGTTCATATAATACACAACAACTAATATTAAAATATACTAGTTTATGGGAACATGTGTGCACATTTACCCCAAAATTCTTGGTAAAATATTAATTTTGCTAATTATAAATTTTAAATTGTGGTCAAATATAAAAAAACCCTTAAAGTTTACGTTAAGTTTTATTTGACACATCAAGTAAACCTTGTACCTGTTAGCTATGCACTTCAACCTCGACCAAGGAGTGTGTATTAAACCTTACCACAATTTGCATCAAGACAAAGCTCATGTTTTTCATACATGATGACATGCTAAAATTATCAATCAATTGGTGACAACGGGCATAAGACAACAGATCATAAAAAGTTAAATAGAAAACTATTTTTAAGCCAAAATTGAAATGTTTTCTTCATGAATCCCTTTCCTCCAACCATTTGTTCGTCTTCATCATTGGTTTTCTTCTTGGCCTTCTTCTTTCTTCTCTTTTATGTTTTGTTGATGTGCAGCGCATTACAGTGGCTGGTTCTACAAAGTGGGATAGGATCACGTGGGAGGTTTCTGATAGAGTATCTTTACGCCACGACTTGGCGTAAAGTTTTCTCACTACAAATAAATTTGCT
This sequence comes from Capsicum baccatum var. pendulum, assembly GCA_030864225.1. Classification (NCBI taxonomy): domain Eukaryota; kingdom Viridiplantae; phylum Streptophyta; class Magnoliopsida; order Solanales; family Solanaceae; genus Capsicum; species Capsicum baccatum. Next base: position 145,201,349 of record CM061560.1, read on the forward strand.
TCGGTTCTTTTCAGAATCATATGAGTACTCAATTAAACAGGCCAACAATGAAAAAATAATAATATTAGCAATATAATAATACAACAGTTTATAATAATATTACTACTTCAGTGATAATACAATAATCAATATGACAATTATAACAGTAATCTAACTACTTCTTAACATGTTAATATATTAATTATACTTGAGTCGTACTAGGTATTGTCCTAAGAAACTATTTCAGTAGTGTAAAATATTTTCCAAGATTAAACAAGTATTTCTCTAATTAATTATAAGATACGGGAATCAACAAAATTATTAGTACAAATACCAGCAAGTTAAACTATAATAACTAAATCATTTAGCAGGATTATAAGAGAGAAACTAACGAGGAATTTTAAAATGTTAAAGATTGTTGTAAGGATTGAGGGAGTATTTATAGGTAAGACTTAGCTTCTCAAGTACACCTCTTGATGGCTTTTAAATTAATCCTTCTCAAGTATATCTCTTAATGGCTTCCAAAGTAAGCCTTCTTAAGTATATCTCTTAATGGCTTCCAAAGTAAGCCTTCTCAGGTACATCTCTTGATGACTTCTAGAGTAATCCTTTAAGTAGCTTCTAAAATACCTTTCAGGTACATCTCTTGATGACTTCTAGAGTAATCCTTTAAGTAGCTTCTAAAATACCTTTATATACATGACTTTTTCAATACACTTCAAATGTAAATTATTTTGAAATAGCTAAATAATTTTCCCACAATCCCCATGTTATTTCAAAATAATTTATATAAAAAGAATTTTAACTTGCTGGATTTGCATGGACAAAATGCAGTAGGTTTGGTGTCTTCTAGACTATGAACCAAACTTAGACTAATAAAATTTAACTTACAGAATTATCGGTGAAATATAATATTTCTATTAACAGAATAATTCTTATTGTAATCCAGAGATTTTATCAATCATATTTTAACTGTAATTTAATTGTTCAATACAGTTTTGCACCAATAGGTCATGCGCGTGTCTAGTATTCATGAGATCTCTAGAGACTAAGGCCAAAAGTTTCATAGGAACGTCCTCATTCCACTTCTCATATAGGTGAATTCATCAAGTGTACACTATTTTGGATACACCATCCACAAGGACCATGAATTCATTAAGAGTTTATAACTCATCTCTCAATTTTAATAACATTTCATGCACTCTCAATTAGTGCACAGAGTCAATATCAACTTGTTATTACCCACATGAACCTACTTCATGTGATCTCCAATCACATAGGTTGGGTTACCATCTCTATTGACAATTATATTAGCCTTAACCCCATCTCTTTTGAGGTTTGAAGAATTAATTTTCTTTCTACAGATTTAGTCAGTGAATCAACTGAATTCAATTCTGACCACACATAATCAATGGAAATTATTCCATCTCTCAGCAGCTGCTTAACAACATCATGCCTTAATTTCATATGTCTACTCTTACAACTTTAAGATTTATTCTTTGCAATAGCAATGGCGGATTGACAATCACAGTATGTATATATATAGGAGACATCTGATCATCCTTTTTTAAAGGGATATTAGAAAACAGATCATCCTTTTTCAAAAGGCTAGGAGGAAATAGAGCATCCTTTTTAAAAGGGATATTCGCTAAGAAATTTCTTAGCCTTTCAGCCTCAGTACCAGCTAACTCCAGAGCCACAAACTCTGATTCCATAGTTGATCTTGCAATGATCATCTGCTTAGTTGATCTCCATGATACTACACCACCACCAAGGGTGAAGTTAGTAGACAAAAATAATTTGGTACGTTCCACAATATTTAAACATGTACTAAATATAAACATGTCATCAACATATAAATAAATTATCACATAATTATTGTCTACTACTTTTGTATAAACACATTTATCCACCTCAATAGAAGAAAAGTCATCTTTTATTAAGACTTGATCAAATTTCGCATGCCACTGTTTAGGAGCTTGTTTAAGGCGGTAGAGAGATTTAATTAATTTAGAAACTTTTTTTTCATGTCCAGAAATTACACATACTTTAGGTTGAACCATAGAAATTTCTTATTATAAATCTCCATTTAAGAAAGATGTTTTCACATCCATTTGATGGATAAAAAGTTTATGAATTGATGCTAAAGTAATTAAGTAACCGTTTGGCCATGAAAAGTAAAAATTTCCTGAGTTGGAGTTGAAATTGGAGTTGGAGTTGTGTTTGGCCATGTCTTTTTTGAAAGAAAATTTTGACTTTTGAAAAAAAAAAAATTTAATATGATTTTATGCCCTAACTTTTATAAACTATCAAAATCACCCAGCTAAAATTTACCTACTAATGGAAAAAGAATACAATTAGTCACTATTATAAAAATAATTACATATACATGGGCATATTTAATGAATTTCAATTATGACATATATAATATTTACATTAATAGTCGTTTTCTCATATTTGAAAATTTTAAATATTGATATTATATTAACAGATCACTACTTCCTGTTTTTTAGGTAACAAATATTATCTTGTAAATAAATTTATTTTTTTCAGAATTTATTTAATTTATTTCCTTCGTTTTCCATTCCTAAAAACTAGAAAATGATGAGTTGTTATTAAATTTTAGGGTGCCGCTAATTTATTTCTTTGATTTTCTTATACATGAAATATTTTACTGTGTGTGAATAAATTATTTCTATGTAAAACATGCTTTGCATATTATAAATACATAAATATGCTTAGTATATTTTTTTGTACTTTGCATTTTTATATATGTGTGTATATGGTATATACATGGTATAAACTTCATATATAACATACTTTGTATATTTATATTATAAATATGCTTAGTATGTTTCTTATTACTTTGAATATTTATATATGTGTGTATATAATATATACATGGTATAAACTTTATACATAACATAATTTGTATATTTCTATTATAAATATAATACTTTATATATTTATGGGTATAAATATAATACTTTATATATTTATCGGTAGAAATATATAATACTAATATATATTTATGGGTACAAATATAAATTAGCAGTAAAATAATGTCTTAAATAAGGGATAAAAATAATGATGAGGGAGAAAAAAATAAATATATTAAATAGGATAGCATTAAGTTTAAAATTAAAATTATCTTATTCTTTAAAACTGCTATATATGTAATATTGAAAAAGAAATGTTATAAGGAGAGTTTTATGTAAAATATTAAAAGATTGGGGTTATATGTAATAATAATGAAAGTTTGAATTGGAGTTGGAAAATTGTGAAAACTACAAAAACTTATTTTCCCTTTCCAGAAAAAATTTTCAGAATTATTTTCTGAATTTTAATAACCAAACACCACAATTTCCAACTCTGAAAAAATTTTCCAAAAAAAAGGGAAAATTTTTCATGGCCAAACGGGCCCTAATATTTGAATAGAAGCAATTTTTGTTACTGGTGCAAACGTATTAAAATAATCAAAGTTTTGCTTTTGAGAAAATCCTTTAGCTACAAACCAAACTTTATATTTATCTAAAGACTCATCCCGATTAAGTTTTTTTGAAATCCATTTACAATCAACCGATTTTGCACCAGCAGATAAATCAGTTAAAACTCATGTATTATATTGCATAATTGAATCAAGTATAATTTTGTTTTCCTCTTTCTAAAATTTAGCATCAGAAGAAGATATAGTTTCAAAATAATTTGATGGTTCATTATCAACAAGAAAAATTTAAAAATCATTTCCATAAGAAGAATATTCTTTTCTAGGCTTTGTACTCCTTCCCAGTTTATCAATATTAGAGGTAGATTCATTTTCTCTTTCAACAGGTGCATGAGAGATTTTATCACATAGTGAAAAATATGTTCAAAGAATTCAGCATTCTTTGTCTCAATTGTATTATTACTATCAAGTACATCATATTTTAAGACAAGAAATCTATACGCAGTACTATGTTCAGCATATCCAATAAGGATGCAATCAGTAGTTTTAGAACTTATTTTCCTTTTTTTAGGTTCAGGAAGAAGAACTTTAACAAGGCAACCCCATACTTTTAAATATTTCAAATTTGGTTCATAACCTTTTCACAATTCATAAGGGTTTTAGTAGTTCTTTTATGAGAAATTCTATTTTGTAACTGACATGTAGATAAAATAGCTTCATCCCATAAATTATCAGGTGCATTAGATCTAATTAACATAGATTTTAACATTACTTTCAATGTCCTATTTTTTCTCTCAGCTACACCATTAGACTCAGGTGAATATGAAGGAGTTACTTCATGAATAATAATTTATTTTTCACAAAAAATATTTAAAGATACATATTCTCCATCTTTATTAAATCCAATTCTCTTGATTCTTCTACTAAGCTGCTTTTCAACTTCAGATTTATAAGACACAAAAATATCAAATGCATCATCTTTATTTCTAAGCAAATACAACTTAGTAAATCTAAAGAAATCATCAATAAAAGTGACATAATATCTTTTACCACCTCTAGTCATAGTTTATTTTAAATCACTCAAATCAGTGTGAATCAAAGATAACAATTCAGTTTCTCTATTAACTGAATAATCATGACTTTTTAGAAATTTTAGCTTCAGCACATATTTCACATTTATCAAAATTACTTGAATCCAAACAAGATTTTAAACAAAGTGATTGCATATTCTTTATATATTTGATATTAACATCTCCTAATCTAGCATGCCATAAAGAAATAGACTCAATCATATAAGCAGAAGCTGATGTGTTATCAATAGTAAGTACATAAAGTTCATGGTTACAATAGCCTTTTCCCACAAATACAGTACTTTTTATCAAAATAATCTTATTAGATTCAACAGACACTTTTATTCCAGCTTTATCCAACAAAGCCACAGAAATTATGTTTGCTCGCATTATAGGAACATGTAGCACATCCATGAGGGCTAAAGTTTATCCCGAAGTGAGTTTTAGGATAACTTTACCTTTGACCAAGAATTTAGCAGTTCTTGAGTTTCGAGGTAGACCATTTCATTATCATCTCCTATTGATGTATTGGAGGAAAATGCTTCTCAATTTACATAAATGTGTCAAGTAGCCCCAGAGTCTACCATCTATTCATTTATATGAGCCATCATATTTACTTGAGAAATAATAGCTGCTATTATTTCATCTCCTTCAGCTAAATTAGCTTTGGGGAATTTATCATTTCTTTGTTATTTCTCATTCTGTGCCTACATTGAGTGGCATAATGACCTGGTTTTCCATAAGTAAAACAGAACATGGAATTAGAGTTTGTTAGCTTCAAGAGTTAGTGAAAAAGAGTTAGAGGTGTATATAGATATGCCTACAGCAAGAAAAGATAGAAAATTTATACTACAGTAAATTATGGGTGATCGCATAGAGGAGTTTAAGTAAATTGTTTATTATAGGGATGAGCTCTTAAAGACCAATCTAGGTAGCACATGTGTAGTGAGGCTTAGTGAAGAAACTTTTAAAGGAAGAAGAAAATACTTCCAATCATTTTACATATGTTTTGATGCTTTGAAGAAAGTATTCAAAGCTGGTTCCAGGAGTTGTATTGGGTTTGATGGTTGTTTTTTGAAAAGGTGTTTGTAAGGGTCGATTAGTTACGACTGTTTGTAAGGATGGGAACAACTAGATGCTTTAACTAGCCTAGGCAGTGGTTAAAGTTTAAAACAAATTTTCTTGGTGATGGTTTGTTAGACTTGTGAAGAATGATCTTGAGGTGTGAGATGGGTCTGAGGTATCTACTATTACTAATATGCAAAAGGTAACATCATCTATTTTCTCTTATCAATTTTCTAGATTTCATATTTTACTTTGTAGCTTTTTATACTTGTGTCACCTAATATATTTTATTTTGTTAAAGGGTCTTGATAGTGCAATTTCAGATTAACTTCCAATTGCAGAAAAAAAAAATATGTTCAGACATGTTCTAGCCAACTTGTCTAAAGATTAGAGAGGTATTGAAAGAAGAAACTATTTTTGGAAGTATCCCAAGTGTACATATGTGCACGAATTGAGAAGAAATTTGGATCATATGGAGATGCTGGGGAATAAGATATGTGATTACTTGCTGTATGAGAATACGAAGAGGTTGTCTATGATTTTCTTAACATATCATAGTTATTGTGATAGTATTGATAACAACATGGCTGAAAGCTTCAACTCCCGGATATTGGGGGAAAGATTCAAGACTATCATAAAAATGCCTAAGAAAATAAGGGTCAAGGTGATGAGAAGAATAGGACAACTAAGAGAGTTTCTGCAATATAGATAACTGATATTTCTTCAATGGCACTAAAAGTGTTGAAAGATAACATATCAAAATCAATGAAGTGTAATCTTAAGTGGAATGGTGAATTTATTTTGAGGTTAAGGATAAATGGAGAAATACTTTAAGAGTGAATTCGAGAGATAATACTTGTATATGTAGGTCTTGGATGTTAAAATGTATACCTTGTTGTCATGCTATAGCTGCACTACACTTTAGAAGACTAGAACCTATTAACTATGTTGCACATTAGTTTATCAAGGAAACTTAACTCAAGACCATTAGTTACTTTATTCAGCATGCTACTGGAATGAAAATGTGGCCGAAGTCAACCAAGACTTCTGTTATACCAACTACAATAAGAAAGATTTTAGTTAGACACAATAAATCTAGAAGAAAATAATAGAATGAAAATAGGACCTGAAAGTTGTCAAAGAGTGGTGTTAAGATGAACTGCATCTGTCATAACAAGGGTCATAATAAGAGGAGTTTTCCATTAGCTTCATGTTCAACAAAAACTAGTGTAGGTTCTTCTGCAACACTAAGCACATGTAGAGAAAGAGGAACATGAAGACCAAGGTTCTACAAAGGTAAACTTGACTTGTAATTTACTAGTATTTTAATTCTCTTTCATTTTCTTAGATTTTTTACTCTTTTATTTCATTACATTTTTTCTTATATGTTGTAGGCTACAGTAACAACAGTTATAGTTGTAGTTGCTATTATTACTACTTGTAGAAAAAGATGATCACCTACAACAACTACTGCTACTATAGGTGTTGACAAAGAAGAAGGGAATACAACTTTTATTGTTGGTAGTGCTATTAGTATAGGTAGATGAGTTGGTGTTGTAGTTGTTGGTGGAGATTATAGAGGTAGAAGAGTTAATACTGCTACTATTGGTTGTTCTAGTATGAAAGGAGGAGTCAATGTTGTTGTTGATGGGGCTTTTGATAGTGGATAAAAATAGGAGCTGGTGCTAGTAAAGGAAGAGGGGATGGTGTTGTTGCTACTTCTAGTAATGATGTCACTAGTGCTAGCAAAGGTAGAGGGGCACCTTATAAAAGGCCTAGGATGGTTAGAATGGGTGTGCTTTATATAGAGAGTGGTTTTTGAATCCTCAGTGTAAGTTAAAATTGATTATATTGGTCTAGTTTATAGTCTGTCTTTTTCAAGTCTTAAGTTAAATTTGTTCTCTTTTATTTTTGTCATCCTGGAATTCCTATGAACTCTTGCATAGTGACTGAACATCTTGGACATCACTAACCAAGATCGGGAGTAAACTAGAAATGAAAGAAAGTTGTGAACGAACAAGGACTTGAAGACATAAGAGCACAAAAAGGGATGAGGACAAGGTCAAATGTTGTTGAACTGAATCATCTAAGACAAACAAGTTCAACAACTTTTCAGTAGAAGGATAATTTTGTTTTTTCTCTTTGTATATTCATGGTGTGTAATGAATAGTAGTTACTTTAACTTAGGTAATGGTTAAATACTAGTGACTTCAACTGTGCAAGTGTGACTGCACTAATTTGACAAGTTTTGAAAACAATGATGCAGTTGTGACTGTATTTTTGGCTATATACTTTTGTTAAAATATCAACAGCTGTGACTGCACTATTTTGAAATATTTGTTTGATGTTTTATGCATCTATGACCACACAATTGAAATATTTATTTTTTGGAATTGTTTTGTTGTGCCTACAGTATTTTGTTGTTTTAAAGCTTCAAATTGCATTTTGTTGCTGCACTTATTTTTCTACAACTAAGTTTGTACCATTACAAAAGATAAACAAAAATTATTCAAATGCAATCAATTTAACAACCTTTCTCTTCTTCATATATATAATGGAATTCAAATTATATTACAAAAGAAGTTGCACTACTCATTACAAAATTATGCTACATATCATATACCAACAACAACCTAGTGTTCAGGTAACTTCATTGAACCTTTTTCATATAGAGAATCCCAACCAAAGAGCTTATATCTATTAGTAGTATACAAGGAAAAAATACAACAATGAAGTGAGTATTCCCTTGAGTCCTCCTTTCAGCTATTCGTCTCTACTTCTTCTCTTTCTCATTGATATTTTTAATCTCTTCTACAAACTTCTCTAATTTTATTTTTATCCCATTATCATATTGTTTGGATTATTTAGTCTTGTCAACTTATTTTAAAATTTCCTCAATTAATTTGTTCAACCCAAGCAATTTCACAACTTTATTTAAATGACAAGATTCAACTAAAATCTCAAGCTCACCTAATTTCTCTATTAGTTTAGGAATCACAAATTTAGACCTTGGATCAATGTCTTCTGTATCCCTTCAACACCAAAAGTCGCAAGATCTCTCCCTTTAATGATGAAAACTAAAGAATGAATTAATCTCATTTCTCATCTTTAATCAATTTTGTCGAAATAACAATGAGTTGCAAATTTTGTGATTCACCCCATAATAAGGACATGCCAAATATCTTCAACCGGGATTTTTTGATGTCCAAGATGTCTTCAAATTCAACAAAATTTCGTGATTACAATGAACTTCTTGCTTCAAAGCAGAATCATTTTCTTCTATAAAAAATTTAATCAAGTTAACTGACTTCATTATGTGCTACAATAAATTCATTTAAACAAATAAACTAAAATTCAGAAACAAATTTAAAGTAGAAAAAAAGGAGTGTAACTCCTAATAAAATGATAAATGACGTAATGAATGAGATTATACCATAATATCTGAAGGAGATGAAGCTAAAATCAGTTTGACTTTAAATTTTCTAATCTCAAATTTATGTTGCTTACTATAATAAAGAAAAAACAATTTCAATTTTTGCATTAATTTCATTAATTAAGTAAATTTTTGGATTGAAGATGAAGAAAGAGGAGACTAAATTAGGATTCTTTAACTAGGAGAATGGATATCACCATTAGGTGTATAAAATAGGTATGTTTCAGTTATTTTAAAAAATTAATAAATAAAAGTTGTGTTTTTACGTGTCCACCAATAAGCGTTTATACACGGGCTATTAAGGAGGTATTTTAATACATTTAAATATTTAAAAGGGGGGGGGGAGGGGTAAATAAATGGAAGTTTAGTTTAAGTACTAAAGTAAGTTGAGATGACAAGTTCAAGGGTGATGTGATGACTTTTCTCTGCATATAAATAGATAATTTTGTTATGGTTATTATACTATTGATTTTAAATATTTTTTCAATTCAAATATATTGATGATAATATAAATCAACATTATATTTGAAAAAGTAAGGGAAAAGTTATATCTTCTTATAAAAAATAAATATGATATTTAAATTTTAATTGGATCGAGTTCTAGCTTATTAACCTCTCTTAGTTCTAGCTTATTAACCTCTTTTATTTTTACAAAATTCTTTCTACATGATAATTGGTTTCTCTCTGCATGGGAGTGTTTTCCTCCTAGTAGGTCTCTAACTCTTCTCAATTTGTTGGAGATATTCTTTAAACTTGCTTTAGATAACTATCGTACACTAAAAAACATCCAAGTTTAATGAACTTGTAGTTACACACAACAACTTTTAGCAACTCAAAAACTCTAAAAAATACTCTCCTTAAATCCTAAAAAACACAAAAACATCCAATTCTACTATTATTTCAACAATCAAAATCGACCATCTTTAGCAATTCTCTTTTAAGCACAAAAAACTGCTATTTCCTTCTTTTTCCATACATCTTCGGAATAGATTGCATTGGTTACTATCAACTACGAAGTAGCAAATTATGGAACGTCTACAAAGCTTTATTCTAAAGGAAGATGAAAAAGATGCGGTAGAGCTCGACTTTCCCACTATTAAAGTGAGTTTACAAGATCGTGAAGTAAGAATTCTTGGTAAAATTTGCAGATCAAGAAATCAACGTACAAGGTTTGAGAAACACCATACCAAGGGTGTGGGGTTGTCCTGTTCGGATAAGGATCTAAAAGTAGAGAAGAATTTCTTTTCAGTTTATTTACGAATAAAGAAAGTATGAACAAAGTTTTATTTGCTACCCTGTGGCTACTCGACAAATAATTGATAAATGTTTATGCTTCAAAACCAGGATTAAGAAGTGATTTAGTCATATTTAACATGTGTGAGCAGTTGCTCAAGTGTGGAGTGTCCCTATAAATTGGATGTCACGAGAAGTGGGACGAAAGATTGGACACTCGCTAGGAGGAATAACAAATATTCCGATTCCATAAAATAAGAATAGAGATGGTAAACATATGTATATTAAGGCGATGATGAACATAAATAAAGTATTATTGAGCGGAAAGTTGATAAACGTCACATAACAAAAATGGGTGTAGTTTAGGTATGACAATTTGCCTTACATTTGCTATTATTGTGGGATGATAGGACACAACATAAAAAACATGCAGTATAAGGAAAAAGATATTTGCTTGGGAAACATTGAAATATTATCAATTTGGTGCATAGATGACTTGAAAAATCATCTAATCATCAATTACCATTCAAAATGCAAAAAGATGAATGAAGTTTTAGATAGTAGCAGAAAATGTTATATAATAAAGCCGACAAGGTATAGGGATGCAAAAAACAATAATTCATTACACCAATTAATGGAGTGAACAAGATGCTCAGAGACACAACCTGCAGTGAAGCATGATAGGTTGAATAATATGTATGTCCAACAACCAAAAGGGAAATCAGCGATAAGAAGAGATGAGGCAAATGAAACAAATCAAAAACTGGACGTTGGTCATAACACATAGGAAAGTAAAGAGCAAGTGAAAAAGAGAAATAATAAAGTTATGGAGGTAAATCTAGTTAATGAAAAAATGGCCATAGTCCTATATATCAAAAAAATGAGGAGACGATAAAAATACAATATGACGTGGAGGAGGAATAATCAGTCTTTGCAGATACAAGGGCCGAAAGAGCTCAAAATAGTTATCTATACTATTGATAATGGGATTCAATGACATTATAGATGAAAAAGACTTTGAGAAATACTTTTAGAGAGTTGTGAAAGGAAAACATAAAAAAATACAAGTAGGTGGTAATAAGGGGAAATAACTAGCGTTATCTCAATCCAAGTGAAAATGACGAATAGGCAGATATTATCACTTAAGGATACTACTTCTATTATGATACCAATATAAGTAGATGTTCTAGTTGAGATAATTAATGGATAAGAAGATAAATAAAACTGCACAATTGGAAAAAAAACATTACTCTTATGGGATAAAAAGAATTGGAGAAGGCTAGCTAGAGAAATTGAAGCGACGTTCTAAGAATAACAAGTTGACAACAAGTTTTAAAAATAATTTATTTAAGGTAGTAATGAATGGTTTATGTACTACAAATTTGGATAATTGTGACACCCCAGGTACTTAATCCCTAGGACCCCAGGTGATAAACTCCTGAATTGGAAAATTTCTAAAGTAGAGTCTAATACTGCTAGGTCAACAACTTAGGTAACGAGTCATTACCTTCAGTAATGAGGAGTGAGGTGGGACTCATAATATAAATAGTGAGGTTACCTAAGATTTCTCCGTGATCAAGAGTCTTTACCATGACTCTTGATGATTGATAGCGAGTCATGATAAGTGACCCGTGGTCATAACAGTGGGCTACTGAGTTTTTGGTTCGCAGGTAACAATTCTACTTAACGACTTTTGGTCAGTTGTAACAAGTCGTTACCTGAGTCATGACTAATGGGCCTAGAATTTCTTGCACATTTTAATTAAGGTTATTTTAGTCTTTCCTCCCTGCACACTATTTCTATGACTTAAAAACACATAATGAACCTCATTATCTTCAGATAATCAAATCAAAAACCTTTCTCCTCTCCATTTTAACTCCCAAAGTAAAAATACTAGGGTTTTAGAAGAGAATAAACACCTTGTCTCCAATCCTTGTTTTCTCTCTAAATTCTTTGGTGTTTCATGCATTTCTCTCATCCCTAATATGACTTTCATATCATTACATATATTTAATCATTTTTCATGTTATTTTGATTGTTGGGTTTGAAATTGGATTAAAAGTTTCTAATGGTGATTACTCAAATTGTATTTTCCATGGTTTAAATATGTCATCTATATTTTAATTGATGATTTTTAGGGCTGGATAGGTGTATGGTTATAATGATTGGAATGGGGACATGGGTTTCCCCAAATTGATGGACTTTGGTTTGGTATTGGAATTAACCTCAATCCACCTTCATAACTTTGATTTTGAATATGAAATTTACATTATTTAACTTACTTTTGGAACATTACATTGCATTAAAGGATATTGGATAAAATTTGCATAATTAAACTTACTTTTGAAATGATGCATTGCATTAAAGGATAATGGATATTAAAAATAGTTTTGGAATTCCCTTAGTGGCTATTGTTTTGGAAATTAAATGGAATTTAGAAGTCTAACAGTTAATTGGATTGGTTTGGCATAATTATATAAGATTACAAGTGTAATTGATATGAAGATACCATGTCGGTAAATGACTTAATGAATAACTCCTAGGTTAATGGTTGGGTTTATATGTAAACTATTTTAATTTGGGCTTAAAGTAAATTGTGTAGCTTACCATAAAGATGGAGGTCTCAAGGGAACCAATATTGGAAACAATATTTGCCATCATGGCGATGTATATGACTATGTGCATGGTACATATTATACATATATTTTGGAATGGATATTTCCTTGGTATCTTCAGTCTTTACTTTGGATTTCCTTGGATCATGCAACTAACACCCACAAGGGCTTTATTAATAAGGGAAGATAAACCCATATAGCCCAAGTTGTCCTTAGGATAGAGTGAGCTACACAATTCAGGTTAATGATTTTAAACTCTTGTGTTCATGACCCTTTACCCTATCACGATATTCTATATATACGTATGAATAAATGTGTACATATGGTTTTGACTAATCATTGACATGACATTATTTTATAACTTTTCTCGAGTTACATGCTATGCTTATCCCACTGACATCCCTGGACACTACATCATTTTATGATTTAGGATTTGAATGGTTTTCTCTTTCTTCTATATAGTGTTAGGTGTCCAAATATTCCTGTGGATCTACAGTGAAGTAGTGAGCCTTCATTTTTTCTTGAAAGGTCCTATCATTTTACTGGTTTCTTAATTCATTTAGTATTTTATTGTAGATTCTTTTTTTCATAGTCAGGGGCATATCCCTACTTAGTTGATCTTCTAGTTAAGAGGCACTTGTGGACAAGTATGGATTGGATCTTTGTTTTGATTCATAGAGTTTACATTTGATTATTTATCCTTCTTATTACTATTTGATTGGGTTACACTATATTATTTTTTTTGGATGTTAGGCTAAGGGGGTAGCCTCTAACTCACGGTTATCTTTATATACCCATCACAACTATACCCTGGTTTTGGTCATGACAAGATTGGTATTAGAACACGTTTTAGGGTCTTTAGGTATCAAAAAAGTTCTGTCGAGTAGAGTCCCTTTTATGGATGTGTAGCGTGCCTCACTTATAAGAGGGAGGCTACAAGGCATTTAGGAATATTTCCCTTTCTTCTGTTTTATTCTTACTACAGAGTCTTGTGTCATGAACTTCTCTAACTCCTAGCTTACTTATTTTTTTGATCATGCCTCCCCGAAGATCTGATTTTCATAAAAACTGTCGGAACCTCTGTCCCACCTGAGGATAATGTGGAGTGAACTGATCCTACTTATGAAGTACAGACCTAGTGTAGGGTCCCTACTCCTAATTTTACTGCTCCACGTGGGGTCGTACCTATCCCTACTAGTCCTTCTCAGACTTCCAGGGTGGGTAATACTTATGATCAATCACCTCAGGGATACATCTCTAATGCAGAGTTCAGTTTAGTCAATTCATATGATTTCTTTTTAGTGGCTTCACAGTCTCATCAGTCTACTCATGTTGGTTCTATTTCTAATTCATCTGAGGTCACCCGAGTTGGCCTGTTCATGAGGTTGAATAACCTAAACTTTATAGTCTTAAAGAGTGAGGAAGATATTCAGGAGATTGTAGATGTGATGGAGAAGATTTTTAGGGTGATGCATGCTTTTGATTCTGAGGGTGTAGACTTAGTTGCCTATCAATTGAAAGATACAGCTTATTAGTAGTATAAGGTATAGGAACAATTGAGAGGTGATGACGCTGAGCTGGTGGTTTAGGATGAGTTTTTTGGTGCCTTTGTTGATCTCTTCTTTTCTTAAGAGTTGCGTAAAGCTAAGGCTGAAGAGTTTGTGAACTTGAAGCAGGGCATTATGAGCGTGAAGGAGTATGCCCTAAAATTTTAGCAGTATTCATGTTATGATTTAGAGTTAGTTTCTTACATGATATCTAAGATTATGAAGTTTTCTTCTGGGTTGTTCCATGACTTGGTATTACAGTGTAAGGTTGCGATTTTGAAAAATTACATAGACATCTCTATGTTTATGGGTTATATACAGTAGGTAGAGAAATTAAAGAAGAATTAAATAGAGATGGGGGAGAGTCAGAATAGGAAGTTCAGATATTCATAGCAGGGCATAAATTAGAAAAATAGTGCGAGAGATGGTAGAAAGTGGACTAAGAAGAAGAATTGAGGAAGTTCTAATTCATATTCGATAACTAGTTCTCCATATCTTGAGCCTCTAAGCGATCATCATTTTTAGGCTAATAGTGGTCCTAAGGCATATGGTACCCAGTCTTAGGCTAGTGAAGTTTAGTCAGCCCCACCTTATCCTCCATATCAATTTTGTGGATAGCTTCATCATGGTTATTGGGAAGATGAAAGGAACTTGTGTTTCAATTAGGGTCAGCCTAGACATATGTAGAGAAATTTCCCTATGGCTAAGGTGGCTACTTGGGCTAACAAGCTTCTGGTCACCACTTCTTCAGCTGCAATAACTAAGAGCACCGCTTTGGGTACCGACACAGGACAAAATTGTCTTTATGCACTTGTTACTATCAGGGGTCTGAGGCATCTCTAGATGTTATCACTGGTTTGTTACAGCTCTTCTGTCGTGATATTTATTGTTTGACTGATCTGGGTTCTACCCTATCTTATGTGACTTATTATATGGTTGTGCTCTTTGGTGTTAGTCCTAAAAGTATTTTTGACCCCATGTCTATTTCCACTCAAGTGCGTGAGTTTATTATTGTTAGAAAAATCTTTAGGGGTTGTGTGATGTCTATTCTTAATAGGGAGACATTGGTGGATTTGATAGAACTTGACATGGTAGATTTTGATGTAATCTTAGGGATGGATTAGCTTTATTTGTGCTATGATTCTCTAGCTTGTAGGCCCAAAAAGGTCTATTTAATTGAATGGGAAGGAAGTTCCTTAGTATCCAAATGGTGGCTTATTTCCAATCTTAGAGATCAAAAGTTGATTTTCAAGGGGTAACTACATCATCTAGTGTTGCTTACGGATTCTGACTCTGAGAGTCCCTTATTCTAATCTATCACTGTGGTAAATAAGTTTCCTAAAGTTTTTCTCGATGATCTTCCTAAAATTCATCCAATAGGGAGATATATTTTTGGATTCATTTTTTATTGGATACCTGTACCATTTCAATTCCTCCTTATAGAATGGCTCTAGATAAGCTAAAGAAACTAAAAGATTAGTTAAATTAACTTTTTGAGAAGGGTTTCATCTGTACTAGGTTTCTATGTAGGGTGTTTTTATACTTTTTATGCAAAATAAAGATAGGTCTCTTTTATTTGAATAGACTATCATCAGCTTAATAAGTTTATAGTAAAGAACAGGTACCCTCATCCTATAATTAATGATCTTTTCGACAAGATTCAAGGTGCTAGATGTTGTTCTAAGATTGATCTCCATTCGAGCTATCCTCAGCTAAAAATTAGGGAGGTTGATATTCCTAAGATTGTTTTCCAAACTCAATATAGCCATTATGACTTCCTACTTATGTCATTTGGGTCAACCAATGTTTCGTCTGCTTTCATGGATCTTATGAATCGAATCTTCAGCCAATTTTTGGATTTTTTGTTATAATATTCATTGATGAAATCTTAGTATACTCTAAGAGTGAGGAGGATCACGCAATTCACCTCCAAACTATGTTACCAACCATTAAGGATCTAAATATGTGAAATTTCTTACTGTTACTTTTGGCTAAATGTTGTGACTTTTCTCGAAAACATGGTTTCTAGTAAGGGGATCAAGGTGAATCCACAGAAATTTGAGGCAGTAAAGATGTTGCCTAAACCCAGGACTGTTACTGACATTTGAAGCTTCTTGTGCTTAGCCGAGTATTATAGGAGGTTTGTGGAAAGTTTCTCTTCTATTGTCGCTCCGCTAACAAGGTTGACCAAAAAAAAGTTTAAATTCTTATAGTCCGATACTTCTAAGGATAGTTTTGAAAGGTTGAAGGATAAGTTGACTTCTACTTATATTTTGACCCTGCCCAAAGGTACTGATGGGTTTGTTATGTATTGTGATGCATCCCATGTGTGATTGGGTTGTGTTTTGATGCAACATGGTATGGTTGTGTCCTATGCTTCCAGGCAACTTAAATTTTATGGGAGGAATTATTCGACTCACGATTTAGAGTTGGCAGCTATGGTCTTTCCTTTGAAACTCTGGTGCCATTATTTGTATGGGGTACATGTAGTTATTTATTCAATCCACAAGAGCTTGTAGTTTGTGTTTACGTAGAAGAAATTAAATATCAGGCAGAGGCGATGGATTGAATTAATTAAGGGTTATAACATGAGTCTTCACTACCATACAGGAAAAGCTAATATGGTTGTTCATGCTCTCAATAGGTTGTCTATGGGGAGATTATCTTATGTGGACTAGGTGAAAAGAGGGTTGGTGAAAGATATTCATAGTTTGGATAATTTGGGAGTTCATCTCTTGAACTCTGAAGATACAGGAGTGATTGTTCAAGATATGATTAAATCATCACTTAGTGATGAGGTGAAGAAGTAGTAGGCTTTGGATACCATACTTATGTAGATCAAGGATGATGTAGGTCAGTAAAAGTTTATGGCTTTTGAGATTGGGGGAGATGACATCCTTAGGTATCAAGGGAGATTGTGTGTTCCTAATGTTGATAGGCCATGGGAAAGAATTTTTCCTAAGGCTCATGGGTCTAGATATCAAGTTCATCTTGGTTTAACAAAGATGTATCATGACTTGAAAGAAATCTACTAGTGGAACAATATGAAAAGAGATATGGGGAATTTTGTGGATAATTGTATGGTTTGTCAACAAGTCAAGGTTGAGCATTTGAGGCCTGGTGGCATGTCTTAAGAGATAGAGTTTCCCATATGGAAGTGGGAGATGATTAATATGGATTTCATTATGGGACTTCCACCAGTCTCACAATCAGTATTATTCTATTTGGGTTATCATGCATAGAATGACAAAGGTTGCTCATACATGCGAGTGCGGAGTAACTAATCAGGAGAGAATTATGCTAAGTTGTTCATTCAGGAAATAGTTAAGTTGCATGAGCATCCATGTCCATTATTTTAGATTGAGGTACATAGTTTTCTGCTCACTTCAGGCATTCATTTTATAAAGGTTTGTGTACTCAGGTGAACCTTAGCACCGTTTTCAACCCTAAAATTAATGGATAAGAAAAACATACTATTCAAACTCTGGAGTATATGCTAAGGGCCTGTGTAATTGATTTTAAGGGTATTTGGGTAGACTATTTGACTCTTATTAATTTGTTTACAATAATAGTTACCATTCTAACATTCAAATGGCTCCTTTTGAGGTTTTTTGTAGTAGGAGGTATTGGTCACCTATTGTGTGGTTTGAGGTTGGTGAGACTAGTTTGTTTTGTCCTGACTTGGTTCACTAAGCCATGTAGAAGGTGAAAGTGATTAGGGAAGACTTAAAACTACTCAGAGTCGCTAAAAGTCTTATACTGATGTGAGGCAGAGGGAGTTAGAGGTTGAGGTTAGGATTGGGTGTTCTTTAAGGTTTCTCCTATGAAAGAAGACTTGAAGTTTTAAAGATGGGAAAACTCAGTCCCCGTTAAATTGCTTAGTATTAGGTTGTGAGGAGAATTGGAAATTTTTCTTATGAGTTGGATTTGCCTAAAAGTTTGACTTCTATTCATCCTATTTTCCATGTGTCTACGTTGAAAAGTGTATGGGTGATCCTTCTTTTATAGTGCATATTGTGGATGTTGGTGTAACGAATTCTTTGCCTTATGAGGAAGGCCCGATTGAGATATTGGATAGGTAGGTTCGTAGATTGAGGACTAAGGATATATCTTTGTTAAAGGTGCTTTGGAGGAATTAAAAGGTGGAAGAAGCTACTTGGGAAGAAGAAGAAGATATCAAGACTAAGTATCCATTCTTGTTCCCAACCTAGAATTAAAATGCTTGAGGTATGAGTTTTGTTTTCCTCTTATAGCATTCTGAATTTACCTGTAAATCTTGTTGTGTTCTGTTTTTTATCGTTTTAAGGGTGCCCTAACTTTTCATTCAAGGATTAATGATCCTAAGGAAGGAGAGGTAATTTGACACCCAAGATACTTGAGCCCTAGGACCCTAAGTGATAAACTCCTGAATTTGAACATTTCTAAAGTAGAGTCGAACATTGCAAGGATAACTCAGGTAACGAGTCATTACCTCACATAACGAGTTGGGAGGTGGGACTCATTGTCTGAATAGCAGGGTTGCCCAGGAGTTCTTCCTTGATCAAGAGTTTTCACAATGACTCGTGATGATTGACAATGAGTCATAATGAGTGACTTATGATCATAAAAGTGAGGTATCAGGTTTTTGGTCCTCAGGTAACTAGCCTAGGAAACGACTAGTGGTTAGTCATCATGATTCGTTACCAGAGTCATGAAAGCTGGGCCCAAAATTTCTTGAATATTTTAATTAAGGTTATGTTGGTCTTTTCCTCTCTCTACACTATTCCTATGAATTAAAAACACATAAAGGCCCTTATTATCTTTTGTTAATCAAATAAAAAACCTTACACTCCTTTTTAACTTCCAAAACACTAGGGTTTTATACGAGATTCAACACTTAGGCTCCAATACTTGATTTGTCTCCAAATTCTTTGGTGTTTTAGGCATGTCTCTCATCCCTAACATGAATTTTATATCATGTCATATATTTAATCACTATTCATGCGATTGAGTGTTGGGTATGAAATTGGTTTGCGGGCTTTTAATGGTTACTACTCAAATTGTATTTCCCATGATATAAATGTGTTGTTTACACTTTAATTGATAATTTTTGGGTCTAGATGGGTGTATGGTTATAATAATTGAAATAGGGGACATGGGTTTCCACAAATTGATGGAATTTGGTTTGGTACTGGCATTAACCTCAACCCACCTTCATATCTTTGTTTTTGAATATAGAATTTAAATAATTGAACTTACTTTTGGAATATTACATTGTATTAAAGGATAAAGGATAATAAAAATTGGTTTGGAATGCCCTTGGTGGCCTTGTTTTTTGAATTTAAATGGAATTTGGGTGTCTAATGGTTAATTGTATTGGTATGGAATAATCATATAAGCCTGCAAACGTATATGGTATGACAATACCATGTCGGTAAATGCCCTAATGAACAACTCTGAGGTTAACGGTTGGGTTTATGTATAAACTATTTTAATTTGGGCTAAAAAAGAATAGTGTAGCTCACCGTAAAGGTGGAGGACCCGAGGGGACCAATATTGAAAACCATCTTTGATGGTAAGGGAGTCTATATGATCGTGGCATGGTACACACCATACATATATTTTGGAATAGCTATCGCCCTTTAGCCTTTCCTTTGAGTTTCCTCGGTTCATATGGCTAACATGTAGTGGGACCTTTGACGAAGGGAGAAAAACCCATATACCCGGTCGTGGATATTACAAAGGGGAGAGATACATAATTCAAGTTAATGGTTTTTAACTCTCACGTTCATGACCCTTTACCCTATCCCGACATCCTATTGATGTTGGGTGTATTTATGCATTCTAGCATTATTATTCTAAGCTTTTTAGCCTTGTTTTAAGGATAATTCTTATGCTATATGTGTTGATAATAATATAAATTAGCATTCATGTGCCCAAGTATGTGCTTACAATGTTTAATGGTGTTTTTACATGAGTTTTGATTCAATTTACACATTTAGAGTTTAACCAAGAAAACTAGTATGACTAGCTTGAGCTAGGTGTTTGTCTAGTCTATTGTGTTGGGTTCTAATGTGTTTTAATGAGTTGATAAGATTATTATTATATATTTATATGTGAAACAACTTATTTATAATGTTAAAAGGTCAATTGGATCAAGAAAACATTCAAAACAAAGAGGTGAAAATCTAAGTGAAATTAGCCTATGCTTAGCTCGTGTTTTGAGTTCACCGTCTTGGATGCTGTGTTGTTTTGAGCTCTAATTTGTGGTTTTTAATGATTTAGGATGCTTTTTTAATGTATCATTATGATATATGAAGGATATACAAGCTTCAAATCAAGTTGAAAGAACTCAATAAGGCTCGGAATGGCTCAACGAAACTTAAATGGAAAAATTGACTCCATTGGGAGTCCTGAAATGTATTAAACCATGGAGGGAACGTGAGAAGTCCAGTGGACACATATAAAACATCAATGGAGGATGTATTTTAATACCCATTGGTGCGTGTAGATATTTATGGAGTGTACGGAGGCTCTACGATGCGGTGAAATCGCAGTGAAATTCTTGAAATTGACTCACTGGTTGTCAAAATAGTGGACCACTAGTCTTATGATTGACCACAAGTTCGACCACCAAGTTAAAATAGAACTCGGGATTTCATCACACTCAGTGAAGGTCGAATTGGTGAACCAACAGCTTTACGACTGACCACCAAATTGACCACCAGATTCAAGATTTTAGAAAACTCACTGGTGGCAAAAATGGTGGACCACTGGTCTTGCGACTGACCACAAAACTAACCACCAGACCTAAAATAGAATTCCAGATTTCAGCACGTCCAGTGTAGGTCAAAATAGTGGACCACCCGCTTTGCGGTGGACCACCAACTTGACCACCAAATTGGCCGAAATTTTTCTGAATGCAAATTTTAATTCTTTTTTACTTGGGAACATATAAATACTAGTTTTAGGTTTTATTAGATTATCATTTTCATTATCATTATCTTTCTTTCATATTTTATCATAGCCTCTATACTTGAAACTCTCTTTGAGGTAGTATTTTTTGGAATTAAGCAAATCTTGTAGATCTAATCATTCTATCTCTATTGAAGATTCAAGAAAAAAATTCTTGCAACCTTTGTAAGTAAATCTTGAATTTATTTATGAATAATACAAAGATGCTTTCTATTTCTATGGATATGTGTTGCTAAGCTCCCATAACTAGCGTTATGGGAGTCTTGATGTGAAAAATAGATTTTGAATTGTGAATCCAATTGAGTTCTATGAGTAATGGACATTGTATAAACCTTTGTTCACTTTAATGACTTTTCTTGGTTGCAAACTTGAAGAGTGAGCACTTAAACATCACTTGTCCAAAAAGAAAAGTGTGTGTTGGTAAAAGAAAAGGTTTACATGATTTCTCAAGGCTCTAAACCTTAGATTAATGATGAATACCTTAGCATGACTGATTTACATGAGAAAATAGTTGAATAAATAATATATCCTTTGTGTTTGAGAGAATTAAGGGATAAATTACCCAATCAAGTTGAGAAACTAAAGGGTGAATAATAGAAATCAACTACTCTTACAATAGAAATTATTAATTGGAACTCATAAGTGATTCACAACCCTAATTTTTTAAGCATCTTGGTAACCATAACTGTAGTTTGTTCTATATTATTGAATTACTATTTCCAAAATGAATCATTAGATGGATTAACTCTATTACAATTAATTAGGACGTAATTCACAAATTAAAAGCCCCTATTTAATCTTTTCATATCATTTATTTGAATTCAACTTGTAGCTATAGTTTCAAATTAGTTTAATCGCCCCTCACATTATTCCCTATAATTTTGACCCTGACTCGAAAGTTGGGTAAATATATTGACGACAATTGCCTTGCACTAAATTGACGTATAAGTTGAGCGTTACCAAAAAATGGCGCCGTTACCAGGGAACAATTTGGCGTATTGAGTTGATTTTGAATTTTATCTTACTTGATTGAATTCAAACTTGTAAATATTTGTTTACTTTAATTCTTTATTTTATTTTATTTTATTTTATTTTTATTGTTCTTACACTTTTTTGAGATGTCAACCAAGATAGATGGTTTTTAGAGTGATGACGATTCGCGTAAAAATTCTTGTGATTATTGTGGGTGACCACATTAGGAGGCTTACTGTCCATATTTAGATGGAACTATAACTTGGTGTTTTACTTGTGTTCAAAGTGATCATTCTAAATATCTGTGTGCTGCCACAATTCAAGCGGACATATTGATAAAACAAATTTTAGAGAATCAAGCATAGTCGTGGGAAGAGCTAAAGGAGTTACCACTCCCACCATGTTTATAGTGGCTAAACAAAAAGGAATATGAGGAGGACATTAGCCAATTTGAGGAGACTCAAGAATCACAGTCAATCGATTGCCATTTTCATCTAGAGACTGAAATTAAGAAGGTGAATAAAAGTGAGTATGTAGTAGATAATGTAAATTTTGAAGTAGAATTAGTTGGACCTCACTCGAAGAATTTTTCCACATTATGTATAGATGATATCTTGTTTGTGGAATCATCTAAAATAGTGGAAGAATGAGAAGATGAGGAACAATAATCCTATATTCTTTCTTTTACACTTGATAAGTAACTTAAAAATGCACCTCACTTTAAGACCTAGTTGTTTACCATGCATCATCAATTACTCAGCTTCTTAATCTTTGTACAACGCCCTTATAAGCGAGGGAAAGAGATGGATGATAAGTTGGGGATGAAATTTATATCCTCACGGCGGAGAAAAAAGTCGATTTGGGTCAAGCCGCGACACTAAATTAGGCATTTTTTGGGAGGCAACCCAAGCTAAGGTATGCTTTTTTTTTTAATTTTGTGTTAGTTTTTATTTCACGTAGTTTTTGTTTTTGGTTATGTCACAGGTTAATGGGAAGTCTGAGTACCATAAACTTAAGCTAAGGGACATGGCATCAAATAAGTGTAGAGTCACAAGGATCTCCTCGATGTGAAAATGCATCTAGCTAGGCCTAGACGCCTCAGGGAGAATTCCTATCGCTTCATTGAATAATTCACTTTGGGGACAAAGTAGGTTTTTAAGTGTGGGATGGGAAAATTCCTAAATTTTTGCTTAACTTACAAATTTTAGGTTAGGAATAAGTGAGATATTCTTGTTGGTGCTATTTTTGATTACATGATGCAAGTGAGTTTTTTTGTAAAAACATGTTGAATTGTGTGAATTGATATTTTTGAGACTCTTTGGCTCGTGATGTGACTCTTTTATTTGTTAGCTTAAAAATTGAATTCATGTTGTTGTTTGGTTGAGAGTCTATGATGATCCTATTGAGTTGAACATGTACCATGTGCGTGTAAGTTTTTTGTATATTTCTTGTTGCATATGAAGTCTAGAACTTGCCTGGTGTGTGTGTTAAGCGAAATAAAGAATGTGAGTTTAGGAGATGATTTAGGCATTTCTTTGATAGCTTTGTTTTATACCTTTTTTTGCCTATACTTGTGCATTATCTTAGTTAACCCCATTGAGACTTTAGGATTATCTTTGGAAACTTCATATATAGCCTAATCCCTTCTTTGCTAGACCATAATTTTATCCAAAAAAAAGGTCCTAAGTTCTTTAATTAAAAAAAATTGCATTAGCAAGGAGTTTGTGAAATTGAAGAAGGAGGATGGTGAAAGTGAAATTCTAAAGAAGTGTTCATTGTGTGTCCAAATTGGTATGGTTAGGAGCTATAGAAAACATGAAGGCAATTTCAGTTTTTGGTTGCCCAATTTTTGTTGCAATGAACTTATTTTGGCCCTAGTCCATTTAAGACAAACTGCACCTCAACCAATGCGAATAGCTTTAGTTGAGGGTGGCTGCTCTAGGGGTGTGTAACAACAACTGGTGTATGAAGAAGAGCTGGGAATTGATTTATGATATAAAAGGAATGTACTCCTACCATAGTTTTTGTTAATGCATTGACCAAAATTGAGGTGAAATGATTGATGTGTGGAAGTAATGAGTTGGGTTGATAAAAGGTGATTTTGAGAGGTTTGTCATGTATTAAAGCGCTTTGGAAAGGTTAGTCACTATTCTTGGCAAAAATAGTTCCTACCCATTCCTTAGCCTACATTACAACCCAGAAAAGACCTAATTGATCATAATATTTACAGTCGACTATTAGTAGAGCATTACACTAAGGGAAAGCCTATGGTTTATTATGTGTAACTTGTTAATATTTTGCGAGAGTGATCAGAATTTGATTCTTGTACCCATTTTTATATCATGCATTATTGTGGGTGTTTATAGGTACCTCTCTTGCTGTGAGGGGAACATGTTTGATGAATATGAGTGATTTGTAAGATATATTTGACTGAAAAATGAGCATGAGTTTGCCAACAAGGAGAGTAAATTCTTGAGGCTAGGATGTTTTGAAATTAGGATTCATGAGCTTTCCATTATATTTGTAACTTACTTAGTGTAGACACCTGCACTTTGTATAGTTATTGTAGTACTAGCTAAATGTCTTGCATAAAATATAAGATCATATTTCCAAGATCGTGATACTTAGAGTGAAGAGTTGTTCGAGGATGAACAAGGTTATAACTGTCGGGTGTTGATTTTGGGTGTATTTATGCATTCTAGCATTACTATTCTAGCCTCTTTAGCCTTGTTTTAAGGATTATTCTTATGTTATATGTGTTGATAATAATAGAAATGAGCAATCATTGTGTCCAAGTATGTTCTTACAATGTTTAATGGTGTTTTCACATGAGTTTTAATTCAATTTTAGCATTTAGAGTTTAATCAAGAAAACTAGTGTGACTAGCTTGAGCTAGGTGTATGTCTAGTCTATTGTGTTGGTTTTGAATGTGTTTTAATGAGTTAATAATGTTTTTATTATATATTTATATGTGAAACAACTTATTTATAATGTTCAACGGTCAATTGGATCAAGAAAACATTCAAAACAAAGAGCTGAAAATCAAAGTGAAATTAGCCTATGCTTAGCTCGTGTTTTGAGTTCACTATCTTGGATATTGTGTTGTTTTGAGCCCTAATTTGTGGTGTTTAATAATTTAGGATGTTTTTTTAATGGATCATGATGATATATTAAGGATATAGAAGCTTCAAATCAAGTAGAAACAACTCAATAAGGATCAGAATGGCTCAACGAAACCAAAATGCACAAATTGACTCCATTTGGAGTCCTGAAATCACAGTGAAATTATGGATATTGACACAATGGTGGTGAAAATGGTGGACCACCAGTCTTGTTACTAACCACCAATTCGAGCACCAATTTAAAATAGAACTCAGGATTTCAGGAAACTCAGTAAAGGTCAAGATGGTGAACCACCAACTTTGCGACTGACCACTAAACTGACCACTAGATTCAAGATTTCAGAAAACTCAGTGGTGGACAAAATGGTGGACCACCATTCTTGCGACTAAACACCAAACTGAACACCTACCTAAAACAAAAGTCCAGATTTCAGCACATCCTGTGAAGGTCAAAATGGTGGACTACCAGTTTTGTGGTGGACCACCAACATGGATGAAATTTTTCTGAATGCATATTTTAATTCTTTTTTACTTGGGAACATATAAATACTAGTTTTAGGTTTTATAAGATTATCATTATTATTATCTTTGTTTCATCCTTTATCATAGCCCCTATACTTGAAACTCTCTGTAAGGTAGTATTTTTTGGAATTAAGAAAATCTTGTGGATAAAATTATTCCATCTCTATTGAAAATTCAAGAACAAATTCTTGTAACCTTTGTAAGTAAATAGTGAATTTATTTATGAATAATACAAAGATTCTTTATATTTCTTCTATGGATATGTGTGGTTAAGCTCCCATAACTAGGGTTATGGGATCCTTGATGTGAAAAATGGATTTTGGGATGTGAATCCAATTGATTTCTATGAGTAATGGACATTTTATAAACCTTTCGTCACTTTAATGACTTTTCTTAGTTGCAAACTTGAAAAGTGAGCCCTTAAACATCACTTGTCCGAAAAGGAAAGTATGTGTTGGCAAAAGAAAAGGTTTACATGAATTCTCAAGGCTCTAAACCTTAGATTAACAATGAATTCCTTAGCAGGGTTGAGGGATAATATATCCTAGGCTATAAACTTTAGATTAACGATGAGAAAATAGTTGAATAAATAATATATCCTTTGTGTTTGAGAGAATTGAGGGATACATTACCCAATCAAGTTGAGAAACTAATGGGTAAATAATAGGAATCAACTAATCTTACAATGGAAATTGTAAATTGGAACTCATAAGTGATTCACAGCCCTAATTGTTTAAGCATCTTGGGAACTATAACTCTGGTTTGTTCAATATCATTGAATTACTACTTATAAAATCATTCATTAGATGGAATAACTCTGTTACAATTAATTATCACATAATTCACAAATTTAAAATCCCCATTTAATCTTTTCGTAACATTTATTTGAATTCAACTTGTAGCTATAGTTTCAAATTAGTTTAATCGGCACTCACATTGTTCCTTGTGGATTCGACCCCGACTGCATAGTTGGGCAAATATATTGACGACGACTGCCCATCACTAAATTGACGTGTATGTTGAGCGTTATCACCTATCTATATCTATATGTGAATGTGTGGATGTGGTTTTGACTAATTTTGGACGTGGCATTATTTTATCACTTTCCCTGAGTTACATGCCAATGCTTATCCCACTGACCATCTCTGGATGCTACATCATATCATGATATAGGGTTCGAAGGGTTTTCTATTTCTTTTATGTAGCATTAAGTGAATTGGTATCCCTGTGGATCTACTGAGAAATTATAATCCTCCATTCTTTTGGAAGGCCCTATCATTTCTTTGGATTCTTTATTCGCTTAGTATTTCCTTTTGGATTCTTCTTCTCATAGTTAGGGGCATGAGAGTTTACTTTTGATTATATATCTGTCTTATGACTATTTGGTTGTCTTTTGCTATATTATTTTATTATGTTCTAGATGTTAGGCTAAGGGGGTGGTCCCCGGCTCACGGTGGGCTTGAGATACCCATCACGACTAGGCCCTGGTTTGGGCAGCGATAATAATAAAAGTGTTTGAAAAAATAGTTAAATGTCAAATGTAGAAGCTAAAGCTAAAATTATGATCGAACGGGAGGCCATCCCAAAATGGCTCCCTTCTTAAAAATAAAGAAGATGGTGTGGAATTATCGAGCTCTAGGGGGTCCATAATGATTCCCTTCGTGAATGAGACAATACTTCTCTAGTCTAAGAAAATGGTGTTGTTAAGAAAGACTGAAAATCAAGAAAACATGATGCAAAGAGTTCATAGATAATGGAATAGGCCATAGGTAATTATTATGGACCCAATTGGACTAGCAAGAGGGCTATTCTTATTTTGGATTGATGAAATTCAGGTATTTTAATCTTAATCTACTCTTTTTTACATTGAAACATATGGACACGATCTAATTATGAATAGCAATTATTGGTATGTGTTTGTATACTTATGTACTAATAAAGCTATTCGCAGAAATCAATTAAAAGAACTTTGTGTCAAATGAAATAGTTAGGAACCAATGTTGGTTATGGTTGGCAATTTTAATGATATTAGGGATAAATCTAAAAAATCAAGATGTAGAGTTTGAGAGGATTCTTTCTTTACATACTTTAAAATTTTCTTATGGGAGATCGGAGCTATAGACTTAGGATTTAATGGGAAACCCTAGACTTGGTGGTGTTTTAGAGAAAATAATGGGAGAATTCAAGAAAGACTTGATAGAGCTTTAAGTTTCCCTAACTTGAGACTTGGATTTAACCAAGCTAACATCACCCATTACGGAGGCCTTTGACCACTCAGCATTGCTTATAAACCCTAAACCTAGCCCTACAGAAAATAAAATATTCTTTTACAAAAAAAGGTGGTGAAAAAAAAGTAAAGTGAGTATGAATATAGCGCAAATATGAAATAGAAATGTAGAAGGTACTGAATAATCTATAATGAGCTTCAATTTTAAAAAATGTAGAATCACACTACTAGTTTGGCTTTGAGATGGTAAAGGAAACTCTAGGGAAAAAATTCAAGGGATTAAGGATAGAATAGCTAAGCTTAAGAACGACACTAGACTTATTGATATAAATAAACTGATGGTGCTTAAGAGGGAATTAGGTCAGGCATATAACGATGAAGAAGTCTATCAGAAGAAAAAGTCTGGAGCGTTAAGGCTATTAGAGGGCAATGAAAATTCATGTTTCTTCCATATGGAAACTATCCAAAGATGTAAGTGTAATAATATTAACGGTTTTCAACTAGATGATGGCTAATGGATCTCCGAACAAAAAGAAATTGTGAAAGAAATAGAACGATTTTATAAGAACCTCTTTACTGCCTTTATACTTTTCAATTTTGATCCCATTTTGAGCTTAATTCATCCTTTAGTTGGTAACTCTATTGAATGATAGTCTTATTAGGGATGTTAGGAATAAGGATATTAAGAATGCGACATTTGATATGAATCTCTTAAAATCTCCAGGAGTGGATGGTATGACTTGATTTTTGTTTCAAAAGTATTGGAATACTTTATTAAGTGATATTTGTGAAGCGGTTAAAAGTTTCTTTCTTTCAGGCCATTTAACTCATTCATGGAATCAAACTATTATTAATTTGATACCAAAAATAAAAAATCCAAGAAATATTAGTCAGTACAGACCCATTAGCTTATGCTAAATGGTTAATAAAATTATTGCCAATATTATAGCTGTAAGACTCAGAAGATTCCTTCCTACTATTATTTCCCCTAATTAGTCGCCTTTTATTGGTAGAAGAAAAATTATAGATAATATTTTTCTTGCACACGAGTTCATTCATATTTTAAAAAATAAAGACGAGGTAAGTAAAAGTGTATGTCATTAAAGCTAGATATGGCCTAAGTGTATGATCGAGTAGAATCGATTAATATATAAAAACTAATGACCAAAATGGGTATTCATGAAACTTTTTTTAGCTGAATAATGCAATGTGTCACTACCCCTACT
This sequence comes from Capsicum baccatum var. pendulum, assembly GCA_030864225.1. Classification (NCBI taxonomy): domain Eukaryota; kingdom Viridiplantae; phylum Streptophyta; class Magnoliopsida; order Solanales; family Solanaceae; genus Capsicum; species Capsicum baccatum. The sequence goes on from CM061560.1 coordinate 145,230,759, forward strand.
ATCGTTAATATTAATGAAAAGGTAGTCGGGGAAGTAACACCTTCTAGGGGCATAAGACAAGGAGAACCTTTATCGCCATATTTATTCATTATATGTGCAGAAGATTTGTCTAGAATATTAAATCAAGTGGAAGTTACTGAAAATATTCAAGGGTTAAATTTGGTCAAAAGTTGACCCACCGTTACCCATTTGTTTTTTCTGATGATTCCCTTATATTTTTAAATGATAATATTTAAAATTCCACTAATATTTCTGATATTCTTACAAATTATGAAGAATGTTGGGGTCAAAAGGTAAATTTTTCTAAATAAGCTATATTCTTCACTAAAAATACTTTTGAAATTGATAAGGATGGGATCATTGAAATGATAGGACAACTAAAACCAAATAAGCTTGGGCTTTATTTAGATTTATTGGCAGTGGTGGGAAAATCATAAAAAGAATGTTGAAATTTATAAAAGGATAGAGTAAAAGCAAAGATCAAATGTCGGTAAGATAATTTCTTAAGCCCTTCGAGAAAATAAGTAATTCCTAAATCCATTATGTCTGCTATACCGCCATATGTTTTATCATATTTTTAATTCCCTGATAATTTATGTAAGGAGATTACTACTATTTTTTCGAACTTTTGGTTGGGACAAGATGATAGTAGGAGAAAAATACGTCTAAATGATGAAAGAACCTCTGTATTTCAAAATCTAATGGTAGTATAGAATTTAGAGAGATAAAAACCTTCAATCAAGCTCTTTTTGGCGAAACTAGCTTGGCGGATTTTCTATTTCCTTAAAGCAACTTCTTCTTCAATATCGAAAAACATCATTTGGGGTAGAAACCTCTTACAAAAAGGATTTAGATGGAGGGTGGGATCCGAAGAAAGTATAAAAGTGTGGAGTGACCCGTGGATCTCCAACTCATGCGAGTTCAAACCTAGGTATTATTAGTCTCAAATGGATATAGAACTACAAGTGAACAACTTTATTGATCATGGTAACCACACTTGGAAATTTCAAGAGCGTCAAAATTTGTTTTCTATAGAGGATATTAGTGCCATTTTATCTATTCCAATCTCTAGCACCAGATCTCCATATAGGATTATCTGGCATCACACTAAGTCAGGAATTTATGAGGTGAAAATTAGGATATTATTTGGTGAGGTAAATGGTGGAAAGTAGTGTATCCAATAGTGATAGACCTCAATCAAGTTACCTGTCTTTCCCTAAAATGTTTTGAGATTATTTTTATGTTCTATGGATATTTAAAATAAATATAACAATTTATTTTTTGCATAAACACTATTTTTTTTTCCATAAATGTGTCCTCAATGTGCTAGCTATTAATGATATTATTGAAAAAAGACTAAAAAATAGTTGTGATGTTTGTAAGATTTGTGATGTAGAAAGTGAAACCATTGAACATATGCTTTTTAGATGACCGAAGGCTCAAATACTATGGAAAATTTGCCCCAAGAAGTGTTTGAACATTGAGAATATTGGAGACTTTGCTAGATCGTGGAAAGAGCTCTTCGACAATACTAATCAATATCCTATATCTATTGAGCTTATTAAATTAAGTATTTCTATAATGTGACAAATTTGGAATGCAAGAAATGATGGATACTTTAATGTTATTATCTCTATATCTACATTTATTGTAAACAAGGAATTATTTGACTTTCAAGAATATAAAAGTAATTCACTTACTATGTCTTCTCCCACATTGGTACCTACCTATCAAACTACTACTAATACAATTATTGTAGCACAAGATGTTGTGATTATGTTTGCAGATGCTAGCTTACAAAGGGAGAAGAATATTAAAAGCGTTGGAAAGGTATCTATGAATAGCTTTGGGAATTTGCTTCAAGACGTTGGTACCCCAATTCATTTTGTTTGGAAGGTGGCCATCATTGCAGAAGCACTAGCAATTTAGATTGCTTTGGAAAATACTCAAGAAAATGGATGGACAAAGGTGCAACTCTTATCATATGCAAAAAATGTAGGGGATAAGATTCTAAAGAAGAGTATAGCTTCATGGGAGATAGAAACCACATGTGAAGATATCTGGAAGCTTATGAGCTTGTTTGAAGAAGTTCAAATTACACATATTCCTAGATCTTGGAATATGATAGCACACAATATCGCAAAAATTTCTCTTACATTGTTAGATATATTAATGTGAATTTCCTATTTTTCTAGTTGGTTGTCAAACATGATTCTGCATCTTTTAACTCCTTAAATTCATTTTTGCATTAATAAAGTAAAGTTGTTGGTCGAAAAAAAAAATTATGGTTCTTCTTTTAATGTTGCTTTATTTAGCTTTAGTATTTAATTCAATTATTTGAATTTGATAACTATGTAATTTTTGTATTTAATAGCTACTTTCTTTTAGGAGGATTATAAGATAGATTTATAGTCATTTAGATATTTTAATTTATCTAATATTTTTTATAATTTATTTCTCACAAATTTACATTTATGTATACATTTTTAAAGAAATTTTCGGCATCCTTTACTTCTATAGTATAAAGGAATAAATAATACAAATCCAAATTTTGAATATAATAACTTAGAAAAATTAAAATACCATAGAAACAAACGTACAAATATAAGGTGCGGGACTGAAGGATAAGATTTTCAATAAGATAATCCATCTAACATCTTTTAATCATTATCTCCGATAATAAGTAATCCATTATATCTTTTCACTAGTCCACATTCATTCTGCTACACACAATCTTGCAAAAATTGCAACATAACCAAATAGGAGTTGCAAAAATTTCTGCAAAAGCCAAATAGAACTTCAGTTATTTCCCATTAAATAATATAGAAATAATACATAAATGTGCCCTTTAACATGGCCCAGTTTTCATTTATTCCCTTCTACTTTCGATGTGGACAATTAGGAACATAAACTAGTACAAAGTTGAACAAGCAGACACTTGTGTCCTCTGTGGCATCCCATGTATGACGTGTTGTGGTTGTATGACACGTTCAATGCTTAAAATATGAAAAATATGCTCGTTCTAAGACATGTTTATGTGGATATGACGTATTTTTGTGGTATTTGCAGGAAAAAAATATTTTGAGAGTTCAAATTCAGAAAACTGTAAGGATGGAACCTAATTGTGTTTGATGACCCTTTCATTGAGTCATTGGATCTAAGAATGGGTAGTTCTAGAATGTCATGGGAAAGAATCAGAGCAAGTGACATTGAAGTATACATAACAATGTCCCACGACCCATTATGAGATACAACAGCTCATCTTAAAGGTCGTGAGATGAGATCCTGAAAATACTGAAATCTAAGTTCATGATAATGAACACTTAGCACGGGTCATTCTCTGTAAGGATGGGCTCATCCGGAGAGTTGTAAAGTAGAGATATTGAAAAGCTTAAGACCAGGTCTATGATGATGACCACCTACCATAAGTCGTACCAGAAAAGGATGAGCCATCCTATCCCTTCCTCTAAGCTCCCGAACAAGCAATCTGGTTCTCTTTAAGATAAGTTTCATTTTATCTATAAATAACTTTCCTAGATTTTATTTTATTTTTTAAAGATTACTACTATTTATTGGGAGTTGAGATACAACCTCTTAAGTCTTGTTAAACATATTCGATTGGAGATTAATCATACTTGAGAATTTTGGTTTATTGTGCTCTTCTTAAAATTGCATGGTTATATTTCTTCTATGAATTGTTATTGTGTTCCTACAATTAAGCATTGCTAAACCGCATAACTAGGCCGCATAAGCGATCAAGCGGTTACTTAGGTGATAATATCTTAAGCAAATTGGTCGTCTCTTATGCGACACTTCGACTGTCAAGCTAGGATGCTTAAGTGACCAAATTATTGCTTAAGTAGATGCACCAGCTGAGTGCTGCATCAATTAGAGACTCGGAGAATTCCTAGTCTCCATGGGCCCATGAGATTCATTTAGAATCTCAACAAAGCAAAAGAACTATGCTACCCTATTAAATTTGATGCTTCAGACTCAATGGCGACATCAAATGTTCAATAAAACATCTTTTTCATTAAATTGACCCCAAAACCCCAATTTCATGACTTTTTAAACTGAGGGTCGAATGAGATATAAAACCTGTAAAACCACACCAACCATGTTACCACCTTAAAATCAACATTCTGAAACTACTGACACAGTTTATTTTTCAATACGATGCATAGATCAATAAATGTTGATCAAAGTCAACCATGAAGCCTTTTTACCACCAAAAACCACAAACTTGCACAAACCATACCAAAATGCATTAAAAACCTTTCCAATCATCCCCACACCCCAGAAATACCACATAACTACCACATACCAACAACAGGGAGGGGATGATCAAATCATATAGAAATGAGTAATTCACAAAAATCACCAAAAATAAGGTTATTACATCATCCACCACTAAGAATCTAGATCATCCTCGAACTAAAGGCAAGGGAAATACCCGAGTAAGCGAAAAACAAGGGATAACTACCACACATATCGGACTCAACCTCCTAAGTAAACTTACCTATAGGTAGGTGTTTCAAATAGACCTTAACCACTGTAATCTTTTTAGAATGCAATAGAGTAATATTTTTAGCTAGAATAGAGATGGGCTCCTTCACAAAAGAGAAACTCTCATCTAACTAGACTGAATCCAAACGAATGATATGAGAATCATTTGTAATGTAACAACGAAACATGTAAACATGAAAAACTCGATGGAAAATTGACAAATTTGGGAGAAATGCTAAATCATAAGACATATCCCTAATAGTTTGAATAATCTCAAAAGGCCTAATATACCTAGGACTAAGATTTCCCCTCTTCCAAAACCTCATCATGCCCTGTATAGGCGATACATGAAGGAAGACTTGATCACCAACATTAAATGTTAAGGCACAAAGTATACAATTTGTATAGCACTTCTGCCTACTCTAGGCGACTTTAAGTCAATCCTGAATGATCCAAACTCTATCCTAAGACTCGCAAAGCAAGTCCGTATTTCGAGATCTAATCTTAGAAACTTCAAACGAACTGATTGGAGAGCGATAATTCCTACCATAAAAAGCCTCAAAGGAAGACATCTCAATACTAGAATGGTAGCTATTATGATACCAAACTCTGCCAAACCAAGATGCTACCTCCAAAGTCCATGACATAAGTGTAGAGCATATCCTCTAAAACCTGAATAGTCCTATCTGACTGACCATCAAAATAGGGTGAAAATATATACTAAGATCAACTTGGATACCCAAATCCTCCTGAAGAGTCTTCCAAAAGTGAGATGTGATCACTGAACCTCGATCTGAGATGATAGATAATGGCATACTATAATGATGAACTATCTTATGAATATTGATACGGGACTACCTCTCAGCACAGAAAGAAACCAAAATTAGGATGACATGAGAAGATTTGGTCAGTTGATCCATGATAACCCAAACATTATCAGAACCATGAAAAGTATGAGATAAACCAATCATAAAGTCCATAGTGATCCATTCCAATCTTCACTTGACAGCGGGTAACCTCTGAAGCAAACAACTAGGCCTTAAATGCTTGGCCTTTATCTGCTAGAAACATAGGAAATAAGTATAAAATCCACTATATGATTCCTCATACAACCCTACCAGTAATGCTGCTTTAAGTCACAATATATCTTGGTCAGTTATGGAAGGAAATAATATCTAGAACAATGAGCTTCATCCAAAATTAATCTAATTCAATCACCCACTCTCGACCCACAAACTTAGCCTCTAATTATCAATACACCATCTAGATCAAGTGAGGCTTCCTTAGTCTCTCTACTAAGTACTATATCCTAAATCACTCCCAACCCAACATCATCAATTTAATGAGCCTGAACCTGCTCCATCAAGGAAGACCTAGCTTCTACGAATGCCAAAATACATTTAGGTGTTAAAATATCAAGCCTACCCATCCGGTTAACCAAAACCTGAATCTCTAAAGACAAGGGCCACTCTTGGGTCAAAAGATGTGTCAAGATACTTATGTTATTCCACTTTTAGCTTAAGGCATACAGAACCATATTTGCCTTTCCCAAATGATAAAGAATAGTCAAATCATAATCCTTAAGCAACCCAAGCCAATGGCACTGCATTATATTAAGATCTCACTGGGTGAAGAAATATAAAGGCTATGATGATCCGAGAAAATCTCAAAAAGGACACCATACAAGTAGTTTCTCCAGAAATTCAAAGAAAAACAACCACGTACAACTCTAAATTATGGTTAGGGTAATTCCTCTCATACACCTTTAACTAACGAGAAACAGACGCAATCACCATTCCCTCCTACATCAACAGAATACATAACCCAACACTTGAAGCATGACAAAATATCAAAAAACCCATGCCCTCTTTGGACAATGTCAAAATAGGAGTTGATGCCAATAAATCCTTGAGCTTTTAAAAGCTCGCCTCACAAGCATCATACCACTGAAAGGAAATCTTCTTCTGAGTGAAATGGGTCAGTAAAGCTGTAATAGATGAAAACCCTTAACAGAATACCGATAGTAACCTACTAAAAAAAAAAACTCCAAATCTCAATAAGATAAGTTAGGCTTTGTCCAATCATGTACCACTATAATCTTAGCTAGATTTACCATAATACCATCCTTGGTCACAACATGACCAATGAAAGAAATACACTCCAACAAAAACTCACACTTGGAGAACTTTGTTGCAACGCCCCAAGATCTGATTCTCGGGATGCCATACGGTGGTTCAAACTATAAGTAGTCCTGATCTAACTCTGGCTGCCTCCTACTAAATCTGAATCTCAAAATAAGGGGATATGAATCTAAAATCATAATAAATGCAGAAAAATTATCTGAATTATCTAAGTATGTCTAAAAACACTAATCTCATTAGTATGACAAGGCAAATACTAAAAATCTAAAAGCTGCAACTAAAATCTAAAACTGAATCTACTAGTCTGACAAGACTGTATTAACTGAGTATAGAGAGTAGTCATTGGGATAGACCCCAGCTGACTTTAATTGTTTGAATTGAATACTGAATCATCTACTAATAAACTGGAAATCTGAATAGCTAAGTCCCCAAACTATGAGGACTCAACAACTGTAGATATAAAGATGAGATGCTCAAAAATCACTCATACTATTGAGACTAAGCACCTGAACCTACATTATGAAACAATTTAGCAAATAAAGGTATATGTGGACCAGTACTTCGAGAATATACTAAGCATATGGGGATGAATGCATTAAGTAAGCAATATCATCACAATTTATAAAATCATGCATGCTAAAGGTAAATGACTCACAAAAGTTGGAGTAATCTAAAAACTGAAGATCATAAATCACGAACAATAAAGCATATAGTATAAATCTTGTGAGACATTACACGTAGTTCTGAAATCTATATTTCTTTCTTATTCTCAAATCATACAAGCTAAATGAAATTCGTAAGTCTATATCTAAAGGCTTATGTAAAGCAATATTTTAAACTCAAGAACTTTAAAGGTATAGACAAAATACTTTATCTAAAGGGTTTGGAAATATGAAAAATTATTCTGCATGGGAGATTCTTCTAACCAACATAAATGATGTAAGAATTCATGGAGTCGAACGTTCTTTTCCTCCAAAGGAGGAATCCTCACGTTGGGGAGATGAGTCATACTCTTGCTAGGCAATATAACCTATCTAAGTGATCACATAACTATCATCCACGAAGAAGTGGGTACAATCTAAATTCTAAGTTGGCACGTACTTTTAGGGTATGGAACCATAGTAACGTAGCCATCTCGGTGCTAAATACTACTCCGATTAAATCTGTATGCTCATTCTAATGGAAATCAACTTCTAAAATAGTATAATAGTTTATAATGAAACCCAATTGTATATCTGTAAAGTTAAATCTGTAATCTGAAAATGTAAAGTGATTTCATATCTATTCTTGAGACAAAAAGGTCAAATCTTTATCAATAATCTAAAAAAAAACTAGTCATAAAGTGCTCATAGCACAATCACCCTTGAAATAACAATCTTTAATTAGGGCTTAATGACCCATGCATCAAACTCATGTTAAAACATCATAATATTCATTCTTGGTAATGTAAACATTTGTAAATAAACTTAAAATCTAGAAATTTCTATAATATGAATGAAAATATGAACCGACATGCAATTCAACTTCTAAATCCCTTGAAATCTCATAATATCATAAATAGCCATATTGGGTGTAAATGATAACTTTAATTTCATGGGAAATCACATAAAATTCAGTAAATTTGTAATTAAAATTAGTTTTGGCCACAAGAATGGAAGGATAATCCTTGTTGAAAAACCCCACATACCTCAATTAATGAACTAGATGCTAAGGCTTGAATCTTGGATCCCTATTAATTCTTTCAAAGTTGAATTTCTTTGAAGTTCTTGAGTTGGAAATTCTTAATCATGAATTGTCTTGGAGAATTAATGGGGGAATTAGATTTCTTGGGGAGTAAGCTTTGATGATTTACGGTTTTTTTTTCAGAGTATTTTGGGGAAAAGTGGGTATAATATGCTTAAGATGAGTTAAATGATCTGTTATTCACGACTTCGAGATAGAGAAAAAGAATAAAGAAACTCTTCTATGATTTTACTCGAACTGGGAAAATTCCCAAAATTGGCCAATGGCGCAACGCGCCATTATTGCGGTGGCCTACTGGAAACTTCCATCTGGGACTTGGAAAATTTTTGCGATGCGGAGCTATCGTGGTACACTTTTGAATTACCATTTTGGACCTCTCCGCGACTTGGTACAATCGCAGAGTCTTGCTGGAAATTGACATTTGGGATTTAAACTGTCTCTACGATGCACTAGTGACCAAAAATGACGGTTTTTTACGGCTGGAACCTAAACTTGCCACAACTTCTCATCCGGTTATCGGATTAAGGAAAATTTTATATCGTTGGAAAGCTTATTAAATTTCCTACACATTGGAGAGTTTAAATTTTGAAAATTCTAATTTATGGAAAGTCATTATTTCTTGAATCTAACGCTTGACATTCTAGATATCAAATTAAGCTAGGAAAAGTATGAGGTGTTACAATATCTCCCTCTTAGAAACATTTGTCCCTAAATATGGCAAGTTAGACTAAGGACACGGAAGAATCTGAGGCTATATGATAGGATGCAAAAATAAAATAAATTATACAACTGATTCTAAATTATACTGAGCTTTTGAGATAATCTGTGAGTGCATGAATTTTCAAAGAGGACGACTATATAGCCGAATCTAAAACTAGAAAGATACTGAATTAAGGAATAGTATTACCTTTGACTAAATCTAAATTTGCAGAGAAGAGGTAAGGGTACTTGGCTCACATATCTTCTTCTGCTTCCTAAGTGGAGCCCTCAACAGACTAATTTTACCAAAGAACTTTGACCAAGGGAACTTCTTTGTTCCTCAGTCTACGATATGATTATCTAAAATCTCAACTAGAATCTCTTTGTATGAAAGGTTGTTTTGAATATCTGATCTTTCTAAAAGAACTACAATAGCGGAGTCACCGATGCACTTCTTGAGCATAGAGACGTGGAATACAGGATGAACGGACGACAAGTCTGCAAGAAAATCAAGCTTATAAGCTAATTTCCTAACATGACTCACAATTCTATAAGGGACAATATACCGGGGACTAAGCTTCCCTTTTTTGCCAAATATCTTCACCTCTTTCATCGATGGAATATTCAGGTACGCTAAATCACCTACCCTAAACTCGAGGTCCCTTCTTCTCACATCTACATATGATTTCTGACGACATTGGGCAATCTTCAATATTTCTGTAATCAACTGAACCTTCTCAATAACTTCAAACACTGCATCAGGCCCAAACAAAGTGGCCTTACCCACTTCAAACCAACCTATGCGTGATCTACACTGCTTCTATAAAGAGCCTCAAATAGGTCATTTGTATGCCAGAATGGTAACTGTTATTATAAGCGAACTCAATCAATGTCAAATGCTCATCCCAATAACCGCTAAAATCAAGAGCACATGCTCTCAACATATCTTATAGAGTTTGGATAGTCCTCTCTTCTTGACCATCTATCTAAGGGTGGAAAGATAAACTAAGATGGACTTGGGTACCAAGACCCTTCTGAAAGTCTCTCCAAAATAGGAAAGTGAACTGAGTTTCTAAAATAAAAGACAGGGGAACTCTATACAGTTGGACTAGCTCTCTGATATACAACTTAGCACATTCTTCAATGGTGTCAGACGTGTGAACTGGAAAAAAATGTACTAACTTAGTCAATCTGTCTACAATAACCTAAATCAAATCATGCTGACGACGCAAATGGGTTAACCAGTCACAAAATCCATATTAATCTCTTCCCACTTCCAAGTGGGGATACCAAACTCTTGCAATGAACCACCAGGTCTTTGGTGCTCTACCTTAACCAGTTGATAAGTTGCACACTTTGCTACAAACTCTTCTATATCTTTCTTCATACCACTCAACTCATAGATTACCTATAATTGCATTACTTTTTGGTGGCTCCTGGGTGTATCGAATAACCCACGCTATGCGCTTGAGCCATAATTCTCTATCTCAACTCATCAACACATGGCATACATAATCTACTTTGTTCTCAATACAGTATCTCCCCCTTGGGAGAAAACCTCTATCTTTTGGTCTTTAACTAACTTCTTCAGTTTTCTCGGATGGTACAACACACTCATTTCATAATCTTTCAATAATTCTAACCATCTTATCTGACGGAGATTCAACTCTCTCTAGGTAAACTTATACTGCAAACTTTTGTGATCCGTGAACATATCAACATGTATCCCATACAAATAATGTCTCCATATTTTCAAAGCAAACACAACAACAGCTAATTCAAGATCATAGGTTGGGTAATTCTTTTCATGAGTCTTAAGTTGCCTAGAGGCATAGGCTATGACCTTACCTCTCTGCATCAAAACACAATCCAAACCAACTCTAGTGGAATTACAATAAACCACAAAACCATTTGTAACATTAGGTAGTGCTAAAATAAGAGCTAAAGTGAGTCGATTCTTCAACTCCTGAAAACACTTCTCACAGGAATCTGACCATAGGAACTTAACTTTCTTTTGGGTCAATCTAGATATAGGAGACTCTATGGATGATAAACGCTCAATAAAACATCCTTAATAACCAATTAAACCCAAGAAACTCCTAATGTCTGATGGAGCGATAGGTCTAGGCCAATTTCTTACGGCTTCTATCTTTTAGGGATTAACTCTAATACCCTCACTGCAAATAATATGACCAAGGAAAGCTATTTACCTTAGGCAAAATTCATACATACTAAATTTGGATAAAAATTAGTGATCTCTAAGAGTCTGTAACACAATTCTAAGATGGTCTACATGATCATACTCACTATGAGAGTAGACAAGGATATCATCTATAAAGACTATGACAAACATGTCCATATACTATTTGAACACTCTATTCATCAAGTCCATGAAGGCTGCTGGGGAATTGGTTAGTTCGATGGACATACTAGAAACTTAAAATGACCATAACGGGTTCTGAAAGTTGTCTTTAGAATATCACATTCCCTTACTTTAAGATGATGATAGTCAAATCTAAGGTCTATCTTTGAGAAATGACTTGCACTATGGATTTGATTAAATAAGTCATCAATTCTAGGAAGTGGATATTTGTTTTTGACTATGACTTTATTCAACTGACGATTGTCAATGCTCATATGCAAAGAACCATCTTTCTTTTGCACGAATAGGATGGGAGTGCCCTATAGAGATACACTATGCCTTATGAAATCTTTATATAAAAAATCGTTGAGTTATTCTTTCAACTTCTTAAGCTCGGTAAGAGCCATATGATATAGAGGGATACAAATAGGCTGAGTATCAGGAAGACGATCAATACCAAATTCTAACTCTTTATCGGGAGGTTCCCCTGAGAGATCTTTTGGAAAAACTTCAAGAAACTCATTGACCACTCTAACGGAATAAATTATTAGAGTCTCAGACTTTGTGTCTTTGACTCTAAATAGGTGGTAAATGCAACCTTTGGATATAAAATTTCTAGATTTAATATAAGATATGAAATGACTCTTGGGAGACACTGAATTACCTAACCTGTCATGCCGCAAAACCTATTGGGGTGGATTGGCACCCGTAACCGAGGAGGCCCGGGAGAACCAGCTCATAACCTTATACTTCCCATGCATACCTCTACGACAACTCAAACTTTGGACAGCATCATGTTGCATATAAAACGAAATAATCACCTGTATAAGCTCGAACACACATATATATATGTATATACAATACTTGGACATTGGAGCCATCACGTATATTAACAAAATGCCACCTTGACTGTACATTAGGTCTACAAAGCCTCTAGACAATACACAGAGTTTAACAAAGGTCGGGACACACCCCTCCATATAAATAATTTCTATACAATACCAAAAGTTATTGGATATGACACGGAAAGCCCCGAAGCAAACTGGAGCTCACCAAAAGCAGCTGGATATCCTGGCTCCTACTTGTGCGATGTATGAGCTAAGGTACCTGTGCCTGCAGCATGAAATGCAGGTCCCCCGTGGGGGACGTCAGTACAAAATATGTACTAAGTGTGTAAAGTTTTAGATAATCACATATCATATAGGAGCTCAAGAGAAATCATAAACAAGTGAATAAATCATAATAGGAGTGGACCACACTTACTAGAACTTGTGACAACCTATACATTGTATTTATTCAATCACTTTACCTTCGTTATTATCATCTTTGTAATCATTACTGTACTGTACTGTGACCATTATGATGCCTCCAGTACATATCAACTGGGATCGACCCATGATAGGCTTATGCCCCTGGGATACCACCCGATAAGAGAGAACTTCCATCACTTAGTTTAATTATTCTTTGAGATTGTTATTTCGGTCGCCACCGCATTTTTGATACTTTGAAACAATGATACATCAATAAGATACATATAAATAGACCATTAATGCAATAACAATGAAGTAAGAACTCATTGGCACATCAATAAAGTGTTCCGGAGTCATCAATGCCATAACAATGAAGTAGGAACTTATTGGTATATCAATGAAATGTTTTGGAGTCATTAATAGCACATGGATATTGTTTGAGTAACTTGATACCTTGTGACATTCATTAGTGCAATAAACATGTAAGATTTGGAAAACAAGTAAGTATTGGAATGTCTTGACATCTTGTAGGGTGGAAACAAGTTCATTGGTAACGTAAGACGTCATACAAAACCATTATGGATCACATGTTACTGAATAACTTTGGAAACTTTCTTAATAGAACAATTGTTCACTTTCATGCCAAAGATATGGTATAGAGTATGCTTTAGATACCTGACTGTCAACATTCAATACTAGTCCCAAATGGACTTCCCATCTTTTCGGATTACTTATCTACAATGAACATATATAGCAATCTAGTATTAGCGACCAAACGTCACAATTCAATTATTTGAATTCACCAAACTAGTGGTTAAGTAGTAAGCCTTAATTAAACCATAAAGGGTGTCACTTTAACCCTCTTATACTCTAATTACATTCACATGCCATGCATATTTATACAACATCCTCCAATATCAAGTTTGGATTCATTTATCCTTCCAACCAATCCATTAAACCAAATTGAGCCATAGATATAAATAATCATCAATTCAATAGTATATCACCATATCGACCTTCCATAACTCAATTACCATATCCACCTTCCACAATTCAATACAACCAAACCATGCAAAATAGTCCATAACCTTATTTTCATAACCTTTCAATAACAACCAATACATATAATCCTCTATCACACATATACTTATGGAAAGGAACAAAGGCAAACAATATTCATACCTTAGAATTCACCCCTTTATTATACAGCCCTATTTGCACAAATAATAGGTGTCGTTTGAATCTCTCGAGATGACAAATGCAGTTATTGGATTACTTTGGAATTTCTACGGTTGAATCAAAAGTAATTTAAAAGTCAAATTTGGCTAGGGTTTGTTCTTTCTCAATGATTGATGATGAAAATGAGTTTTTGAACTCATATACATGTATATATACACATATTCCCGTCCATAATATATTAGAAAATGACCAAAATGTCTTTAAAATATAAATAATGTCAAATCTGTTCTTTGGTGGACTGTTTTGATAAGCTAAAGTAGATCGATCATAACTCTTTGCTCCGATATTAGATTTTGGTGAAATTGGTATCGTTGGAAGAATAATTCAAAGGGCTTTCATTTCATATAAAGTAGGCCACCCAGTTCATCCTGTACAAGGAGGTATGGTCGTTTGAAGTTTACCCTAAAAATCTGTTTTGATAGGTTGAAGTAACACGAGTATAACTCTTTACTCAGATGTTCAATTTGGATGAAACTAATTGCATTGGAAATAAGACTTAAAGATATTTCTTTTAATAGGTCGCAGCTCTCCCAGTTCATTATATTAAGGGATTTATGATCATTTGAAGTTGACCCAAAAATTCGGCTAGCCTCAGTAGGTTGTGTGCAGGAACTTTTCCTGCACATGTACTATTTCCAAATATCTCGGCCACCGTTTTATAGTTTCGAACGTGCTCGATTATATCCAAAACTTATCTATTTTTGGAAATATTTATATTGTTGGAAATCTTATTCAATAACCTTCGCATGGAACCATCGACGGGCAAATTCCGGTATAAATAAAATAAAAAAAATTAATTCCATATAAATAAGAGCAATACTCGTACTTTAATACGCCAATACATGTACTTGAATATGGGGTGTTACATCCTTCCCCCCTTTAGGAAATTCGTCCTTGAATGTTAGCGTAGTTATTCAACCGAAACAAGTTCAAGTCCATCATTAACATTCACATCATCACATAAATACTATGCATATATAAAAAAAAACTTATTTTTTAATGTTCTAACTCTGTTTCTTGAACTTCCTCTTCAACTTTGAACAAATGAGGGTACTTAGATTTCATTGATTCCTCAGCTTCCCATGTAATCTCTTCCCTTTGACGATTTCTCCAACGTACTTTCACCGATGCTATCTCTTTATTTCTCATCTTCTTAACATGGCGATCTAGAATAGCAATAGGCACTTCCTCATAGGTAAGATCTTCTACAAATTGCACATCCTCAGTAGAATTGATATGTGATGGATCTCCGATGCACTTTCGAAGCATTGACACATGAAATACCGGATGTACTGATGAGAGCTCTTGGGGTAGCTCTAATTCTTATGTAACTTGTCCAAACCTTCGTGATCTTATACAGGCCTATATAACGTGGACTCAACTTCCCTTTCTTGCCAAATCTCATTACCCCTTTTATTAGTGATACCTTTAAAAATACCCAATCACCTATAGAAAAATCTAGCCCTCTCTTTCTACTATCCGCATATGACTTGTGTCTACTTTGGGATATTTTCAATCGTTGTTGAATTACTTTAACCTTCTCTATGGCTTGATAAACAAGATCCGGTCTGAACAAAAGAGTTTCACCCACTTCAAACCATCCTATTGGTGATCTACACTTCCTTCCATGTAAAGCTTCATATGGTGCCATTTTGATACTTGAATGATAGCTATTATTGTACGAAAACTGAATAAGAGGTAAATGATTGGCACTCCATGTAATCGAACTATCTCTTTAATGTACAGCTTCGCATACTCTTCAACTGTGTAAGTGGTCCTAACTGGTAGGAAATGTGCGGATTTGGTAAGCCTATCAACAATCACCCATATAGAATCAAACTTCCAGGATGTACGAGGAAAACCAATAAGGAAATCCATGTTGATTATGTCCCACTTCTAGCTTGGAAGATCAATGCATTGAATTTAACCTCTGGGTTTTTGGTGCTCAACTTTAACTCTTTGACAATTTGGACATTCAGCTACAAATTCTGCAATGCTCTTCTTCATGTCATTCCACTAATACATATCTTTCAAATCTTGATACATTTTGATTGATCCTGGATGAATAGAATACCTTGAACAATGTGCCTCTGTCATAACTTCTTTCTTAGCCCGTCTACATCCGGCACACACAATTGGTTTTGGCACTGTACTACTCATTCTCGCGTAAGCTCAAATTCCTTGGTCGCACCACTCTGAATGTTCTCCTTAAGTTGTATATAAAATAGGATCTGTATATTGCTTCTCTTTCACTTCAGCTACTAATGAAGATTCCGCAGCATTATGTATGATAAGATCTTTATCTGGAGTTTCAAGAAGGCGAACTCCCAAACTAGCTAACTGGTGAAGATCTTTAATCATCCCTTGCCTTTCTATAGGCGCCATCATAGCCTTACAACTTAACACATCAGCTACCATATTTGCTTTCCCTGGATGGTACAAGATATCAACATCGTAGTCCTTTAATATTTTAAGCCATCTCCGCTGCCTTAAATTTAGATCCTTCTGAAAAAAAATATATTGCAAGCTCTTATGGTCAGTATATATATCAACATGAACCCCATATAAGTAGTGGCGCCATATCTTTAATGAAAAAAATAACTGCTTCCAACTCAAGATCGTGTGTAGGATAATTTTTCTCATGTGGCAGCAATTGTCTAGAAGCATATGCTATTACCTTACCATGCTGCATCAATACACATCCTAAATCAATTCTGGAAGCATCACAATACACTGTATACCATTCGGTGCCTTCTGGAGTACCAACACGGGTGTAGAAGTCAAAATGTTCTTTAAATCTTAAAAACTTTTCTCACAGGAATCATTCTATTGGAATTTTGATGCTTTATGGGTTAGCTTGGTTAAGGGTGCTGAAATGGAAGAAAAGCCTTTAACAAACCTTCTATAATAACTGGCCATCCTGAGAAAACTATGAATCTCCATAGGCGTTGTGGGCCTTGTCCAGTTCTTCACAGCTTCTATCTTTTGAGCATCAACCTTTATCCCTTCACTAGATACAATATGACCTAAAAATGCCACCGATTTTAACCAAAACTCACATTTAGAGAACTTTGCATAAAACTTACAATCACGTAGAGTCTGCAATTCCTGTCGTAAGTGATTGACATGGTCCTCTTCTAATCTAGAATAAACTAGAATATCATCTATAAAAACTATCACAAATACATCCATGAATGGCTTAAACACCCTATTCATCAAATCCATAAAAGTTGCGGGTGCATTTGTTAGCCCAAATGAAATAACTAGAAACTCATAATGACCATACCATGTTCGAAAAGCTGTCTTGGGTATATCCTTCTCTTTGACCCTCACTTGGTGGTAACCTGACCTCAAATCAATCTTAGAAAAACACTTGGCGCCTTGTAACTGATGAAATAAATCGTTAATTTTTGGGAGAGGATATTTATTCTTAATAGTCACCTTATTTAATTGCCGATAATCAATACACATCCTCAGCGAGCCATTCTTTTTGCGCGCAAATAACACTGGTGCTCCCCAGGGGGACATACTAGGCCTTATGAATCCCTTCTGTAGCAAATCTTTTAATTGCACTTTCAACTCTCGTAATTCTGCTGGGGCCATTCTATACGGAGGAATAGAGATTGGTTGGGTGACTGGTATTACATCAATACCAAACTCTACTTCTCGTTCAGTAGGCAAACCTGGAAGATCTTCAAGAAATACATCAGAAAATTCATTTACCATTGGAACAGCGTGAAGAGTTGGTGGCTCTGCTTCTGCATCCCCTACACTAACTAAATGATATATGTATCCCTTAGAAATCATTCTTTTTGCCTTAAAATAAGAAATAAATCTACCTCTTGGCACGCCAATTTCACCTTTTCATTCAAGGACTGATTCATTTGGAAAATGGAAATATACTTTTTTGTGCAGCAATCAATTGTGGAATAACAAGTCGCCAACCAGTCCATACCCATTATAACATCAAAATCTACTATTTCTAACTCCACAAGATCAGCCATCGTATCACGACCACAAACAGTTACTATGCAGTTTTGGTAAACCCTTCTAGCTATAATAGATTCCCTAACTGGTGTGGACACTTCAAATGGCTTAACTAACAGTTTGGGTATTCTTTCGAACTTTCCAGCAACCAATGGAGTAACAAAAGATAATGTAGAACCGGGATCAATTAAGGCATATACATCGAATAAAAAGATAGACAACGTACTCGTAACCACATCTGGGGAACCCTCTAAATTCTGTCAATCCGCTAGAGCATACGTATGATTTTGATCCCTGCTAGAACTCATGGCTCCTCTATCACCTCTAACATGACCCATTGGTTGTGCACCCCTTCCTGAATAAGGCATCGATGAAGATGATGCAACAAATGACCCCGTAGGTCGTGCCATATCCCCTATGCCCCTTCATGGGCATTCTCTCATCATATGCCCCGACATACAGCACCAAAAGCAAACATTGGTCCCCAGCCGACATGCGCCCAAATGATACCTTCCATATTTATTGCATGGCTCTCGAGGAGGTCTCGATTGGCTCATATTCCCTTGCCCTTGGTAACCCACTGTCCGCGAACTCTGACTCTCACTTCTGTGCCCAAATTGATTTCTTTTGGACCCTTGGAACTGTGGTGGGGAACTTGATGCAGAATAAGAGGATAATGGCCTAGGTGGTCTAGCAGAAAACTGTGGTCTGAACCCTCTTTGGGATGCCATGAACTGCCCTGTAGATCTTGCCCTCTTGGAATATCCTCTTTCTAAATCCTATGTTTTTCTCCTCTGCCTCTGATCTTCCATTTTCTGTACAAAATCTTGGATCCTCGCTATGTCCATATCTTTGTTCAAAGAGACAATAGTATAATCTCTAACCAGATAGGGATCTACCCTATCCACATATTGAAGAACTCTGTCATCCATAGTAGCTACAACATTAGGAGCATAGCTCGACAAGGAATTAAATCAGAGACTGTACTCCCTCACGCTCATATTCCCCTGACAAAGATTTAAAAACTGATCTGCACGGACCTAACGAATCTCAAATGGAAGATAATGATCAAGAAAGGCCTCTTTGAACTCTTTCCAAGTAGCTGGGGGTGCATCAATACCCCTAGATCATTTCTAGTCCTCGTACCAATATATAGTCTCCCCTTTAAATCTATACGCCGCTAAATCCACTATCTCTCTACCCGTTACATGCATAACATCTAAGGCCTTTTGAATTTGATCAATAAAATCCTGTAGGTCCTCGTTAAGATCTGATCCAGTAAAAGTGGGAGGATCCATCTTAAGAAAATCCTGTGTTCAAAGGCTAGCCGCCCTATCTGTACCACTAGGACCCGTGGTAGGAATGGCTTGCCTTTGAGCTTGCCCAGCAACTATACGAGTCAAAAGTTGAACTGCATTTCTAAGATCTTGATCAATAGCATTAATAGGTGGCTCTGGGCATATAGTTCTCCTACTCCTTATTTCTTCCGGAGTGGAGGAAGTTTCTGATCCATGCTCAGTTGAAGCCTCACTTTGATTAACTGGTATAGTGGGTGACTTACTAGTCCCCTCTCCAACAGCCACATCTACTTGCTTACCAGTATTCTTGCTTCTGGTAACCGGCATCATTACTATAATAAGAGAAACAAACGGATTCAATGGTCAACTAAGACTTCATATACAATATAGGCTCTATCGCACGATCTAAGACATGAAAAAAAGAAACAATTCCTAAATGTCCATAGCCTCCTATTTATAGATGTGGTGCACGACACACCAATAAACAAAACCCTACGTAGACACGGCTTTGTAGACTCACTAGGACAAAATTCTTTGATACCACTTTTGTCATGCCTCAAATCCTATTGGGGCGGATTATCACCTGTAACCGAGGAGGCCCGGGAGATCTAGCTCATAACCTTATACTTCCCATGCATACCTCTATGACAACCTGAAATTCAGACAGTATCCTGTCGCATATAAAAGGAAATAATAACCTTTATAAGCTCGAGCACACATATATATGTATATACAATTCTTGGCCGTTTGAGCTATCACGTCTATTAACAAAATGCCACCTTGACAATACACAGAGTTTGACTAAGGTTGGGACACACCTCGCTATATAACTAACTTCTATACAATCCAAAAGTAACTAGATATGACACGGAAAGCGCCGAAGCAAACTGGAGCTCACCAAAAGTAGTTGGATATCCTGGCTCCTACTTGTGCGGTGTATGAGATGAGGTACCTATGCCTGCAGCATGAAATGCAGGTCCCCCATGGGGGACGTCAGTACGAAATATGTACTGAGTATGTAAATCTTTAGATAATCACATATGATATAGGATCTCAATAGAAATTAGAAACAAGTGAATAAATCATAATAGGAGTGGACCACACTTACTAGAACTTGTGACAACCTGTACATTGTATTTATTCAATCATTTTACCTTCGTTCTTATCATCTTTGTAATCATTACTGTACTATACTGTGACCATTAGGCTGCCTCTAGTACATATCATCTGGGATCGACCCATGATAGGCTTATGCCCCTGGGATACCACCCGATAAGAGAGAACTTCCATCACTTAGTTCAATTAATCTTTGAGATAGTTATTTCGGTTGCCATCGTATTTTTGATACTTTGAAACAATGATACATCAATAAGAGACATATAAATAGACCATCAATGCAAGAACAATGAAGTAAGAACTCATTGACACATCAATGAAATGTTTTGGAGTCATCAATGCCATAACAATGAAGTAGGAACTTATTGGTATATCAATGAAACGTTTTGGAGTCATTAATAGCACATGGATATTGTTTGAGTAACCTGATACCTTCTGACATTCATTAGTGCAATAAACATGTAAGATTTAAAAAACAAGTAAGTATTGGAATGTCTTGACATCTTGTAGGGTGGAAACAAGTTCATTGGTAACGTAAGACGTCATACAAAACCATTATGGATCACATGTTACTGAATAACTTTGGAAACTTTCTTAATAGAACAATTGTTCAGTTTCATGCCAAAGATATGGTATAGAGTATGCTTTACATACCTGACTGTCAACCTTCAATACTAGTCCCAAATGGACTTCCCGTCTTTTCGGATTACTTATCTACAATGAACATATATAGCAATCTAGTATTAGCGACCAAACGTCACAATTCAATTATTTGAATTCACCAAACTAGTGGTTAAGTAGTAAGCCTTAATTACACCATAAAGGGTGTCACTTTAACCTTCTTATACTCCAATTACATTCACATGCCATGCATATTCGTACAACATCCTCCAACATCAAGTTTGGATTCATTTATCCTTCCAACCAATCCATTAAACCAAATTGAGCCATAGACATAAAATAATCATCAATTCGATAGTATATCACCATATCCACCTTCCACAATTCAATACAACCAAACTATGAAAAATAGTCCATAACCTTATTTTCATCACCTTTCAATAACAACCAATACATATAATCCTCTATCACACATATACATATGGAAAAGAACAAAGGCAAAAAATATTAATACCTTAGAATTCACCTCTTGATTATGCAACCCTGTTTGCACAAATAATAGGTGTCTTTCGAAGCTCTCGAGATGACAAACGCAGTTATCTGATTACTTTGGAATTTCTACGGTTGAATCAAAAGTAATTTAAAGGTCAAATTTGGCTAGGGTTTGTTCTTTCTCAATGATTGATGATGAAAATGAGTTTTTGAACTCATATACATGTATATATCAACATATTCCCGTCCATAATATAATAGGAAATGACCAAAATGCTTTTAAAATTTAAATAATGTCAAATTTGTCCTTTGGTGGACTGTTTTGTTAAGCTAAAGTAGATCGATCATAACTCTTTGCTCCGATATCGTATTTGGGTGAAATTGGTATCGTTGGAATGATAATTCAAAGGGATTTCATTTCATATAAACTAGGCCACCCAGTTCGTCCTGTACAAGGAGTTATGGTCATTTGAAGTTGACACTAATAATCTTTTTTGATAGGCTGAAGTAAAACGAGTATAACTCCTTAATAAGATGTTGGATTTGGATGAAACTAATTGCATTGGAAAGAAGACTCAAAGATATTTCTTTTAATAGGTTGCAGCTTTCTCATTTCATTATATTAAGGGATTTATGATCATTCGAAGTTGAACCAAAAATTTAGCTGGCCTCAGTAGTTTGTGTGCAAGAAATTTTCCTGAACATTTACTATTTCCAAATATCTCGGCCACCATTTTATATTTTCGAACATGCTCGATTATATCCAAAACCTATTCCTTTTCGGAAATATTTATATTGTTGGAAAGCTTATTCAATAACCTTCGCATGAAACCATCGATGGGAAAATTTCGGTATAAAAAAAATAAAAAAAAATTAATTCTATTATAAATAAGACCAATACACATACTTGAATACGCCAATACACGTACTTGAATACGGGGTGTTACATAACTACTCAAAGACTGGCTCTTTTGGGAACTAAAACTTCACCACTCGGGTGTGACAATCTATGGTTGCATAACAAGAATGGAGCCAATCTATACCAAGAATAAGATCAAAATCAACCATATCTAACTCAATTAATTCTGCTAACATGACCTCATGAAGGACAGTGATTGGACACTTTCTGTAAATGAGCTTGGAAACAACTAACTCACCTATTGGTGTAGAAACCAAGAAAGGCTCAGGGATCTTTTTAGATCTTACCTCAAAATTTACTGCAACTAATGGGGTGACATAAGAGAAACTCGACCCAGGGTCTAACAATACATAAATATCAAGATAAAAGACACGAAGCATACTAGTAACAACATCTGAGGAACACTCTTTCTCCTAATGGGCTGGCAAAGCATAGAACCAATTCTGGAGCTAACCGTCACTGGTACTGGATGAAGTGTCCTGAGGAGGGGATGAGCGACATAGAAGAGTTGGTGCACTAGTAGACTGAGTCTGGGGGCGAACATCCCTATTCCCTGTCTAGCATACGGGTTCATTCATATAAAATCTAGATTTTTATCACCCCTCTAGATAAAACTGTGGGTCCTCACCTTCCTTCGACCCGAAGAATTATGACGGGTTCATTCATATAAAATCTCAAATTCTGGCTGTAGCTAAGTACTCATTTTGCTGAAGTGGGACTATATCTTGACGGATTTGCTGAACATTAGCTTTCACAGCTTGGGCTAGCACCTGAAAGGAAGCTCGAAACTATGCATGTGACATATTCTCATTCAAAGGATCTGCGGGCTGAGGTGGTTGGTTATCATTTCTACGTGTGTTAGATCAACGAGTAGGTATTTTTTGTCACATAAAAGCATGAGTTAGAACTAGATAAAGACACTGAGTGCATGATAGATTATGAAAAAAGAGTTGATTTCCTAAAATGCTCTATATCCTCTG
This sequence comes from Capsicum baccatum var. pendulum, assembly GCA_030864225.1. NCBI lineage: Eukaryota > Viridiplantae > Streptophyta > Magnoliopsida > Solanales > Solanaceae > Capsicum > Capsicum baccatum. The sequence goes on from CM061560.1 coordinate 145,254,112, forward strand.
GCTCCCAGATGTGGCGCGCTTTACACAGATGATCAATACTCTACATAATGCAACTTGTCTGACTCCCTAGGACTCTTTAAAACCTTAGGTTCTAATACCAACTTTTTAATGCTCCAAAATATAATTCCCAATACACCACACGATGCTCCAAACTACAAGTAGTCTTGAGCTAACCCTGCATGCCTTCAACTAAATTTGAATCTCAAAATAAGGGGATATGAATATAAAATTATAATAAATGCTGGAAAACTATCTAAATTATTTGAGTATATCTAAACATACTAATCTCATCAACCTGACAAGGAAAATAATAAAAATTTCAATACTGCAACTAAAATCTATAATTGAATCTAGTAGAGTCCAACAAGACTCTACTGACTGAATCTAGAAAGTCACTGGGATAAGGCCCAGCTGACTTAAATTTTCTAAAATGAATATTGAATCATCTACTAATAAACTATAAATTTGAATAGCTAAGTCCCCGAACTATGAGGACTCACCAATTGTAGAGATGTAGAGAGAAGCTCAAAAATTTCTCACGCTGCTAAGACTGAGCACCTAAACCTACATTATGAAACAATGTAGCACATACACATATATGTGGATCAGTACTTTGGGAATGCACTGAGCATATGGGGGTGAATCCAATAAGTAAGTAATATCATCACAATTTAAAAAACCATGCATGGTAAAGGTAAATGACTCACAAAGGCTGGAGTAATCTTAAAACTAAAGTTCATAAATCATGAACAATAAAGCATATAGTATAAATCTTGTGAGCCATTACACTTAGTTCTAAAATTGGTATTTTGTTCTTATTCTCAAATCATACAGGCTAAGTGAATTCTGTAAGTCTATATGTAAAGGCTTATGTAAAGCAACATTTTAAAGTGAAGCACTTTAAAGCTGTAGAGAAAATACTTTATCTTAAGGGTTTAGAAATCAGAAAACTTATGCTACATGGGAGATTCTTCTAACCGATATAAACCATGTGAACATTCATGGAGTCCAACATTCTTATCCCTCTAAGAAGGAATCCTCACATTGGGGAAATGAGTCATACTCTTGCCAGGAAGTATAACCTATCTAAGTGATCACATATCTATCATATACGTAGAAGTGGGAACAATTAAAACCCTATGTTGGCACATAGTTCTAGGGTATGGAACCATAGTAACGTACATATCTCAGTGCTAAATACTACTCCCATTAAATTTGTATGCCCATTCTAATGGAAATCAACTTCTAAAATAGTATAATGGTTTATAATGAAAACCAACTGTATATTTGTAAAGGTAAATCTGTAATATGAATCTGTAAAGTAGATTTCATATCTATTCTTGAGACCAATAGGTCAAATCATTATCAATAATCTGAAAGAGTCTAGTCATAAAGTGCTCATAGCGCAATCAACCTTGAAATAACAATATTTAATTAGGTATTAATGACCATGCATCAAACTCATGTTAAAACATCATAATATTCATGCTTGGTAATGTAAACATTTATAAATCAACTTAAAATCTTGAAATTTCTGCAATATGCATGAAAATATGAACCTAGACATGCAATTCAACTTCTAAATTCCTTGAAATCTCATAATCTAATAAATATCCATATTGGGTGTAAACCCTAACTTTAATATCATGCGAAATAACATAAAACTCAGAAAATTTATAATTAAAATAAGTTTTGGGCACAAGGATGAAAGGATTATTCTTATTGAAAAACCCCACGTACTTCAATTGATGAACTAGATGCTAAGGCTTGAATTTTGAATCCCCATTGATGCTTTCAAAGTTAAATTTCTTTGAAGTTCTTAAGTTGGGAATCCTTAATCTTGAATTGCCTTGGAGAATTAATGGGGGAATTGGATTTCTTTGGGTGTAAGCTTTGATGATCTAGGGTTTTGTTTAAGATTATTTTAGTTAAAAACGGGTATAATATGCTTAGGATGAGTTAAATGATCTGTTATTCACGACTTGGGGCTAGAGAAAAAGAATTAAGAGCCCTTTCTATGATTTTACTCGGATTGGGAAAATTCCCGAAATTAGCCTATGGCGCGATGTGACGTTATCGTGGTGGCTTACTGAAAACTGCCATTTGGGACCAAGAAAATCGCCCGCAACACGGAGATATCGTGGTACACTTTTGAATTGCCATTTTGGCCACTTCCGCAATGTTCCATTATCACGGAAGCTCAATGGAAAGTAACAATTATAAACTGGGACATCACCACGACATGGTTGAATCGCGAGTCTTATTGGAAATTGATAATTGGGATTCTGGACCTCTCCACAATGTGGTACAATCGTGGAGTCTTACTTGAAATTGACAATTGAGATTTAAACTGTCTCAGCAATGATAGTGACCGAAAATGACGGTGTTTTATGACTGGAACTTAAAATCACCATAACTTCTCGTCCGGTTTTCGGATTACGGAGAATCTTATATCATTGGAAAGATGATTTAATTTCCTACACATTGGAGAGTTTAAATCTGGAAAATTATATATGTATGGAAAGTTATTCTTTCTTGAAGCTAACACTTGAAATATTAGATGTAAAATTGAGCTAGGAAAAGTATGGGATGTTACATTAGTATAAAACTTCTAATTCCTTGATCTATGATCCATAATCTACAATTGGTTCTCATGGTCAACCGCACTCTTGGAGTAAAATAAGATATCATCTATAAATACAATCATAAAAGAGTTGAGATACATTTGAAATACCAAATTTGTTTACTCCATGAATGCAGCTGGGGCATTAGATAACCCAAAGAACATGACCATGAACTCATAATGGTTGTATCGAGTACAAAATGTTGTCTTCTGAATAACCAAACCTCTAATCCTCAACTAGTGGTATCCGAATCTCAAATCAATATTTGAAAAGAATGAATCGCCCTGAACTTGATTGAACAAATCATTAATATGAGACAGAGGATACTTATTCTTAATTATCACCTTATTCAACTACCGATAATCAATACACATACACATAGAACCATATATTTTCTACACAAAAAAGATAGGCTCAACCCAAGATGATACACTAGGTCGGATAAATCCCTTATCTAATATTCTTCAATTCCTTTAACTTTGCTAGGGCTATTCTATAAAGAGAAATAGAGAAGGTCTTGGTCCCCAAATCAACATAAATAGTACAGTCAATATCACAATCTGGACGTACACTAGGCAAACCCATAGGGAAAATATCCATGAACTCACAGACTATAGAAAAAAAATACAAAGGAGATGATAAAGCCACACTAGTATCACGAATGTGAGACAAATAACACTCTTAGGATCCGAATGAAGCACACCCTTTGAAGCTATCCTTATCACACCCAGCGAAGCTAAGGTTAAAGTCTTAGCATGATAGTGTTGGAAAGCATGATAGAGAGATAAATAATCCATTACTAAGATGACATCAAAATCTACCATATCTAGGATGATCAAATCTACCTAAGTCTTATACCAAGTAAATGTCACAACACAAGATCGGTACACCAGATCTACTACTAAAAAGTATCTTATAAGGATAGATACATGGATATGCTTAACCAGAAGCTAAAAAAAAAAATCAACACTCAAAGAAAAATATGCAGATACACAAGTGAAAGTCGATTCGAGATCAAATAACACTGATGCATAACTGAAACAAATAGGGGTGATACTTATGATGACAGCATCGGAATCCACTACCTATGCGCTGGTAGGTATAGCATATCACTACCCATGACTACCACGTGACTAAGTAACTCTTTTCCTACCATTATGGGAACTACTACCTCTGCCTTGTGCACCTCTTGTAGAACCTCTACCTCTTACCGTTGATATAAGAGTAGGCCTAAAAACACAGCAGGGAAAGTCCTTAGACAAATGACTAACTTATTACACAGAAAGCTACCTCTGTACCCCAACTAATAAGAGGAGGTACAACTGAGCAAGAACGACCTCCCAAAGTTGCTGAACAAGAAGACCCAATAATTGAACCCTGTAATGCTACTTGCACTAGTCTATATTGATATCCCTAAAAACCTCCAAAATCTCAATCTCAAGGAGTGTGACCTCTAAACTCAACCTGATGGTGAACTCTTTTAGTGCCTTCCTAAGATGCTCAAGAATAGACTAAATCATCTTAGCATAATCCACTATATTCTAAAATAATTCCTATGACACTATCATCTGGGAAGTAGCAAGCTAAAGCAAAACCTATAACCTTTCACAAAATTCTAAATCTTTTTAGACTTGGTGGCAATAATAGCATAAAAATATCTAGACAAGGCATATAAAAATGCCTTATACTCTATAACAGTCATGAATCCCTACTCCAGGTGATCAAACTTATCTCTCATCTGATCCCTCAAACTATAAGGCACAAACCTATCTAGAAAGGCCTCAACAAACTGATCCCAAGTCTTCTTGTTTAGCCTAAGGGTATACACAAGTGTACTTGGTCCATCAAGTAGTAAATTAGCCTTATAAAATTCAAATATCGATCCCATGGAGACTTTTGTTAAACAACTATACAATTCTAGTTCAACTATCAAGATTAAGTAAGTTCTATAGTAACCAAAAGAGTTTGAGAGTTATAAAGAGAAAGTAAAGTAAACAATGCAGTAAACTAATGGTTCTAGAACAATAAGGAGGAGAAACCAAGGGTTAAGGCACTATGAATAATCATACTAAGCTATATAATTGGTTAGGTTAATTATCTTGGTTGCTTGTCCACAAGGTTGATAGTATGACTATATCCTTTTGAACCTCTGATCAACTATCTAACTTAGTCCCACAATTGCATTGATGAGAGGGTATGTGAGAACTAAGTTAAATGCATTCATATTTCATCCTGTAATTGAACTAAATAGGGAACTTAGGCATATTACTTTCCTAAATACAAATCATACCAACATTCAATATGGAGGTTACGATCCTATCACATCTACCCCACATTATATCCTATCATTTTGTCATGACCTAATTTCTTAAGTAAGGATGGCGCCTACTATAGCCTACTAGTAGGAAAGCCAAACTTGTAGTCCTGAATGGCTAGTAACGGAATACCAAATATATAAAGAAAAGAATTGGAAATAGATGAAATAATAAAGCAATTGCATAATATAATCCCAAAACCTAGTGGTATTAGTACAAGAGCTTCTAACATAATATAAGAGTACAAAAGTGAAATATCAAAGAAATTACACTAATATAACTTATCTTTGAATACAAAATAGAGACTAGGCTAATGCATAAGAGAGAGATAAGTAATATTCCAAACATTAGGATCTCACTTTAAGTCTTTGAACCATGGCTGCTCCATATGACGCACACATCAATAAAGATAACCCGTACTATGATTTGCAGGCTGCAAAAGTATAGTATAAGTACCAAACGAATTATACTCAATAGGAAACTACCAACTAAGCTCAAAAGATAAAACAGATATGTACAACATATAAACTTAATGGAAACTACATCCAAGAGTCCAGAAATCATATAAAAAGTTTAATAAGGATCCTCTATCCTATTCGTTTCCAAGAGTATAATGTAATAACACCAAGGGAGTATGAAGGATGAACTATCCTATTTCATCCATAGTCATGAACATCAATACTATACCATATATCTTGACTAATACATGAATAAAGAGATAAAGGATAATATACAGAGGAGTATACAAGGATAAGAAATGAATATATGATATGAACAATTGAAGAAAGGGATACACGGTAGTTCGATTGATACATATAGCTTGGTATATATATACATATAGATATAAGGTCAAGTCAAGGCATAGCCTAAACCATCTTGTTCTCATTTTAAGGTTTCACTATAATCCTAACAAGATTTATTACTATCATACTCAAGGTTTCTAATCCACATGGATAGATATAAAATAATCATAAATAATGATGCTGTCGTAAGATAGGAGAGGCTAAAAACATAACTCAGATCTCGATACCAAATTAAGGACCATTTTTTTTGAAAATAGCCATAATAATGATAATAACAATATCAATAAGATCGCGAGTAACCAACTATTTCGGACAACCAAATATGTAGCTGAGCCTAAGCATACCACCACTGCCCCAGTCTCAAAAGATTCAGTAGATATACAACAACACAACGCATAGTCATTACCCTTATCTATACAATTGTCCAATACTGGTTGATAGACATATGTGCATACTGGTGATAGGTGATGCACATGTAAGAATTAATGCATGGTACATAATCAATATTATCATAATCTAGCCTTTTTGGGTATCAATAGCATTATCAGAATATCCTCTGGACTTGCCGGGCATCATCACGTCATCATAATATCCTTCATCCTTGGCGAGAACCTTCAAAACATCATAATACACTTTGTCCTTTTCTGGTATCATCACATCATCATAATATCCTCTTGCATTGATGGGAATCATCACATCATCATAGTATCCTCCATCCTTGTCGGGCATTATCACATCATCATTATAATATCCAAATCACTATCAATAATAGAGAGCGAGCCCCACGAGGGCTAAAGTAAAGTACAAGTCCTACGAGGATTAAAATGAATGATGAAGAAAATAGAAGCAAGGTAGAGTATGTTTCCATAATTCAGCATTCATCATCGAAATAGCCTCATTAATAAGTATATATAATTGGTGCATGGACTAAAGTCATGGCTAAAAGAGTATAAATCATTATGTTGGTTGCCGGAGTGAACTTTGGGTGAAAATCTCGGTAAAAGCATAGAAAGGGTTGGAATATCTCACGATCAAAGTGAATAGTAGTGTCAAATCATGGAACGAAATAATCTCGGTCAAATCCTTAAATAATCATTATTAACCTCTTATATACATTCAAATTATTCAATAGGTTAGACAGTTATTATTATGAAGAAATCCATTTTAAGGTAAAAAGTGTGCTTTAGCGCTTAGTTAATAGAAATAATAGTAAGATTATAATATAATTGAAATTGTATCAATCATCAATGCGACAATCATGAATGTATAGAATCTATGCATTCCATCATCTGTATTAAAACATTGTAATTATAAACATCATACTGCATCTTTCTCCATCCCCTACAAGAGAGATGTGTATATAATATTTATAAAATCATAAACTATAACTGTATCATTTATAAAGGTAATTACTTCCTGAATATCCAACCAATATCATAACACAACTGTTGGCCTAATAATGTGTCAAGAATAATCATAACATCATGGTCACAACCGTAGGCACACATACATATTCCGGTTACATATATCAATAAACTTTGAAGCATATCTATGATTATCTCATCTAAAAGAGGCATCTCACTTATTTAAGGAATAATGTATCAATAAGCATAAGTCATAACTATGAGGCATGTCACATCTATGAGGCATCTGATATCTATAGGTCATGTATGATGAATATGAGGAATATCATCTCTATAGGCCATTTTTCATATCTAAGAGGAGTAACATCTCTAAAGGCACAGTATCATTTCTATAAGGAATATCTTGGTCATAAGCCATTAGTCATTATTCGAGGTAAAATACCATCACTATTCATCAACCATAAAGTAACCTTACACTAAGTTTTATTAGTCTCAACTATGCCTAAAATCCGTAAATAAGTCCACAAAGGCTAATAGAAGTTTATTCCTAAGGTGGGATGGATGATCCTACTTCTAATCCTCAATTTCCATAATTAGGCAATCTATGCCCCAAACTAGGCTAAGGTATCTAGTTCAACTTATTGGTGTCAAGGAAGCCATAAACAAGTATAAGATAGGGACTACGTCTAGGAACAATGGCATTTAAGTCAACTTCACCTAAATTAACATTTAAAGATCACAACAATAGCCCAAACAAGGTGAAGCATGCTAAACATACTTCCAATGCTAAAACCATATCTCAAACCCATCATGTTACATTCGTTCTATGAATTAGTTCACTTAAGTTAGGAGGAAATAGGAGTCTAAAAGGGTATAAAGATATCACCTAACGGGTCCAAAACCCTCATCTAATTCCCAAACACAAATAATCAATACTATGTTATTCTACTTATAGTCAGGCCTAACATTCATATTCACATGCCATATATAACAAACATCATCTTCAAAGAATAGTAGGTAGAAGCCTACCTCAAAGATGGACCGTAAAGCTTACATCATTCACTACACGTCCATCTTAACTTCACAATATCCAAAATGTCATCACACAATAAAAATTGTAATCTACTTATCAATATGAGTCTAATGATACCCATATTACACTATTGTACTTCGAGTCGAAAAATGACACCAAAAACCATAACTGAATCCCAACTATGGAAAACTCATTCCCAAGGTCAACACAACATTCATACATGGACAAAGAATCATAACCCTCAAGAATTGGATGAAAACAAAGCTAATTTTTGGCTAAAACCAAGTCCTAAGCTATATTGGGGGTTTGGGTCAAAACTATGAAATTCAAGCATGAATTTGACGGATTCTTACCTTGAATCCAAATATATTTACGATAATAAATCATAAACAAGCTCCTAAGTCACCTACAATGATAAATTTTTAGTTATCATACCCATTTAGGATTTTTTGCTCTCAAGGGTGAAGAGAAAATGCCTAATTTCGCGACATTGGGGTCAATTATATAAACCCCCCAAGCAAGAAGATGTTGAGATCACCGTGAATGGGCCATGATCGTGAAACGACGATCTCCATAGGGCACACCGTGTTCTCACTTTCCTCTATCATCACAGATGATAGTTGAAACTTGATATTTTTAAAAGTTTCAACCAATTCCTTGGGACTCATCTGAAATCTACTTTTTGCAAATGAACTATGTAACCATGGCATGTTCAACTTTACGAATGTGTTGTTGAAGTTAAATTTTTAATCTGAGGTCATTTCGACTTAATGTGGGTCCCACACCTATATTTTAGAATTTTTAACTTTCCAACAAATAGTTCGAAATAAGCTAGAGTGCATTGGACCCGAACCAAAGGTCTACCTAGCCTATGATTAATATTCTGGAGCTACTAACGTAGTCAGAATTTGCATAAGATATCATTTTATTGAATTTTTCTCCCTAAGGCCATATGGAACTAGTTAAAACTTCTAAATCAGGAATTGGTTCTAAAAATAAAATAAGTTGCCCAGTTACCGAATGGTCAGTCTCAACAAGTCATATATGACTTGTGGTACCTATAGAGAATCCCTAATGACAAAGATAAGCAGATATATGGAAAATGACCAGTAGACTCATTGTAATATCAACTATGAAAAGTACATTTGTCTATAAAAGTCAATGAAAAGAAAGAATCTCAAAAGCTCGAAGAGATGAGATAAGGAGTACTATCTATCAATAAGAACCAAATTTTCCCCACTTCATCTTAGACCACTGACCTCCATCCTTACCACACTAATGATGGCCCCTACCCTAATCTGTCAACTGAAACTTCTTACTATGCCGTCCCCACATATCTACTTTCTTCCTCTTCTCCTCCTCAACCTGTTGCATAAACATTACAAGTCTAGAGATGTCCATATCCTTGTTCAAAAAGGTAGCTTGTCTCTCCAAAATGAAATCACAAGACAACCCAGAAGCAAATTTTCTCATCCTAGCTTTAGGCTAAATACTAGCTCAGGCGCATACCGTGACAACTAGTAGAATTTCAAGGCATACTTCTTCGCTGTCATCATGTCTTGCTTCTAGTTCGCAAACTCCTTCGCTTTTGCCTTCTTCAGCTCCTAAGGAAAAAAATGGTCAAGAAAAGAATTAGAGAAATCATCCCACAAAGCAAGCTGAATACCATCTCCCCTAAGATTTTCCCACTCCTCATACAATTGGCATGAAACATCCTTCAACTAATAAGCAACAGACTCCACACCCTTTACCTCAGTAGCATGCATAACCCGAAATATCTTTTCCATATCAACAATAAAGTTTTATGAATCCTCCTATACTTTAGTTCCAGTGAAAGTGGGAGGACTCAACCTCATAAATTGGCGAACTCTAGTGCCTCAGATGAACTCTCAACAATACTAGCAAAATCTGTCTGACGTGATTGAGATGTTACTAACTGATTTAACAGATGAATGGACTAGAGAAACTCCGTATTAGTAATATCTCCTTGAGGTGGCCGAGTCTGAGCGCCACTGGTTAAAGAAGGATCAATGGGAGCAGGTGGAACTCCACGAAAGAAATCTAAAGTAGCGATCCTGGATCGGGTTTGTACCCTAAGTGTAGAAAGGGTTCCATCCAGATTGTCCCCAGATGGGACATAAGAGTCTCCATTAACATTAGATCATCTAGGAGGCCTGATCTGAAAGGTGAATAAATGGATATTAGAGGAAATTCAAGACCCCAGACTCTACAACCCAAAAAATAGATAACAAGAAAGGAAAACATTCCTAAATGCCTCGTAGTATCTTCCTTATAAGTGTGTCACACTACACACCCATAAAAGATACTTTATTTGACACGACTTATTTGACACCCCGTGACACTAAAACCTAGGCTCTGATACCAAATTTGTCATCACTCAATCTAGGGCCTAGCTTGATGGGTATCTCGAGTTCCCTGATGACTGGAGATCACCCTCTTAGCCTATCCAATCAAAATATAACATATATATATATAAATAGGAGAGACAATATCAACAGTCTAAGTGATATCAATATCCAACAAAATCCACAATACCTATGTCCATAGTATCTACAAAGCATCTACCACAAACCAAGTATCAATAAAGCGTCGAGACATACATCCAACTATAGCCAAAATAAGACAGAAATATAGTCTAAGACATAAGGACTAATACATTAAATAAAGTCTTTTGAATGGATGTAGCTCACCAATTCAAGTTAACTCTCGATCTAAAAAAGAACACCTGATCACTATGAAAGAAAGGAAGACTTTCCTTGAGACTTTGCATCCCATAGGGATACAATATCTGAAAATGGTTAGTGGGTTGAACACTAGCATGTAACTCATGGATAGGGGAAGAAATAATGCTATAGATGATAATTAAAAACCATTCAAATCTTATGCATCCATCAAATGCAAATAGAAACACATACATATATATATATATATCGCATGCCGGGAAAGAAAACAAGGCGTAGCATGAACATTTAAAAAAATATGGCTTAGCATGAACATTTAAAACATTAACCTAGACTCTGTAACTCAACCGTCATATACATTCACCCACAGGCTATATGGGTTTAGCACCCTATTGAAATGGCTTCGGTGTGTGTTATTCACACAAACCAGAAGTATCAAGGAAGACCAAGGAATACCCCGACCCCACGTCAATCAAAGATACAATATATATATCTTAATAGTGTGAACCATGCACATAGGTCATCAAGACCAAACCTCATGTCGGAAAATACAAGATTTTTAGTACAAGTCATCCAAGATTGATACATTTATTGCTTTTCTACATAACCTCCATGAAGCCAAAATTAAAACAAGTTTAACATAACCCATTTGTAAATAAATGAATCAACCTTTAAAGCACACTCATGGGTATCGTGATACCCTTACACTTGCAAGCTTATCTCTATTCCATAACAATCATGTTTAACTTGGGGGAATACCTTGGCCCCATTTTTGTTCATCAAATCAAGTATGGGGGAATGCCTCGACCCCTTTCTTATTTATTAAATAAAAATATAGCCAACAAAGCCTTTAAAATCCATGATCATTATTTCACCGCTTTATGTCATGCAAATACATAGGTGGGTAAGTCAAAACAAGTGACAAAATCATATTCATTAATAATTTCACAAACAATTTGAGTGCACAAAATTTCCAGAGCCATAAATCAAGTAAAAATCAATAAAATCCAACCATGACCACTCAGTTTAATATCATTCCCATGCATCCTACATAGTTCAAAATCAAAACTAAGACATGAATGTTGCATAAATACCCAGGTAAGAAAATCAATTAACCAAACAAGTCAAAGGCCCTCAACAATGCAAAAACCCACACCAAGACCATGCATTTATAATCAATCAATGTCATTACGAAAATATAAATTCAATGGAAAAAAGCTACATTCCTTAATTACGAAGAAACTCAAAGAAGGCAACACTTTTCAGATACTAGATGACCAACTCATTGAACCATAGTCTTTACTTGAAAAAGGGGATTTGAGAGAAAGGATATTTGAGAGTGAAGTAATTGATGTGATGTCATGAAAACTGATGAAAATAGGTTAATATAGTGTTTAGAGATCATTTCTAGGTAAACGGACTTCAATACCCCTCTTCTCAAGTGAACAAAACTAAAAATTGCCGAATTTAAAGCAATAGCACATCTTAGAGGGTAATCACTATGATAAGCTCTGTGTCGCATTGCTATTGCAGACCCTTACTGCTTCTTTGTGAAAATGCTCATAACTCTTTGCTCGAGTATTAGATTAAATCAAAATCAGATGAGTTGGAAAGAGGACATATTTATCTATAATTTTGGGTTCTAGAAGTTATACACATTCAAAGTTGACCCTTTTAGAATCGAATTCCAAAATTTGGTCGATCATGAATGTTCTTAGATCCACTTCACTCTAAGTGTTTGCTACGAACATTCTTCGCTGCAAAGGAACTTTTCACACTAGGATAATGATCATGCCACTTATATTTATATTGAAATAATTGGTTTCATGTTTATACACATAGAAAGAATGGTTTGAATTCTAGCCCAAAAATGCGGGGTGTTATAGAGGCATATCACATATATGAGGCATTTCATATCTATAGGTCATGTATCATGACAATGAGGAATATCATCTCTATAGGACAATTATTATATCTAAGAGGAAGAACATCTCTAAAGGCCCAATATCATTTCTATAAGGTATATCTTGGTCATAAGCAACTAGTGATTATCTAGAGGAAAATACCATCATTACTCGTTAACCAAAAAGTAACTTTACACTAAGGTTTACAAGTCTCAACAATGACTTACATCCATAAATAAGTCCATCAAGGCTAACACATGTATTTTCTTAAGAAGGGACGGATGATCCCACTTCAAATCCATAGTTTCCATACATAGTCAATCTACGACAAAAGTAGGCTAAGGTATCTAGTTCAACTTCTAGATGTCAAGAAAGTCATAACCAAGTCTAAGATAGGGACTACGTGTAGAAACAAGGGCATTTAAGTCAACTTCACCTAAACTAAAGTTTTAAGATCACAATAATAACCCAAACAAAATGAAACATACTAATATACTTCCAATGCTAAAACCACATCCCAAACCAAGCATCATATCATATTTGTTCTATGAATTATTTCAATATAGGTGGGACTCAATTGAGGGTTTGGCCGTGATGGGTATCTAAAGTTGTCATGGATCGGAGATGACCCTTGTTTCCTAACCAAACAAAGCATACATGCTATCAGAGACTGAATCCTGGACACATAACGAGATAATAAGGGTAAACTCTAGACATGGATAATATGTCCATAAACTATCAACCAATACAAATAACCAATACCCAAGTCCATCGTTATCTATAAAGCCTCTAATAAAATTGAATACCAATAAAGTGTAGGGACATGCACCCGACCATTGCAAAAAGAATTTTGAAACAAAGTCTAAGACATAGAAAACCAAAACAAAAACTAAAGTCTTTTGGGGAATGGAAGATCACCACTTCAAGTTAACTCATGAACTATCTACGAACACCGGATCACTGCGCAGGATAGGTAGAAGAATTTTAGGCTTCTAAATCTCTCGGGGATACAACATTTAGAGATGGTTAATGGTTGGAGAGCTAGTATGTAACATAGGGATAAAGGATAAAATAATGTCATGATCTATAATATAGGAACCATTAAAAACCAGTGCACAATGTCATAGGTAATACATACATATATATATGACATGCCGGGAAAGGGAACATCACTTAGCATCCATATTTAAAACCTTAACCAGGATTATGTAGCATAACCATTATAATCAAGGAACCTATGAGTATATGGTCTCATCTCTCCCCCAGCTTAAAGGGCCCCACTGTATGTAGCCATATGAATGAGAGGATAATCATATGTCATATGCCTAATGGGGGACTCAAACTTTCTGGTATAAATCAAAGGTGACTTAAGCACCAATTTATATCAGATGGGGGACTCGAACCTCCCAATCATATTATAATAATAAGGCGGACTCAAACCACCTGGTCATTAATACCCCCACTTCGGCTAGTTCAATTTCTGGGCCTAGCTAGACAACCCACTTTTAAGCCTAATTAAAATATTTAACACATAATACCAATTTTTTGAATTGATTATGCATTTAGGAATCCCGTTGGTATTGTCATACAAACCCTATTTGCAAGTTCATTATCATGCCATAATCCATTAACCATCAAACGAGGGAAATTTAGGACCCCTATGTTCAATTAACATTCACACGGGGTATCTACCTGCCCCAAAGAGCAATTAAATCATACCATGGATCATTAACCTTTTATGCCAATGCATTAGTATAAGTGAAAAAGTCAAACCGTATGAAAAAACCATATTCATCATCAATTTCACAATTTGGGTTGAGGGAACACAATTTGCAAAACCATATATCAAGGCAAAATTATCAAATTGGGGATAACTATGACCCCTTAGTTTATTTACCATTTCCATGCACCCAAATGAGCGTATAAATCAAGAATATAAAGCATAATAGTTCAATAGTAATCATGAGAAAACATTCAAAGAATGTATATATCCAAAACCCTCAACCCATTATTCAAAACCCAACATTAAAACCATGAATAATTAAGCCAATTTTCATGCCATTAAGAAAATAAAAGTATAGGGAAAGAGGTACATACCTTAGAAACACGAGAATTGGGAAGTAAGTTGGAGCTTAAAACCTAAAAGATGAGCATATGATGAATTCCTTAGGTTATATTGGGGTTTTGAGTTTGAGAGTGGAATTGGAGATGTTTAATCTCTTAAAACTGAAAATAATAGGCTATATCATGCTTCAGTGTCGCACATATATGAAAATAACCCAATACCCTTCATCACACGTAAATAAAACAAAAACTGTATGTATTTTGACATAGCAACGTGGCACGGACCTTATCACGGAGGATAACCTATATGCCATATTTCTAAACATAGAGTATATCCTCCATTTCACACTAGCTATAGAAGAGTGTAGCCTCTATAACATGATGATATCACGGAGGCTCACTGCCTCCGTGGTTTAAAACCACCTCGATCCCTTTTTGAAAAATCCAAAACTCTCCTAGGACACCCATTCATATGTCTAAACATAATTTAAGTCAAAAATCGACAATTCAAATATAGGAGGGCCAAAAATAAAATGCTAGAAATTTAGAGGGTGTTACATTATCCCCATCTTAGGATTATTCGTCCCTGAATTATGACCTAGTACACTTTTTGCATGTGACTCACTATTACACCAGAATCGAATAATAATCCTAGATAGTAACAAGGAAAAAATAGATTTCATACCTTAAGAATATTAGTCCAACAAACAGAACAAGAATGGGCACTTAGCCTTTAATACAGGGAATCCAAAATACCAACACTCTCAATAGGCACCACCAAGGAAGGATCACCCAATAATTTATTCAACATAGACACATGAAACACAGGGAGAACAAAACCCAGGATTGTAGGTAATTCTAGCACATTGGAAACATTCCCCACTCTTTTCAAAATCAAATAGGGGACTGATCTTCCCCTTCTTTCTAAATTGTATCACCCCCTTCATGGGAGACACCTTTAACAACACCCAATCGCCTACATTGAACTCTAATTCTCTTTGCCTTAGATACACATAGGACTTTGGGCTACATTAGGAAGTCTTAAGCCTATCTCGAATCACCTTCAACTTCTCTATTGCTTAATGAACTAAATTAGGATCAAACAACCTTGTCTCACCATCTTCAAACAACTTAATAGGAGATATACACCTTTTACCATATAATGCCTCAAACAGTGCAATACAAATACCACAGTGATATCTATTATTATACGAAAACTCTATAAGAGGCAAATGGTCAACCCAACTACCACCTAAGTCAATTACATAAGCCCGAAGCATACATTTCAAAATCTAAATGGTCCTTTACGCTCGTTCATCTGTCTACAAATGAAAGCAGTACTAAGTTTCACATTAGTCCCCAAATGTAGCTAGAACGGCTACCAATAAAAAGATAAGAACTGAGTACCATAATAAAAAATGATGGAAATTGGAGCACTATGAAACTTCAAGATCTCCTAAATAAACAACCTTGCATAGTCCTCAGTAGAATAAATAGTCCTCACCGTAAGAAATGAGATGACTTATTCTTCCTATCCACAAAGAAGAAAATAGAATCCAATTGGTTTTGAGATAGCAATGACCAGTAAGAAATCCATATTAATCACTTCCCATTTCAAAATAGGCAACTTAATTTCTTACGACAACCCACTAGGCCTCAAGTTCTCCACATTCACTTGTTGACACACCATGCACTTAGCCACAAAATTAGCAATATCACTTTTTATGTCATTCCACCAATAAATATACTTCAAGTCATGATACATCTTTGTCGAACCACGAAAAATCGAATAACTCAGCTTATGAGCTTTTGCTAAAATTCTACCTCACAGCTAATCCAAATCAAGAATACATAAGCTCCCTTGGTACCTCAAGATACCTTTACCACTAATATCAAAATTCACCAACTTCTGCCCACCCACACTATCCTTGATTTGCATAAAGAGAGGATTCAACACCTACTTCTCCTTTACCTCAACACTAAGAGATGACATCACCACCTCTAGTAGAAATACCCCACCATCCTTAGAATCTAAGAAACAAAATCCAAGATGAATCAAATAGTGAATATCCTTCACCAAATCCCGCTGCTCTTTATCTATGTGAGATAAAGTCCACATAGATAACCTGCTAAGAGCATCAGTAACCACGTTAAATTTACATCAGTGATAGTGGAGACTCATGTCTTAGTCCTTAAGAAACTCAAGTTATCTTTTTTGCCTAAGCTTCAACACTTTCTATGTGAATAAATATTACAGGCTCTTATGATCTGAATAAATGTCAACATGGACCCCATAAAGATATTTGCCAAATCATCAATACGAGTACGACAACCAAAAACTCTAAATCATGAGTTGGATAATTTCTCTCATGAACCTTTAACTTCCTAGAAGCACATGCTACCACCTTTCCATGCTGCATCAATACGCAACTAACTTCCAAGTGAGACGTATCACAATAAACCAGAAAGCTATAAGTACAATCAGGTAGGGTCAAAACTGATGCAGAAGTCAATTTATCTTTTAGCTTCTCAAAACTCCCCTCATAAGCATCGAACCATAGAAACTTTATCTTTTTTGAGTCATCTTAGTCAAAGGCGCAACAATCAACAGAAAAATCCCCACAAACCTCCTATTATACTTTGCTAAACCCTAGAAGCTCCAAATATCTATTGGAGTTATTGGTCTAGGCCACTTCTAAACCACTATAACTTTTTGTGGATCTACCTTGATCCATTCACTAGAAACAACATATCCTATAAAAGTAATAACATTTAATGGAATCCACACTTCAAAAAATTAACATACAAATGTTGATCCTTAAGGGTTTACACGATAACACATAGGTAATCGGCGTGATCTGCCTCGTTCTTCGAATATACAAATATATTATCTATAAACACAATGACAAACAAATCCAAAAACTGATGGAATACCTAATTCATCAAGTCTATAAATGCCATGAGGCATTGGTCAACTAAAAATCATGACTAAGAACTTAAAATGACAATACCGAGTATGAAAGAAAGTCATAGGGATATCCTCCTCCCTAATTTTTGACTGACGATAACCGAAATAGAGATTAATATTAGAGAAATACTTAGCACTCTAAAGTTGGTCAAATAGGTCATCAATCTTAGGAAGAGGGTACATATTCTTCACTGTCTCCTTATTCAACTGATGATAATCTATACATATCTGAAGGGAACCATGCTTCTTATGCATGAAAAGAATGGGAGAACCCCATGGAGACATAGTATGGTGGATAAAACCCTTTTTAAGAATATCTTTCAACTGCTCTTTAAGATCCTTCAACTTAGCTGGAGCCATTTTATAAGAAAGGATAAAGATAGGATAAGTTTCCAAAAGATGATCGATCCCAAATGTAATTTCCCCATCAGGAGGGACGCTAAAAAGATCATTAGGGAAGACCATAGGAAATTCGTTAACCATAAGAAAAAATTATAAACAAGGACCCTCCAAGTTAGAATCTTTAACCCGGACCAAATGATAGACACCCCTTGGAAATTAATTTTTGGGCTATAACATATGATAAAAACCTCTCATTAGGCACTAGGGAACTCTTTTCCTACTCTATAACTGGCTTATTAGGGAATTTAAAAATGACCTTACGAGTTTATTAGTCTAAAGAGGCATAGCACAAATGCAACCAATCCATCCCTAAAGTGACATCAAAATCTAGCATTTTAAATTTAATCAAATCCACCAAAGTTTCCCTACCACCAACTAATACAACACAACCCCTATAGACTCTTCTAGCAACCACATAATCACCCACTAGGATGGAAATAGAAATGGGGTCCAAAATACACTCGAGGCCAAAACCAAAAGGCACAGCCACAAATGGGGTCTCATAAGAAAGGGTAGACCCTGGATCAAGTAAATAGTACATATCATGAGAGAAGAGTTTTCACATACCAGTGATGACATCAGGAGATACCTCAAACTCCTGATGGATAGTAAGAGCATACATACAATTTTGACCAATGCTGGTACTAGAAGTGGGACCTTTATGTGCAGAATCTGATGAATAAGTAACATAAACTTTTTTGTCCCTAGAAGCAACTCTAAAAGGGTAATTCCACTGCATATGAGCAATCTAACCATAAGTAAAACATGTGTTCCTCATTTTCTCACATTGACCATGGTCCAACTGGCTACAAAACCTGCAAGTAGGATAGGATATAGCCGACTGGGCCCCATTGGCCTGAGATTGGGCATCCTGTGCCCTAGAACCATCACCACTCTAAAATCGACGATCCCCAGAGGGCTTCAGATAAGGTGGACTAGTCATTGAATAGGAACCAGAGTTGACCCACTTCTTCGTAGACCATTTTCTACCATCCCTACCACTCTTCTGTGGACCTCTACCCTAATACAAATATCGATACTCCTTATTCTACCTCTCTCCCATCTCTGCTTACTTCTTCTTTTCTTATTCCATTTGTTGCATATACACCACCAATTGAGACATATCCATATCCTTGTTCAACAAGATAACCTAGCTCTTTAAAATTATTTTACGTGACTAACCAAAAACAAATTTCCTCATTCTAGCCCTTATGATAGACACTAGCATTGGAGGATATCATGACAACTAGTAGAACTTCAAGGCATATTCTTTCACTGTTATCTTGCTTTCCTTTAAGTTCATAAAGTCCTCAGCTTTTGCCTCTTTCAACTCTTGAGGAAAGAAGCAATCAAGAAAAGCACTAGAGAAGTCATCCCATAAAGCAGACTCAATATCATTACCCCTAACCTTATCCCACTCTTCATACCATTGGTATGCTATATCCTTTAACCAATACGTAGTGAATTCCAAACCCTCTACATCAGTAGCATGAATAAATCGAAAGGTCTTCTATATCTCATCTATACAACCTTGAGTATCTTTTTCACCCTTAGTACCAATAAAATTTAGAGGGCTCAACCTCATAAAATAGCCAACTTTAGTTTCTTTAGATGAACTCCCAACCAGAAAAACATGTATAACCTAGCTGACATGTCACCAACTGGGTCAACAGATAAGTGGATTGATGAAACTCAACTTTTATAATATTTCCTTGAGGTGACTGAGTATGAACGTCACTAGCTGGAGACTGATCGGTGGAGACAAGTGGAACTCTACATAAATAATCATAAGTAGAGACCCTTGACTAAGTCTGTACCCAAAGTCAGGGGATAGAAGTCAAAGACATAGGAAACCAAACCATGAAAAAAATTCTTTTAGGGGATGGAAGATGACCACTTAAAGTTAACTCACGAACTATCCACGATTACTAGATCACTACATAAGAAAGGTAGAAGAATTTTCAACTCCTGCATCGCATTGGGATACAATGTTTGGAGCCTGTTAGCGGTTGGAGAGCTTGCATGTAACTCAGGAATAAAGGATGCAATAATGTCATGATCCATAATACAAAATCCATTAGAAACCAGTGCATAATGTATATGCAATGCATATATAAATATATATACACATATATATACATATAAATATTTCATATATCGGGAAAGGTAACATGGCTTAGCATGAATGCTTAGAAAATTAACCTGGATTGTGTAGCATAATCATCATAATCGAGGCAGACATAGGCTATATGGGCTCAAATATCCCCCAACTAGAAAGACCCTAGTGCATGTAGCCATACGAATCAGAGGATAATCATATGTCATATGCCTGATGGAGGACTCGAACCTCTCAACATAAATCAAAACTATGTAAAGCACTAATTTATATAATATGAGGGACTCAAACCTCCCAATATAATACTAATAATAAGGGAGACTCAAACCACTCGATCATCTATACCCCTACGTTGGCTAGCGCAGTTTCTAGTGTTGGTCCATCAAGACCTTCACATTCATGATCCAGCTATACAACTCACTTTTAAGCCCAATTAAACTATTTAACATATATTCCTAATTTATTGAACCGATTATGCATATAGGCATCCCGTTAGTATTGGCATACCAATCCTACTTGCTAGTTCATTGATATGCCACAATTCATTAACCATCACATGGGGTAAATTCTTGATCCCTTAGGTTCAATTAACATTCATACAGGGAATCCACATGCCCCAAAGTTTAATAAAATCATACTATGGTTCATTTACTTTTTATGCCAATGCATTAATATAAGTGAGTAAGTCAAACCGTATGACAAACCATATTACAATCAATATCAAAATTTGGGTTGAGGGAACACAATTTCTAAAATCATATATCAAGGCAAAATCATCAAATTGGGGATAACGACGACCCTTTAGTTTATTTACCATTTCTAAGCACCCCAATGAGTGTATAAATCAATAAGGTAAAGCTTAACAGTTTAATAGTAATCATGAGAAAACATTCAAACAATTTATATCCAAAACCCTCAACCCATAGTTAAAAACCCAACATTAAAACCATGAATAATTAAGCCATTTCATGCCATTAAGAAAATAAAAGTATAGTGAAAGAGGTACATGTATTATACATATGAAACTTAGAAAGTAATTCAGAACTTGAAACCCAAAAGATGAATGTATGATGAACTCTTAGGCTCACTAGGGGTTTTTAGTTTGCGAGTGGAATTGGGATTTTTAATCTCTTAAAACTGAAAAAATGAGCTATGTAATGCTTAAGGGTCGTACATAGGTGAAAATATCTTACTAACCTTCATACAAAGTAAACAAAACAAAAACTAGATGGATTTTTACATAGCAGCGTGGCATAAACCTTATCAGAGAGGCTAACCTCCATACCACATTCTAAATACGGAGATTATCCTCCATGACACGATAGCTATTGTGGAGTGTAGTCTTTGTGACATAGTAATATTATGGAGTCTCATTGCCTACATCATCCAAAACCACCTTGAATACCATCCAAAAATTCAGAAACTCTCTCGGGATACAACATGCACATGCATTAACACAATTTAAGTCAAAAATCAACATTTTAAACATGGTAGAGCCAAAAATAAAATTCTTGAAATTTGAAGGGTGTTACACGAGGTCAACCCAATATTCATATATGAACAAGGAATCAGAACCCTTAAGAATTGGGTGAAAACAAAGATAAATTTGGCTAAAACCAAGCCTTCAGCTCTATTGGGGTTTTGGGCTTAAACTAAGAAATTCAAGCATGAATTTGAAGGATTCTTACCTTGAATCCGATGATATTTTCAATAATAGATGATAATTAATTTCCTATGTAACCCACAATTATAAAATTTGAGTTATCATACGCATTTATGGATTTTGGCTCTCATGCGTGAAGTGACAACGCCTAATTTTGCAACATTGGGTCTATTTATAGACCCCCCAAGCAAAGAGATACTGAGATCATCATAAATTGGCGATGATACCAGAAGAGCAATATCTATAGGGCATATTGGGATTGCGTTATCCTCTGTCATCACAGATGATAGTTATAACTTGAAGTTTTACAAAGTTTTACCCAATGCCTCGAGAATCATTCAGTATTCAATTTTAGAAACTCAACTATGTAAACATACTAAGTTCGATGACCCAGACGCATCAGTATAGTCAAATTTTCAATTTTAGGTTGTTTCAACCAAATGTAGGTCCCATACCCTTATTTTCAAATTTTTAAATTTCCAACCAATAGGTCAAAATGAGATCAGGTGCATTAGAACTCGAACCAAAGGTATATCTAGCCAAAAATCATTATTGTGGAGATGTTGAAGCAGTTAGAGTTCACATATGAGATTTTATTGAAGTTTTCACCTAGTGGCCATTTGGAGCCAACGAAGACTTTTAAATAGGGATTTGGTTCTAAAAACCCAATGAATCGCTTGGTAACTAAACGGTCAGTCACATCAAGTCATAAATGACTTGGAGAATTTATAGAGATGCCCTAACGGTGAAGGTAATTAGAAATATGGAAAATAACAAGAAGGCTCATTACATATTTTTTTTTCCGAGCTCAAGATAGATTTAAGCATGTATTCTAAGGGTCGCAAATCATTAAAATAGTTAACAAAAGGATAAATAAACAACCAAAAATATTCCATTCATAACAATATTAATCATGTTCTTGGACTTTACCCCAGAAAAGAGTGTTTAGCCACTCATAAACATACAAAGAATCATACAAGTTTAATCTATGTAACAATCCAAAAGAAAACTAATGTGAATGAATAAAAACCCTATTTTCATACTTTTCCATCATATTTAAATAACCCAAGGTTATCCAAGGTGTTTATAAAATGAATGGACTATTTTCTTTATACTAGGAGAACTTTGGCTGATTTGAACTTGCCTCCGTACCAAGCCCTTATCATGGAGGATACAGAGCGTGGAATACACATATCACGGTGACAAGCTATTTTGGACATATTTATAAAGTGTATAAGGGCATGTAAATACCTTATTTCATATTTTACGGGGTGTCACACGCCTCTATGCTTAGAAACATCCGATTTTGACCTCTTGAACTCATTTCTTTCACCTTTAATTTCCTTGCATTTTTGGGTGTATTTCCACTTCAGTTTCAAATTATTTAGTTTTCGAACATTGATATAAACATAAACAATGTTCTACTATAACATAAACATGATGAATTAGTACACACAAGACAATAGAATCCATCGAGATACACTAGAACCAAGCATAGCTCAAGCTAGCTCTCATCGTCTAAACTCTATTTGATGTTTTTGGCTCTTAGCATGTTTAAATTGAACATTAAACACTATAAAAAAGTTACTTCACACATAATTACAAAATTATACCCTTAGTAACTCATTACACATACTAGAATCCATCGAGATCAACTAAAACAACACATAGCTCAAGCTAGTAACACTAGTTTTCTTGTCTAAACTCTAAGTGACCAAATTGATTCCAAACTTGTTTGAAACAAAAAATAAACATTATAATCAAATATTTTAACACTTATATGGTCAATTATACAAAGATTAACTCGTTATGAACATGAGAAGTCCTCCAAACTAAGCCAGTTAAAAACGGATAACAATACTTAGGTTCATAAATCCACCTAAGATTAGCACCCTACACTTAAAGCCTTGTTTGTTCTCAAACAACTCCTTAATTTAAGAATCATATAATGAAAAGGATTCTACACTACTACTATAAGCAAGGTATTCAACTAGCACTACATTGACAACACAATTAAAAAGTTTTATACTAAGCATTTTACCTACAATTGAAAGCTCAAGAACACTACTTAAAAATGTCCTAACATCCAAAATTGACTCACCAAGTTAGAAAACTCATGAATATTGCTCAATTAAAAGATCAAATAAATCACCTAACTATGATCAAACATATGCCTTCACAATAAGAGAATTACCCATATTGATTCACAAAGATACAATTATCCTTGAATAGGTACAAAGATTAAATTGCACTAACTCTTAAAAAGAATTTACAAGTTACACAAGATGAACCATAGGATTGTACTTATTGTAGTATTCTACTAATATCAGAACTTTGAAACTTAGGATCAAGTAGTACTTTGTGGGTCTTAATATAGGTAAGAGACAGATAGGAACTATTTGGCAAAGAATAGTGACTATCTTTCCTAAGAACTTTAATACATCACACTACAAAATTAAGGTCTTCTCTAACAACCAAACTTTTACCACCTCTTCCTTCACACATCTCTTTTGATTCACGCTATCTCATTAAGCTAGTTCTCATATAATATGGAGGGAGTATTCTATTCAATACATTATAAAATTTTGAACAATTCTCTTTCTTTTTAGTACATCACTCGCCCCATAACACATCAATCTTTTAGCACCAATTGCTACTCTTTTGGGGCATCACATTTTCCTTTTCCTTCTAATTTTTTAAACTTCTTAAATTAATTTTTTTACTAAAGAGCCTAGGATTTTTGGATCACATTATAGTCAATCAAAGAAAGGAATCAAGAAACATATAAGGCTACCAAAGAATAGTCTGATGGCTCAATATTGCCAACATTATGAACTAGCGTAGATAAAAAAGGTATAAAATATGGCTATCAAAGAAATGCCTACATCATCTCCTAAATCCACTCTCTTTATTAGGCTTTGCTCATACACCAGGCAAGTTATCGACACCAATATGCACTAAGAAACACATAAAAACCTCACTCACACATGGAGTATGCTCAACCTAAGTAGGATCATTATATATTGTCAACCAAATAATAACATGAATTTAGAATTAAGCCAACAATGCATATGAGTAATAACCATGATCCTTGGAGTCACAAAAGAAGTAATTCACCACAAATAATATATTTTTATATTCAAACCAACTTGCATCATGTAATCATACATAGCACAAGCAAGAATATCTCACTTATTCCTAACACAAAAATTTTAAAATTTACTCCTAAAAAGAAAAAGGAATACTAGGTTTAAAGGGCGTTGTAAGACCCCATAAAATCCTAAAGCTTAATTCAGTCCTTTAAGCTTGTCAAGGGGACCCAGACTTAGAAAATTCTAGCTAGGTTCCCAGACTTAGCCTATTATTGGCCTTTGAAAGATGGAAATCTTATTTGTCCACCTTAACGTCCTTTAATGATCCGTATTTTTATTAGTTCATGATCAGAAAGGTCAATGAGTGTTTTCGGACAAGTTTTGGATATTTTGGAACACATTTAGATCATATTCAGAGTCTCAAAATAGTGGACCAACACGATCATGGCATGCCGCATCACTATCGCATTGGTTAACATTTATGTAGGCTGCTAGAGCCAAAACTTCTGAGGCTCGATGCGATCATGGTGCGACGCGTCGAGTATCACATTGCAGCCATCAACGTGCCGCATCACTTTAGCATCGAAATCCAATTTTTAGTCATTTTATGGACAAAAGGGTCAATGTCCCCTCGTTAGATAAACCTAATAACATGTGATTCAGTCATATTTC
Source organism: Capsicum baccatum var. pendulum (assembly GCA_030864225.1). Taxonomy (NCBI): domain Eukaryota; kingdom Viridiplantae; phylum Streptophyta; class Magnoliopsida; order Solanales; family Solanaceae; genus Capsicum; species Capsicum baccatum. The sequence continues at coordinate 145,279,834 of CM061560.1, forward strand.
ACCCAAAATATAGAGTTTCTCTCAAGTTTCTCTCAAGAACAAGCTAGGGTTTTCAATTAAGGATTTAAATTCAATACTCTAATTCAAGAATCTCTCCATCAAACTTTGTAAAATCAAGAACTAAAGTATGTCAAGTGTTGATTTATGGATTACTTTCATCTATAAAGTCCAGGAACCCTCTTTCAAATTATATAACATGATATTTATGTTGTGGGTTGTTTGTAACCATGTTTATCCTATTGTATGATTCCTAAGTTGGAATCTTTATGTGTTTTCATGTAACTATGTTAGCATGCAAGATGAAATCCATAAATTGAGTTGTTTATGATGAGTAATTTGATGATTTCACCTACACCCTAAGTTGTGCATGTAGGATGTTTGACAAAATGGTTAGAAGGATAGAAATTTGGTATTATAGATCAATTGTGACTCCAATAATAAATGCATGCTTTACCCTTATGACCAAGACTGACTTCCATGATATTGTGTGCATGATGAGTATTTGATGAAATTTTCATGAGATTAGGTTGATTAAAGTATGACATGTCTAAATGTAGTTCCATCCATGTATGATATTATGATAACTATGTGTTTCATGAAATCCCCAACTTATTGTATTCTGAATTATTGATATTTATTATATATTCATGAAGTGTTAAGTCTTGTCAGTTTAATGCTATCGAGTCCTGGGGGTACTTGTATTCGATAATTTAGCTGTGTGCCTAGAGCTAGTGTCAGTTTTCATGGTACTCCTATTCAAGCCATGATAATTAGAATTTAGTCAGTTACATGAGTCAGGAAAACTCAGTAATCTCGGTGACTTCAATTAGTTACCCAATCTCAGTAGTATTCCACCAGTCAATAAAATTTAGTGAACTCTATTCAAATAAGCTAAAAGATACTATCAGTAATAGTTCAGTTTAGTTTAAATCAATTCAGTGTCACTTTAGTTGGGAGTAGGATTCATCACCGAGTAAACCCAAGGATGGGGACTCACCTATTATCCAGTAGAGGGTGTGATCCTTAGAAGCAATCCTTATATTCCAGAACTATGTAGCCAATGTAGGATGAGATGTACCCTACGAGTGTAGAGATTATACACCTCACTTGAGTTTTTCCTACTTGAAGCGGTTGACGGAAGAGCTCCTTATGAGAGAAGTTTACTCATAGCTAGTTTTTACCTGTGGGATGGTACTGACATCCTTCCAGCAGGGTTTATAGGTTAGACCCCACCAGTTTAGTTTTGGGGCATGTTGGTTAGATATTACCTTCGATAGTCTCAGTTTTGGATCCAATCTCAGTAATAGAACTCCGTTTAATTCTACAGTTTTAGAACAGACAGATACAACCGCTTAGCTCAATACGAAACTCAGCTAGTTCCATTAAAATCAGGATAGTCAGACACAGTCACCCAATTAATAGTATATTAATTATAAAAAAATTATGTTACTAGTATTCAGATTTTAGGACTGTCAGATACAGTCAATCAGAACAGTTTTTCATAATCAGAACTGTCATAAATTGCCATTCCTTTGTTAGTAATATGACATCAGTTCCTCAATACTCAATAGACTTAGTCTTTTAGTATCCCAGTATTAGTACCCAGATATTAGTAAATCCATATTATCAGATTTTATGAGTCGGTGTTATCACGATCTCAGATATAGTTATGTATTCATGCATGTATTCTTATACACATGTTATTCAGTCAGATAGTATTATTCATGCATATGAACCATTGCATTCAGCCTACCTCACTTGCATATTGGTGTATTCAATCGTACTAACATATTTGCACTATGGTGTTTTATACCATAAGTTTAGAAGCACGTGCTCCAGAGTATCAGTAGCATTCTAGTTTCAACAGTCATAGTCAGTCATGAGTCCTCATTATTTGAGGATGTTATTATTTGATTATTTCATTCTATTAGTACATAGTTTATTTTAGCAGATGGGTTTAGTTGGGCGTTGTCTCATCAACTCCTTATTCAGATAGTTCAGTTTTAGAAGCTTTAAGACTACAGCATGTTCAAACAGTTGTTTCAGTTGTTTTGGTATTGTTATACCATATTTTAAGTTATGTATCAGTATTAAACCTTATTGCCTTTTAGTTCATGTTTTGCTTTTATGATACTACCATGATTATTTAGGGCTCAGTTATAGATATTAGTCATAGGTTAGCTTCTGGTCCTTCAGGATTATGAGCACCGTGTAGTATTTCGGGTACCATATTCTAGGTACTACAAACTTGGTATCAGAGCCTAAGATTCAACAAAAACCTAGGAAGTCCAAAGAGTCGCATCTAGTTGAGTCTTGTACATGGGTGTATTGTGCACCACACTTATGTGCAGGGGGCTAGTAGATGTTTTAGGAACAATTTCCCTTCTTTCAGTATTTATGCCGTGCGAGTGAGCATTACCTCTAGTCAAACTCTCAGTTTAATCCCTTCTTCTTTTCCGTTTACAAAAAATGCCTCCCAAAAGGGCTAATGAAAGAGAATAATGGAATCTATCAGCACCTCAGCCCGTCTAGGAATATTCTCTATATGATCATGTCTCTCATGTAGAATTCAAAAATGCATTTACTACTCTAGCCAATTTAGTCACATCTCTATATGAACGGCCAGCTGCGATTCTGACCAACCTAGTGGCCAATTCTACTATAGCTAGGATTCGAGACTTCACCCGAATGAATCCTTCCCTATTCTCTGGTTCTAATTCTTAAGAGGATCTACAGGAGTTTCTCGACCAGGTTTAGAAAGTCACAAATATCTTGGGAGTGACTTCCAGTGAAAGTGTAGAGTTAGCCGCCTATCAGCTACAAGATGTAGCCCAAACGTGGTTTAAGCAGTGGAAGGTAGACAGGGGTGCATAGGCAGAGCCTATAGAATGGGAAGAGTTTGTTATGGATTTCTTAGGTAGATTCTTTCCCCTAGAGCTGAAAAAATCCAAAGTGTTAGAGTTCATCAACGTCAGATAAAGTAGTATTAGCGTAAAAGAATACTTCTTCAGGTTGACTCAGTTAGCAAGATACGCTTCTCATGTAGTAGCAGACAGTAGATCTAGAGTGAATAAGCTTATGTCTGGGATCTCAGGTAGAGTAGTTAAGGAGTGCAGGACTACGATATTGATTAAGGAGATGGACATATCTAGGCTTATGGTCCATGCTCAACAGATTAAGGAGCAGAAACTTATGAAGAAAAAGAGGGAAAATAAGAGGGCCAGAACTGGTAGTTATAGTTTTTCTTAGCCAGGGTCACAGGGTGGTAACCGTTCTCAACATAGAAAAAGTTGCCATCCCCAGTTCCATCTTCACCTAGTGCACCAGTACCAAAGTTTAGAAATAACCATAGAGATGGGGCACCAGGCTCTGAGGCCCAGGGTAGTGAGAGCAGGGTTTTCACTCATCCACTTTGTGAAGAGCGTGATAAGAATCATAAGCGTATATGTAGAGTTGATAGTGATGTGTGTTTCGAATGTGGCGAGACAGGTCACAAGATCCGATATTTATCCTAGGCCTTGCCCTAGAAGTAAGCATGGTCGTCCCTCAACTCAGTCTGGTCCCCCGAATCAATAGGGTGCCAATTCCAGTGCTATCAGTGGGCAATGCCCAAATAGACTCTATGAACTACAGTCTCAAGAGTATCAGGAAAGTCCTCCTGATGCAGCCACTGGTTTGTTACAGATCCCTCATTTACATGTTCACTTTTCTTCAGATTTAGGAGCTTCCTTTTTCTTTTGTAACTCTTTACATAGAAATCTACGTTAAGGTCAGACCAATTTTTAATAGGACCTTTTTACATTCCCCACCCCAGTTAGTCAGTCTAACACAACCCGACAAGTATACAGGAACTGTCCGATTATGAAATCTCTAAAAGTCAGGCCTTTAAGTTCCAATAGTAATACAAGTATGTATAGTAAACCCATAAGGAAAGATAATTCCTAACCCATTCCTATCTCAGTGGAAAGTTTTGTACTTCAACTATCATGATACTTGCTCATGCTTTCCGTTTCAGTCCCACGAATACAACTTATATCCATGCATTTTTCATAGAATAGTGTGTGTTTCAAGTTCCTTGTATGAGCAGTCCAAGTTCATCCAATATTGTGGATCATGTTCCACGAATTAAGAAATTCCAAACCCAGTTCGTGCAGCACATAACTCATGCACTTATGTCATACTTTACAGTATGCTTAGCCCACACAATTCATGAATTCACTCCTAGTATTTAGTTAAACTCAGATTATGCCACCTATACCCTCAGTTTGGAGCCCTCGGTGAATCTGTAGTGTTAATGTTCAATTATACAGGCCTCAGTTACAATGTCAGTTTAGTAATCAATATTCAGTAAAGGACTCAGATAGTCCTACAGAACCATGGCTTTTAGCTATCAGTTACTTAGCCATCAGAATTCAGTATTCCTATACCAATCTAACCCTCAGTTATAGAAAACCAACATTCAGTCTCAGTTACAATTTTAGTTACGGTTGCAATATCAATTACCATCTTAGCTACAATCTCAGTCCCAATCCTAGTCCAGTAGTCAGATCAGAATCTCAGTACAGTTTTAAGATTACCCAACCATAGCATATGGCTATCAGTTACCCAATTATTAGTATTACAGTATCTCAGATTACAAAATGTTTTTCAATCATGATTAGATGCCTGGTGTTGCGTTCCTAAGGTAATACAGTTTTCTCTTACTTATGCTCAGTTAACTCACGTTTCCCAATCAGTCATTACCTTTTATGTATAATACCCTATAGTCTCAGTCCAGTAATGCAGACTAAGTACAGTTCTGTCTTACACGCCCAGTATTCAGATATAAGTTACTCAGTTAATCACATATAGTTAGTATACATATTTATACATTCGTTCTCAGCACCCGCGTAAATCTTTTCAGTAGTCTCAGTTGTAGTGCATAAGGTCTAATCACTTTGTCTTAGCTTCAAATCTAAAACATCTATCCACAATTCAGTACGTAGGTGCCTTGTGCATCGCCCTAGTTTTCCTCAAGATCTCAATAAAATCATTATTCTTCGAGGGACCTAGTGTCCTAAGATGGAGATACATGATAATTCCTCAAACTCTCATGACATAAAATATGCCATTATCTCTTCTCATAATGAATCTAGTTTGGAGTAAGGGGTACTTATAATTTGACACTCAAGCTCTAACCTCAGCCGTAAGCCGCATATTCAAGGTACTCAATTCAGATAGTAATATCCAGCTCATGTATCATGTTCTAGACTCAGTTACGTTCACGTGTTTCTGCTCATGCATATCTAGTAATTAATTTAAGGCTCATTAGCATTTTCAATTTAAGGAAACAATCTCCCTTGAAGTTATCCAGTTTTATGCTCATATTTCCATGATAAACTTGGTATCAATTACTATTGCATATTCAGTCATGCATTTACGAACAAGTTAAACATGCATCAGACATGTATGTTCAGTATGATACATTTAGTTTATCGGTCATGTCAGTCATGGAATCATGTTCCAATTGTTCATGTTCAGTATGTACGTCAGTTTATCTTTTCTTCCCTCTTAGTCAATATTATTCGAGGATGAATATTTTCAAGGGAGAGATTATAAGACCCCATAAAATCCTAAAGCTTAATTCAGTCCTTTAAGCTTGTCAAGGGGTCCCAAACTTAGAAACTTCTAGCTAGGTTCCCAGACTTAGCCTATTATTGGCCTTCAAAAGTTGGAAATCTCACTTTTCCACCTTAATCTCCTTTAATGGTCTATATTTTTATTAGTACATGATCAGTAAGGTCAATGGGTGTTCCCAGACAAGTTTTGAATTTTTTGAAATATGTTTAGATCATGTTCGGAGTCCCAAAATAGTGGACAACGCAATCATGGCATGCCGCGTCTCCAATCGCATTGGTCAATATTTGTGCAGGCTACTAGAGCCAAAAATTCTCAGGCTCGACGTGATCATGGCGCGATGAGTCGAGTATCGCGTCACAACCATCAACGTGTCGCGTTGCTTGTAGCATCGGCACCTAGTTTTTAGTCATTAAATGTCCATGTTTTTTACGGAAAAAGGGTCAATTTCCCATCCTTAGATAAACCCAATAAAACGTGATTCATCCATATTTCACCCAAAATATAGAGTTTCTCTTAAGTTTCTCTCAAGAAAAATCTAGGGTTTTCAATAAAGGATTCAAATTCAATACTCAAATTCAAGAATCTCTCTGTCAATCTTTGTCAAATTAGGAATTAAGGTATCTCATGTGTTGAATTATGGATTCCATTAATCCATGAAGTCCAAGAACCCTCTTTCAAATTATAAAACATGATATTTACGTTGTGAGTTATTTGTAACTATGTTTATCTTGTTATATGATTCCCAAGTTGGAATCTTTATGTGTTTTCATGAAACTACGTTAGCATACAAGATGAAATCCACGAATTGAGTTGTTTATAATGTGTAATTTAATTATTTTACCTATGCCCTAAGTTGTTCATATAGGGTGTTTTACAAAATGGCTAGGAGGATAGAAATGGGGTATTACAGCTCAATTGTGACTCCAATAATAAATGCATGTTTTACCATTATTACCAAGCCTAACTTCCATGATATTGTGTGCATTATGAGTATTTGATGGAATGGTCATGAGATTAGGTTGATGAAAGCATGAAATATCAATATTCAATTCCATCCATGTACAATATTATGAAAACCATGTGTTTCATGAAATGCCCAACTTATTTTATTATGAATTATTGCTATTGATTATGTTTTCATGAAGTGTCAAGTCTTGTCAGTTTCATGCTATCGAGTCCTGGGGGTACTTGTACCCGATAATTTAGCTATGTGCCTATAGCTAGTGTCAAGTTTCACGATACTCCCATTCAAGCCATGATCATTAGAATTCACTCGGTTATATGACTCAGGAAAACTCAGTAATCTCAGTTAGTTATCTAATCTTAGTAGTATTCCGTCAGTCAACAAAATTCAGTGAACTCTGTTCAAATCAGCTAAAAGATACAATTAGTAACAATTAAGTTTAGTTTAAATTAGTTTCGTATTTCTTCAGTTGGGAGTAGGATTTAGCAGCGAGTAAACCCAAAGATGGGGACTTACCTATTAGCAAGTAGAGGGTGTAATCCTTAGAAGCAATCCTTGCATTCCAGAACTACGTAGCCACTGTAGGTTGAGATTTATCCTACGATTTTAGGGATTATATACCTCATTTGAGTTTTTTCTACAAGAAGGGGTTGACAGAAGAGCTGTCTGTCAGAGTGGGTTTACTCACAGCTTGTCTTTACCCATGGCATGATACTGACACCCATCCAACTGGTGTAATAGGTTGGACCCCACCAATTTAGTTTTAGGGCATGTGGGGTAGATGATTACCTCCCACAGTCTTAGTTTTGGATCCAGTCTTTGTAATAGAACTCAGTTCAGGACTGTCAGATATAGTCGCTCAACCTAGTATGGAACTCAGCTAGTTCTATCAGAATCTATATTGTCAGATACAGTCACCCAGTTAATATTATATTAATTATGCAAAATTCATGTTACCAGTATTCTGATTGCAGGACTGTCAGATACAGTCAATTAGACCAATTATTCATAATCAGAACTGTTAGAAATAGTCATTTCTTTATCAGTAATATGAAATCAGTTACTCAGTACTCAATAGACTTAGCCTTTCAGTATCCTAGTATTAGTACCCATATATGAGTAAATCCACATTATCAGAATTCATGAGTCAATGTTATCATGATCTCAGATACAATTATGTATTCATGCATGTATTCTCATGTTCATGTTATTCAGTCAGTTAGTATTGTTCATTCATATGAACCAATTCATTTAGCCTACCTCACTTGCATACCAGTATATTCAATCATACTGATGCATTTGCGCTATGGTATTTTATACCATAGGTTCAGAAGCACGCGCTCCAGAGTATCAGTAGCATTCCAGTTTTAGTATTCAGATTAGTAGTGAGTCCGCATCATTCAATATGCTATTATTTGATTATTTCATTCTTTCAATACTTTAGTTTATTTAGCAAATGGGGTTATTTAGGGGATTGTCCTATCAACTCCTTATTCAGACAGTTCAGTTTTAGATATTTTCAGAATAAATCATGTTTAGATAGTTATTTCAGTTGTTTTGGTATTATTATACCATATTTTTAGTTATGTACCAGTATTGAACCTCATGGCCTTTAAGTTTATGTTTCCGTATTTATGATATTACCATTATTATTCAGGGTTGAGATACAAATATCAATCATGGATTATCTTGTGGTCCTTTGGGATTATGAGCACCGTGTAGTATTCCGGGTACCAGATTCGGGGCATTAAAGACACCCCCATGAAAAATAACCATTAAGAACAACCACAGGTTGGGTGAAGTGTGCACCTACTAACTGGAAACCCCATACTAAAAAAATAAGAAAAGAAAATCTTTTTGTCATTTTTTTCTAATTTACGTAAAAACTAGAAAAAAAACTAAGAATTTAGATCCTATAGTATCACTACAATCAAAACCATGGGAATTTCCTTACCCAACAGTTAAAAATATACTTTGTCCTCAAAGTAGACTCAAAAATAAGGAATGAAATACTCTCGGAGGACTCTAGGCCTAGCTAGTAACATCTTTAGTTATCAGTTAGGTCAGGTGAACCCCATACACAGTCTTTGCCATGCTCCATAGCTTAGGTTTTTGGGACTCAGACTTCCTATCATTTTGTAACTCAACAAAAATAGAAACTACGTAACATAAAATTATAATACAAAAATAAAACCTACATTAACTTCGATTTCCTCCCAATCAGTGCCTAATTTATTATCGTGGAACAACCCACATCCCCACTTATCATCTATTTTCCTCCACTTTTTCCCTCCTACTTGGAGTCCAACTTCTTTTTTATTTCTAACCTGTTAAATGTGCACTCTAAAACTCAACATCTTAATTAACAGTAGAATTTTTAGGCTCTTTAATCATAATAACTTCTAGCTTAGGTGGTTGCTTAGGCAACTCTATGAGATTATCCAAAGAGTTTCTTGGTGGTTTGGACTCCACCCCAAACTCATCCACTTCCATCACAATGATCATGCTTAAGTTTTTGTAGTAAAAATATGGGTTGAGTGGTTTATAGACATTAAAAACCACCTCTTCATCATACAATTTCATAATGAGAGTGTCCTCTCTTAAATCTATTAATGCTCCTTCTATTGCAAAGAATGGACGTCCAAAGATGATTGACACCCTGTCATCTATATTATAATCCAAAACAATAAAGTTAACAGGGATTATAAACTTACCAACCTTTATAAGAACATCCTAAATAATTCTTTCGAGCCTAACTTTGGTTCTGTCTGCCATCTATAGCACCATAAAGCATGGTCTAGGATTCCCCAAACCAAGCGTGTTAAACACAGACAGGGGCAACAAATTTAGACTTCCCCCAAATAAATCAAGGTATGGATCACCTCACTGTTACCAATCTATATAGGGAGGGTGAAACTCCTAGGGTCCTTAAGCTTATGGAAATATTTTTCATCATCACAGAGATGCACTACTCTGTAAGTGCCACTATATTAATGTCCTGCACCTTATTATTATTAGTCACGACATCCTTCAAGTATTTAGCATACTTAGGCATACCCTTAAAAATATCTAAAAGGGGATGTAATATGGTGTTCACTAAACATGTCAAAGAAATTCTTGACGAAAGCATGTTTCTTGGATTTTTGAACCTATGGGGAAATGGTGGTGGTGATATTTCTTGCACATGTTCAACATCTTTAGTTTTCGGGTAATCATACTTTCCTCAGTTATCATCATCCTTACTTGCTGCCAATTTTGGAACAAACTTTGCATCCACCTTCTTGGTTTTCTTTGGAGGCCTGTCAATAAGATATTTATCACTCTTCAATTATATTTCCATAACTCTCTAGTGTTTTCAGTATCACTTGGTAATCAACCTTGAGGCCTGTTACTCTATTCTTGAGCTAGTTTCCCTAATTGCTGCTCTACTTATTTTTGTGCCACTTGCTGATTTTTTATTTCAGTCACCATCTGTTCTTGGTTGGACAGGATTTTCTTAAATGTCTCCTCCATGTTATATGTAATTTGTTATGGTTGAAAATACTATATCTCTACCACTTGTGGTTATAGGCATTACCATAATTTAACTTAAGTGCACTGCCTACAAAGTTCACGGATTCGAGGTTGGCTCCATACAGGTTTGTAAAGTGACCAGTATTTACATAAATTACACACCATGATGAGGCATGCTAAACCGTATTCACCTGAGTAGGAGATTGATTCAAACCCAACTTGCTAAACTCTTTCATCATTCGATTTTGGAGAGTAGACAGTTGGGCATCAAAGACTATGACACTATCAACTTCTATCTACTATGTAGGATTTTGCACTGTACCTTAAGATAGGTCACCATTACAGTCTTGATTACCTTGTGAAATTTATTTTAACAAGGTATACAACTCATCATAAGTTTTCTCAAGTGCTTGACTAGTTGTAGATAAATGTAACAAAATCTCTGTATTGTGTTGTAGAGCTTCTACAAAGGTGCAATCTAATACCTTATTGGACTATTGGTGATGGGGATAGTCCCTAAAAAGTGATTTAAACTTCTCCCAAGAATGATACAAGTTCTTCTTCGCCTTTTGTTTGAATCTCAAAATCTTATTGCACAACCTTGCAGTCTGGCAGCAACCTCACAGTCTTTCCAGATGAAAAGAAGCAGATAAGGAACTTCTATGCTAAAGTATCCCATGTAGTGATGTAACAATCCGAATCTACATACAACCGCTACTTAGATTCCCCTAAAAGTGATGAGTGGAATAAAGTGAGCCTCACATATTCTGGGCAGAGTCTAGCAGGGATGAATGTGTCACTTATCTTCAAGAAATTCTACAAGTAAACCTATGGATCCTAATGTGAAAAGCCAGTAAACTATCCGTAATTATGAAAAAATTGCACCATATTCTTCTTTAGTTTAAATCTACCTCCAGGTGTGGGTCATCAGATAGAGGAGGTAATATTAGTTTCCAGTGGGATTGCTACTTCATGTACAGTCCTGTGGGATAGTGGATATTCATCCATGAGATTTAGAATAGCCTCTTCATGATAAATTTGCAAAATCCAGTCGAGAAGTACTACTTCTTTTCTCAGTTAGTGTAAGCATTGCTCGAGTTCGGGATATGGTTCAACCAACTCCCTATCTATTGCCAACTTACTAGATTTTAAAACCAGTGCTTGAAAATTTGGAAGCTAAGATCAAGTGATTAGCACTTACTAAATCAAAAAGTAAAACCAAAGCTAATCTAGTTGTAAAAATACAAGTCCCCAGCAACGGTGCCAAAAACTTGTTGTACCTTAACATTCATTCACGTGTATGTGGTCCACCAAGTAGTTAAATTTCCTTAAAAAAGCCAAGTATCAATCCCACAAGGATTTATGTTAAAAAACAGTCCAATTCTAGTTCAACTACAAAGATTAAGCAAGTGCTAAAGTAACCAAAAGAGTTTGAGAGTTATAAATTGATAGTAAAGTAAACAATGCGGTAAATTAAAGGTTATTAAAGAACAATGAGGAGAAACCCAAGTTTAAGGCACTACAAACAATCTTAATAAGTTAAATAACTTTATAGGTTAGATTTATTTTCTTTGACATTGGTCCATGAGGTTGGTATTATGACTATGGCCTTCCAAACCTCTAATTATCTATTTAACTTAGCCCCAAAACTATATAGTTACGCAAGGATGTGAGAACATAGTTAAATGCATTAATATTTCATCCAGTAATTAAATCAAATTGTGAACTTAGGTATATTCCTATCCTAAATTCAAATCATAACATTATTCAATTGAGAGATTACGATTCTATTCTGTCTACCCCATGTTTTATCTTACCGTTGCTTCTTCAAGGCTCATGTTAGAATTAAGCATACATTCTAAGGGTCACGAATCCTTAAAATAGTTTTAAAAAAAGGATAAATAAGCAAAAAAACATGATAAATAATCAAAACCAATTCATTTCATAAAAGGAGTAATCATGTCCTTGGCCTTAACCTCGAAAAAGGGTGTTTAGCCACTCGTGGATATACAATGAATCATAAATGCATAATTCATGTAATAATACAAGAAAACTAAAGTAAATGAGTCAAAAACCTAATTGAAGACTTCTTCATCACGATTTATTTCCCTAAGGTTGTCCAAGAAGTGTACAAAAAGATTGGAGTGTTCTATTTATACTAGGAGAACTTTGACTGATTTGAACTAGACTCCGTGCCAAGCCCTTATCGCAGAGAATAGGGAGTATGGCATGATGTGCTACGGTTTCATATCACTTTAGATGATTAAAATAAGGAAAATATGTAAGTTAAGTAGGTCTTTTTTTAAGATATGATGTGTTTTGTAGGATATAAGGTTTTGGAGCTAAAAAGGAGAAAAATGTGAAAACAAAGGTTTTGGACTACCTATGTGGGTACCTACGGACTGTAGGTACTAGCTATGCGGAAAAAGTACCAAAATATGTGTCAAAAAGTTAAAGATTAGAGATTCAGAAATTGAAGTAAATTCCCTACACTCATAGGTAGTACCTGGGCCTCGTAGGTATAAAAAACTAGGAGGTTCACAGAGTTTTAGAGAAATTTTAGGTTTTGGTCACCTACGTGGGATCACATAACTCCACGTAAATTCCACCTAGGACCTGTAGTTGGTCACCGGCTTTGATTTTATTTTTCTCGAGATTGGTTTCCTAGTGTTTCCTTGTACTCTATAAATGCCCTTTTGACATTTTTAGTTAGTTTACATACTCTTACTACTTAAAAACACATATTTTATTCCAAGATTTAATTTTGATGCTCAGATTGCTTTGTTCTTGACTTTGGTTTATTATTAAATTTGAGACTTTGGTTTTTATTCATTAATTGTTGTAATATTGATTTAATGCTTTCAAATATGAATTCCATTAATTGTTTCAAAATGAGTGGCTAATTACCTTAGCTAGGGTTATGGGAACCCTGGTAGATTAACAAAGTTGGGGAAATATTTGATCTTTCTAGATTTTTGTTGTTGCATGCATTGTGGTTTTGTTCATGTTTATTGACTTCTTAATGGTTGAAAATGTTAGGATCCCACCAGTATTAACTATGAGCCTGAAGGGGAGGTAGAGATTGTGAAAAGGAGATCATAATAGTGACTTGATGTTAACTGTTGAAATTAGCTAATCATCATTATTTATTTAAGATAAATATCTTCATCTAATCAAATTGACATTGAGAGGAGATCTCCAAAACTAGGGTCCAAGGCAAGGGTTAGTAAGGCGCACTCTGAGATCGAGAAGAGATGAGCGAGATTCACAAAAGTGTGTCTAGACGCTGTTGGTGATACATTACTTGCTAGATTATATATGCACTACACGTTGATAGTTGAATTGAGCATGATAAACCAACAGAGTTAGAAGCCAGGGGAAAGAAAAGCCTAGTGTTTGTTTCTGATTGTAAAACTAAAGCATTCCACATCTTGTTACTTTTCATAGATTGCAACTACAATCCCCCCCATTTACTTTACTATACAACTATTAGTTTTAGCAAGATTAAGTGATAGTTCACGTATCCTCTGTGGGTTTGACCCCAACCTGAGTTGGGTTACTATATTTTGTATCAACTACTTTATCTTTAATATGAGGTGTTGTGCAGACAATATCAAAATTTTAGCATCTTTGTACGGGGACATGGTGATTGTTCATCAAAGGTGTTGAAGTTTTGGGTTTCATTTTCTACTTAAAGTTTGGTGTATGCCTAACATACGAAGTAGAAACACTCACTTACTCCCACTTAATCCTGAACTAGAGAGAATCCTATAGCCGATTGATAGGATGACTGAACATGTATGAGAAGGTGATCTTTAAATGGTTTGGGATAACCCAAATATTATTCCTTCCCCCTCCCGAGAATGGTCAAAACATTGTTGATGAAATAATAGAGTAGTTATTAACAAAAATTGCTAACTAGAGGAGGGAATCAGATGCTTAAGAGGAAGAACTAGCAAGGTAGAGACATGAAATAGATCATTGAGCATAACTTAATAGAAATTGAGATAGAGTTATGGGGGGTAGAGCTCATGTACTTCCAACCTATTAATACTTACCTCCATATGAAGATCCAGAGGACGACTTCAGATATGTTGATCCTATAAATATAAGATCTATTATTTCTCCTATTTTACCATTAGGTGTGAAGTTATATATTACTAGAACTATGATCCAGCTATTGAATTGGAATAGTGTGTTTGAAGGCTTGTCGACCGACGATGCAAATATGCACCTTACAAACTTTATTGAGATCTACTTGGAGTAAATCAGGAATCATTGAGACTTAGGTTTTTCCAATTTCTATTGACTGATGATGCTAATTTATGGTTAGGGGAACTTTCTTGAGGATCAACCATAACTAGGAGTGAGTTGTGGCGATAGTTTAAGGATTATTTCTTTCCATAGTTCAAAATATTTTAGTTGAAGGATGAGATATATAAATCTAGGTAGTTACACTCTATTTCAATGTATGAGACATGGTTGTGATTCAAAAAGAAGTTGATGACGGTCTCTAACTATAGGATTTCGGGCAGATCTTGCTTGAGATTTTCTATCAAAACCTTAACACGGGTTCGAGAGCTATGGTAGACACTATTACCTATGGAGCATTCATGGATATATGCTGGGAGATAATATTAGATATATTAGATCAGTCAGCTTTAACCAATCGAGGTTGAAATACTTGGGAGGCAGAGAGAGGCACTAACACATATGCCATTGGGGCCTCCAGCGAGCATACAGTAGTTGATGATTCTATTATGCACGAGATTGTACAACTTAGTACTGATATTGATCTCCTATTAAAGTAGTTCAGAACGATTAATTATGAAAAGGTTAATTTAGTTGGCTCAAAGGGTAAGGCCTCTAGATTGTATGATTTGTATTTAAAAGAGGAGGCAAAATACCTAGATCAAGCATTGGTGGGTTTCCCAGCCAAGGGTCAAGGAAACCAAGGTAGGAACTATTATGAAGATCGGTACAGAGATAGGATCATAAAGTGAGATGGTGACTGGAAATGAAAGGATTATTACAAGGAGAAGGAAAGTATGTATGTTCCACTAGGCAGTCGTGAAAATAAGTTGAGGATAGAGGCGATGTTGTCTAAGCTTTTCATGGGTCGTGAAATTCATAAAAACTGACTTAAGAAGATTAAGGCAGACATCTCAGGGTTGACCTAGAATTTAGAGTCACAAGCCATTACTATAAAGAAGTTAGAGCTTCAATTTGGACAAATGTCTGCACCTTTGAATCACAGTAGTAGGGCACCCTTCCGACCAATACAGTTTAGCATCCTATGAACGACAATCATTGTCTAGCCATTACCACTTAGAGTGGTAAGGAAACTATTGATCCTCCTTTGACAACTGTTGATGAGCCCAAAAATGATAGTACTGTGGTTGATGAGACATCAAAAATAGAGACGGATAAAGCTGTAGGTGTTGATGGTGATGATTAGAAGGACATATATAAGGGAAAGGATGATGATACTGTAGTGAATAAAATTTCAGGACCTCTCCTACCTTTTCCTCAGAGGTTGAAATAGAAGAAGGAAGAAGGTAAGTTCAAGAAATTCATTGCCATGCTTAATGAATTGAGCTTGAACATCCCAATTCTTGAGGCCTTTGAGAAAATGTTTGGTTGCTCTATGTTTTTAAAGGAGTAGGTGACAAAGAATAGAGCTATGAGTTTTGAGGATCTTGGTGGATTACACCTATGTAGTGTGATTACTTCTATATCTCTGTCCTAAAAGAAGGTATAATCCTAGAGCATTCACGATTCTATGCACTATCGGGACTTCAAGGTTTTCCAGAGCATTGTGTGACTTGTGAGCCAATAGTTGGGATTAAGCCACCAGAACATACGACTCTGTGGTTGTTGATGGTAGATCATACAGTAATGAAGTCTATGGATATATCATTTGATGTTTTGGAGAAGATTAACAACTTAATTTTTTTTGATGACTTTGTTATCTTATATAATGATGTTGACTTTGATATGCCCATAACCTTGGAAAGATCATTCATGGACACTGATAATGCGATGGTAGATATGGGTAAAGAGGAGTTCAATTTTAGAGTGAATGATGAGGATGTCACATTCAACATCCACAGAACTATGATGCAGCCAACTGACATCAGGGTGGTGTTGATTATAGATTATATTGGTGACCCAAGAGGCTACTCCTAAGGTTACCTAGATGAATTCTGAGTAATAAAGGTACCTGTGGCATGTCACGAGGTTAAATCAAGTATTAAATAAGAGGCAACCCATGGGATTGTTTGTTAAGTATTAGTAACAAACATGGACACGTCTTGTCGGGATGATAAATCAAAGATGGGTGGGAGGCAACCCACTTAGTGCTCATGCTGTTTTTTATTTTTATTGGTTCATAGCATTAGGAACAACATAGAACATGGTAAATCATTTCTAAATTTAGAAATTTCCAGGTAAGCAGACTGATTAACCCATTCATGGTAGTCATAAGTCCTACTCGGACCAGGTAAGTTATGCATTAAACGTTAAAAATAAATTTTTAGGATTTTTGGGGATCTTTGAACCTTAACCTACAAAGATACTTGAAGTGTCATAAACACCACTTAAAACCTCGTAAGTAGTGTAATAATTATTAAAATAAATAGTTCAGAGAGCAGGAAACGGCTGGAAAATCTGGGGAACTTACGACAGGGAATGTATGGGCTATAGGTGCGACCTGTTCCCCGTAGGTGGTGCCCAAAGTGTACAAATTTTGGGCTTATTTTTTATAAAATTTGGCCTAACCCGATCCTAATTTACCAAAAATCTACCCCCAGGGTTATTTAAACACCCTAACTAGCTCTTAACCCCATTAAACTCAAAATCTCTAAATCCTTTACAAATTTAAACTATCCATCTTCCCCTACACTTTATATAATACAAGAACTCTACTTTTTCTTAGTACCAATGCATCCAATTATGGGAATTACACATTTAAACTAGTTTTCTCTTCATATTTTCATATTTCACTTTCAGTTCTCGAAATCAAAGGTAAAATTCTTGGCTCTGAATAGTATTAAAATTCTTGGCTCTGCATAGTATTATATTATGCTAAACTAAAACTAAGTGAGTTGGTCTATTTAAATTCTTGCAAAATATGTAGGAACCAACAAACTTGTGTATGGAAGCCTTTAATTAGCCTAAAAACTAAAAATGGTGCATTATTCTTAAATTATTTCTTTGTGATCATGCCCAAAATAGAGGTAACAGTTGAAAAGGTTAAGGAAACCCAAAAATCTTGTATGCCACATTTGTGTTTGAACTTTGATTCCAGTTATACGAACAAATATTTTACTTTGTTAGATTGAGTATAGGTTATAGGGATGTAACATTTAGCAAAAAATTTAGAGTTTTATAGTTTTGACTTTTATTTAAAAGTTTGTAGTCCCATAAAATCTTTAGGGATCTAATACTTGTTTTTGCAGGTAGTATGGAACCAAAGAAGGCAGGACAATCCAGGCAACATAATGAATCCCCCAAGGCATAGTGACTCAGTGGAGAACTACCCAATTTTCCAGACCAGAGCAGTTCGCTCATGGACTAGGTCTCAGAGACAGGCTGTCAAGAATATTTGTAGAGCCACATTGGGAATCCATCTCTTAGCACGGACATAGTGGGAGAGACAATCCATATCTATTAGGGTTGGTGCCCAGCCATAGGTCAACCGAACAGTTCCCAAGTTAAAGATAAAGTTCGCCAGGATGTCATCACTATACTTTTCTTCGTTTAAAAAAGAAAATGGATAAGGATGATGAGTAGGTGGAGTTCTAGGCATTAGCACAGGACCCTCATACTGAGGAGGGGTCTCAAGATTAATTCGCAGTAGCAGTTCCTAAGCCATCAGCTACAGTACCCCAGTCTAAGGAGGTTACAACCCTTAAATCTCATTACGTGTCTACATAAGACATAAAGCCCCCTAATTAGACTGACTAGTGTTCCGACCTTACTTTCATTTCGATTGAGCCTATTGTTGAGGTAAACCTGAGGTGGTTTTTAGAAAGGTTATAGATGATTTATTAAAGAGACAACATTATGACTGAGATAGGCTAACCCAAGAGGAATATCTAAGAGAAGAAATGAATTTAGTTATCTGATTTAGCTGGAGCACCACTTTTTTGGGTTGTATTTGATTGTTATTAGCTGGGGTAGATGACTAGACTCCAGGGTTTATACAGATAGGTAGTAGTGCGCAAGTTTATGCCTCATACTATTCTATAGTATCTTTGATCACTACTAGAGTCATTAGGCGAGTAGAGTAACCAAGTTAGAGAAGACACTTGTGAGAGATGTCATGGTTAATATCATAGTGGCAACCATCCATCGAGCTATCATTGGCCAAGATCATACAACTCCAATATCTACTGCAAAGTGCGATTTTAGATTGACATTTGTGCGAGACAAACATGCTATGTAGGATATGGAGCATAGGAGACAAATGGTAGAGTTGGCGAGATAGATCGACAATAATATTTCAAACCTTAGTGAGGCAGCCCCCTGAATTGAGGGACAAGGAGTGATTAAGAAGGCGACGCTGAATTTTGTCACAAAGTTTTGGTGGATGGTGATTTGTTATAGATAACGTTCAACTGCCATGGTCAAATTTCTTATATAGGATAGTTATGCATCAATCATGAGTATGATAGATGATTATGATACAGAATTTTCAGCCATTATAAAGTATGAGATGTATAAACGATCTCTTGCTAAGTTTACTACACTACCCTTTACTTGCCTTATATAGCAGTTGTGCGATGAGTCCTGTGTACCTGAGGTTCCAAGTGTTGATCAAAGAGTTGAGGCTATAGGTGTCGCCTAGATGAGCTTGATTAAGGATCCAACAAACCCAATCCTTAACCAAAGGACCCATAGGCCTCCGATAGTCATTCTGGACCAGTCTGAGGGACCAATAGTTTCTATAGAGCCTAGTGATAGGCAAGTTGTTGATGTGGATACGAGTATGGATTTTGAGATAGGTAATATGAGAGAAATCCCCGAGATTAGAACTCAGGGAGATGGGAACCTATATATATCTACTTTAGCCTCGACCTCTACTTCTAAGCTAGTTGGGGCATATTCTAGGTCCCTTCACCCCATTGCCACTTCTATAGCTCTAGGATCCTCAAGACTTCTTACAGCACATGGTAGATTGGTAGGATGAGACCACAACCCATTTGACTAATGCATTATTCAAGATTGCCAGATTATATGAGAAGATCTGGCCTTGGGTCCGAATAATTTTGGAGAGTTTAGAGACTCAAATTTTTGCTATTGTGAGGGATGAGATAGTAGAGATGAGAGATATATTGCATAGCCATATTAATTCTTTTGAGAGAAGACTACAGGAATAATTCACTATATTGAGGCACCTAATCTAGATAGGATTAGGAAATAGATGGCTACATTATGCACCGAGGTATGCTCTCTTAACAAGAATCATATTCTAGAAATCCTTCTGAGATCCCTATATTTTCCCAGCCAATGCCACCTTGCCGATCTAGGCATTTAGATTTATTTGATGAGGAGCTGGTCCCTAAATTTGGGACCATTAGAGTTAGAAATAATGATCCGCAAGATCCCAACATGCCCAAAGATTCTTTCATTCATGAGTCAATAGAGTCTGCAGTTGTTGAGAGGCAGAGGTACGCTAAGGTAGCAGAGGGTGCATCCTCTAGTAGTGCACCACCACCATCACCACCTCCATCAGTCAAGATACCTCTTAAGGGGGATGAGCATGATGTGGGCGCCTAGTGTATCCAAGGTATGTCTTCATTCCATTGCTTTACATTACTTAAATGCCCTAGCGATAGTTCATCGTATTTTATTTAAGGGTGGCGTATACCATACCCATAACAAGTTTTCATTGCTATGTTTTTTTTGTTATTGGCAATAGTATGGTTATAGAATTGGCATGTCTAGGGTAATTTTGGGTTGTATTATATTTTGTTTCATATTGTGTTGTGTTTTTGTGTAATTAGGAGATTTTTTAGTATTTACGGCAGTTGACACACTTTATTTTTGATTTTTTTAGAAAAATGATGCTCCGCCAAAAATATATTATTGAACCGTGTGATATGTGTATATGTGTGACCATAGTGAATCTCATTATGTCATTAGAAATAGGGACAAAATAATCGTAGCTAACTTGTGCATGAACTAGATAAGTAGTAGCTTGTGATGCAACTCTATGCTATGTGTGTGAGATACTACTTTGTTCCCTATGTGTGTTTAATCCAAAACTTTCCTGGTTAGTCTTGCCTAGGTTGTAGGATAGTCAGTTATGAAAGGATCATAGGCTGCTCTTGAAATGAGTCCACTTTTAGCCTAAACGACCTTCAAAAGGTGAATAAGTATCCCTTGATACCTATTTTAATCCTTGTAGACTATTTTTCTTGTTTCACTTTTCACCTTCCTATTTGTATTATAATGAATCTGTTTTGGCCCTTGACCTCCTTGGACATTGTGCACCTCAACTCAGGAAAATTATCTATGTTGAGGGTGGCTATCGTAGGGGTGCGTAATGTCAAGGGTCTACGAAGAATGAAGAATAAGAGAAAATAAAGTAGGGGAGGTATGGTAGAAGAACATCAATAAAGAAAAAAAAGAAAAAAACCAAAAAAATGAATAAAAGAAACCACACCCAACTTAAATGTGCAATAAAATAATAAAAAGGGAGAAATAAGGGTGGACTATAGGAATTGGTTGATAAGTGGACCCCAACATAAGTGTCCTTCAAAGGAGGCTTAGTCACTAAAAATTTCCATATGTACCATACATGCCCATAAGCCTACATTACAAGACGAGTACAGTCCTATAGTAATCCTAACCCGACTGTCTAAAAGCTAAGGTAAAGAAAAGAGGGGGCACACCTATGATATTTGAGGCACACTGATTGGATCTTCTTTTTTAGTATGAGTTTCTGTTGGTCATCTATTCATTTGCATGCATGATTTCATATGAGTAATTTGGACTTCTTTGATGCAAGGGTAGTAGGGTTGTGTTGCTATTTTCTTAATTATTTGGGTAGTATAACTTCTACATATACATAGTTGTTTGTTACAAATTTAATTCCATATATAGAATCCCTGGTGTCACATTGTTGTGCTTAATTGATACACATAGGGTGGTTTGAATTCTTAAAATAGGAAGAGGGTAATGTTTTGATATTAAAAGTTGATGATTGACTGCCGTAGATAGCTTAGGTTATTCCTAGTTTAGAATCATTATTTCTCTTGTTATGTTGTATTTCCTAAGAAAATGCAAATGTTCTGAGTTAAGGGTGTTGATGTGTTACGGTTTGGTGGTACTTCTAATGATTAAAACGATAAAAATATGCAAGTTACTTAGTTTTTTTTTTGCCAGATATGATGTCTTTTGTGTTGTGTTTTGCAGGAAACTAGGTTTGGAGCTGAAAAGGTGAAAAAATGTGAACATTGAAGATTTTGGACTACCTACACGGCTACTTATGCCCCGTAGGTACTACCTACATGGAGTAGGTAGTAGAATATATACAGAAAGTTGAAGATTAGAGATTCAGAAGGTGAAGAAAATTCTCGATCACCTATACCAGAACACCTTTGGGCCATAGGTACTACCTATACTCCATAGGTGTTAGAAACCTATAGGTTTAGAGAGTTTTTAAGAAATAATGGGTCCTGGTCACTGACCTAGGACCACCTACACTTCTTAGGTCATCCCGAAGGTAGTAAGCGAATTTTATTTTCCTCTTTTTTTAGGATTGGAATCCTAGTGTTTCTTTGTACTCCATAAGTACCCTTTGATGTTTTTTATTTCATTTGTACTCTTACTAGTTAAAAACATATATTTTCTTCCAAAATTCAATTTTTATCGTAGGATTACTTTGTTCTTGAGTTTGGTTGATTATTCAATTTGAGACTGGGTTTAATTTAATGCTTTCAAATATGAGTTCCATTGATAGTAGCACAAAAATGAGTGGCTAATTCCCTTAGCAAGTGTTGTAGGAACCCAGGCAGAGTAACGAAATAGGGGAAGTATTGAATCCTTCTAGATTGTTGTTGCTGCATGAATTGTGGTTTTTTAACTCTTATTGACTTTTTAATGATTGGAAATGTTAGGATCCTGCCCGTATTCACTACAAACCTAAGATGGAGTTAGATTTTGGGAAAAAGGAGATCGTAATAGTTATTTTATGTTAATTGTAGAAATAAGATAATCATTGCTATCTACTTAAGATAATTATCTACGTCTAATCAACTTGAGACTGAGAGGAGATAGTCAAAATTGGGGTCCAAGGCAAGGGTTAGTAAAGCAACACTCGGAGACCGAGAGGAGATGAGTGAGGTCCATTGAAATGTGACAAGAGGCTGTTGGGGATACATAACTTGCCAAATTCTACAGGAACTATAGTTTCATTGTTGGATTGAGCACGATAAACCTACAAAGTTAGAAGTCAGTGGGAACACAAGCCTAGTGTCCGTTTCTGATTGATTACAACCGAATAATTCCATATATTGTTACCTTTCATAGATTACAACTACAATCCCCCCATTTAATTTTATGTACTGTCCGTTAGTTTCATCATGCTTGAGAGATAGTTCATCTATCCCTGTGGTGGTTTTAACCCCAACCTGAGTTGGGTTACTATATTTTGCATCGACCACTTTATCATCAATTTGAGGTGTAGTTTGGGTGATATCTTGACATGCAACTATCATGGAGACACACTATTTTTAACACATTTATAATGTTTCTAAGGGAATTGAATTCTAGTATCTCGGATTTTAAGGGGCGTGACACACCGCTATACTCATAAACGTTTGATTTCGACCTCCTAAACTCCTTTCTTTTGCCTTTGATTTCCTTGCATTTTTGGGTGTCTTTCCCCTTAAATTTCAGATTATTTAGCTTCCCAACACTGATATTAACATCACCAATGGCATCCTATAACATAAAACAAGACTAATTAGAGCATACAACACAATAGAATCGATCAAGATACACTAGAAGCAAGCATAGCTCAAGCTAGCACAACTAGTTTCATTGTCTACACTCTATTTGATTTTTTTGTCTCTTAGATTGTTTCAATTGAACAATAAAAATGATAAAAAAAATTATTAAACACAAAATTACACAATTATACCCCTAGTAACTCATTAAACATACTAGAATCCATCGAGATCAACTAGAATTACACATAGCTCAAACTAGTAACACTAGTTTTCTCGTTTAAACTCTAAGCAACCAACTTGATTCCAAATTTGTTTAAAACATACATTAAACATTATGATGAAGTATTTTAACACTTAGATGCTCAATTATACAAATATTAACACATTATACAAATGAGAAGTCCTTAAAACTAAACTAGTTACAGCAAATAGCAAAGCTTAGGTGCATAAATCCACCTAAGATCACATCTCTAGAGAACCAAGTAGTCCACAACTAAGAAGTGACCTCCACCAATCTCTTGATGTATCTCTCAACTGTTAAGTAGTGTAAACAACCCTATTTGACTTACAAGATCCAAGGTTACGTAAATTCTCATGACAATCAATCAGCACTCATAGGCATCCTCGCCTACAACACCAATGTACATGGGAGGACAAAAATGATTGAACTCTCAAACATCTTTCAATCTTCGAATGACATGACTTTAATCAGGATATTATGAGGCATAGTGAATCTGGATGGATGAGATCCCACTGGAAGAGGTAACAAAGATGAAAGTTGAACTCCAAATCATGGAATACCATACACAAGTCCCTACACAAAAGAAGGAACAATACTCAAGGTCTATAGAGTACCAAAAGAAGATGTAGGTGCTACTAGAGGGTCCACATTCAGAATGACATAGGTAGACTCTGGTGTAGATGGAGGAACAATAATCAAAACTAGAGAAACACCAGGTGCACTCAAAAGAGCACCCTCAAAATAAGTTAGCAAATGAATCAGTAACCCCTCAAATAGTAGGGTAAAATAACTCTGTAGAACCGGACTTGTCCCTATATCTCTAGCATGTGCAACTTGAGGCTTAAGGAAGAGCCCCTAGTACTACCTCTAGATGAGGCAGATCCTCATTCCCATCCACTACCGTTATCCCATAAATGGTTCATAATACACCCTCTATACTAAGCTCTCTCCTCAGATAATAGCTCCACATCTCTAACCTTATGGATCTTGTCCTCACCATCTTCATAGAAAGGAGTGAAATACTACTTAGAACATAAGGTATGGATGAATTTTCATAGTATAGAACAAAATCAAGAAACTTTCCTAAAGATATATTATAGTGTCTCGAAGATAAATACTGACATCTATGTACGGATCCGTGATACTCTATTAGACACCCTATTCTTATAATAATGAGACCAATGAACTTGACTGCTCTAATAAATATTTGCCACGACCAAAAAACCAAGGGTCATGATAGCACTTATCGTGGCATGCCTTCAAAAGTAAGCCTATCACCCAAACTGATATAAAATAAGAAAGCAATACCAAAACCTAATAGAAGACTACTCGAATGGAGTCAAACCACACACATCCAATAAATAATAGGAAATACATAACCAAAGATACAATAAAAATATCCTAAAACCTAGTGTCACTCTTTATGACCAACTAAATAGATCTCGAATGTCAAAAATGTGAAACTGATAGTCTAAAATGATCATAATCTGTCTCAAATAATAAAATAGGACAAAATCTATACAAAAAGGAGGTAGTAGATCAACTCTGTAAGCATTGACCGACCGCTACCTAGAAAGTACTCAAAATACCACCATAATTTGCTACAGTATGGTGCATTTGCACCTAGATCAACACTAAAAGGGTACAATAGGGGAGAGTATGGTTCGCATGTACTCAGTAGGTATCATAGGCCGACTAAGCAAAGTATTAAATAAAACATATAAATTAAACACTATGGAAACATCACTTGTAGTCAGAAAATGTTCCAAATAGTAGTCCACACTATATCTATTAATAGTTCTAGAATACACACATTTATAAAACTAAAAGTACAAGAAAGAAGTACAAATAGATAGATATCACATCAAGAATAAAAATACAACACAAAATATACACAATGTATGAAATATAATGTAGATGATTATAATGGTGATGATGATGATGATGTGTTGCACGAGGTTGTCGCATAACCTATGTATAGACCTACCTAGATATGCTCTCGAGGTAGGATGCATAGGAGGTTCGTCAACCCATATACAATCTAATATCCAATAACAATCCAATATCCGTAACTTTTATCTAGCACATACATCTTTAGAAGGTTTTCAAAAGTGTCATATTTTTGTCAAAAAAAGTTTAGTGTTTTCATGATGGTACCAAAGTTTCATGAATGTATATAATATAAGGATGTAATGCTCACAGACAACTAGAATAGGAATTTCCAAATCCAACCAATATGTCAATTCACATGAGCCAAAATCAACTCAATATACCCTTCATCCATGATCCAATATAATCCATATGCCAAAAGAGAAAAATACACAATAACATGTCACTAATACTACATAAATTCCAATTTAGGATTTTCAACAGAAAAGATATAATAAAATATACATACACAAGGCCAACAACATCATAAAAGACCCAACATGTTTGTTCATATCAAATAATGTCTCAAAACCATCAAAAAATATTAAAGTCATTTCATGATTAGTTCCCACACCCATAACATAATTTTATATCAATATTAACTACCCAACCCAGTCTTAAGAAATTTAAGAGATAACCTACTTTGAATATCGATAATCGGTCAAAAAGCTTTCAACATGAATCTTTCTCCTCACGAATGGACCAAGAATCAACTAGAACATACAAATATGGAATCTTTCATCAAATAAAATCCAATGATACCCATATTGCTAAATTCTAGCCCGAGCTCAAAATTATCCCCTAAAAGCATTTTTTGAAAAAAGAAGGGTAAAAGTAGAATTTTAGTCTAAAAATATATTTTCCAAGATTAAAGGAACTCATAGAATAAAACCCAAGTGAAAATGGGTAGAAACTGATGTTTAAATAAAAAAAATTACTAATTTAGGACTTACGGGCCAAAATCTCCAAATTTCACTTTTGAAATCGAGTTTAAAAAGATGTAAATGATAAGAGTAAAATAAAACTAATTGAAGTAGGTATTTTGACCTTACCAAATCTTGAAAATGGAAGAAATCATCAAAAACCTTGAAAATCAAAGCTCCAAGTCTCAAAAATGGTGAAAATTAGGAAAAAGTGTATAAGTACCACCTAAGTATTGCTTAAGTGAACATCAGGTCTCTTAAGTAGCCATCGCTTTAGATACCAAGTGTAACTTTCGAGATACTCGCCTTTTCATGGAGTGTCGTATGAGTGATTTGGCTATCGCTTAAGCAGTAATTTCGTAAGCAAACCGGTCATCTCTTAAGAGACACTTCAATTGTCAAGTTAAGCTTCTTAAGACCAAATTTTTGCTGAATTAGATGTACCAGCTGAGTGGTGTATCAGTTGGAGACTTAGAGAATAATTTTTTCAGGTCCCTCAAGATTTATTTAAAATCTTTAGAATGGAAACAAACTATGCTACCCAATTAAATTTGTTACTCATGACTTAATGACAATGTCATATTTTCAAAAAGAACGTTATTTTCACAAAATTAACCCCTAAAACCCAATTTTAGAACTTTTGAACTGAGGGTCAAAATGAGCTACGAAATCCATAAAACCACACCAATCATGTTACCATCCTTAAATTGACATTTTGAATATACTAGTGGAGTCCATTTTATCATCTGAAGCATAAATCAATAAATGTTGACCTAAATCAATTATAAAACTTTTTCAACCACCAAAAATCACAAATTTGCACAAACAACACTGAAATGTATTGGGAACTATGGTAATTATTCCTACACCAAAGAAATACTACAAAGCAATCATAGGGAGAGGTAAATTGGTCAAATCACATAGAATTAAATAATTCACAAAAAGTATTAAGATTTAGGTAATTAAAAATATCAAAAAGAGGTTAAATCCTCTAATGAAAGAATTAGTTAAGAAAAAGATCATAATAAGGTTTGATGTAGGTATTGTATTCCCAATCTTGAATAGTAAATAGGTAAGCCTAGTCCAATATATGCCTAGAAAGAGAGGAATCGCCATTGTTCCTAACGATAAGAATGAACGTATGCCATTAAGTCTGGCAAGGAATGGCGTATGTGTATGGATTATAGGAAGTTGAATTCTTAGACCGAGAAATATCTTTACCCCATGTTTTTTGTGGACCAACTATTTGATCAATTAGAGGGTAGATGATAGTATTTCCTTCTTGATGGTTATTCTAGTTATAACCAACTATATATTTCCACCAAAGATCAAGTAATGACAACATTCACTTATCTCTATGGCACCTTTGCATTCAAATATATGTCTTTTCAGTTGTGCAACGATCTCACTGCATCACAAACTAGTATGTTACCAATTTTATTATATATGGTTGAAGATATAATGAAGGTATTTATGAATGACTTTTTAGTTATTAGAGACCCTTTTAAGGTTTGTCTTGATCTTTTAAGAAAGGTACTCCAAAATTGTGTGGAGAAAAACCTTGCTATTAATTGGAAAAAACGTCATTTTATTGTTAAAGAAGGAATTGTGTTGGGCACGAGATCAGGGGCAATGACTTCAAATAGACCAAGCCAAAGTAAATGAGATATACATACTGCCTCCACCAGTCTTCGTGTAAGGTATATGAAGTTTCTTAGAACCCATGGGCTTTTATTAAAGCAATATTATTGAAGAATAGGTGAATTTTGAATTCACTAGCAATATTTTTAGGGTATTTAATAACCTAAAAGAGAAGCTGGTGTCGGCTCCATCATTGTAACAAAAAATTGGTCCCTACCCTTTGAACTTATATGTGATGCTAGTAGGGTGGAATTAGATGTAGTTCTTGGTCAAATAAAGAAAAAATTTTCGAGCCAATTTATCATTCTATAAAATCCTTGAATAAGGCTCAAAATAACTATATAATAATAGAACAAGAGTTGTTGGTCATGATTTATGCTTTTGAAAAGTTTTAAGCATACTTGCTGGGGAACTAAGTTATTATAAATACCGATGATATTGTCATTTGTTACCTATGGAAAATAAAAAATCAAAGACAAAGTTGATACAATGGATTTTGTTGCTTCAAGAATTTAATTTTGTGGTGAATGATATGAGAGATTTTAAGAACTATATGGCAGATAATTTGTCCCAAATTAAATTGAATGGTGAAATATTGAGGGAGATAGATATTGATGAGTGCTTACCTGATGAGTATGTATACCTATTTTAGAGGTGAGATGCCTCAATATGTAGATTTCACCAATTATCTTGGATGTGGCATTCTTCTTAAAGAACTAAATTCCTATCTATAAAAAAAGATCTTTGTGATGTGAAAATATACAATTAGGATAAACCCTATCTCTTTAGATAGCGTGCCAATAATATTATTCGTCATATTGTTCTAGAGGTAACATTAAAGTCCATTCTAGAATAATTCCATTCCTCGCATGTTGGAGGTCATTATTGCACAATGAGTACAACCTCCAACATTCTACAAAGTAATATTATTCGCCTACACTTTATTGAGATCGTCAGAAATTCTTCAAGTAACATTAAAAGTTCCAAAGGAAAGGTGGGGTGTCTAAACGACATGAAATTCCATTAGAGCCAATCTTAGAGATTAAAAAATTTGATGCTTGGGGCATTCATCTTATGGGCCCATTTATTAGTTCTTATGGAAAAAATACATACTTGTGGTTGTGGACTACATGTTTAAGTGAGTTAAAGCCGTAGCACTTCAACACAATGAAAGCTATAGTATGGTAAATTTCTTGAGGAAACATGTTTTCACAAGTTTCATGACACTAAGATTTAGTCTTAGTAACAATGGCTCTTTATTTTTCAACAATAATTTTGAATCATTGCTTGCCAAGTATGGCATCAAATACAAAGTGACCACAAATTTTCATCTGCCACTAGTATGGTGTTAAATATTAAGTGAACACTCTATATCATCCACATTTAGTGGACATGTGGAAGTTTTCAATTGTGAGATCGAAGGAATTTTGGTAAATTTAGTTATTGCAAAACAACTAGTACAATATTATTCCAGTCGCAGAGTTACAGTGAGTCCTCATCCATTCTAGGACAATATTATTTATTTCATTTATTGTTTCTATTCAGTTTTGCTAGACGGAGTTGGTTGGAGACATGTTCCTTCAACTCCTTACTAAGACAGTATTTTGAGGCTTTCAGATTTAGCTCAGATTTGATTTAGATTTCAGTTGTTTTGGGTATTCATTACCCCATATGGATGTTACGATTTGTCAGATATTCTATGCAGTTGAACCTTATGCCCTATCATTCATGTTTATTGCATTATTACTTCATATATTGCAGTATAGAGGTACAAATATCAGTCATGGGTTAGTTTGTGAACCCTCGGGATCATGGGTATCATGTAGCATTTCGGTTCAAAAAACTGGGGCGTTACAAACTTGGTATCAGAGCCTAAGGTTCAATAGAGTCCTAGGAAGTCTGAAAGCCGCATCTAGTAGAGTCTTGTGCATGGGTGTGTTGCACGCCTTATTTATGTGCAAAAGGCTATAAAATATTTTAGGAACAATTTCCCTTCTTTTGGTATTCATATTGTGCTAGTGAGCATAATCTCAAGTTAAACTCTCAGTCTAATCAGTTATTCTCTTATTTCAGAATATGCCTCCAAAGAGAAGAACCGGCTAGCTCCTCAGATCGAAGATCCTTTGGGCGAACATATTTCTCATGCTGAGTTTAGGGCCGCATTCACCACACTTGCTCAGTCTGTGGATGCTTAAAATGAATGGCCACCAGTTATTGTAGGCAATCCAGTGGCCAACTCAGCCGTAGCTAGGATTCGGGACTTCACTTGAATGAACCCTTCATCTTTCCTTGGGTCTAAGTCTGATGAAGACCCTCTAGAATTCATTGACCAAGTCCAGAAGATTATAGACATCATGGGAGTTACTTCTTGTCAGACTGTTGAGTTAGTAGCATACTAGTTACAGGATGTTGCTCACACTTGGTACAAATAGTGGAAGTCTTAGAGGTTAGAATATACAGGTCCTATAAAGTGGGAGAAATTTGTCACGACTATCTTAGATAGATTATTTCCCCAAGAGCTGAGGGAGGGAAAAGTTCTTGAGTTTATCAAACTCAGGCAGGGAAATATGATGGTTAAGGAGTATTTTCTCAGATTTACTCAGCTAGCCAGATATGCCCCTCATGTGGTTGCAAACATTAGGGATAAGATAAGCAAGTTATGTTAAGGGTGAATGATAGTGTAGTAAATGAGTGTAGGTCTCCGATGCTGAACAGTGATATAAATTTAGCCAGGATCATGACTCATACTCAAAAAATAGAGGAGCATAAGATTAGGACTAGGAACAGGCAGAACAAGAAAGCAAGGTCAGGAAGTTTTAGTTTTGCTCAACCAAAATCAGAAGGAGAAAACTGTTCCCAGTTTCGTCCTAAGACAGCAATTCCAGCTCCTTCCTCCGCCAGTACCCCAGTGACAAAATTCAGAGATGCCAACAGAGATCGAACACCAGGATCTAAGCCTCATGTAGTGTCTGCAGTGCCTGAACTAATCCCCTATGTCAAACCTATGGTAAGAACAACAAGGGTACCTGTAGAGCTGATAGCGATGTATGTTTTAGTTGTGGCAAGCCAGGCCACAGGATTAGAGAGTGTCCGTAGTCAGGTCTATAGGGTCAGCAGAATTGCTCAACAGCCCAGTCTTGTCACCCAAATCAGTAGAGTGCCTCTTCCAGTGCTACTAGTGGGCAACACCTGAATAGACACTATGCTCTTCAGACCCGACAAGATCAGGAAAATTCTCCTGATGTCATTTCTGGTATGTTACATATTTTCTATGTTCATGTTTATGCTTTGCTAGATCCAGGTGCATCCTTGTCTTTTGTAACTCCCTTTATAGTAGGCGATTTTGGAATTAGTCTTGAAATTTTAGCAAAGCGCTTTTCAATCTCTACCCTATTGGGTAAGACCATCATCGCTCGGTGGGTCTAAAGGAACTACCTTGTTTTGATATTTTAGAAAGCCACATCAGCAGATTTAGTCGAGTTAGAGATGACTGATTTTGACGTCATTCTCAGCATGGATTAGCTTCATTCTTGCTATGCCAAAGTCGACTGCAGAAACAAGATTGTTCAGTTTCAGTTCCTGAATAAGCCCGTCCTAGAGTTGAAGGCTAGCACTTCATATTTCAGGGGTCATCTTGCTTCCTACCTTCAGGAAAGGAAAATAATTTCTTAGAGTTCTGTGTATCATCTCGTGCATGTTAAAGATTCCAGTTCTGAATCCCCTAGTCTTGAATTAGTCCCAGTTGTAAATGAGTATTCAGACGTGTTTCCCAAATATCTTCCAAGAATTCCTCCCGAAAGGGAAATAGACTTCTACATTGATCTTCTTCCAGATACTCAACCTATTTCTATTTCGCCATACAGAATGGCACCAGCAAAACTCAAGGAACTAAAAGATTAGTTGAACGATATCTTATATAAGGGATTCATCAAGCAAAGTGTATCCCCATGGGGTACACCAGTATTATTCATGCACAAGAAAGACGATTCTCTTAGGATGTGTATTGATTACCATCAGCTCAACAAAGTTACGGTCAAGAACAAGTATCCTCTTTCCTAACTAGACGACTTATTTAACCAACTTCAGGGTGATAGTTATTTATCAATAATAGACCTCAGATTAGGCTACCATCAACTTATAATTAAAGAATGTGCCATCCCAAAGATAGCTTTCCATACTCGGTATGGTTACTTCGAGTTTCTAGTTATGTCTTTTGGTCTTACCAATGCCCTAGTTGTTTTCATGGACTTGATGAACCGTGTGTTCAAGAAGTACTTGGACATGTTCGTCATAGTCTTCATAGATGATATCTTGGTCTATTCCCATACAGAGCATGATCATTCAAACCATCTCTGGATTGTTCTTCAAACTCGCAGAGATCACCAGCTATTCGCCAAATTTAGTAAGTGCAATTTTTGGATAAGATCAGTAGCATTCCTTGGCCATATTATTTTTGGTGATGGAATTAGAGTAGAACGTTAGAAGACCGAAGCAGTAAGAAACTGGCCTCACCCTATCTCTCCATCAGATATTAGGAGTTTCTTAGGATTGGTTAGCTATTACAGCCCCCATGTCCAGATTGACTTAGAAAAAGGTCAAGTTTTAGTGGCCAGATCCTTGTGAGAAGAGTTTTCAAGAGTTGAAGACTTGACTCACCTCAGCTTCAGTTCTAGGTCTTCCAGATGGTTCAGATGGTTTTGTAGTCTATTATGATGAATCTAGAGTGGGTTTTGGTTATGTCGTCATGTAGCATGGTAAGGTCATACCCTAGACCTCCAGACAGTTAAAGCCCAAATAGAAGAATTATCCTACTCATGATCTTGAGTTAGCAGATGTAGTATTTGCCTTGATGATTTGGAGGCATTATCTATATGGAGTTCATGTAGATGTCTTCATGGATCATAAGAGTCTCCAGTATGTCTTTTCTTAGAAAGATCTCAATCTTCATCAGAGAAGGTGGTTAGATCTTTTGAAAGATTATGACATGAGTGTCCTTTACCATCCAGGCAAGGCCAACATTGTGGCCGACACTCTCAGTAGACTCTCCATAGGTAGTGTTTCTCATGTCAAGGATAACAAGAAGAAGATCTCTTAGGAAATACATCGGCTCACCAGTCTAGGTGTTCGCTTAGTCAATTATTTAGAGGGTGGTGTATGTGTTCAGAGTAGTTAGAGTTATCTCTAGTTTCTGAGGTGAAAGAAAAGCAAGACGGGGATCCTAGCCTTGTCAAGCTAAAAGACTCAGTTAAGAATTAGAGAGTAGAGGTTTTCTCCCAAAGGGGAGATGGGGTTCTTCGTTGTCAGGTTCGTCTATGCGTTCCAGGTGTAGATGACTTAAAGTAGCAGATTCTTGTACAAGCGCATAGTGCGCGATACTCTATTCATCCAGGGGCCACTGAGATGTGTTGTGACTGCGGGAAATCTATTGGTGGAGTGGGATGAAGAGATATGTTGTAGTGTTTTTGGCTAAATGCTCTACATGTCAGCAAGTTAAGATAGAGCATTAGAATCCTAGTAGACCCATGTAGGAGTTCACCATTCCTACTTAAAAGTGGGAAAAAGGGAACATGGACCTCGTGACGAGTTTGCCTCGAACTCTTTATTAGCATAATTCAGTTTGGGTTATTGAAGACAGGATGACCAAGTCAGCTCATTCCTTTTCAGTTCATACCTCTTATTCAACCGAGGATTATGCCAAACTCTATATCAGGGAGTTGGTCAAATTACACGGTTTTCCAGTATCTTTTATTTCAGACAGAGGTACCTAGTTCACCTCTCACTTCTGGAAATCATTCTAAAAAGGTCTTGGTACCCAAGTACATCTCAGTATAGTCTTTCATCCTCAGACAGTTGGTCAAGCAGAAAGGTCCATTCATACTCTTGAAGATATGCTAAGGGTGTGTGCAATTTATTTCAGGGGAAGTTGGGATGAGCACTTGCCTTTGATTGAGTTTAAACACAACCATAGCTATCATTCCAATATTATAATGGATCCATTTGAAGCTCTATAGGGAAGGAGGTGTAGATCTCCTATTGGTTGGTTTGAAGTTAGTGAGGCCTCAGTCATAGGTTTTGATTTGGTTTTCAATGCCTTAGAGAAAGTTCTGTTTTTTAGAGAGAGACTCTGGGCTGCTCAGAGCCAAAAAAAGTCTTATGATGATGTTCGTAGAAAGGATCTCGAGTTCGAGGTTGATGACTATGTCTATCTCAAGATCTCTCCCATGTAGGAAGTAAAGAGGTTCGTCAATAAAGGGAAACTCAGCCCCGGCTATGTCGGTCCCTTTAGGATTCTCAGTCATTTAGGCAAGGTAGCTTATGAGCTTGAATTGCCTTCAGATTTAGCCTCAGTTTGTCTGTTCTTCCATGTATCCTTGCTCAAGAAGTGCATAGGTGACCTAGCAGTTACAGTCCCTATTCAGAGCATTGATGTTCAGAATAGTCTCTTTTATGAAGAGATTCCAGATGAAATCTTAGACTATTAGACTCATCGATTGAGGAACAAAGACGTCTCTCTAGTTATGTTTCTTTGGAAAAATCATTCCATCGAGAGAGCTACTTGGGAAGCAGAATCAGATATGCGTACCAAGTATCCTTACCTCTTCTCCGCCATTCAGATCAAGCTCAAGGTAATAGTTTGCCTTAAGCTTTTTCAATTTCATATTCATGATCCCATTATAAACGTGGTATCTACTACTATTTCATACTCTATCATGCATTCATGTATCAGTTCAATTATTAAATCATGCATCAGTTATGCATTCTCATCTTGAGAAACTCAGTTTATCAGAACACACAGTCACGCATTCATATACCAGTTAGCCATGCATCAGATGTGCATGAGTTCAGTATATTTGGCATATCAGTCATGAAGTCATGTCTCAATCACTCATGTTCAGTTCATGTTCATTTATTATTTTCCCTCTTAGTCAGTCTCATTCAAGGGCGAATGTTCTCAAGGGGGAGATATTGTAATGCCCAGGCTTATTCCTAACTAGAAATCATATTAAGGATGCTACTAATTTCTTTGAAATACAAATCTATTTCAAACATGGGAAATTGAGTTAGCTTTCTCACGATACCAATTTTGTCAAAATCTGACACCAGACGAAAAAGTTATGGATGTTTTACACAAAACTGACCGAAACACCCCGGTGCAACGTCCAAGTCAACAGACCTCCAAACAAGTGAAGGACTGCTACTTTGACCATCACAACCAAGGCAATATGGCCATATTTTGGATAAGGATTGACGGACGAGTTGACGGACCGTTAGATTTTCTACAAACTATCATCCAGACCATCAACTCTTATCCAGTGAACCCCATTTCAGGTCCACGTATGATGGTCGAAATGATGGACCGTCAGTCAGGTTTTCACATACAACATTCAGTTTACTTCCAGGCCATTTTAATAGGGGTATTTTAGTCACTTACCACTCACCTAAATATACCTAGATGAGTCTGAATTCAGCCATTTTTCTCATTATTATTTTACAAACAAAAACTATGGTTTCTCTCTAAATTTAATCTCCAAGAAGAAGACCCAATCTTCTTCAAAAATCAAACGATTTCAAATCCTTCAACTTCAACAACATCAAGAACCTTGAGTCAGGTATGCGTAGTGTTTATTTATGGATCTATTTCATTCATAGAGCTCAAGAAGCATGTTTTACATATTTTTTGATTGTCTTGTTGTGATATGAGCATGTATATGTTGATGATTGTTGTTGAAGTTTCAAGATGATATCTAAAGGTATTTTCATGAAGTATGTGTGTTTGTTTGTTGAAACCCATGATCCTTATGTGGCATAATATGATGAAATTCATGAACATACTTAAGCTAAAATAATACTTGGAAAGTGTTTGATAATATGCCTAGATGATAGAATTCATGTCTCGTGATTTAATAGTGCTTAAGTGACAAGTTCATGCTCTATGCTTTACGATTTCCCATGAATTCCATGTGCGTGATATGTGTTGTTGTTGTGATATGGATTGACCATGATATTGAAACTTTGCAAGTATATACATGTTGTATGAATTTCCCTTCCATGTATAAGATTATAAGAATTATGCTTAGTGTGAAATCCCCTACTCATGATATGGTAAATTGTGGACTCTACTCTTATGATCAAGTCAGTCATGTGGGTCAGTTTCCTTCCATCGAGTCCTGGGGGTACTTGTACCCAAAAAATATAGTTTTGTGGCTAGAGCCATGTCATGTTATCATGATAATCTCAGTCAAGCCATGATCTATAGAACTCAGTCGGGCATGTGACTTAGGAAACCTTAGAAATCTCATGATCTCAGTTAATTCTTAGATAGTTGCACTAATCCATCAGTCAACGGAAGTCAGTTAATCAGTCTATGTACCATCGGTTAAATCATGTTCAGTCTCTTCAGATGGGAGTAGAAGTTACCACCAAGTGAACCCAATGATGGGAACTCACCTGCTAATTACGGTGTGATTCTTACTAATCATCTTTGTGTTCCAAAACTACATAGCCAGTGTAGGTTAATACATCTTAACCTTTCACATTAGGTTTGATAAAGTGGATTAATCCATCAGTTTAAGGTTCCCACCATTCTCATTTTGAGTACCTGCCAGCTAAGGGTCACTTACAGCTATCCTTACCAGTGGTGCGGTATTGACACCCTTCCAGTCGGGGCAGAGATTTAACCCCAACTTAGTTAAATACATTGTTGGGGAAAGTCGGTCAAACAACTACCTCCTACAGTTTCAGTCCTAGTCACAGTAAAAGAATTCAGATAGTTCTTCAGATTTCAGTATATCAGAACTGTCAGATACAGTCAATTCAATTACAAAATGGAACACAAATAGTTTCATTAGATGCAGGACTGTCAGACACAGTGATCTATGTTATCATCATTTTAGTACTTTTCATGTTAGATATCAGTAGATCATGTATTAGTGTCCAGATCTAGATATCACATAATCATGATCTCAGTTACTACATATGCATGTTTGCACTCTTACGTTTATATCAGTCAGTCAGTTAGCATCATTCATGTTTGTAAACCCTTTTGCATTTATCCTACCTCACTCGTATACTCAGTACTCCTAGTTGTACTAATGCATTTGCGCTATGGTGCTTTCTTTCACCTTATACCATAAGTTCACAGATAAGAGCTCTAGATCAGTAATAATAGTAGTATTCCAGTCGCAGATTTACAGCGAGTCCTCATCCATTC
Source organism: Capsicum baccatum var. pendulum (assembly GCA_030864225.1). Classification (NCBI taxonomy): domain Eukaryota; kingdom Viridiplantae; phylum Streptophyta; class Magnoliopsida; order Solanales; family Solanaceae; genus Capsicum; species Capsicum baccatum. The sequence continues at coordinate 145,316,837 of CM061560.1, forward strand.
TAGGACGATATTATTTATTTCATTTATTATTTCAGTTCAGTTTTGCTAGAAGGAGTTAGTTGGATACATATTCCTTCAACTCCTTACTCAGACAGTATTTAGAAACTTTCAGATTTAGATCATATTTGATTCAGAATTCAGTTTTTTTGGGTATTCATTACCCTATATGGATGTTATGATTTGTTAGATATTCTATGCAGTTGAACCTTATGGCCTATCATTTATGCTTTTCACATCATTACGTCATATATTGCAATATATAGGTAGAGATATCATTCATGGGTTAGCTTGTTATCCCTCGGGATCATGGACACTATGTAGCTTTTCGGTTTAGAAAATTGGGGCGTTACAATTAAGCCTATGCTAAGTTTTTGCTTCCCACAAAAAAGAAAGGCTATCCTCAATAAATGGTGCATAGTATGATTACTAGAGGGGTTGAAGTGAAATGTAAATATATAGTAACTAATATTCTGGGTTGCATAAAATTTACGTCTTACTACCTTATTAAGAGGTTGAAGATTCCCTTTGATTTCCACAAAGGGTGGTAAGCTCCATTGCCAAGTGCTACTTCACCTTTGGGGATAGTGTCAGCGGTAGATATTGAGGAAAAAAACATCAACATTTTTTCCAAGTTTTGGTTAGGTTTAGTGTGTAGTAATCTCATGCCATCTTTGAATTAATCAGTTATTTAGTATTTAAAGTGTATCTTAGTAGGGTCGATTATCAAGTAGGAGATGTTGAACCTTGGCATGATTTTTTTCACCATAGATAGCCTTGATAGCCTAGACGGTCACACTTAACTCCTTTTTCCTTACCTTATAGCTAAGTTTGTTGTAGGGAAAATATGCCTTGGAAACCCAAGAACAATATAGAGATTACTCCGACATCTACACATGACATCAAAAAATAGAGATATACTACATTCATGATTATTTTAAGAAAAAGAATGATTCTGTAAATATATCCCAAGTCACTAATGTTGAAACGTTAAAGAGTGGGATTGCACAACCTATCCTATTGCCACTATTCCTCCTCCCATAATAACTTTATCTAAGCCACTATCACTCTATAAATCTAGTGCACCTTGGTCCAATACCATAATAGCTGCATCTCTATCTCAACTCTCATTAACTCTAGTTGATGTAATCTAAATATATAATCTAACATATTCTATAGATGTTAGTTCTACTAGGCTAGAGACTCAAATGCCCCAAATAATTTAAGAGGTCATTCAAGCTGCCCTATTTCCTCTATAAGAAAATACAAGAGGAGGGATATCTTTAGGTTTTATGATAAGAGATTGAATAATATAGATACAAAAGTTAATGTGAATGTGAAATAGTAAAGAGCGGGAAAGCGTGATGTTTATTGGCTAGTGCTTCAGGAAAAGGCAACATTATTGAGGGATGATGCATATCTTAAACCATTTTGGGTGTAGCTTCCCCAGGTTTTTACTAAGAGTGTTCACATAATATTTCCATAGTTTTGTCTATAAGTTATCAAAGAGATAGCTCCAACTGAGATCAAAGATGATAATAAGGATACCTTAGAGGCTGATAAGAGACCTACGAATTCAAATAATACAAAGCATACTTAATGAGCTACAGGATATGAGGATTTTTAGTAGGTGTTTACATTCATGCTTTGGGGAATTCTTTATAGGAAACCACCATGATCAGGTCTATAAGTTTGAAACAAGCTAAGAAGACATTAAAATTTGCTGTTACTTTAGGTGCCACTTTTGAGGTACCTGATTTGTAATACCCAATGTTTTTAGGCTTAAGACACATCAAATGATAGGCCATTAAATTAGATTTCCATGCCATGAGTCTCTCCTTAATTCCATATTATGGCAAAATTTAGGGAAAATTTTCAAAGGACCTATCTAACTAACAATGTCAATGACTCAAGTAATAACTGGTTACTGGATATAATGAGCCATTGTGTAATAGTCATTGCCACTTCAGAGAGGGTCTCAAATTTTTGACCTAGTGGCAATAAGTACAAATTACGAATTTTTATGAAACATAATGAGTCATTACATGGACCCTTTGCCACACTAGTAAGAAATCCAAAAAATTTGAGTCTCAGATCATGATTTCTCCTAATGACTCAAGATCAGATCTAATGAGTTATTAGGGGGGAGTCATTTCCTTAAATGTGAGGGCTTAAAATTCAAAACCATTACATTTAGCTACTAGAAAATGATTCTCTTCTTCTTCTAAGAAAACTAGGGTTATCCAAGTTCAAGCAAAAGTTCCAAGAAACCTCAAGGAATCCATTGTAGTTTTTTGGGATTCCATCAGTGGGTCCCTTCAACCCATTGAGTCCCAATAATTATCTCATTTTAAGCAATATTATTTTCTCCTTGAATTGGGTTCTAGGTCAAATCTGAGTTTCTCCCAAATTATTTCATTTACTTTGTAGAAAAGCCATGAATTCTAGTTGTACTATAAGATTAATGTTCTCCCATATTCAAAATCATAAATTTTCCTATCATGATAAGTTTTTGAGTTTATGGGTTTTAAACGGTGAAATAACTGTATTATGTTCTATAAATGCTATCATGTTCAAATTACATTAGTCAAAGCTGGTGGGTTATGAACATCCAATATCCAGGAGTTAAACATACATCAGCGCATATCTTCTTAAGCATTCCAAATCAAACATGCAATGTTTTTTTAGAAAACCATGACTTGAGCATACCCATTATCAATTCATGTTTCAGTTTATATTTTAGTGTCATTTTATTGGAATTAATACTTAGCACTGAGTGAACGCAGGGATGAGAACTTTATCGTTAGTTAGGCAAAGACCATTTTTAGCAGTCTCTAAGTTCTAGAACTTTGGTGCCATTATAGGTTATAAGGGGGCCCCCACCAATTGAGGCATGACACCCTAGTCCAAGAGGTATGACACCCTAGTCCTTGACAAGATTATATACACTTGAGTCATGACACCATAGTCCTTTGGGACATCAATTTAGTTGATCTGCACCAGTAAGTATTAGTACTCTTGTTAAGTTACTGACACCCTTCCAACTGGGGTTATGGGTTGTACCCTTATTTTCTTAGGTTGGGGAATGTTAGTTACTGTTAGCTCCCATATTCCTCATTTAGTTTAAGTTTATATTTAGTCTAGGTTTTCTTGACTAAGTGTTCAATATTCAATCATTCAGTTTATCTGGCTCATGTTTACACTTGGTTTTGCATTCATTTTACATGGTCATTCATTCATATTAAGTTTATATATATATATATATCAATTAACTTCCTATCTCACATACTCAGTACACTCAAAGTACTTATAGCATACTGCTTTGCACCATATTATTTCATAATATAGGTTTGGATGCTCAGTAACTGAACCGCTCTTAGCATATCCATGCGCCACTTAATTGCAGTCTTAGTGATTCCTCATCAGTCGAGGACTAGTTATGAGTTGTTTATTTTAAGTTATTCATTTATTTAAATTTTTTCGAGTTAGTTGTGGACCTTTCCCAATAACTTATCATATGTAGAGGCTTTTATACAGATGTTTAACTTTTCAATTTTCATTGAGTATTTTAGATAGTATTAACATTGAATTTATTACTATTTGTCATTAGTTTATCTCCATTGTCTTTTGCCTAGTGTTTATTACTTTTTTTTGTGTTTATTGCTTATGCCAGGCCATGGGTTCGTTTGGAGTCACTTGTGACACTAAGACCCATTTTACGATTAGGGGTAGTCTCAGGTCGTGACAAACTTGGTATCTGAGCACAAGGTTTAAGGTATCATAAGGTATCTAAAAGAAACATTAAGTAGAGTTGCATTAATGGGTATGAAACGCTCTACACTTGTGCACAAGAGGCTACAAAATATTTTAGGAAAATCTCTCTTCATTAAACATTCACGTCATGGGATTGAGCATACGCTCTATTAAAATTCTTCGTCTAAATCTTCATCTACCCATTTACCAAAAATGCCTCCAAGAAGGGCTAATGGAAGGAGTTATGAGGACTAGCCCATACCACCTCCTATTCTCAATAACCCTCTGAATGAGAAGGTATCTTATGCTAAATTCAGGGCTACTTTCATAGCATTGGCACAATCTATGGTTGCTCAGAATAACCAGCAAGTTATTGCCCAGCAAACCCAATAGTGAATACGGTAGTAACTAGGATCCAAGAGTTCAGTCGGATGAATCCCCAAGTGTTCTATGGATCTAAGATTGGGGAGGATACCTAGGAATTATTGGATAGTGTGTAGAATATGACTGAGATAATAGGTGTCACCTTATCTGAAAGTGATGACTTAGTTGCTTACCAATTATAAGGAGTAGCTCACACCTGTTTCAAGCAGTGGAAAGAAGATAGAGTTATCGATATCGGTCTTGTGGAATGGGATAAGTTTGTTACTGCTTTTCTAGATAGGTTCTTCATACTTATGTTGAGGGGATCAAGGGTTCAAGAGTTTATCAACTTACTCCAAGGCAACATAAGTGTTAAGGAGTATTCACTTAAGTTTAATGAATTGGCGAGGTATGATCCAAATATGGTGGCTGATATTAGGGCCTAAATGAGCAAGTTTGGATCTGGTGTTTCTGACGATGTGGTTAAGGAGTGCAGGAAGAATATTTTGAATAAGGAAATAAAACTCTCTAGATTGATGGTTCATGATCAATAGATTTAGGAAGAGAAGATCAAAGAGAAGAAAAGGGAAAATAAGAGTGGTAGGATTGGCAGTTTCAGTTTCACTCAGCAAAGGTCTGATGGTGGAAAATGTTCTCAATTCTATTAAAATATTCAGCTCTATCCCCGCATGTATGGCAATGATGCATGCTTTGTACATGGAAAATTAGGCCACAGAATAAGAGATGCTCTAATAAGTATGTAGGGAGAGGTGTAAAAATGATCATCAACAGGTCCAGACTAACTCCTCATCATCTCCAGCAGGTCGTTCAACTTAGTAGGATACATCTTTTAGTGTAACTAGTGTACATCATCAGAATTGACTTTATGTGCTTTAGACTCAACAAGATCAAGAGGGTTTTCCTAATATGGTTACCAGTACATTATAGGTTTTTCATATTCATGTGTATTCATCATTAGATGACAAAGCCACACTTTCTTTCATGACTCATTACATAGCAGTAAACTTTTGTGTCAGTCCTAAAATTCTGGAAAAATCATTCTCAGTTTTACTCTAGTCGGTGGTTTAGTCATAGCCAGGAAGGTATAAAAAAATTGCCAAGTCATAGTATCCTAAAAAGTCACTTTAGTCTATCTTGTAGAGTTAGAGATGGCCAACTTTGATATTATTATTGGCATGGATTTGATCCGCTTTTGCTATGCCACAATTTACTGTAGAAATAGAATAATTCAATTTTAGTTTCCTAATGAGCCAGTCCTAGAATGTAAGTGTAGTACCCAATTCCTAAAGGTCAGTTTCTTTCTTTCCTTATGGGGACAAAACTAACTTCCAAAAGATGCATCTATCATCTTTTTCGAGTCAAGGAATCAATTTTCAAAATCTCATGTCTCAAGTTGGTTCTAGTAGTGAATATATTTCTTGGGGTATTTTCTGAAGATCTGCCTGGTGTTCTTCTCGAGAGGGAAATCGACTTCAAAATAGATCTCCTTCTTGATAAACAAACTATTTAAATTCCACCTTGCAAAATAAATCTAGTCGAGCTCAAGAAACTGAAGAAATAATTAAAATATCTCCTAGATAAGGTTTATGTTAGGCCTAGCATCTCACTATAGGGTACTCCAATTCTCTTCATGCACAAAAAATAGTTTTTTCTCCAAATGTGTATAGACTACCGTTAGTTGAACAAAGTCACAATCAAGAACAAGTATCTTATCCCCAGGATTGATGACTTGTTAGACCAACTTTAAGGTGCTAATTTTTTTCCTAGGATAGACCTCGAATCCGACTATAATTATCTTAGAGTTAGATAATATGACATTTCGAAGACAACCTTTAAAATTTGGTATGGTCACTTCGAATTCGTAGTTATGTCTTTTAGTCTAACAAATGTTCCTGCCACTTTTATGGACTTGATTAATAGGGTATTCAAGCAGTACTTGGACAAATTTTTCATAGTCTTCACAGATGATATTCTTTTATATTCCCATAGTGAGAGTCAGCTGGTAGACCACTTAAAGATTATTTTGCAGACTCTCATAGATCAATATCTAAGTTCAATAAGTATGAATTCTAGTTGAAATCAATAGGTTTCCTCAGTCATATTATTTTTGGTGAAGGCATTTGAGTCGATCCTCAAAAGACCAAAGTAGTAAAAAACTATCCTAGACCTTTTTCTCCATCAAACATTAGTAGTTTCTAGGGTTTAGCTGATTAATACAGACATTTTGTTGAAAGATTTTCCTCTATTAGTTCTCCCATGTCTAAACTGACTCTGATGAAGGCCAAATTTTAGTGGTCCAATTCTTGCAAGAATAAATTTTCAAGAGTTGAAGACTCAACTCTCCTCTGCTCTAATTTTGACAGTACCTGATGGTTTAGATGGTTTCCTAGTGTATTATGATGCTTATAGAGTTTGTCTTTATTGTGTGTTGATACAGAGGGGCAAGGTTATATAATATGCCTCTCAATATATCAAACCTCAAGAGAAGAACTACCTGACTCATAATCTTATGTTACCAGTAGGTTAAGGTTGAGCTTTGAGGCTTAGCAGCACGTTGTAGGAATTCAGTACCCCTACATAGAAGTGGGAAGTGGTGAATATTGACTTTATTACAAAGCTGCCTCCTGGTTGTCATCAGTATGATGCTATTTGGTTTGTTGTTGATCAAATGACTGATTCATCTTATTTCTTTCCAGTTAATACTTTAGATTCCACTGAGGATTATGCGAGACTTTATCTTAGGGGGTCGATAAATGGCATGGAGTCTGTTTGACCATTATTTCAAATAGAGGTACACATTTTACCACTCATATTTGGAAGACATTTAAGAAGGGTCTTGTTACCTAAGTTCATCTTAGTATAACTTTTCACTCGTAGACAAATTTTCAGGTATAGAGAACCATTAAAACTTTAGAAGATATATTAAGAGCTTGTGTAATCAATTTCAAGGGTAGTTAGGATGATTACTTACAATTGATAGAGTTTGATTAAAGAACAACTATCACTCTAATATTAAGAAGGCCCCGTTTGAGGCATATTCAGGTAAGAAGTGAAGATCTTCTATTGGTTAGTTTGAGCTTGGAGAAGTCACATTGATAGGGCTAGATTTATTTCATGAGGTGATGGGGAAGGTTCAGTTGATTAGAGAAAGGTTGAAAATGAGCCAAAGACTCTATAAATCCTATGCAGATGTAAGGAGGAGGGATCTTTAATTTGATGTTGGTTATTTTATTAATTAAAATTTTTGCTCGTGAAAGGGGTGAAGAGATTTGGTAAGAATGGGAAGCTCAGTGCCCAATATATTGGTCGCTATAAGATTTTTAGATGGTATGAGAGGGTATCCTATGAGTTTGAATTTCATGCAGAGTTGGCATTAATGCATACAGTTTTTCATGTCTCTTTATTGAAGAAATGCATTGGTTTTTCAGTCTCAGTTGTCCCTGTAGAAAGGATTGTCGTGAAAAATAGCCTCTTTTATGAAAATTGTTGTATCTTGTTTTGATGATGAGAAACTAACTTCAAGGGACAAGGTCCTAGAATGTTCAATGCTATAGTACAATAGCTCTTATGTAACAAACTGTGCATGTGATTCTTGTACTATTTAGGATACCTAGACCAATGGCATTTCAACCCTAATCATCACTTATCTATAAAAGAAAAAGGATGCTTCTTTATTAAGCAATTTTTTGCAAAATTTAGAATTGAAGAAATTAAGAGAGGAAAAAACTCAATCTAGCTTCATTGCTCAACTATATCTCAAGTTCTTATTTATTATACATAAAAGAGTGAGTGTTCTTGTGTTGATTCCTTAATTGTAATTGAATTACTTATGTTATAAGAGTAATGTTATTTTCTTCTTGTTTTGAGAGTGCTTAGGTAGAGTTACCTAAGGTGGATATTTATTAGAGTTAATCTACATCAAGGTGTATTCTTGGCGAAGTTATCAAGATTGGCTTATAGTAGAGTTATTACAAGAAGGAGGAACCTAGATTTAGGTACATTGGAGTCTGTTATCAAGAGTTTAATTACATTAGAGTTTTTAGTTCTTGTAAGGGCAAGCTGTGGTTTTTCCTTCCTTACGCAAGGTGGTTTCCACATTAAATCTTATGTTCTTTATATTTCCTGCACTGTGGTGAGTTCCTAGTTCATTTACTGTGTTTTTGCATATGACTAATTTTGAGGGACCTAGTCCCTCACTATATGGTGCAACCCTCAAGGTTTCAATAAATTGGTCCCAGTTGAGATCATTGATAGTCAAGTTCGTAGGTTAAGGAATAAAGAGGTCTCTTTATTCAACGTTCTATGGAGAAATGAGTTAGTTAAAGGAGCTATTTAGGAAGCAAAAGCAGGTATGATGGCAAAGTACCCTTATCTCTTCCCTTAGAACCCAGTTCCATCTTGAGGTAATAGTATCCCTTAATTCATTAATTCGTTCATTTCTATCTCAGCCATCTAACAACCTTCATGTTATAGCGTTCATTCATAAATCAAGTTCATCTCATGTATCAGTCATAAATACAAATATCGGTTCATGATTCAGCTTATAAGTATTCAATGTAAAATTTTAGCTATCCCCTAGCCTCTAAACTTAATCAGTTTTATTCAAGAATGAGTGATTCCAAGGGGGAGATATTGTAATACCCCAACTTTCAGGCTCTAGACCCATTAAAAAATAGGCCATTAAATTAGCTTTCCAATGGCACAAGTCTCACCTTAATCTGATATTATGGCAAAAGTTAGGGAAAATTTCCTAAGGACCTATTTAACTGACAGTGAAAAAGACTCTAGCAATGAGTCATCACTAGATTTACAAGTCATTATGTACGTGTCGTTTCCACCCCATAGAAGGTATCAGACTATTTCATGACTTATTATGAGACATAACGAGTCATTGCATGGACTCATTTCCACACCAGTAAGAAATCTAGAAAAATTGAGTCTCACACCATGACTAATCCTAATAACTCATGATCATCCCTAATAAGTTATTAGGAGAGGGAGTTGTTTCCTTAATAGTGAGGGCTCAAAACTCAGGACCTCAGGTCATGACTTAAACCACTACTATTGACCAATCGAAATAATTTATTGGGTGAGTCGTGACGATTGGAACCAGAAATCTCTGCATAATTTTAGAAATGGGCTTTTGGTAAATTCCCATTCTTTAAACCCCAAACCCACATCATTTAGGAACTTAAACATAAGTTATTAAGGAATTAACTTTCCCTAACACCTCATAAATCCCAAAATCATTACACTTAGAAACAAAAGTGATTATCTTCTTCTTCGTCAAAGCAAACTATGGTTCTCTAAGTTCAAGCAAAAGTTCCAAGGAATTCCCCAAGGAATTCACTTCAGATATGTGGGATGCCATTAGTGGGTCCCTTCTACCCATTTAGTCCCAAGAACTCCTTACTTCTCAATTATTATTTCTTTCCCCTTGAATTATTCAAGGTCAAATATGAGTTTCTATCAAATTCTTTAGTTTACTTTCTAAAAAGCCATGAATACCTATTGGCGCATAAGATTAACATTCTCCCATGTTTAAAATCATGAATTTACCCATCATGACAAGTTGTTGAGTTTGTGGGTTTTAAATAGAGAAATTTTTATTTCATGTTTCGTTAATGTTATTAGTTTTAAATTGCATTAGTCGAAGCTGATGGAATATTAACACTCGATACCTAGGAGTTAAACATATATCATTTTACATGTTCTTGAGCATTCCATATTATTCATACAGTGTTATTTTCAGAAAATCATAACTTTATCACACAAGTTATCATCTCATGTCCAGCTTATATTTTAGTGTAATTCAGTTGGGAGTAATACATAGCATCGAGTGAACTCAGGGATGACGGATCCCTTGCTAGTCAGTTAGAGAACATTAGTAGGAGTCCCTAAGTTCCAGAACTATCACACCATAATAGGTTATAAGGGGTTCCCCATTAGTTTAGGCAGAAACCTTAGTACTTCAGGACATAAGTTGTATTCTTAGCAAAAGAAATGTGCTTAAGTTAGGATTAGCATGGCTTCACCCGTAGTCCATGGGGAATTCTGGGGTGGATTTTTTTGTTTTAAGAGTTTGTACTTTATACTCCTGATTATTAGTTTCTAGGGTCATTCGAACTTGTTATAGCATTGGTAGGAGATTGCATGCTTTGGCCATATATATTTGAGTATCCAAGTAGACCTTATGTAACACCCCAAAATTTTGTCCTTTAAAAATTTCTTAACTTTGAGCTTACTGCCTAGACTATGACTCACCTTATGAGTCATAAGGTTTTATTACAGGTTGTCGGACCCTAATCATAAGGTGATTAGTGTGTTACCCAATGTTTTTGACCTGAGTACAATTAAGATATAATGAGATAATGATACATTACAACTTATAATGTGGGAATCATATTCTTATTAGTGTAGTGCCCAAATATTTCTACCCTTACTATTACTGGACTATGCGAGTAATAAGGTCTGACTATGAGTGTAGGGTGTGACTCATAGGGTCAACATTGAAAGGTGCCCTATTTATTGCCCAAACTATGAGTCCAGGCAATGACTCATAGACAATCATCACCTATTATAAGGTAACCTGTAATGACTAGGCAACATATCTTTAGAGTTTCATTAATGGTACTTTGGATGTTTCCCCTCTTCCCCAATTATGACCCATTACTTAAAACCCCTTTTGGGTATTACTACACATCATAACAAATAATAATACACTTCTCAATATCTCTCAAATCCATAAATTAAGAACAACTAGTGCACTAAAGGTTTCAATTAGATCTTCCAACGGTGATTCCTCTCTATAATTGTGATACTTTTAGGAATGTACCTCTCTGTTTTAACTTGTTTTACTTAAAGCATGTGTTCAAATGGTATCTTATGTTGATTTGAGTATGGAGTTTTATATGGTTGAGGATTTATAAATGAATATGATATGAATTGGATTTCCTTGATTTTATATGAATTATTTATGCTTTATCAATGGTTTTTGCGCTAATTGGGTGAATGGGTATGGGAATTGGAAAGAGAGTCAAGGCATTCCACAAAATTGATGATTTTGTTTTTTAAAAAAAAATTGTGTTCCCTTAACCCACTTGCATAATTGGTTTGAAATTATGATTTGTCACACAGTTTGACTTACTCACCTAAACTATTATACCTCATAAATAGTTAAACGAATGAAAAAGGTTTTAAAGGCCTTGGTGGCCAAGTTGTCAATTTTAAACATAATTTAATAAACTAAAGGGGTCGTGGAATCCCTGCAAATAATCTAATAAATAAAGGAGGTCGTGGCATTCCCTTAGATTATTTAATGAACAAATGGGGTTGAGGCATTACCCTGGGATAGTGAAATTCGATTGGCATAGTCTCAATCTTGCACGCAAAAAATGGTATGACTATACCAATGTTATGTGCCTTAATAGATGGTCCTTGGTTTAATGAATGGTAAAGTGTAACTATTTTAATTGGGCTTAAGGGGGTTGTGCAGCTAGACCCTGAAGGCGGAGGTCCCGAAGAGATTGATATTGGAAACTCACATTTTTTATGTGAGGTTTGTTCTTTATAAATGTGTGCTTTTGTCACATACTACATATATGTGTATCATGGATTGAAGTAGGGTCGGGGCATTCCTTGGTCATCCTTGGATATCTCTGGTGCGGGCAGCTAACACACACTGAGGCCTTTTAATTAGGAGGAGATGGACCCATATATCCTATTTGTTTCTTTATGAAGGTTAATCTACATAGTTGAGGATAATGTTTTACGTTTATGCTAAGCCTTGTTACCGATCCTAGCATCTTATATGTATGTATGTATGTATGTATGTATGTATGTATGTAACAGAACTCGTACATTGTGTTTGGACTAGATTTTGAAACTTGCATTATTTTATCTTTATCCTTAGTTACATGCTAATGCTCACCCTATTATATACCTACAAATTCTATATCGCCATGCGATGCAGGGAACAAAGACACTACTTCTTTTCCTGCACAGTAATAGGTGGTTCATGGATTATTCTTGAGTCAGCTTGAGGTGGTGAGCCTCTTTCTTCTAGAAGGCCTATTACTTCTTGGTTTAGTTTACATCATATATTATTTCTTTGGTTTTCTTTTGTCTATTAGAAACTAATCTAAGAATTTAAACTAACTCATAGTTTCTGAGTTAGCTGAGTTACTATCTTATTATGTGTTCAGAACTCAGCTTTATCTTGTTATATATTTAGAATCACCATCCTCTAGTTGTATTATATTTCAATAGCTATGAAAAAGGGGTGAGCTCTAATCCTCGATAGACCAAAGATGCCTATCATGGAAAGGCCCTAGTTTAGGTGGTGACAACCTTGGTATTAGAGCCAGGTTCATGGTCATTGGATGTCCATAATGCTATGTCAAGTGGAGTCTCTTTTATAGATGTTTAGCAAGAGATACTTATAAGGGAGAGGTTATGGGAAATTTATGAATATTTTCCTTTCTTGTAATCGATTTCTTAGGCTATAAAGTTTGAGATTTTGAAATCTCCTCTAATTAAATTTGTTTATATTTCAGACCATGCCTCCCCGAAGATCTAATGCTTGTGGAAATTCCTTTGACCCACTTAAGGACGATGTTGATGGAACTTGTTCTACTTATGTAGTATGATGTTGGGCGTATTTACACGTCCAAGCACCATAATTTACCCATGTATTAGCAAAGTTTTGAGGATAGAATATATAATTCTTGTACTTTTAGTCCATTTTCAATTAAGTGAGATGACCTATGTGATTAGCATGCTTTTCATGTACTAATGAGGAAGATTTCAGCACTTTGTGGACCTGTGGGCAGCAAAGGAAAACTTCACATAAGAGGAAAGGCAGCTTTTGGACTGAATTTGATGCATGGGAACTTTGTCCTGGGCAAACTCAGTATTTTTAAATACTTAAGGATGCAGTAGCAAATTATTAGACAAGGATGTTATTAAAAACCTTATTGCTAAATTTTTCAGCATAATTATTCATTATTCAATATTCAGATTCTGTAATTTTTTGGGGGAACGGAGGAAAAATGCTAGGCTTGAGCAACGGCAAAAGAGAAACACGTTCTTCTCTTGTTTTCGCTAATCATCTCCATCGCGAGGATTGTTCCAATTTTGGTATGTTGATTATGTCTAGTTTGATTTTCTTTGTATCCATGAGTAGCTAAACTTCTCTATTAGGGTTATGAAAACCTTGTAATATACTCTCTATTGCTATGAGTTTATGAATTTATGATGTGTAATGAAACTTATATCATTACTCACTTCGTTTTGATTGAATTCTCATGGTTGCAAACATAGGGAATGCGCCAGTATAGCATTAACTTGTTCGAGAGAAAAGTTACATGTTTGGAAAAAAAAGTGTGACAAGAAAATAGGGTTTCCAACCTCTATTTACACGTTAATGCCTTAGCCAGATTAACTTCTTGGAGAATTCATACCATTTGTTATACACTTTAGGTTCGAGAGAGCTAAAGTGAATAAATCCTTGATGGTTGAAAAACACTTGGATTTAGAATTAGAATACGACTCTCTATAAATGCATGCATGTCTAAATTCCGCATTACTCATAGTTAATAGAGAAGTAAAAATTACAAGGTGGACATAACCCTAACTTGTCATTCTCCGTGATTCAATATTATTACACATATCATTCCATCGTTACTTTGATAATATTAGTTTGCGCCTAAACCAAACCCCCCCTTTTCCATAGAATTTTTGACCAACAGTCTAATAATAATTGCAGCACTTAGTGACTATAGTATTCCCTGTGGGATTCGACACCCAACCCAGTTGGGTTCTATATTTGACAGCGACCGCTTACACTTTCTAACAAGAGTTTTAATTTGGGCGTATCAAATTTTGGCGCCATTGCCGGGGAATACGGTTGTCAACTAAGTTTGTGATAGTTAATAGACCCTTTCGTCAAAGATTCTCGAATTTTACTTTTTGTTTGTTGGTTTTGTTTTGTTCAGGTTTAGTGGAGTGCATGCCAAATACACGAAGTTCTGGTTATCCATTATTACCTATAAATCCTGAACCATATCTCATTGGCAGAATGGATGCACAACGAGACCTTGAAAGGAGGGCTGCTCAACAAGAGCAGGCTAGATTAGTTGCACTGGCAGCTGAGCAAGTAAATCAACAGAATGTTTATAACCCAGGTCGGGCACCAAATCTTGATGACGAGGACCTGGGTGATGATTAGTTATTAAATCCAAGGCGTGCGGATGATGTGGCTGGACCAGTGAACAGGAATGTCAACAGAGATTGTCAAGCTAGAATGAGACCTGAACGCCGAGCTGTGCAGGTTGCTTTTGATGATGATGATGATGATTTGGATGGGGCTGGTGTCACAGGGGCTATTATTCCTCTGCCATTGGCACCTGGAGCCAAGTTCAATATCACTAGCACCATGATCCAGCTATTGCAACTCAAAGGGTTATTTGGTGGACTTGCAGGCGACGATCGGAATATGCATCTGATTAATTTTATCTCAACATGCAAATCATTTGACAATCCAGGGGTTGGGCAGAATGCAATCCGGCTGCGATTATTCCCATTATCTCTATCTGGAGAGGCAACACTATGTTTAAACGGGCTAACTCCTGACTCTATTACTAAATAAAGGCAACTGAAAAAAAGCTTTCCTAGAAAGGTTCTTTCCGCCGTCCAAGAGAGCGCAGTTAAGAGATGAGATAAGCAATTTCAGACAGCTTCCAGCTGAAGCTCTCCACGAGACATGGGAGAGGTTCAAGAAGAAGCTTATGCGGTGCCCAAATCATCATATGACCAATGTCCACTTGATGGAGATATTATACAGGGCTTTGAACTCGGTGACTAAGCCAGTGGTCGATAATACTGCGGGTGGGTCATTCATGACCTTACTTTTATTGAGGCAAGCGATATGCTAGATCGTATGACAAAGCAGAGTAGAGCTTGGCATACTATGGATTCTGAGGTAGCAAGCTCTACTGTATCTATTGGCTTGACGGCAGAACAAAGGCAAAGAGAAAAAGAACGTGACCAGGATATGGCTCACATAAAAACGCAGATGGACCTTCTTACCAAGCATTTATTATCAGGGAAGACAGAAAAGGTCAAAGCTGTTGTGTCGCAGGGAAGAGATAATTCTGAAGAGGAAGAGAAAGCAAATTACATGAATAATCCGAGGGGTTTCCGAGACAATGCCCAAGGAAACCAAGGTCAGAACTATTATGAAAAATCTGGATACAAGGATCAAGACCAAGGGAGTTGGAAGAATAAGAATGGAAGGAGCGATTTGTATGTTCCTCCTGGAAATCGTGAAGCTGTTGCATCTAGCTCTAGAAGATGTCCATGGAGGACATGATGGCTAAGCTGTTGAAAGGAGTGGAGGCAACCAACATGGGAGTAGATGAGGTAAAAACTGATTTGTTTTCAATGAAGCAATTGGTTGACTCGCATTCCACTGCAATAAAACAGCTGGAACAACAAATGAGTCAACTATCAGCGGCCTTCAATCAAAGAAAAAGTGGCACTTTACCTAGTGACATTTTGCAAAATCCAAGGAATGATGGATCATGTTTGGCTATTACTACCAGGGGTGGTAAGGTGTTGGAAAACCCATCCAAAGGTAAGCTGGTGGTTGATAATATTGAAGATAATGTTATTGAAGCAGATTGTGATGATTCTGTAGAAGCTGAAAATCAGAATGAGAACGTTCATGATACTACACCCAGATGTCAGCAATCTGAAAATATTGATAATGGAAGCAAAATAAAAAGGAAGTGGTGGAGAAAACTCTTTCGAATCCGCCACCACCTGTCCCTCAATGATTGAAGAAGAAGGTTGATAACACCAGGTTCAGTAAATTCATGACTATGTTGAAGCAGCTGACTATTAATGTGCCTTTGGTGGAGGCACTGGAGCAGATGCCAGGGTACGCCAAATTAATGAAGGACCTTTTGACAAAGAAAAGGGCAGCAAGCTATGATCTGGCAGATAATTTTCATCCTTGCAGTACAATTGCCACGAGGTCTTTAGTACAAAAAAAGGCAGATCAGGGTGCTTTCACCATTCCTTGCACGGTTGGATCTTTGGATTTTGCTAAGGCATTGTGCGATTTGGGGGCTAGCATTAATTTGATGCCACTAGCCATTTATAGACAGTTGGGGTTGGGCGATCCTATGCCAACCATCATGCAGCTCGTAATGGCAGATTGGTCAGTAAAATGGCCTATTGGTATCTTGCATGATGTATTAGTGAAGGTTTCTACCTTTATTTTTCCCGTAGACTTTGTTATTTTGGATTGTGAGGTGGACTTTGAGGTGCCCATAATCTTGGGTCGACCTTTTTCCCGCAATAGGAAGTATGCTTATTAATTTACAAGCAAATGAGCTTTTATTTTGGATGAATGACAAAGTGGTACGTTTTGATGTAACCAAATCAATGAAGCAGCCGAAAGATATGAATGTGTTTTCTATAGCTGATGTTTATTATGAGAATGAGAAGGAATTATCATTAGAGAAGCAGCTTACTGTCGAGCCAATGGCTGCTGTGCTTTTGAACTTTGAGCGTGAGGATGTTGAAGAGTACGAAGAAACTATCTATGTTTTGATAGGAATGGGGTCGTATTCATATGCCCACAAGAAGCTGGACCTCGACCTTAAAAATCGACCTTCACCACTGGCGAAGCCACAAGATATCTTGATAAAGTCTCAGTAATCGAGATAACTATGTCGTGCCGTGACAATAAATCAAGCGCTACATGGGAGGCAACCCATCATTTTACTAGGATTTTGTTTTTGGTAGATAAAAATTCGAAAAGAAGAGTCGAGCCACGACTAAAACTATGGCGCTTGGTGGGAGGCAACCCATCCTTCTAATCATTTTTGGTGTTTTTGATTAAGTGTAGGTGCATGGAGTACAAAGGAGGAGATTAGTCCCAATTTTGATTTAGAAGTAAGTCATGTCAATGGTGGTAAGTCTAGGAATAATGGAGCAATACAGATAAATGGGAGTGGTCGTATGCGTAAGGTTCAAGTATGATTTGCATTAGATACGCGCCTCGAATTATGTTGATTCGACCCAAAAAGTTTTGCGGTGCGACTTTATTTTGTGACTTTCAATGAGGTCTGTGGTGGTAGCGTAGGGATCGGGCTGATAGGCCCGATCCTGAAGCCCACCACTGACCTCGATTCGCCCCCGCGGTATGGACCTTTTTCGACCAAGAGTGTGCCATTTTTCCAATTGCCTACGCCAACATAGGCTATAGGCTAGGCGTCGCCTATGCCAACATAGGCAATGCTAAAGGCGCCGCCTATGCCAACATAGGCAATGCTAAAGGTGCCGCCTATGCCAACATAGGCAATGCTAAAGGCGCCACCTATGCCAACATAAGCAATGCTAAAGGCGCCGCCTATGCCATTGCCTATGCTCACTGCCTCACATAGGTGATGGGCAAGGCGTCGCCTATGCCAACATAGGCAATGCTAAAGGTGCCGCCTACTTATGCTTAGGAAATGATATAGGCGCTGCCTACTTACATTTTTTGCCTATTAACCCGTTTGTAAATGGACCAAACCGACCCATGGCTCATCCTTTAAATATATCCTCTATCTTTAAACACCACTAAAGCTTTCTTAAAGCTAGGCACCGCCCAAAGCATCCTTTCCCTCTCCAAGTTTTTCTCTTTTCTCATCTAATCCTGCAGGCTCACCTTCCCGATTCATCACGAATTAATCAACAAGTATGTTGTTCTTTCAAGTTTCTTAGTTGTTTCAGCGCTACAGTTATAATGGTTAACTAGATTTTGTAGTAGTGCTTGGTGATAAGACTATGGTTAGTTTGTTATGATTGTGAAGAACCTCTAGATGATGATGTGCCGACAGACGATGATCATCGACTGCCAGACTCTAATGTGGAGGACAACTCTAATGATGATGACTCTGATGATGATTCTGACGCACGGGGTATGACCCCGGATATAAAGGAGGAGTCTGACTAATCAGGTTTTGCTTATTTATTTACACTGAGGGCAATGTGTTCCATCTAAGTGTGGGGTGCAGGTATATGTCTGTTGTATTGTGTACTGCTTGCTTACATTTATTCTTAGTTGTTTGATTTAGTCATAGTTAGTTAGTTGTAATTAGTCAGATTTTGCATGAAATTGTTTTGATAGACGGCATGGCATTATAACAAAAGTTTGTGCTGAGTCATTACTATTGAAACATTTAGGCTCTAAGTTGTGACTCATTGTGTGATAATTGTTTGTGGTTTAATTCATTCATCTGTTGGGTCAAGAATCTATAATGTTCCTAATTGAGTTGACCATGTGCCTTGTGTGTGTGTGAGGTTATTGTATATTCTTTGTTGTGACTGATGCTAGAACTTTCCTAGTGTGTGTTTGAAGCGAAATAAAGATTATGAGTTTAGGAGATGATTTAGGCATTTCTTTGGCAGCCCTGATTTTGTTTATCTTCTTTTTACCTACCTTTGTACATTATCCTAGTGAACACCCTTTGAGGCTTTAGTTATTCCCTTTGGTAGCCTCATATATAGCCTAATCCATTTTTAAGACCATAATTTTGATCCAAAAGCTCCTAAGCGCTTTAAACTGTAGAATCAAGTTGAGTAAAGAATGTGGCAAAATAAGGGAAAAATGGTAAAAGTAATGCCACAGAGTGTATTGGTACTTGAAACTTTGGTGAAAAGGAGTGGCTATCATAGGGATTCTTATAAAAAAAAAGAGAAAAAAAAAAATTATATATATATATATATAATAAAAAGAGAATTGTATATCCCCAGCATTATGTTTATAATTGAATAACAAAATGGGTGAAAGGGGGTTGGTAGATGAAGGGAAGGTAGAGTGGTTGTTAAAAGTTAGTGTAATTGGCATAATGTAGTGTATTAAAGCGCTTAGGGAACAGAGTCACCATTTCTGGCCAAAATAGTCCTACCTGTCCCTTAGCCTACAATACAACCCGTAAAGACCTATTTGATCCTAACCTTAGCATTCTGATATTAGTAGAGCACTACACTAAGGGAAAGCATATGGTCATCATTTGTAATATAAGAATTCTTTGTGAGAGTGAGAGCAAGCAAGTTCTTATACCCATATTTCTGAAAAGTGCAAAACTATGAGTGATTATGGGTAACATTTTGTGTGAGCGCACATGGTTGATGATTGTTGGGTAGTTTTATATGATTTTCTTTGGCTTAACTTGTGTACACGAATTAACCAACTTGATGAGTCTATGTTGGAGGGTGAGTTGTTTCTACTAATGATCAAGATATCTACTCTTTGTTAATAATTGTCGTGTATGTCTTGTTGAAAATTTTATGTTGATCTTGAAAAATTCTAGTTAGGTATTCGCATGGATGTAATATTTTGTTCGAGAAAAAACAAAGATTTAAGTGTGGGGTGGTGATGTTGGGCGTATTTAGACGTCCAAGCACCATAATTTACCCATGTTTTAGCTAAGTTTTGAGGATATAATATAAAACTCTTGCACTATTAGTTCATTTTCAATTAAGTGAGCTGACCTATGTGATTAGCATACTTTTCAGGTACAAATGAGGAAGATTTCATCACTTTGTGGACCTGTGGGCAGCAAAGGAAAACTTCACATAAGAGGAAAGGCAGCTTTTGGACTGAATGTGATGCATGGGAACTTTGTCCCTGGCAAACTCAGTATTTTTAAATACTTAAGGATGCAGTAGCAAATTATTAGACAAAGATGTTATTAAAAACCTTATTGATGAACTTTTCAGCATAATTATTCATTACTCAATATTCAGATTCTGTAATTTTTTGGGAGAACGGAGGAACAACGCTAGGCTTGAGCAACGGCAAAAGAGAAATATGTTCCTCTCTTGTTGTCACTAATCATCTCCATCGCGAGGATTATTCTAAGTTTTGGTATGATGATTATGTCGATTTTGATTTCCGTTGTATTCATGAGTTGCTAAACTTATCTGTTAGGGTTATGAAAACCTTGTAATATACTCTCTATTGCTATGAGTTTATGAATTTATGATGTGTCATGCCACTTATATCATTACTCTCTTCGTTTTGATTGAATTCTCATGGTTGCAAACATAGGGAATGCACTAGTATAGCATTAACTTGTTCAAGAGAAAAGTTACATGTTTGGAAAACAGAGTGTGACAAGAAAATAGGGTTTCCAACCTCTATTTACCCGTTAATGCCTTAGCAGGATTAACTTCTTGGAGAATTCGTACCATTTGTTATACACTTTAGGTTTGAGAGAGCTAAAGTGAATAAATCCTTGATGGTCGAAAAACACTTGGATTTAGAATTTGAATACGACTCTCTTTAAGTGCATGTATGTCTAAATTCCGCATTACTCATAGTTAATAGAGAAGTAGAAACTACAAGGTGGACATAACCCTAACTTGTTATTCTCTGTGATCAAATCTTACTACACGTTCCATCGTTAGTTTGATAATATTATTGTGCGCCTAAACTAAACCCCCCTTTTCCTTGGAATTTTCGACCAACAGTCTAATAATAATTGCAATACTTAGTAACTATAGTATTCCCTATGGGATTCGACACCCAACCTAGTTGGGTTCTATATTTGACAGCGACCGCTTACTCTTTCTAACGAGAGTTGTAATTTGGGCGTATTAATGTGCCTTTGGTGGAGGCACTAGAGCAGATGTCAGGGTACGCCAAATTTATGAAGGACCTTTTTGGGGAACGTAGTCACCATTTCTGGCCAAAATAGTCCTACCTGTCCCTTAGCCTACATTACAACCTGTAAAGACCTATTTGATCCTATCCTTGGCATTCTGATATTAGTGGAGCATTACACTACGGGAAAGCATATGGTCATCATTTTTGATATAAGAATTCTTTGTGAGTGTGAGAGCAAGCAAAGTCTTATACCCATGTTTCGTAAAATGCAAAACTATGAGAGATTATGGGTGACATCTTGTGTGAGCTCACATGGTTGATAATTGTTGGATAGTTTTATATGATTTTTTTGGTTTAACTTGTGAATACGAATTAACCAACTCAATGAGTCTATGTTGGAGGGTGAGTTGTTTCTAGTAATGATCAAGAAATCTACTCTTTGTTAATAATTGTCGTGCATGTCTTATTGAAAATTTTGTGTTGCTATTGTGAAATTCTAATTAGGTGTTTGCATGGATGTAATATTTTGTTCGAGGACAAACAAAGCTTTAAGTGTGGGGTGGTGAAGTTGGGCGTATTTATACATCTAAGCATCATAATTTACCCATGTTTTAGCCAAGTTTTAAGGATAAAATATATAATTCTTGCACTTTTAGTCCATTTTCAATTAAGTGAGCTGACCTATGTGATTAGCATGTTTTTCAGATACTAATAAGGAAGATTTCAGTACTTTGTGGACCTGTGGGCAGAAAAGGAAAACTTCACATAAGAGGGAAGGCAGCTTTTGGACTGAATGTGATGCATGGAAACTTTTTTCCGGGCAAACTCAGTATTTTTAAATACTTAAGGAGGCAGTAGAAACTTAGTGGAGAAGGATATTATTAAAAACCTTATTTCTGAATTTTCAGCATAAATCATTCATTATTCAATTTTCAGATTCTGTAATATTTTTGGAGAAACAGAGATGAACGGCTCAGGGAAGCGACAGTAGAGAGGAAAACGTGTTTTCCTCTTTTTCTTCCTATTCATCTTCATCGCTGAGATTGTTCTAATTTTAGTATGTTGATTATGTCTAGTTTGATTTTCGTTGGATCCATGAGTAGCTACACTTCTCTGTTAGGGTTATGAAAACCTTTTAATATACTCAATATTGCTATGAGTTTGTGAATTTATGATGTCTCATGCCACTTATATCATTACTCCCTTCGTTTTGATAGAATTCTCATAGTTGCAAACATAGGGAATGTGCCAGTATAGCATTAACTTGTTCGAGAGAAAATTTACATGTTTGGAAAAGAGAGTGTGACAAGAAAATAGGGTTTCCAACCTCTATTTACACGTTAATGCCTTAGTCGGATTAACTTCTTGGAGAATTCGTACCATTTGTTATACACTTTAGGTTCGAGAGAGCTAAAGTTAATAAATCCTTGATGGTTGAAAAACACTTGGATTTAGAATTACAATACGACTCTCTATAAATGCATGCATGTGTAAATTCCGCATTACTCATAGTTAATAGAGAAGTAGAAATTACAAGGTGGACATAACCCTAACTTGTCATTCACCGTGATTCAATATTATTACATATATCATTCCATCGTTACTTTGATAATATTAGTTTGTGCCCAAACCAAACCCCCCCCTTTTCCTTGGAATTTTCGACCAACAGTCTAATAATAATCGCAGCACTTAGTGACTATAGTATTCCCTGTAGGATTCGACACCCAACCCAGTTGGGTTCTATATTTGACAGCGACCGCTTATACTTTCTAACGAGAGTTGTAATTTGGGCGTATCATAGTACAGACCCGGTCTATGGTCCCAACTCTTAATTGTATTCCCCTTCGGTCTTTACCAGTCCCTCTCAAGCTTACTAGGCTGATCATGTTTATGCCCCACCACCCCAAGGCGATATTTCTAATGCCAAATATCATTAATCTATTCATCTGCTGACTTAGTTTGTGACTTCTCAGATGTTAATCTAACCATTTTGGGTTTGTTGCTTAATCTTTTGAGGTCACTATAGTTCACTAGTTCATGTGTTTTAATTCTCCAACCTTTTTAGACTCAAAGGTTGAGGAAGATACTTAAGGGTTTATTTATGAGATAGAAAAGATATTCAGGGTGGTGCATGCTACTAATACAAAGTATGTAGAGTTTCTACATATTAGTGGTATAAGGAGTGGGAGCAGTAAAGGGGTGATGATGTTTGGCAAGCTATGTGGGAGGAATTTCCCATTTCTTTCCTTGATTATTTCTTTCCCCAGGAGTTAAGGGAGGCTAAAGCTGAGAAGTTTTTGAACTTAAGGAATGAAATGATAACTGTGAAGTAGTATGCCTTTAAGTTGTAGTAGTTATCTTCTTATGATCCAGAGTTGGTGTCTAGCATAAGGGATAGGATGAAGAAGTTTGATTTAAGTTTTTCTCAAAACTTGGTTCTAGAGTTTAAGGCAACAGTATTGAATAATGACTTGGATATCTATAGGCTGGTGGTGTATATGATGCAAGTTGAAAATGAGAAGTAGAAGTAAGCAAAAATAGGGGAAGGCAAGGTATGAAGTTCAGATATTTAGAGCTTGGTGAAGGCTAGCAAAATAGTGTAGAGATGGTACATTATGGGGCAAGAAAAAGGCTTGGAAAATTTTAGTTCTTATTCTACGGCTAGTGCTCTGTATCCTAAGTGGTTTGACAATCGCTGTTTTTAGGATTCTAGTGGGTTTAAGGCATAAGGTTCCTAATCTCATAGTAGTGGAGCTCAGCCATCTCCATCATACCCTCCTTGTATATTTTATGGGTTACTGCATTATGGATTTTATGATAAGGCAAGGAATTAATGTTTTAGATATGGCCAGCCTAGTCATAGTTAGAAAAACTGCCTATCACCTAATATTGGCACTGAAGCTAATAAGGTTTTGGTTTTACCTTTATAGCTCTGACACCAAAGGCTGCTATATCTAGTATTGACATAGGTCAGAACCATCTTTATGCTCTTGTGACCCTCAAGAATCTGAGGCATCTCCTGTTGTTGTCACTGGTATGCTACTACTTTTCTCTCGTGATGTGTACTATTTACTTAATCCAGGGTCTACCCTTTATTATGTGACCCCTTATATAGCTGGTCCTTTTGGTTATGATTCTTAGTGTATTTTCAATCCTTTGTCTATGTCTACCTAATGGGTGATTCTGCTATGGCTATAAAGTTCTATAAGGTTTGTATGGTATGTATCTGCGGTCGGAAGTCATTGGTGGATCTAATAGAGATTTATCTGTTAGATTTTGATTTGATATTAGGGATGGATTGTCTTAACTCATGCTATGATTTTCTAGATTGTCAGACCCGAAGGGTCAGTTTTTGATTCCCAAATAAACTGGTACTTGAGTGGGAATGGAGTTCTATAGTACCTAAGGGAAGGTTTATTTCTTATCTTAGTACCTTGAAGTTGATTTCAAAATGTTGTCTATACCATCTAGTTTGGGTTAAAGATTTTAGTTCTGAGGTTCTCTCATTACAATCTGTCTCTATGGTTAATGAGTTTGTTGAAGTGTTTCCTAATGATCTTCCTGGTATTCCTCCTTCTAGGGAAATATACTTAGGTATTAATCTTCTACCGAATACCCATATCATCTATATTTCTCCCTATAGAATGACTCTGGCCGAGTTGAAAGAACTTGAAGAGAAGCTAAAGGATCTTCTTGATAAGGGTTTTCTCCATCCTAATGTTTCTCTGTGGGTTGCACCTGTGCTCTTAGCGCATAAAAAAGATGGTTTCATTAGGATGTGTAAAGATTATCTATAGTTGAATTAGGTAATGGAGAAGAATACGTATCCTCTCCCCAAGATAAATGGTCTCTTTGACCATCTTTAGGTTGCTAAGATTTTTTCTAAGACTGGTCTTCATTTGGGTTATCATCAGTTGAAAATTAGAGAGGTGGATATCCCTAAGACTACCTTTAAAACCTGATATAGTCATTATGAGTGTTTGGTAATGTCATTCGGGTTGACTAATGCCCCAACTGTGTTTATAGACTTGATGAATCAGGTATTCAGACAGTTCATGGATTTTATTATGATCATGTTTATTTATGACATCTTTGTATATTCTAAGTGTGAAGGGGATCATGATAGTCAGCTTCGTATAGTGTCATAGACTCTTAACGATCAACTTTAGTATGCCAAGTTTTTGAAGTGTGAATTTTTGTTGAATACTGTGACCATCCTTGGTCACATTGTTTCTAGTGAAAGGATCACAGTGGATCCATAAAAAGTTAAGGTGATAATGAAGTGGCCTAGACCCATGACTCCAACTGACATTTAGAGCTTCTTAGGTTTAGCAAGGCATTATAGGAGGTTTGTGGAAAGCTTTTCATCTATTGCTGCACCGTTGACTAAGTTAACTCAGAAAAAGGTAAAGTTTATGTGGTTTGATACTTGCGATGGTTGTTTTGAGAAGCTGAAGGACAAGTTGACTTTAGTGCCAGTTTTGATATTACCCAAGGGTATAGATGGTTTGGTTATGTACTATGATGCATCTCTTGTGGGACGAGGTTGTATGTTGATACAACATGATAAGGTAGAGGGTTAAACTTTTAGGTAGCTGAAATTTCTCGAAAGGAATTTTTCGACTCATGATTTGGAGTTTGTGACTGTGTTTTCTTGGAAGATTTTCCCTATTATTTGTATGGGGTTCACATGGATATCTTCTCGAATCATAACAGCTTGCAGTATGTGTTCACCCAGAAGGAGTTAAATCTCAGTCAAAGAAGATGGCTTGAGTTGCTTAAGGAATATACTATGAGTCTTTATTACCCTCTAGGTAAGGCTAACATTGTTGTAGATGCTCTTAGTAGGTTATCCATAGAAATCCTATCTCATGTGAATGAGGAGAAGTGAAGATTAGTCAAGTACATTCACTACTTGTCTAATCTTTGAGTTCGTCTTTTGGATTTTAAGAATGGAGGTGTGATTATAGAAGAGGTAGTAAAGTCATCTCCTGGTACAAAGGTGAAGGATAAGTAGGTTCTAGACCCAATCTTGATATAGATTAAGGGTGATATGGGTCATGGCATTTGAGATTTGTGGATATCGTATCTTGAGGTACCACAGTGGATTCTATATTCCTGATGTTGATTGGCTACAAGAAAGAGTTTTGACTGAGGCTCTTGAGTTGAGGTATATAGTTCTTCTGAGTTTGATAAAGATGTATCATGATTTGAAAGAGATCTATTAGTAGAACAACATGAACAGGGACGTGGCTAATTTTGTGACTAAGTGCATGGTTTATCATCATGTGAAAGTGGATCACTTGAGGCCTAGTAATATGTCTAGAAAGATTAGGTTGCCCATGTGAATGTGGGAAATGATCAATATGGACTTTATCACTGGTCTTCTATGGTCTAGACATCAATTTGATTCGATTTGGGTCATCGTAGATAAGATGAATACGTCGACTCACTTCTTGTATATGAGGATTACGTACATTGGAGAGGATTATGCAAAGCAGTTTATTCAGGAGATACTTAAACTGCATGCTACTTGAGTTTCAATACTTTTGTATCGAGGTACGTAGTTCTCTTCTCACTTTGGGCTCTAATTTCAATAAGGTTTGGGCACATAGGTTAACCTTAGTACCGCATTCCACCCTCAAATTAATGGACAAGTAGAAAGGACCATGCATACTTTGGAAGATATATGAAGGTTCTGTGTGATTGATTTTGGTCGTAATTGGGTGGATTATTTTACTCTTGTTGAGTTTTCTTATAATAATAGTTATCACTCGAGTATTAGGATGGCTTTTTTTGA
Organism: Capsicum baccatum var. pendulum; assembly: GCA_030864225.1. NCBI lineage: Eukaryota > Viridiplantae > Streptophyta > Magnoliopsida > Solanales > Solanaceae > Capsicum > Capsicum baccatum. Next base: position 145,343,437 of record CM061560.1, read on the forward strand.
TGCTCTTTACGGTAAGAGGTGTAGATCTCCTATTTTATGGTTTGAAGATACCCAGACTAGTTTGTTCAGTTGGACCTTGTTCACTATGAGAGGGAGATGGTGAACGAGATTCAGGATAGACTTAAGACTTCTCAGAGTTTCCAAAAGTCCTATTCGGATGTAAGGCAAAGGAAGTTAGAGTTTGATGTGGTAATTGGTTATTTTTAAAGGTGTCTCCCATAAAGAGAGTGATGAGATTTAGGTAGAAGGGGAAGCTCAACCCTCATTATGTTCATCCATACCTGACCTTGAGGAGATTGGGGGAGGCTATTTATGAGTTTGATTTTCCATCAAATTTGGGTTTTATTCACACAATTTTCCATGTTTTGATGTTGTAAAAGTGCATGGGCGATCCATCCTTGGTTATGCCTATTAAGAGTGTTGGTATTTTGTATTTCTTGTCTTATAATAAAGTATTGGTTGAGATTATGGATAGGAAATTCCATTGTTTAAGGACTAAGGATGTGGCTTTGGTAAAAGTCTTATAGAGGAATCAATAGGTATATGAAGTTACTTGGGAAGATGAAGAGGACATTACGTCCAAGATTCCATTCCTTTTCTTTATATTAGATAATCGTGCGTAAGGTATGTGTTTTCCTTATTCTCTTTGTTTTCTGACTTAGTTATAGAAAATTATGGTTGTATTCTTTCTTATAATCATGATAATGGATACCTTGACTCATCATTCTGGGATTAATGATCCAAGGGAGAGAATGATCCTAGGAGAGTCTATAAGGTTATGTGGTGTTTATTAGTAGTAGAGAAACTTTGGTGGAATTGTTTGAGTTAGACATACTAGAATTTGATTTCATTCTAGGGATGGATTGGTTGTACTCGTGCTATGCCTCCTTAGACTATAAGACTCGTAAGGTCATCTTTAAATTCCCTAAGGAGTTGGTTATTTAACAGGATGGGAGTTCCCTAGTGCCTACTGGAAAATTTAAATCGTATCTTAGATCCCGGAATTCGATTTCAAAGGGGTATGTTTATCATTTGGTCCGAGTTAGTATTTTAACTCGAAGGGTCCTCCTTTACAATACATTCTTTTGGTTAAGGAGTTTCTTAAGGTTTTCCTTGATTATCTTCCTGCTACCTCTCCCAATAGGAAAATTGATTAGGATTGATCTTATTCCAAACACTTGTCTTATCTCTATCCCTTCTTATAGAATGGCATCGACTGAGTGGATGGAGCTTAAGGAGAAGTTGAAAGATGTTCTTGAAAAGGGATTTATCCGATCGAGTGTATTTCCGTGGGGTTCTCCCATTCTCTTTGTGCGTAAGAATGATGGTTCTCTTTGGATATGTATTGATTACCGTTAGTTGAATAAGGTGTGGCTAATAAATAAGTACCGTCTTCCTAGGACTAATGATTTATTTGATAGCTTCATGGTGCTAAGTATTTCTCTATGATTGACCTTCATTCGGGTTATCATCAGTTAAAGATTTGGGAGGAGGATATCCCTAAGACTGCCTTCCATACTCGATATGGACATTTTGAGTTATTGGACATGTATTTTGGGTTGACCAATGCCCCGACGACAGTTATGGATCTCATGAACCAGGTATTCCATTAGTTTTTGGACTTGTTCTTGATTTTGTTTATAGATGATATTTTGGTATATTCAAATAGTGAGGTGGATCATGTCATTCACCTCTGTGTTATGTTGCAAACCCTAAACAATTAGCAATTATATGTTATGTTTTCTAAGTATTAATTTTAGTTGATTGTTGTTACTTTTTGGGATTATGTTGTTTCTAGTGAAGGGATCATGGTGGACCCACATAAGGTTGTGGTTGTTAATAAGTGCCTTGACCTATGACTCTAACTGATATTCAGAGATTCTTGGGCTTAGCAGGTTATCACATGATGTTTATGGAAAGCTTTTATCGATTGTTGCACCTTTGACTGGGTTGACTGATAAGAAGGTAAAGTTTTTGTGGTCTGATTCTTGTGAGAAGAGTTTTGAGAATCTGAAAGTTAAGTTGACTTCTGCTCAAATTTTGACCCTACCCGAGGGTAGTGATGGTTTCTAGTTTATTGTAATGTGTCCCGTGTGGGACTTGGTTGTGTTTGGATGCAGCATGGCAAGGTAGTAGCATATGCTTCTAGGTAGTTGAAAATTTATGAGAGTAATTATCCGACCCATGATTTGGAGTTGTTAGTTGTGTTGTTCGCCATGGAAATTTTGCGGTATTATTTATATGGGGCTCACGCTGACATCTTTTCAGATCATAAGAGCCTGCAGTATATTTTTACCCCAAAGGATTTTAATCTCAGGCAGAGGAGGTGGCTTGAGTTTCTCAGGGACTAAGACATGTGTCTCCATTATTCTCCACATAAGGTTAATGTGGTTGTTGATGCTCTTAGAAGGATATCCAAGGTGATCTTGTTTCACGTGGAAGAGGAGAAGTGGGGTTTGGGGAAGTATATTCACCGTTTGGATAATCTTGGAGTTTATCTCTTAGATTCTGAGGATGGTGGTGTTTTTGTGTTATATAAGGTGGTTTTACTCACCTTAGTATTGCTACCTTAGCTTTTTTAGCTTTGTTTTGAGGACTTCTCGTGTTCTTAATGTGTTAAAAATGATATAATTGAGTATCTAAGTGTATAATTATGTGATTTCAATGTTTATGATGTTTCAAAAATGTTTGTACATAATTTGATCAATTAGAGTTCAAACGAGAAAACTAGTGTTACAAGCTTGAGCTAGGTGTTGTGCTAGTTAATCGCGCTTGATTCTAGTGTGTGTAATGATTTCTTAATAGTATTATTGTGTAATTATGTGTGGAACAACTTTTTTTCTAATGTTTAAGGTTCATTCGAATCAAGCCAAGAGTCAAAACAATAAGCTAAAGATTTAAAGGATGACACTAGTTCTTAACTTGAGTTTCTAGTTCACCGTTTTTGATATTGTGTTGTTTTGAGCTCTTGTACGTGGTTTTTGATGCTATATTATTCTTTCTGATCTGATTATAATTATATATGGATGAATAACAAGATCAAAATAAAGTGCAAATAACACCACCAGGCTCGGGATTTAAGGAAAAAGGTATAAGACGAGTTTAGGATCCAAGATGGACTTTTCAGTGAAGCCTTACGATAGCAGAGCACCACGACCCCTACTTGACTTTAATAAGGGTTATGCCATGACCCCTACTCGACTGGACTAGAAAATGCACCTCGACCCCCACTCCACTTGACCAGCCATCCGCCACGACCCTTATTCCACACACGACCAAAAGCCTTGTCCTATAATTAAGACTCTTGTACATGTTGCTATTGACCTTGGATATCTTGTATCTTTGGAGAGGGGCTTCTAAACCCTTTATTTTGGGTTTATATATCTTAACTTTTTATTTTTAATGAATTTTATCATGTATTCATTAATTTTGATTACGAATATGTCTATTAGTGTCTAAACACCTTTTTTCAGGGGTTAAGACCAAGAACATGTTTACTATTGCTTTGACTTGAGTTTTTTTGACTGCTTATAAAATCTAGTTGTTTTTTTATCCTTGTTAAAACTATTTTAAGTATTCTCTACCCTTAGAATACACATATTGTCAACCTTGTGAGCTTGGGAGGGGGAATAGGAAGATAGAACGTGGGGATAAGTAGAGTAAGGTTCTTATTCTTTTATAAAATAACGAATTTGAATTAACATCTACGATATGGATATACCTATAAGCCTTGCTTAGTTCACTTGTAGGATGACATATTAATGTATCTAAATGTATTATTACATCTCCGCTCGATGATATAGTTATAATGTCCAGTTAGGTAGAAGGTTAGAGGTTGGGAGACCATGATCATATGTTAAACCTTGCGAATCAACAACCAAGACAAGTAATCTAATGAACGAAGTTCAATAGCGTAGTATGATTGTTCATTGATTGTCAAACCACGTTACTTTTTTGTATTATTTTAGTTTACTTTTAGTTTATACACTTTCAAAACTCTTTTGGTTACATTACACTAGACAATCTCAATTGCTAAACTATAATTGGATATTGTCTTAACACAAGTCTCTGAGGGATCGATATTCGGCTTTATTTAAGGCCACCATATTACTTAGTAATACCATGTGCACTTATGTGTGAGCTTGGGAGCAAATAAGTTTTTGGCGCCGTTACTGGGGACTTTTAAATTGGCAACTATTTTAGTTTTAGTTTTACTTTGTAGATTTCTTTGGCACTTTACACCTGGTCTTTGTATTGAATTTGCGGGAAACAAGTTTATAGGCTAATAAGATGGCAAGGAATAGGGAATTGGTTCAACCAAGCCACGAACCTGAGCAACTCTTTTACCAATTGAGGAGAGAAGAAGTCCTTCTTCCCCACATCCCATAAATTCAAGAGGAACGAGATAATCGTGCTCTCATGGCTGAAGATCAACCACCTCACAGGAAAGTTTGTGAAGTGGCAATCCTAGTTTTGATAAATTTGGCCTCCCCTTTTCAAAAATTGGATGTTGGAGGTAACTTTGAGCTTAAATAGAACATGGCGTAACTTTTTATCAGTCGTGGAAAATTTATGGGGCTTTCAAATTTAAATGCACAAGTCCATCTGCGTAACTTTCTAGAGATCAATAAAAAATTCATCCCTATGGGTGTGTCAACTGATTATGTTCGGATGACACTATTCCCCTTTTCACTATTGTGGGAAGCAAAGAAGTGGTTTAATACTGAGTTGGCTAGTTCAATCACAACCTGGGATAACTTAGCCCAAAATTCCATATTCGATTCTTTCCATCTGGCAAGGCTGCAAGACTGTGCAATGAGATTGTGCTGCAGGTGGTTAAGCATTAGAATTGATGTATAATGAGCTATATACCTTGTTGAACTGGATTGCACAAGGAAATCCTGAGTGGCATTGTGACTCAAGAAGTACTACAAAGAAGGTTGCAGGTGTGTTGGAGGTGGACCGATTTACTATTATATCTTCTAAGATTGCTGCATTACAGAATCTGTTAACAACTCAGTTTAGCAATATAAAATTGGGGTTTACACAGCCTGCAGCAACATTTAATGCAATCCATCAGGTGAATTCTTGGTGTGATGTTTGTGGAAAAAATGGTCATTCTACGACTATGTGTGCTGTAAATCCTAAATCAGTGATTTTTGTGGGTAATGCCCAAAGGTTAAATTATGGGAACAAATATAAAAAATATAATCTAAAGTGGAAGACTCAGCCACCAAATCCATTAAGTGGCAGCAGGTTCAAGGGAATAAAGCCACTAGAAATATGGAAGATATGCTGAAACAAAATTTAAATACTCAAGTATAATTGGCAAAAAAAATAAAGATCCAACAAGTGGCTACAAAGAAATTGGAGATGCAAGTTTGGCAAATGCAGCAGACACAAAATGTTAGGCCTTAAGGTGGTTTTCCAAGTAACACTGAACCTCCTAAGCAAGTAATAGCAATCACTTTAAGGAGTGGTAAGAAGCTAAATAAAGAACCTCCAAAGACAATTAAGGGGGTAGATGCTGAGATAGATCCTAAGTAGGTAAATAACAATGTTGCAAAAATTTTGAGGAAGTTTAAGTACTAAAACCCCAAGGTTGCTGAACAGGTGAAGGAGAGACCACCACCACCTTCCCTATAGAGACGTAGAAAAGCAAAGAAAGATGCATGCTTCAAGAAGTTCTTAGACACATTAAAAGAGATTCACATTAACTATTCTCTTTTAGATATTTTACAGAGAATGCATAAATACTCTAAGTACATAAAGGATATGGTAAATAACAAAGTTAAGATACAAGATATTGAGACAGTAGCACTCATTGAGGAGTGTAGCTCTGTGGTGTTGCAGAAGATTCCCAAGAAGCTCAAAGACCTGGGGATTTTCTCTCTCCAAATTTAAATTGGCAGTAGTAAGGTGGTCTACAGACTTAGTAATATGGGGGCAAGAATAAACTTATTGCCTCTCTCTTTGATCAACACTTTAGGCTTAGGGAAGCTGAGACCGAGCTTCGTGATACTCCAACTAGTAAACTAAACCCTAGCCTATCCTAAAGGAATTATAAAGGATGTTGTCATCAAAGTCGATAAGTTTATTATTCCTACTAATTTTATTACTATAGATTTTAAGGCAGATAAAAGACTGCTAGTCATCTGGGGACGTCCATTCTTAGCAACAGGAGAATTATTTGTAGATGTTAGAGAGGACACACTCACAATGCATCCGGATGATGAAGATTCTATTTTAAAGTGTATAAAGCACTCAAAACACTATCCTACAACAAAGAATTGTGCATGATTATAGAGATTGAAGGGGATAAGAGTGGGGTGGTGAAGTCTATTCCAAAAAAGACCTCTTTATACTTCCTAATTGAGCAGCCTAAGCCTTAACTAACATAACCCAAAATAATGCATATTGATGAGCCTAAAAAGTCTATAGTTGAGTGAGTTTTTGACCTTTAAGTTCACACTTAAGAGGTATAAAATGAATAAGAAGAAGGCATCCTAGTGTAAGGAAAAGGTTAAAGGAAAATGGATGAGTCAATGATTGGGTCGTGCTACGACACTAAATTAGGCTCTACTTAGGAGGCAACCTACGTTAAGGTAGGTTTTATTTTTAGTATTTAGTTTTTACTTCTCTAGATTTTTGTTTTTGTTGAGTCACATATGGATGGGAAGTCTGAGTACTAAAAAACCTGAGCTAAGGAGCATGGCGAAGACTAATTGTGCGGTCCCACGTCCCTCTTTGATGCATAAATATGCTACTAGATAGGCCTTACGGAGTAATTCTACTCTACTTTTAAAGAATACTTTAGGGCAAAATATAATTTTATGTATGGGGTGGAGAAAATCCTATTTTTAGGAGTCATTTTAATTTTTTTTGTGAGGAATAAGTGGCATGTCTTGTTAGTGCTATATTTGATTGCATGATGCAAGTGTTTTGGTTTTAAAAGCATCTTGATTGTGTGAATTACTACTTTTTAGACTCCTAGGCTTGTGATTATGACTCTTGTACTTGTTGGCTTAAAGTTGAATTCATGTGATTGTTTAGTCAAGAATCTATGATGACCCTACTTGATTTAATAATATGACATATATGCGTAAGGTTGTTTGTATATTCCTTGTTATACTTGATGCTAGAACATACCTGGAGTGTGTGCAAAGTGAAATAAAGAGTGTGGGTTTAGGAGATTATATAGGAATTTCTTTGATAGCCATGTTTTATACCTTATTTTGACCTACCCTTATGAATACTCCTAGTTAACCCCATTGAGAATTTAGATTTTTCTTTGGTGGCCTCATATATATTCTAATTCCCTTCTTTGATAGACCTTAATTTGATCCAAAGATCTGAAGTGCTTTAGTGTAAAATTAATTAAGCAAGGAGTTTGAAAAAAAGTAGGAGAAAGATGAAATTGAAGCCCCAAAGTAATAGGTATTGGTGTGTGCAATTGATGTATTGTGGTTGGGACTAGAGAAATTTATGCTAAAATAAATTCCCATTTTTAGCCCAGTTGTGTTACAACGAAACTGTTTTGGCCCTGGTCCTTCTTGGACATTGTGCACCTCAACTAAGTCAATCACTTAAGTTGGGGATGGCTATCATAGGGGTGCGTAACGTAAAATGCGTGTGAAGAAGGGTAAAATTGAATGATATATACATAGCATACTCCCACCATAGTGTATGTGAATGAGCTTAATAAAATGGGCAAAAGAAAAGATGTGGGTGAACAAAAGTGGTGTAAATGGGTTATTAGAGGTGAATTATATCAAATGTGTGATGTATTAAAGCGCTTAGGGAAGATATTCACTATTCTTGGCCAAAATAGTTCCTACCCATCCTTTATCTTACATTAAAATCCTTAAAGACCTATTTGATCCTAAGCTTTAATATTCTGATATTAGTTGAGTACTACACTAAGGTAAAGCCTATGGTTCATCTTTTGTAACTTGTGAATTCCTTGTCAGATTGAGCGTAACTTGATTCTCGTACCCATTCTGTTATAAATTGAATTTATGTAAGTTATTATGGGTAACTCTCTTGTTTTGAGGGCACATATTTGATGATAGTTGGGTGAATTATATGATTTATTTGATTGGGAAATATGTATGAGTTTGCCAATTAGGTGAGTCAATTCTTGAAGCTAGGATGTTTAGGGATAGTGTCCTTGTGTGTACATAACATACTTAGTCTAGAAACTTACATTCTGTGCAGTCATTATAGTAATATCTTGAGTGTCTTAATTGTACTATAAGTTTTGAATCACCTCATCTTATGAAGCTCAGAGTAAGATTTATTCGATGATGAACAAGGCTTTAAGTTTGGGGTGGTGATCTAAGGTGGTTTTATGCACCTTTGTTTTGTTATCTAAGCTTGTTTAGCTTTGTTTTGAGGACTTCCCATGTTATTAATGTGTTAATAATTATATAATTGAGCACATAAGTGTTTGAGTTTGTGATTACAATGTTTATGATGCCTTTCAAACAAGTTTTTACTTAATTTGGTCACTTAGAGTTCAAACGAGAAAATTAGTGTTACTAGCTTGAGCTAGGTGTTGTTCTAGTGGATCGCAATGGATTCTAGTGTGTGAAATGAGTTCCTAATGGTATTATTGTGTAATTATGTGTTGAACAACTTTCTTATAATCTTTAAGGTTCAATCAAATAAATCCAAGAGTCAAACAGTAAGCTAAGATTTAAAGGACGACACTAGTTCTTAGCTTGAGTTTCTAGTTCACCATTCTTGATGTTGTGTTTTTTTAATATCTAATACTTTGTGTTCGATGCTCTAATATGCTTGTTGGTCTAATTATTATGATTAAGGATGACAAAAAAGATGTAAATCAATTGAAATAATACCACAAGGCTTGGGATTGAAGGAAAAAGGCACAAGACGAGTTTAGGAGTCAAAATAGACTTACAAGTGAAGCCTCACGATAGAGGGGCACCGCGATCCATAATTGACTTGAATAAGGGTTGTTCTGTGACCCCCTACTTGACTGGACCAGCCATTGTATCACGACCATCACTCCACTTGACCATCCATCATGCCACGAGCCTTATTCTACACACGACTAAAAGCCTTGTCCTATAAATAGGACTCTTGTACTTGTTTCTATTGACCTTGGACATATTGTAGCTTTGGAGAGAGGCTTATAAAAACTTATTTTAGGGTTTATTTCTATTTACTTTAGATTTTTAATCAATTTTATCATGCATTCATTGATTTGGATTACGAATATATCTATTAGTGGCTAAACGCCCCCTTTTCGGGGTTAAGGCAAAGAACATGTTTACTATTTCTTTGAATGGAGTTTTTTGGATTACATATAAAATCTAGTCATTTATTTATCCTTGTTATAACTATTTTAAGGATTTGCCACTGTAAGACCCAGCAAAATTCCTAGCTTGATTCAGTCCTTAAAGCTTGTTAAGGGGTCCCAGACTTAGAAAAATCTAGCTAAGTATTTAGACATAGTATATTTTTAGGCCTTCAAAAGTTGTCAATCTCATTTCACGACCTTAAAGTCCTTTAAATGTCTATATTTTAGTTAATTCATGATCTGGAATGTCAATAGCTATTCCCGAACATGTTTTGGATTTTTTGGACTTCGCTTGAATCTCCTTTGGAATCCCAAAAAAGTGTACCAACACGATCATGGAATGCCACATCTCCTATCATGTTGGCTAATATTTTCCCCAGATACCAGCATCAAATCCATTGAGTTGGCACAATCTTGATGTGATGCATTGGATATCGCATCGATGGAATAAACGCGCCGCGTTGACCTACGCGTCGGCAATCCAGTTTTCACTTATTAAAAGACCGCATTCGTTGGGGTATTTGGGTATTTTTTCCCCAACTCTCATCCCCCAAAACACAAAATTAAATAACCTAGGAAGAAAATAAACATATTTTTTCTCAATTTCTCTCAAGAGCAAGCCTTAGTGTTTTTAAATTTAAAATCAAGAACTCGAGATTCCACCATTAATTTCAAGAAATTCATCAACAAGGTATGTAAAGTATTCATCCAAGGGTCCCTTCCACCCTTGGAGTTCAAGAAACTTCTTTTAAAAACATGAATTGTGATTTCTATGTTGTGGGTTTGAATGTAATCATGTTGATGTTGTGGAATGTGTTCCAAGTTGAAATCTTTATGCGTTTCTTGATATTGTGATAGCATGGAAGTTGAACTTTGATTCTCTTGTATTGAAAACCTTGAATTATGAAGTCATAATGTATTAGCATTATTGATCATACCCAAGTATAAAGCTACACCTCCCATATGTTTGATAAAATGCTAAATTGAGACTATGGTCCTTTTGTGATCCTTTAGTGGTCTAAATGATGAACTTATACTTTACCCACATGTTTACAATGTCTTCCATGTTAAATCTATACCTTGTATGTTGTTGATGGAATTCTCATGAGATTGGTTTAATAAAATTATGATGTGTTTATATGCATTCCTATTAATGTGCAAGTTCATGACTTTCAAATGATTGATGAAATGCCTTATAGATCGTATTGTGAGTTGTTGACTATTGTCAAGTATTCAAGAATTATCATGTCTTATTATTTTCCTACTATCGAGGCTTAGGGGTATTTAATACCCGATAATTTAGATGTGTGCCTAGAGGTTCAGTTATAGAACAATCCCAATCAATTCACGATCAGTAGTGCTCTAGTTCAGTTACAGAACTCAGGAAATCTTAGTAAACTCAATATCAATCTAGTCCTATTTAGTATTCAGTTCAGTCCTCAGTAAACTCGGTCAGATAATAGAACTCAATAATATTCTATCAGTCAAAGGAACTCAGTAAACTTAGTTTAGTTAGTTAATCAGTACAACTAGTAACAGATTAGTCCACCCTAGTATAAACTTGGAAATTTGTTCAGTGTCTATTCAGTTGGGAGGAGGATTCAGCACCGAGTGAACCCAAGGATGGTGACTCACTGGCCAGCAAAGGGTGTGACCCATTGAAGCAGTCCTTGCATTCCAGAACTACATAACTAGCATTGGTTGAGATATAAAAACCTGCTAGTTGAGGGTTGATGAGGTGGCTTAACCTGACAGATGAGGGTCCCACCATTCTTATTTGAGAACCTGCTATATGAGGGTATCTCTTTAGTGTCTTTACCCATGGCACGGTACTACCACCCTTCTAACTGGGGTTATAGGTTGGACCCCAAATCTATTTAGAAAAGAGGCATATCAGTTAGACGATTACCTCCCACAATCTCACTCTCAGTCTTCAGTAAAGAACTTAGATAGTTCTATAGATTTTAGGACCATCAGATACAGTCACTCAGCTTAGTATGGATCTTATCTAGTTCCATTAGAAATAGGATGGTCTGACACAGTCACTCAGCAAACAGTATATCAGTTATATCAGTTATCAATAATCCATGTTATCAGTAAACTCACTGTTCAGAATCCTTATTACTTCTGTTACAATTACGTATTTATGCATGTATTCTCATGCAGTTATATTTATGTTATTCAGTCAGTTATAGTTCATGAATATGAAACCTTGCATTCATCCTTACTTCACTTTGCATACCAGTACATTCATACGTACTAACGCATACTTTTATTTTACGCTTTGGTGTTTTATACCATAGGTTTAGACGTACGAGCCCCAGAGCATTCTTAGCAGATTAGACATTCAACCAACAGCAGTAGACTTGCAGTGAGTCCTCATCATTCAAGTATATTCTTCTATTTCTTTATCTTATTAGATTCGGCATTTCGGTAGATGGAGATAATTGGGGGATTGTCCTATCAACTCCTTATTCAAACTGTTCAATTTAGAGGCTTTTCATACTAGATGTTCATATAGTATTTTGTATTTTAGATTCTGATGTTTTATCAGACTTTATCATTTTCTTTTCATCAATATTACAATTTTGAACCTTATGATATTTTAGCTCATTATTCCATAGTAAATAGTGTTATTACTCAGCTATTGCAGTAGGTATTAGCCATGGGTTAGCTTATGGTCCTTCGAGATTATGAGCATCGTGTAGAGTCCGGGGTACAAGACTTGAGATGTTACAAACTTGCTATCCAAGCCAAAGGTTCAACAGTATCCTAGGAAGTCTAAAAAACCACATCTAGTGGAGTCTTGTGCATGGGTGTGTAGCACGCCACACTTGTGTATAGGAGGCCATGATATGTTTTAGAAACAACTACCCTTCTTTCAGTATTCATGTTGTGTGAACAAGCATGAGCTCCAGTTAAACTCTCTTTCTAATTCTAGTTTCTCTTTTTGTTACAAAAAATGCCTTCGAAAAGGACTCAGGGAAGAAGAATAGGAGATCGGCCATCCCCTCATCCTGACCAGCCCAATCATTTAGGCGAACATATCTCCCATATGGAGTTTAGAGCAGTATTCACCACCCTATCTCATTCTATGGCAGCCTAGAATGAATGCCCAGTTTTCGTTCTGACTAACCCAGTGGCCATACTGCTAGTGTAAGGATTTGGGACTTCACCCGTATGAACCCTCCATCTTTTTTTGGATCTAAGTCAGATGAGGACCCTCAGGAGTATCTTGATCAGGTGAAAAAGATTACTGATATTATGGGGGTGACTGTTAGTGAGAGTGCTAAGCTAACTGCATATCAGTTGCAGGACATGGCTCACACTTGGTTAAAATAGTAGAAAGCAGAGAGGGCCGTAGATACAGGGCCTATTGAATTGGAGGAGTTTACCACTTCTTTTTTAGATAGATTCTTTCCCCTAGAGCTGAGAGAAGCTAAGGTGTTAGAGTTTATTAATATAAAGTAAGGCAATATGATAGTGAAAGAGTATTCTCTCAAGTTTACTAGATTAGCTAGATACGCTTCTTATGTGGTGGCAGATAGCTGTCCCAAATGAATAAGTTTGTGTCTGGGGTAAATGATAGAGTGGTCAAAGAGTGCAGGGCTGCAATGTTGATTAGTGAGATAGACTTAGCTAGGCTGATGATCCATGCTCAGCAGATAGAGAAAAAGAATAATAGAGAGAGAGAGAAGCAAAACAAGAGAGCTAGACTAGGTAGTTTTAACTTTGTTCAGCCTAAGTCAGAGGGTGGGAATTATTCTCAATTCTACCTAAAATCTTCAGTTCTAGCTCCATCCTTAACTAGTGCTCCAGTGCCAAAATTCAGAGATGGATATAGAGATAGGTTACCAGGCTCTAAGTCTTAGGGTAGTGTCAGCAGGGCCCAAACCAGTCCTCTTTGTCAGACTTTTGGCAAGAACCATCAGGGTATTTGCAGAGTTGGCATTGATTTTTGTTTCGGATGTAGCAAGCCAGGCCATAAAGTCAAAGATTGTCCACAATCAAGTTCTCAGGGTCAGCGAAATCGTCCTCCAGCTCAGTTCGGTCGCCTGAAGCAGCAGGGTGCACCATTAGTGCCACCAGTAGGCAACGTCCAAACAAACTCTACGCTCTTTAGTCTAGACAGGATCAAGAAACTTCTCCTAATATGTTCACTGGTATGTTAAAAGTGTATCACTTACATGTTTATTCTTTGATAGATCCAGGATCTTCTTTGGCTTTTGTTACTCCTTATACAGCAGTTGATTTTGAAGTCAGTTTTGAAATTCTAGTAGGACCTTTCTCAGTCTATACCCTAGTGGGTCATTATAGCCTAATGGGTATACATGAACTATCCGATTATGGTATCTCAGAAAATAACTTCAACAAACTTTGATGTCATTCTCAGCAAGGATTGTCTTCATTCCTGCTATGCCTCAGTCGACTTTAAAAATTGAATTATACAGTTTCAGTTCCTAAATAAACCCATCCTAGAGTAGAGGCATAGTAATTTAGTGTTTAGGGGTCAGCTTATTTCTTACCTTCGGGAAAGAAAAATGATATCTAAGGGATATGTCTATCACCTTGTGTGAGTTAAGGACTTCAATTTAGAAACCCCTTCTCTTGTATCAGCGTCAGTAGCATGTGAATTCCTAGAAGTATTTCCTAAAGATCTTCTCAGAATTCCTCCTGAAAGGGAAATTAATTTAGAAATTGATATTCTCCCAGATACTCAGCCCATATCTATTCCACTATATAAAATGGCACCTATAAAACTCAGAGAATTGAAATAATAGTTAAAGGATCTCCTAGATAAGGGATTCATCAGGCCCAGTGTGTCCCTGTGGGGTGCACCAGTTTTATTTATGCATAAGAAAGATAGTTTTCTCAGAATGTTCATTGACTACCGCTAATTAAATAAAGTCACAGTCAAAAACAAGTATCCCCTTCCCAGAATCGATGACTTATTTGACCAACTTTAGGGCACTAGTTACTTTTCTAAGATAGACTCAGATCAGGCTATCATAAGCTCAGAATTAGAGAATGTGACATCCTGAAGATAGCTTTCAGAACTCGATATGGTCACATCAAATTCTTAATCATGTTCTTTGGTCTTACCAATGCCCCAATAGCTTTTATGGACTTGATAAACCGTGTGTTCAAGCAGTACGGTGATATATTCATCATAGTTTTCTTAGATGACATCCTGGTTTACTCCCACAGTGAACATGAATATTTAGACCATCTCATAATAGTATTATAGACTCTCAGAAATCATCAGTTATTTACCAAATTTAGTACGTGTGAATTTTTCCTAAGGTTAGTAGCATTCCTTGGCCATATCATTTTTGGTGATGGTATTAGAACTGATCCCCAAAAGACTAAGGTAGTGAGAAACTGGCCCTGACTTATCTCTCCATTAGATATTAGGAGTTTCTTGGGTTTGGCTATTTATTACCATAGGTTTTTTGAGGGATTTCATCTACTGCATCCTCCATGTCCAGATTGACTCAGAAGAAAGTCAAATTTTAGTGTTCAAATTCTTATGAGAAGAGTTTTTAGGATTTGAAAACTCGACTTACCTCTGCCCCAGTCTTGGCTTTATTACATAGTTCAGATTGCTTTATGGTGTACTGTGATGCATCCATAGTAGGTTTAGGTTGTGTCCTCATGCAGCATGGTAGGGTCATAGCCTATGCCTCCAGAGAACTAAAGCCCCATGAGAGGAACTATCCTACTCATGATCTTGAGTTACCACCTATAGTTTTTTCCTTAAAGATTTAGAGGCACTATTTGTATGGGGTGCACGTTGATGTGTTCACTGACCATAATAGCCTCCAGTATGTATTCTCTCAGAAAGATCTAAACATCCATCAGATAAGGTGGTTGGACTTGTTGAAAGACTATGATATTAGTGTCCTTTATCATTTAGGCAAGGCCAATAGAGTGGTTGATGCTCTCAGTAGACTGTCTATGGGTAGTGTTGCTCATGTTGAGGACAGTAAGAAGATGTTTTCCCAGGAAGTACATCAGTTAGCCCAAGTAGGTGTCTTCTTAGTCGACTCAGCAAAAGGTAAATGTATGGGTGCAGAGTAGTTCAAAATCATCTTTAGTTTTTGAGGTGAAGGAGAATCAGGATAGAGATCAGAGTATAGTTAAGTTGAAAGAATCAGTCAGAGATCAGAAGGTTAAGGTTTTCTCCCAAGGGGGAGATGGTGTTGTGCATATTCAGGGTCATCTGTGTGTGCAAGGTGTTGATGACTTAAGACAGTGAATTCTTACAGAAGTGCAGGGTGGGTGTGTACTACTCTATTCATCAAGGAGCCACTAAGATGAACCACGACTTGCGGGAGATCTATTGGTGAAGTGGGATGAAGAGAGATATTACAGAGTTTGTGGCTAAGTGCTCGACATGTCAGCAAGTTAACATTGAGCTGTAAAAGCCTAGTGGTTTCATGTAAGAGTTTAGTATTCCTACTTGGAAGTGGAAAGAAGTGAACATGGACTTTGTGATGGGTTTGCCTCGTACTCATCGTCAGGATGATTTAGTTTGGGTAATTGTAGACAGTATGACCAAATCAACTTATTTTCTTCTAGTCCATACCTCTTATTTAGCTGAGGATTACTCCAAACTTTACATTAGAGAGTTGCTTAGATTATGTGGTATTCCATTGTCCATTATGTTAGATAGAGGTACCCAATTCACCTCTTATTTCTGGAAAGAATTCCAAAAGGGTCTTGGCACTCGAGTTCACCTTAGTACAACTTTTTACCCTCAGATAGATGGTCAAGCAGAAAGGACCATACAGGTTTTAGAGGATATGCTAAGAGCTTGTGTGATAGATTTTAAAGGTAGTTGGGATGACCACTTTTCTTTGATTGAGTTTGCATACAACAATAGCTATCATTCCATCATTAAGATGGCTCCATTTGAAGTGCTTTATGGAGAAGGTTTAGATCTACCATTGGTTGGTTTGAAGTTGGTGAGGCCACAGTAGTAGGGCCTGACTTGGTATTCGATTCCTTAAAGAAATTTTAGTTGATCAAAGAGAGGCTCACGATAGGTCAAAGCTGACAAAAATTGTATGCTGATACGCGTAGAAAGGATCTTGAGTTCAAGATTGGCGATTATGTATATTTCAAAATATCTCCCATGAAGGGAGTAAAGTGGTTTGGGAAGAAGGGAAAGCTGAGTCCCCGATATGTTGGTCCCTTCAAAATTCTCAGTCACTTTGGCAAAGTAGTTTACGAGCTCGAATTGCCTTCAGATTTATCTTCATTCCATCTAGTGTTCCATATCTCCTTGCTTAAAAAGTGCATAGGTGACCCAACAACGATAGTACTTACAGAGGGCCTAGATATCCAGAAAAACCTTTCTTTCAAAGAGATTGCACTTGAAGTCCTTGACTACCAGACTCGTAGACTGAGGAATAAAGAAGTCCCCTTAGTCAAAGTTCTTTGGTGGAATTAACCTGTTAAGGGAGATACTTGGGAGGCATAATCATACATGCAGAACAAGTATCCTCACCTATTCTCCACTAATCTAGATGCGGTTTAAGGTAATGGCTTTTCTGAAGCTTATTCAGTTTTATGCTTAAATTTCCATTACAAACTTGGTATCATTTACCTTTGCATATTCAATTATATGTTCATGAGTCAGTTCAGTCATGTAATCATGTATCATATATGCATGATCAGTATGAGAAACTCATCTTATTAGTACTCGCAGCTATGTAATCTTGAACTAGCTTAGTTATGTAATCTTGCATCAGATATGCATATTCAGTGTGATAATTCAGTATATCAGTAATATCAGTCCTATAGTTATGTCCCAGATGTTCATGTCTAGTAGGTAGATTCAGCCTCCTATAACTCTCAGTTTATTCAGTATCATTTGAGGACGAATGTTCCCAAGGTGGAAATATTGTAAGACCCACAAAATTCCTAGCTTAATTCAGTCCTTTAAGCTTATTAAGGGGTCCCAGACTTAGAAAATTCTGGCTAAGTAAATAGACTTAGTTTATTTTTAGGCATTCGAAAGTTGGAAATCTCATTTTGCAACCTTAAAGTCCTTTAAATGTCTATATTTTAGTTAATTTATAGTCATGAAGGTCAATAGGTGTTCCCGGACAAGTTTTGGATTTTTTGAACTTCATTTGAAGCTCTTTTGGAATACCAAACTAGTGTACCAACGCGATCTTGGCACACCGCGTCGCCTATCACGTTGGTTAATATTTTCCCCATCTACCAGCATCAAATTCTAGTGAGTCAGTGTGAACTTGGTACGACACATCAAATATCACGTCGGTGCCATCAACGCACCTTGTTGACCTGCGCATCGGGAATCTATTTTTCACTCACTAAAATACCGTATTGTTGGGGGTATTTGGGTCTTTTTCCCTCGACTCTCAGCCCCCAAATCAAAAAATTTAATACCCTAGGAAACAAATAAACAGATTCTTTCTTAATTTCTCTCAAGAACAAGCCTTAGGGTTTTTAAATTTCAAATCAAGAACTCAAGATTCCACCATTAATTTTTAAAAATTCTTCAAAAAGGTATGTAAAGTGTTCATCCAAGGGTCTCTTCCACCCTTGGAGTTCAAGAAAATTCCTTTAAAAATATGAATTGTGATTTCCATGTTGTGGGTTTTAATGTAATCATGTTGATGTTGTGGAATATGTTCCAAGTTGAAATCTTTATGTGTTTCTTTATATTATGATAACACATAAGTTGAATTTTGATTCTCTTATATTGAAACCCTTCAATTATGAAGTCATGTTGTATTAGCATTGTTGATCATACACAAGTATAAAGCTATGCCTACCATGTGTTTGATAAAATACTAAATTGAGACTATGGTGCTTTTGTGATACTTAGGTGGTCTAAATGAAGATTTTATGCCATACCGCATGTTCACAATGTCTTCCATGTTAAAGATATACCTTGTATGTGCTTTGAGGAATGCTCATGAGATTGGTTTAGTAAAATTATGATGTATTAGGATGCATTCCTATTCATGTGCTATTTCATGAATTTCAAGCGATTGATGAAATGCCTTATAGATTGTATTGTGAGTTTTTGACTACTGTTAAGTATTCAAGAATTGTCATGTCTTATTATTTTTATGCAATTGAGTCATGGGGGTATTTGATACCCAATAATTTAGTTGTGCACCTAGAGCCAGTGTCAGTCACAGAATAGTCTCAATCATGTCATGATCAGTAGTGCTCTAGTTTAGTTACTGAACTCAGGAAAACTCACTAATCTCAGTATCAATCCAGTTCCATTCAGTATTCAGTTCAGTCCTTATTAAACTCAGTCATATAACAAAACTCAGTTGTATTTCATTAGTACACGAAACTCAGTAAACTCAATTTAGTTCAGTTAATCAGCACAATCAGTAACAAGTTAGTCCAACCTCATATCAACTAGGAAATCTATTCAGTGTCTATTTTTTTAGGAGTAGGATTCAACATCGAGTGAACCCAAAGATGGGGACTCACCTGCCAGCAAAGAGAGTGATCCTTAGAAGCAGTCCTTGTATTCCAGAACTACGTAGCCAGCGTAGGTTAATACATCAAAACCTCCTAGTTAAAGTTTGATGAGGTGGCTTAACCTAAAAATTGAGGGTCCCACCGTTCTCATTTGAGAACCTTCTAGATGAGGGTATGTCTTCAGTGTCTTTACCCATGGCACAATACTGACACCCTTCCAACTAGGGTTACAGGTTGGACCCCAAATCTTCTCAAAAAAGGGGTATGTCAGTTAGATGATTACTTTCCATAGTCTCATTCTAAGTCTTCAGTAAAGAACTCAGATAGTTCTATAGATTTTAGGGCTGTCAGATACAGTCACTTAGCTCAGTATAAAACTCGGCTAGTTCCATCAGAAATAGTACTGTCAGACATAGTCACTCAACAAATAGTATATCAGTTATCAATTATACCAGATATTAGTAATCCATGTTATCATCAAACTCAGTTTCTAAAATCCTTATGACTTTAGTTATAGTTATGTATTTATGATGTATTCTGAAACAGTCATGTTCATGTTATTCAGTCAGGTATAGTTCATGCATATGAACCCTGGCATTAAACCTTACATCACTTTGCATACCAGTACATTCACATATCTTAACACATATTTTTCTTTTACGCTATGGCGTTTTATACCATAGGTTCATACGTATGAGCCCCAGAGTATTTTTAGCTATTCAGATATTCAGCTAGCTAGAGTAGACTAGTAGTGAGTCCTCATTATTTGAGGATATTCTTTTATTTCACTATCTTATTAGATTCACCATTTCAGTAAATAGAGTTAGTTGGGGGATTGTCCCATCAACTCCTTATTCAAATAGTTTAGAGGCTTTTCAGACTAGATGTTAAGATAATATTTAGTATTTCAGATTTTGATATTTTATCAGAATTTATCATTATCTTTCATCAATATTATAGTTTTGAACCTTATGGCATTTTAGCCCATTATTCTACATAATGCAGTGTTATTACTCAGTTATTATAGCAGGTATCAGTCATGGGTTAGCTTGTGGTCATTTGAGATTATGAGCACCATGTAGCATCCGAGATACAAGACTTGGGGAATTATAGCGACCCTTAAAATACATATATTGTTGACTTTATGAGCTCGGGAGGTGGAATAGAAAAATAGAATGTTGGGATAAGTAGAGTACGGTTCTTATTCTTTTATAAAATAAAGAATTAGAATTAACATCTAGGATAGAAATATACTTATAAAACTTGCATAGTTCACTTGTGGGATGACATCTAAATGCATCTAAAGGGATTATTACATCTCCGCTCAATAATTTAATTGTAATGTCCAGTTAGGTAGAATGTTAGAGATCGGGAGACCATGATCATATGTTAAACCCTACGAATTAACAACCAAGATAAGTTACCTAACGAATGAAGTTCAATGGCGTAGTATGATTTTTTGGAGAGCCTTAACCTTGGGTTTCTATCCATTGATTGTCCAAGCATGTCACTTTTCTGTATTATTTTAGTTTACTTTTAGTTCATAAACTTTCAAAACTCTTTTTGTTATGTTTTCCTAGATAATCTCAATTATTAAATTAGAATTTGATAGTTGCTTATCAAATGTCTCTAAGGGATTGATATTTAAATATATTTAAGGCCACTATATTACTTGTTGACACCACATGCACTTATGTGTGCGCTTGGGTGCAAACATTGTGCAAAAGGTGGCAAAGTCAACTCTTGGTGCTGAGATGAAGGAAAAACAAGCATTGGATCCTATTTTGATAAAAATTATAGATAATATAGGTAGAAAGAAGGTGATGGATTTTGAGGTTGATGGTGATGGTATCTTAAGGTACCAAGAGAGATTATGTGTTCCCAATATGGATGGGCTGTGAGGTAGAATCTTAGCCGAAGCTCATGATTTATGATCTTTGGTTCATTCCAGATTAATAAAGATATATCATGTCTTTTAGGAGATTTGTTGGTGGAATAATATAAAGAGGGATGTAGCTAATTTTGTGGGTAAGTCCAAGGTGTGTTAATAAGTAAAAGTGGAACACTTGAGGCCTTGTGGGTCGTCTCAATAAATTGAGTTGCCTGTATAGAAATGGGAAGTTATAAGTATAGATTTTGTTACCAATTTTCTACGGTCTCAAAACCAGTTTAATTCTATTTAGGCCATCATGGAAAGGATGACTAAGTCTACTTACTACTTGATAGTATGGACTAATTATTCTACTGAGGATTATGCAAGATTACTTAAACAGTATATTATGAAGTTGCATGGTGCTCTATTTTCCATTATATCTAATTATGCTACTCAGTTCACACCTAATTTTTGGTGGTTGTTTCAGTGAAATTTGGGGACTAAGGTGACCCTTAGTACTGGTTTCCACCATATCCAGATGGACAAGCGGAAAAGATCATTTAGCATTCAGAGTATATGCTTCGTGCTAGTGTAATTGAGTTTTGAGGTAGTTGGGTTGACCACTTCCCTCTTATGGTGTTCACTACAATAATAGTTATCAGTGTAGCATTGATATGGCTCTATTTGAGGCATTTTAAGGTAGGAGGTATAGATCTCCTATTGGGTGGTTCAAAGTTGAAGAGTCAAGGTTGTTCGATCCTGTTTTAGTTTATCAAGCAATAGATAAGGTGAAGGAGATATAGGATTGACTTAAGACTGTTCAAAATCTCCCAAAAGTCCTATACGTACATGAGGTGAACAGAGTTAAAGTTTAATATGGGTGGTTGGGTGTTCTTGAAGGTGTCTCCCATGACGGGAGTGATGTATTTTGAAAAGAAGGAGAAGTGTATTCCCCATTATGTTGGTCCTTATTTAGTTCTAAAGAGAGTTAGAAATGTTTCCAGTGAGGTAGAATTGCCTATAAGTTTGAATTTTATTCACCCTTCTTTCATGTGTCCATGTTGTGGAAATGAATTGGTCATTCTTTCTTGGTGGTGCCTATTGAGGATGTTGGTGTCTCAGATTCCCTTTATTACAAATAGAATGACAGAAATCATAGATAGACAAGTTTGTAGGTTGTGGACTAAAGATGTAGCTCTAGTAAAAGTCCTTTGAAGGAACCATAAGGTGGAAGAATCCACTTGGGAAGCAGATGAGGATATAAAGGCTAAGTATCCATTTCTACTCCACATGAAGGATGAAGAAGCTTAAGATACGAATTCTATTCTTGCTTGTTATTATCCAGTTTTATACTTTGATTTTGGTATATTTTAGTTAGTCCCCTGCAAAATGTCTTAGCTCATCATTTGAGGATGAATGGTCCTAATGGGGGGATAATGTAACACCCTCATATTTTGAGCAATTTATTTTTGGCCTTTCTATGTTTGAAATATTGATTTTTTACCCAAATTATGTTAGAGGGTGTTAAAAGGGTAACTGGAAGAGTTAAAAAAATTTTGGACAAGGTTTGGGGTAGATTTGGGTCGTAGAGGCAATGAGCCTCCACTATAGACCCATTTCACAGAGGATAGTCTCCATGATAGACTTTGTGTCATAGAGGCTGGGTGTCTACAATAGCGCCTGGGACACAGAGGTTGTGCTCCGCGATAAAGTCTTTGCCACGAACCTATGTTATTTTTTAGCTGACTTATTTTTTAATGGGACAAGGGGTAGTAAGGTCCTTTCACTCATACAAGATTTTTTAATAACTATAAGGGCATATTTTAATCAGGTTTTATCCAATGAAGTTTATTCCTATTACTCTCAATCTTTCTCTCTCAAAATCCTCTTTTTAACTTAAGGCTAGGGCATAAGGAGGTGATCATCTAGGGTTCCAAGGGCGTTATTTTCTTTGTATTTCTTGGAAATTAATCCATGTGTCTCTCTCCCCTAAACTTATATATTTTTAATGGCATAAATTAATTATTAATGCATCATTTTGATGTGGGTTTTGACATATTGAAGGCTTTTGGCATGATTGGTCTTTAAATCAATGTTCCATAGTTTATTATGCAATATCCGTGCCTTATTATGACTTTTGAAACATTATGGGATGTATGGGAGTAATGGTTAAATGGGGAGGTCATGGTTAATCCCTAATTTGATGATTTTACCTTAGTATATGGTTTGGAAATAATGTGCCCTCAACTTGTTTGCGAAATTGTCAATGAATATGATTTTGTCATCTAGTTGGTTTGCTCACTTTTTATTAGTTCATTTCTATAAAATGGTTTGTGGAGTTTGATGTATAATGGATTCCCTAATTTTTTAAACTATGTTAATAGGGGTACAACGAAATCCCCATAATGATTGGTTTAGTTGACTTTCTTAAAATTAATGCATTGCATATATGGTTAAGGATGGTTTGAAAACCTTATGGGGTACGAAGGAATCCCCCAAGTGATTTTTATAATTAAAACCTTTCGGCGGATGAAGGAATTCCCTTAGCGATTTTTATAATGGAGTCTGCGGGGTACAAAGACATCCCCTAAGTGTTGGCTAATGAAATTGCTTGCAAGCTATAGTCGGTATGATGATACCACTTAAGAATTCCTTTATAATTGACTCCTAGAATTTGGTAAATTGGTTATGTGTTAAATGTTTTAATTAGACTTTAAGAGTGTTTTATTAGCTAGCCATGATGGTATGAGTCTGAATGACTGATATTGGAATTCGTGGCTTTCTATGATATCTCCAGTACATGAGGTTAACATGCACTGCGGCACGACCAGGGGTTATAACTTGATCCATATATCCCGTGGGTGGATTTTATGACAGTGACGCTATACAACCCAAGTTAATATTTTAAATGTTCATTCTAAGCCTTGTTCCCTACCCCAATATGCGTTATATATATATGTATTAGTATTTGATGGTATGCATGGGATTTGACTGCTTTTGAATTATCATCCATGGTATTATTTGTTTCCTTATCCCTGAGTTTCATGCTAGGGGTTCAAACGCTAACAGTCATCGGACGTTGTATCTCCAGTTGATGTAATATTTGTCCATACTTCTACTTCGCCTTCACAGTGACAAGGATCCAGGAGCAGTTCATGATTTTTCATTGAAGTGGTGAGCTTTCATACATCGGAAGTCTACATTTAATGTTCTGATCTCTTATGTCTTAGAGTTTTTTAGACTTATTTTTGGCTACGGTCGAGGTCATGTCCTGACACTTTATTGGTATTTGGTTTTGTTAGAGGCTTTTTTGGATACTATAATATGGGTAAGGCTGTTGTCTTTATGTATTGGGTTTTGTATTGTGTATAGTTTTGGTTATTGATTTTATATTGACCTTTGAGATAATCTTTCATATCTTTCTTTATATTAGTATTCATCCACTGCTAGGAGTCCTTGGTTATATTTGAGTAGGCTTAGGGGGCGGTTTCCATTCCTCGATGGACTTGGGATGCCTGTCATGGCCAAGCCCTATTTCGGGTAGTGACAAAGTTCATATCAGAGCCTAGGTTTTATGTTATAGGGTATCAATAAAAATGTGTCAAGTAGAGTCTCTTTTATGGGTGTGTAGCGCGCCACACTTACAATTGAAAGGCTATGAGGTATTTAGAAATGTTTCCCTTTTCAAGTTTTCTAATACTCGGGCTATAAAATCTAAGGTCTTGAATCTCTCTAATTCCCATTCGTTCGCCTTTTTTATCATGTCTCCCAGAAAATTTGATATCCCTGGAAACTCTTCTATACCAACTATGGACAACATGGACGGTTTCTACACCTGGAATATAGACCCGATCTTAGGTCGCTGCTTCTGATTGTCCACGTGAAGTTCCACCTGCCCCCACTGATATTACTAATGCTAAGTTTTTCCAATCTATTCATCTATTGACTCAGTTGGTGACATCTCAGTCACATCAAATGGGTTCTTTTGATATTATTGTGAGTACATTTGAGGCCACTAGAGTTGACCAGTTTATAAGCTGAGACCTCTTACTTTCTATGGTACTATGGTTGAGGAGGATTCTTAGAGCTTTATCAATGTGATAGAGAGGATATTATGAGTTATGCATTTTATTGAGATAGAGGGCATAGAATTTGCTGCTTATCAATTAAAAGAAGTAGCGTACTAATGGTACAATGAGTGGGGGCAGCTTAGGGGAGATATTGCTGAGTCTAATTTATGGGATGATATCTCTAGTGCTTTTCTTGATCGGTCTTTGACATCTTTGGATTAAATTTAAGCTAGGTAGAAGTACGGGGTATTACAATATCTCCCTCTTGGGAATAGTCATCCTTGAATAAGACTGATTTAGACCCAGTAAAATCAGTCTAAATGAATAAGACTGTAACCTCTCTCCCCTTGAATGAGACTGTAATATTCTGTACCTAATTAAGAAATTCCCGAGGGTCCTCATCTGACTTAGACTCAGTAAAAGATGGAGGGTTCATTTGGGTAAAGTCCCAAATCCTGGGTACAGTATTACTTGCCACAGGGTTGGCCAGAACGACAGTTGGGCATTTATTCTGGGATGCCACGGAATGAGCTAGGGTGGTTAAAGCTACTCTGAATTCAGCGAGTAAGACATGTTCATCCAGGTGATCTGCTTGAATAGGCTAAGGTGCTGACTGATTTTTAGTTCTCCTTTCGTTAGTCTTTTTGGGAGGCATGTTCTGTAAATGAAAAGGAGAGAACGGATTAGACAGGGAGTTTAACTTGAGCTCATACTCACTCGCACAACATGAATACTGAAAGAAGGGAAACTTTTCCTAAAACATCAAATAGCCTCTTATCTATAAGTATGGCGCGCTACACACCCATGTACAAGACTCTACTAGATACGGATTTCAAACTTCCAAGGACTCTGTTGAACCTTAGGCTCTGATACCAAGTTTTTAACACCCCGAGTTTGTACCTCAGATGCTACACGATGCTCATAATCTCGAAGGACCACAAGCTAACCCATGACTGGTACTTTCTGCAATAACTAAATTATAATACTATAATTATGGAGAAATTAGGCGAAAACTATCCATAAGGTTTAAAACTATAAATAAATACTGAGTATGGTATATCCATACCAAAACTGAACATCTGTCTATAAATACTCTAGTCTGAAAATCCTCTACTGTCTGAACATAGAGTTGATGGGACAAGTCTCCAACTAAATCTGACTACAGAAATAAACTGAGTACTGAAATACTAGAATAATAAATCTATCCTCGAATGATTAGGACTCACCACTAATATGTTGCTGATGGATCGGGTCGCTAAGTATGATTGGGAGCCCGTTGATAACTCTCAACTTACACGTCAATTTAGTGCAAGGCGATCATCGTCAATATATTTACCCAACTTTGGAATCCGGGGCCGAATCAACGAGGAACAATGTGATTGGCGATTAAACTAATTTGAAACTATAGCTATAAGTTAAATTCAAACAAATGATATGAAAATCCTCGTTGATAATTCACTACCTTTAGTTTATTTCTCAGTTCGATCAAATCAACATAAGGCGAGATCTATTGTTTGCAACCTACAAAAAATAATTAATAAAAAAGAATTATAAGATGTCCCCACAATCACTCGAAGCCTAACCAACTATTAACACAATACATGAATAATCATAGATCCCACAACCCTAGTTGTGGGTTTTAGTTCCACATGAAAGAGAAAGCAAAAACAATAACTAATTCATAATTCAAAGTGATTAAACTTACAAAAGATATAGTCAGAAATTGATTCTCTTCCGAAATTCAAGAAGAATATCCCACAACTAAATCAAAGAATTGAAAATTGAAAATCCAAGTTTAGAGACCAAGAAGAAGTAAAGTAGTCTCTGGAATAAATTCCAGAGGCTAATCCCTAAAACTAGAGAGAAAATGAATTAATGTTGTGAAGTTCAAGGTTAATGTCCGCCTCCAATCAAACCTAAAAACTTTCCCTTAAATACCAGGAGCTAAATTAGGAATCAAATCATAGCATATAGCTTTTTCTTACACAGGTGACAACAACATGTGATGACTTATCAGGGTGTTGATAGCTAATCAAACTTGTCATCAACTCCTCTCTGTATTTGATATGTTGTTCTCTTCAGCTGACGATGATTCTGACGGATTATCAAAGATTTGATGACTTATCACGGAATGTCATCACTTCTTCAACTCAGCTTCTGAACACTTCCTAAGGCTGATGGTAATCCTGACAACTTATTAGGACTTTGACGACATATCAAACAATGTCATCACTTCTTTACTTCAAATCTCATGTACTCCCTTAGACTGACGACATTCTCGATGGATTATTAGAATTATGATGATTTATCATAGATGAAGTCACACTTCTGGTCCAACTTCCTTACACTGTCTAAAGTTGACGATGAGTCTGATAACTTATCACAAATTTGATGACTCATTAGACAAGTCGTCAACTACACTTTTACGGCCACTTGTTCCAAATTCACATTTTTTGCTCTTATTGTCTTTGGTTTTCTTTCATCTTGAATTTCCTATACTATCAGAGAGAAATCAATCAAAAACGGCAAAATTTGCTTAAGACTTTATAATTATTTCTAATTAAAAGACTCAAATGTGTTAGCATTATCTCACATATCACCCGTGCATCTGAACCTATAATATAAGACATCATAGCACAAAATATAGGTATGTGTCAGTACGTTGAATATACTAGTATGCTAAGTGAGGTAGTCTGAGATGCATGGGTTCATATACATGAACAATACTAACTAAATAACATAAGGATGACTGAATGAGAGTACATGCATGAAATACATAAACTGTAACTAGGATCATGATGACACTGTATACTAAGTTCTGAATCACTGATTTACTGTTATCTAGTTTATTGATACTGTATTACTGTTAATTGAGCGACTATATCTGACAGTCCTAAAATAAGTTTCGTACAAAACTAAGTGACTGTGTCTGACAGTCCTGATTTTTGTAGAACTGAATTGAGTTCTATTCTGAAGACTAAAACTTAGATGGTGGGAGGAAATCATCTAACCAAATGCCCATTTCTGAATATATTGGGTTCCAACCTATAACTTCAGTTAGAAGGGTGTTAGTACCATGCCACGAGTAAAGACAAACTGTGAGTTAACCCTCTTTGACCAAAATCTCTTTTGTCAACTCTCGCTGGAAGGAAAACTCGTATGAGATATATCAACCCTAGTCTGGCAGAAAGATATCTCAACCTACGCTGGCTATGTAGTTCAATAACGCAGGGACTTCTACTAAGGGTCAAACCCTCTAATGGAAGGAATGCCCCTATCCCTGGGTTTGCTCGATACTGAATCCTACTCCCAACTGTATAGACACTGGACTGATATCTAAACTGTACTAGGATGGACTGAACTGTTACTGTCCATACTGTCGAATTGAACTGAACTAAACTGAGTTCATTGAGTTTCGTTAACTAACGGAGTACTACTGAATTCTATTTACTGATGGAATACTACAGAGTTCTGTTGACTAGCTGGATTTACTAAGGTCTGAACTAAATACTGAACTGTAACTATGACTGATTACTAAGGCTATTATTTGTGACACTACTGAGACTATTTTGTAACTACCACAGCTCTAGGTAAACACCAAAGGTTTTAGGTATTGGATACCCCTAGGACTCGACAGCATGAAAAATGAATCATAGCATAACTCGCAAGGCATAACCATATGCACATGATCATAACTCATTAATCAAGACATTCCATCAAACACTTGCATGATATAACTTGCACATAAACTAACATGACATAATTTTCCATTTTCTAGTTAACATGAGAAATTTATCAAGCACTTGGAGAACACAATTTATGCACATGATACTAAACAACATGTACGTATCATAACTTCAATTCCAATTTCCTACATTCAAGGTTTTAACATTAATTCACATGATACTACATATATATAAACTAACTCCACATGAAACTTGTAGTGAAACATGGATTTAGAACCCCAATTAATCATTATCATCATGAATATAATCAAATCCAACATGGAATTCATGAAATCAATACACTTGAAGTTTAAAAATAGTTTTTTGGACTCTAAGGGTGGAAGGAACCCTTGGATGAACACTTCACATACCTTAACAATTAAATTCTGAAATATTGATGGTAAGTTCTTTGAGCCTTGAATTGAATTTGAAATCTCCTAGGGTTTGTTCTTGAGAGAAACTTATGAAGAATGAATGATTTTTTGCTCTTAGAAAGGTTTACTTTGTGTTTTGGGGCTGATAGATGTGACAAAAAAATCCAATTACCCCTAAGGACGCGGATTTTTAATGACTGAAACTGACCTAGTGATGCATAGACCGATGTGCCGCATCATTTGTATCGATGCGATGGCCAACGCACCATATCGAGCGTACATCGATTCACTGGAATTTGCACTGGGAGCTGGAGTAAAATATTCATCGACATGATAGGCAACGCAACACGTCGAGATTGCATCGATCCACTGGTTTGAGCTTTCAAATGTGATCCAAAGAAAGTTCAAAAAATCCAAAACTAGTTCGGAAATACCCACTAACATTCCTGATTATAATTCAATTTAAAAATCATTACTTTAAGGTCCTGAGGTTCATGAAATAGAGTTGCCATTCTACGAAGGCTAAAATAACAATAAGTCTAAATACTTAGCTAAAATTTTCTAAGTTTAGGACCCTTTTATAAGCTTTAAAGGTTTGAGTTACGCTTAGAATTTTGCGGGGTCTTACATTACAAGGTCATGGAATGTTATTGTTTCTCTTCATGTCTTCTTCAATTTTATTATTATTCTATGGTTTTTTTCTTGTAATTCATTTACTTGCATTTTTCTAACATTAATGTGATTTTCAACAAATTAGCCCATTACTTATAGCTTCGAACTACGGTTCTTTCTTACCTACTAGTGGGATAAAGCAGCTATCATCATGACTCAAAAATTGGGTTTTGACATAAAAACACTAACATCTACTGACCTACCTTTAGTTCATTAAACACTAATACCATTGGACAACTAAAAGAGCAAAATAGTTCAATTATATGTCATTCAAGTCACAAATTTAATATCCTAGTCCGATAATTATTTAATCCTTCCAAACTTCATGCCCAAAGGAATAAGATATGAAATCGCATGACATATGTATAGTAATTAGGTGAATCTTACCTAAGTCTACAATTAAATGACAATCTACCTATTTCACTATTATGGATAATGAATAGTTGTCCCACGTGTGCATTGCCCTATAGTCACTTTAGAAATTCCCTCACAGAACTTGGCCTTAAAAATCTCATTGTTCTACATTTATGGTTCACTTGGGGCATTTTTTAGGAGGGATATGACATAACTATGATATCATTGAATGAGGGTTTTAATTAACCCTCGGGTTGGCTATTGCCAACTATTGTTGTGGACACAGGAGTACCACTATAGTGGTAGATCTATGGATACAACAATGAGTCAGTGTCCTAACCCAATTTTTTCCAATTTTGGGCCATGGATTTTTCCCACTAAGTAATCCCTAGAATATTTGGGACAAGGATTTCTTAGTCTAAATTCTTTTCTAGAATGGTATTTTACATAACTATGATCTAGGTCTTTACATTACATACTAATTTACCATCGTTTATCCATGAATAGTTATGGTGTAAGGAAGAAGGTTTTCAACATGATTCTTTACCTAATGTAAACAATGACTTTTTAAAAAAATAGTGATTTTCTCTATTTGTCACGTCCTGAAATAAGGTCGGGCCATGACGGGTATCTCAAGTACACAGAGGACTAGAGACCACCCCCGTTGCCTTGCCAAACAGAATATAACACACCTAGAAGCAGCTAAATTCCAAACATATAACAAGATAGAAAAGTAATAAACTCAAAGATATTTAAGTGTGTCAATATCGATACCAAATCTACAGTAACATCCTCGAAGACTATACTAATCTTAAAACAATCTAAGTTGAGACATGCCCCTAACTCTGACAATGTCAATGACAATAATAGTGATAATGTTAATGTGAAGTCTTCAATTCTATGTCATAAAAGGAAACCAATGAAATGATCAAATCTTTTGGAGAACGGAAGTTCACCACTTTACTGTAATCGACCGACGAACTGAGCCGATCAACCTTAATAATGCACTGGAAAAGTAGAATTGCCTTCGAACCCTACATCATGTGGGGATACAACATTCAGAGATGGTCATTGGGATGAGAACTAGCAAGTAACTCAAGGAAAGAATAAAATAATGTCAGTCAAAAGTTTAATTTCAAACTCACTGTACATGTTCACATACATGCATAGATATATATAATATATGTTGGAGTAGGGAACAAGATTTAGCATGATGGTAAAATATTATCCTGGACTTTATAGCTCAACCGTCATAAAAAGGCACCCGTGGGATATATGGGTTCAACTCTTCCTGCTGAAAGGGCCTCAATGCATGTTAGGCGCAAAAATCGGAGCTATCAAGTAATACAAGGGAATTCCTTCACCCCACATCAATCCAAGAAACAAATATATATATATTTATAGTGTGAACTGTGCATACGGTCAACAAGACAAACCCTCCCGTAGGCAAACATGAGTTTTTAGTACAAGTTATTCAAGACTCATACCTTCATGACTTAGAGACACAACCCTCATTAAGACAAATTAAAATAATTTTCACATAACCTATTCATTAACCACAAAATTATACATTAATGAACACCACTGTTATCGTCATAACGAACACTTACAAGCTTACTGTTATACCATTACATTTCCATTAATTTAGGGAAATGCCTCAACCCCGTTTATTCGTTAAATAGAAACCTAGTCAACAAGGCTTTATAAATCCATGTTCATTGTTTAACAATTTATGAAATGCAATAGTATAAGAGAGTAAGTCAAACCAAGTGAAAAATTCCATAATTCAGAGCCATTTACACAAGTGGATTGAGGGAACACAATTATTCAAAATCAATTCCAAGTTCCAAATATAAATTTGTGGGAATACCTCAACCCCCATTCTAATTAACACACGTACTGCACCCTATTGGTTAAATAATCAATTTTAAATCATGAATTGCTCATAAAAACCATGGGAAAATAATTCAAGGACCAACCATTTCAAAAGCCTCAACCATATCAAACCCATATTAAAATCCATATAAATAAATCATTTAAAGCCATGGTTTTCATAAAATAAGATTTGGGGAATAGCAGCATGCCTAAAAGTATCATAATGGTGGAGAGAAATCACCCTTCAGAGCCCTAATAGATCAACTTCTTGGAAACCCTAAGTGCTCTTGACTTTGGAGATTGGAGAGTGTGTTAAAAGTTATTTTTATTTATTTTGGAGTGATAATGATACCTGATCACACTCACCTATATCATTTTAATTGGTAGAGGACGATCGTTGTTAATAGCTCAATTTATGTTGAGGTCGAATCCACGAGGAGCAAAATTAACTTTATAGTCCTATAGGTGTTAATAGTTACTAACAAGATACTCGTAATGTAAACAAAGTAAAATACATAATTTAAAATTAGGGGTTGATTTGGAACAACGATTGAAAATTTTTTATTCAAGTTAACCATCTAAAAATAACAAATGTGATTGGAAATTCAAGATAAGCAAGATCTTGGGATTATATCTACCTAAGGTCAAGTTATCCATGGGTGCATGATAATTTGATGCACATTTTAGTCAATACAATATTGTAGGCTGGTTGAAGGTCCTTGAGGACATTTTTTCAACTATACATCAGGAATATAACTCCCTGACCCTTTCTAGTAACTAATGAGCGTATCAATTAAAACCACCTAATACCTCAATTAGGCATATCTATTTCTAGGAAGATGCCCAAGATGTCAACTCTCTACTCTCCCTTATTTCTAAGATAGCAAGAAGATAGAAAATTACATCCACTATTGTCCACCATTGCTTTCTTACCCATATCCCTCTTTCAAGGATGATATAGGTTCCTAAAGTTTACCCACATCGCTCTTTCAAGGATGATGTGATATTTCAAGAACTTGGGGTTATCACCCATAAATCCATCTTGGGAATTTGGGGTTTTCAAAAACAAACCCCAACTAATTCAAACAAGCAATAGTGAAACCCATCATCAACAAACTAGAATCTACACAAATACATCACAACCCATAAATAATTGCACCTTAGTTTAGCATAATCCAAAGACAAGAAAGTTTTGCTACTCATGGAGTTGAGGAGAAGAAATATACCAAAAGGTTCATTCAAAGCATCCACGGTAATGGAAAATTAGAAGGTTCTTCAATATAACTTCAATTTCAACAACTCAAAATTGGAAAATTCAAACACAAAAGTTTTCCCAACTAGTACGCTTACAATTTATCTAAAAATAAATTGTTCAAAGTATAAGATACCAAATGGGAAAGGGTTTTAGCATTATAAGGAATTCAAGGTCGACTTGGAAAAATGTCAAAATTGCCCTTGGGCATAAACCCACCTAGTTATGATCACTGCAGCTTATCTGCGATTGCGGATACCGCGATTGTAGTAAGATCCTCACGGTTGCAGAGGATGATCAACGTTGACTAGATGCTATCACAACCCTCAAATTGCGATTGCAATATCAGAGCCTAATTACGTACAGGGTCTTTAGCTGTGCACTTTTCTTCCTCTTTTGATCCATTTTTATCTCGAATCCATATTTTTCTATCTCATCATCTATGTACCAACAAGATGTGAAAATTAGTGCATTCAACTAACAAACTTGTCTCATTCATAACTTTAAATCATAGTAGTGTGCACGAATTTTGGATATAAATGAGTGGTAAATTCACCACTCATCAACACCCTAACTTAAACCTTTGCTTGTCCTCAAGTAACACTACCTTTTACTCAAAGAGAAAATGCAAATTTAAGCCCATTTATACAACCCAATGATTACAATGACGTCAAACTTGATTGCTACAACAAGTTACTATTAAAACATGGGCAAAGTTATTCTCACGAAACCCCTAATTATGAAATACAATCTCAAAGATGCAAAGGACTTTAAAGAAAATAATTTAACAATCACTAACACTCTAGAAGTGACTCAGTATTGACCTCAAATCCTCTATACTCCTATTGCCTCATTATTAGGATGATGACAAAATCATCCACCTCAATTTGTTTACATGCCTCCTCACAATAAATAAAATCTCTCAACTACCAAATTATAAAATATGCAACAAGGGATTTAAGTGTAAAACTCTCTCTCGCATATACTCTCAATGCTAACAAGTACTATACCATTGGATTGTCCTTATTTTCTATCATCACTACAATGAATACACTTGGTTGGAGATCTCAATGGGCTTTTTAAGTTTGTATCATAGGTTCAGGAAAGGGTAGGATATCATTTAGGAACAAAGTGGCTACACCCTCCTTGAACATTTATATAACACTATTCCATCCATCCAACTTTTTGAACATGGACCACTTCTTTTATTTTCACACTTTACACATGTCTATTTTAGCTACCTTGATTTAACCAACTTCTTAAAAGCATACTTCATTCCCTTATTTATTCTTCAATCTATGCCTCATTCTTCTTTTTATCATTCCTTTCTTTTTTATTTTTTTAGCTCTTAGGGATCCCCTTGCACTACTATGGACCAAGGTCATCTCTTTCAAACTTACCACCCCCCCAGTTAGGCATTTTGCCTCAAGTGTTATTTTTCATGTTCAAGGAGGGTAGGGTTCAAGAGAGGAAATTTTTTAAAATATTTCGAGGCATGTAATATGGTTGCTAAATAAAGGCTTGAATGCTAGAATTGGGTAGCTAAGGTTACTATTGTAAGCATGGGTAATGTATTTAGGCTAAAGTGGATTCCTATGTTCACAAAGATGGTCTAGGATCATTTCACCAATCAAGCATAATCAAAATTATCCTTAAGAGACAAATAAGGCAAGTTTTAGATGGTACAAGTATGCATGAGATTTAGATAAATATGCTTACCACACATGGCATGCAAACTCCTCAAAGGGGCTCAAATTGTCCTTCCCACTATAGGCAAAATGAAGTATCTACCGTCTTCTACAAGCCAAAATTTTGGAGTCACAAAAAGAGGTAAAGTACTGTTGCAAGGTTGCTCGCGTCCAAGTTCTTTATTTTTTCTTGAAACATTTTTAACGAGGGGGAAGGGATATTTGCTTCACATTTGTACCATGCAAAATTTGCTATTTATGGCACCAAACCAAGCCGATGTTTGATATTTTAGATTTCATACAGGAAAACTATATCGCTACTCAAACTTCACCATAGGTCTGAATGTGATGCCAAATCAAAAATGTCACAGGTACTTAGATTTCTCTAGAATTTGGATCAAAACCTAATCATGACAATATTCACTTAAAAATGTCATCACTCAATCCATCATAGGGAAAGGCTCATACAATGTCACCATAAACACAATAAAGATAAAGTAACTATCTAGAAGTGAAACAAACAACTAAGCAATAAAAAAGTGGGCACTATCAGTGTTCCCAAATATTACAACACAACAAAAAGAACAACCAAAATATCATAAAAATATTTAGAAATACGTATATAATAAAGGACTAAATGAGAAATGAATATGAAGTTAGGTACCCTCAACTAAATATCTTGCAGCGTCCTTAATGTATAAACAATCAAGCATAAAGAGAGATAAGGGTGCTCCCTAAAATTACATCAAGAGGTACTCTTGTCCTTGAACTCTACATCATCTCAAACATCATTAGAACTAGACCACTCATCTGGGATCTCATCACTGCTCTCTACTCTAGAATAAGGTAGTTTGTCTTTGGGTGTAAGGACCTTCTATAGGCCCTTTACCCCCTTACATATCTTTCTAAAGAACTTTTCCCTCTTTTCTTTATTTTCTTTATCTTCTCATGATAGTCCTGAATCACTCTATGAGACTTTGTCAATGATAAGTAGGCCCTCCCAATCCTAGAAATGGTGGCTCCATGCGTCTGCTGTTCCACCATATACTTTTCATAATCAGAGTAGGATACATAAGAATGGCTGGTGGTGGAGGGCTCTCCCGACCCGTGAGGCAATCGCATCACAAGATCTCTGATGGCACATAAATCAACACCAATATCATTAATGGGCATAGCTATAGATGTCCAATAAGACTCTGGCTTATCACATATCGACTTACCCATGTCAATCTTTCTTTTATTTCTCTTTCTTGGTGAATGCTCACCCGAAATTTTGAGAGAATAAATAGGGGTTCCAGGGCAAACCTAAGTGTCTCTGGGGTATACCTCAGCGTTGGATCTCTTACAAAGCTTAGTAATTAGAGAAGGGAACAAGAGATGTGTACCATAATGAACCTTGAATAACTTCATATCTGATACGACAAGATCGCTAACATTCAGAGAAATATTGGCTAGTATGCAAACAACCATCTGAGCCCGCTAGGTTGGAACCGCTATCATGTGGGTGCAAGGGATGACTCAGCTACAGATGATGTTCAACCAAATCCAAACCTAAGAAGTGAAATTAGTCACTAATATGTTTCTCTTGGTAGCCACCTAAGAAACCTCCTTTCCCGGACATAACTTTTTCGCCATCCATCTACTCGGTTCATACATATTTGCTTCAACTTGAGCCATATTCACATTCAGGAGCCCATATATATCATTTATGTTCTTGTCCCTTAAGTTTACCTCCGTAACTTAGATCCTGATGATCGGGTTTTAGAAAGACACCATACTAAGATTAGCGTAGAACTTCGT
Organism: Capsicum baccatum var. pendulum; assembly: GCA_030864225.1. NCBI lineage: Eukaryota > Viridiplantae > Streptophyta > Magnoliopsida > Solanales > Solanaceae > Capsicum > Capsicum baccatum. The sequence continues at coordinate 145,379,925 of CM061560.1, forward strand.
TACCTACTACACATTTGCTTTGCACGGATTTGGGGAAAAATATCGTAACCCGATGGAAATCAGTCTATCATGGAATGATGAAATCTTTTCTAGAACATTGTCCAAATAAATACCCCTATTCTAAAGAAGCTTGGTTTTTGGAAGATCCCATAGTACATATTATGGCACTCTAGGGCCATGAAATAAACTTGATCATAGTCTTCCATGATGTAAACCTAAAAAACATAAGAATGACACAACAAAATTCATCATCAATATTTTCATCCACAAACTATTCTATGTTGTCCAATTAAGCTGATGGGATGGCTACTTTGTGGTGTTTGGACAAGAATTGAAAGTGTAGGATTTTTGGCCCAGGCTGAAATTCAGCTTCAGATATGGTGCTTGCAGTCCACTGAGCCACGATTGCAGTATGTGAGTCTAGATTGGGCCAGATTTTCAATAAAGAAAAATTCCAAATTCTAAGACAAAACATTTTCCAACACAGTATTTACATCATTATAATTGAACAAGATTATGAGATACTCGATCATTCCCTTAGAATAGGAAAATAACTAGTTATGAGTTTATTTGGGCGTTTGATCGAGCACTTGGTGTGCACACTATATTTCTCTCAATTTTGAACACAATTTGGTTACTCAAGACTTCCCCTAATGTCTGCACACCTTTTACAATATGTAACTACCACACAAGTATAAATAATTAACAATTTAGCAATAAAAGTACACTTTTAGCCTCCCTTAGTTCATGCATTCTCTATCCTACCTGCAATAATTTAAACATGAATTCAAAGCACTTACTAGAGTAATGATACAAAAATGATGCTAAGATGATTTGGATGCCAGAAACATGACCAGAAATGGGTACAATTTAAGAGAAAAGTTGACAAGGGAGTGTGAGGAAAATGGGGCATTCGGATGGTTATTTAAAAAAGACTGACCGCGATCACGGTCCGAGGTCTGTGATTGCGAACAAGTGGTCACCGTGATTACAGTAACTAAGGGCATTTCTGCACCTCTGTTTTCCCCTGTTCATCTTATTACTCCATTTTGGCACACTTTCTCTATCCAGTTCAACACCCAAAAATTTCACACTTTCCACTACTCAACTCAGTAAAAAACACTCCAAAGTGCCACGAATACATGGATTAATTAATGAAAACATTAAAATCTATTCTACTAAATTAAAAACAAAGGATATGAGCCACTTTCAAGGCATTTGTGGGTTACCTTCCACATAATTCCTTAGTTATCATCATGGCACGATGTCCTTCATCTTTTTCAAGATGGATGCTCAAGGGACCTCTCATTCACTTCCTTATCTTCAACATCTATAATCGACACCACCGAAATATCCATGGTTTGTTTCTTTGTTTTGAATACCCTAAAGGATACTTGAAGATCATGAACTCTGAACCTTATTTTTCCAAGCTCAAAATCAACAATGGCTCTTCCGTCAGGAAGTAAAGTTGAACCAAGGATAATCAGAACTTCTTGGTCCATCTCACAATCTTGCACCACAAAATCCACAAGAAGGATGAATCTATCCACTTTCACCAACATATCAAACAAAACATCAACCACTTTCTTAATAGACCATCCCCCATAAAAAGCCTCATCGATGTTGGAGTAGGATTACTCAAGACAACCCACCAATATATTGCAAAGGGCATGATATTAATACTTGGACCAAGGTCATATAATGATTTTTCAAATTTTTGTGTTTTGATGGTGCATGGAATTGTAAAAGCCCCGGAGTCCTCCTTGTTTTGTATAATTGTGCTACTCATGATAGTGCCAAACCCATGGTTTACTTAAATGGTGTACAAGATTTTTCTTTGACATCAATTTCTGTATAAGCTTAGCATACCCCAGAATCTCATGGATAGACTTGCGTAAAGGGATATTGATAGAGAGATTGCTAAGCTTAGCCATAAATTTCTTGAGCTTGTCGTTCTCCTATTTTTTGTTAAGCCTTTGTGGAAATGGAGGAGGGATTTTAATATTAAGCAATGTATTAGTTAGAGGCTTTTCTTTTTCAACCACATCTTCATCAATTTCCACAGGTTCTTTTTTATCCCCTTTTTCTTGTGATATCAGAGTTACAATTTTTGGCTCAACCAGCACCTTTTTCTTTACATTCAAGTGCTCAATGTTTGGATCTTTTGCACCCACATTTCCTCTCTAAACTTCCATCAAATGATCCCTAAGGGTATTTCCATACCTACTGACTATTGCTAAAACTTGAGCAATATTTTTTGGGTTCATAATAGTGCCACAAGGAAGGCCACCCTTTGGTCTACCATTTAGTTTAGAGGAACTTTGACTTATTTGCATTTCCAATTGCTTAATATAAGTTGAGTGGGACACAACAGTTTGGTTGATTTTCAAAAAGTCACCTTTCAATTCATGGACCATCTTGTCTGTTCCCTCTACTTTAATAAAACTCTTGCCAAAAATCTTCAGTTTTGTATTTATCAGGGTCAATGGGATTTTCTTCTTTGTTCTTTGCCTAGTTATGAGGGGGAACTTAACGATCATAGTCATGGTCTCTATCCCTCCAATCATGGTCAAGATCCCTATCTTTTTTGTTCCAACCTTAGTTCGCACCTTGCCTTTGATAGGAGTGGTGGGATCCCTCTGAATAATTTGCCAAATACCAAATATCTTCATCAATCTTCTTGTCCTCTTCATCATCATAGGCCATGGATGGCACAGTATTCACCACTTTTGTGGGTGCACCCATCATATGTTCTGTTAAATTCTTTATTTGTGTAATCATTTTGCCATGTTTTCCCCCTCTCTTCATCTCTCTTCCTTTGTTCTTTATCAATAAAAGAGGTAGTTGGGGAACCGTTTGGTAGCTTATCATCATGGATATGCCATCCCCATTTTTTCTTGATAACTTCCTCAAGAAATTTTGTAGCTTCGTGATAAGTCAACTTTACAAGATATTCCCTTGCTAGATTCTCTACCATGATTTTGTTGAGTTTATCTAGAGCCCGATAGAATATTTGGAGAAGCATATTCTCTGGGAACTCATGGTTGGGACATTGCATGACTTTTCCATTAAATATTTCCCACATCTCGTACAAGGGTTCTCAATTCAATTTCCAAAAGTTAGTGATTTCATCATGCAATTGTAGCATCTTTGATGGTGGGAAGTACCGGTCAAGGAAGGCAACAGTTCGTTCATTCCATAAAGTAATTGATCCGGCTAGAAGAGATCATAGCCACAATACCACCTCTCCCATTAGAGAAAATTTGAAGAGGCTCAACCAGATGGAGTCTTTGTATATGTGTGTAGTATCGTCAAACGGTGCGCACACTTCAACAAAATTCTTCAAATGAAAATTGGGGCCCTCATGGGCTTGCTCCCCAAAAATTCCCTTCATTTTTAGCATATGCAACATAAAACTCACGAAATGAAGGACTCCATTCCCTTAAGTAGGTGGGATAAAGATTGCACTTGTACGCTCAACATCATGGAGTTGCTCCTCTTCATCTAGAGGACAGTCGAAGAACCCGACATGACTTGCATTGTCACTATTGACTTTGTGTATACTATAGAGATCAGCTAAAAGAAAACAAAAACAGCAACCAAAATAAATACACACCACTATGGGTATACCCTAAGAAAAAATCAACACCGCACTAGTGAAAACTAAATTTCACTCCCAGACAATGGTTCCATTTTAATCACGCTCACTTATATCATTTAAATTATTAGAGGACGATCGTTATCAACAGCTCAACTAATGTTGAGGTCAAATCCACAAGGAGAGAAATTAGGTTTCTAGTCCTATGGATGTTAATAGTTACTAACAAGATACCCGTATTGTAAACAAAGTAAAATACATAATTTAAAATGGGAGGTTGATTTGGAACAAGGATTGATCAATGTATATTCAAGTTAACATTCAAGTTAACCAACTAAAAATAACAAATGTGATTCAAAATTTAAGATGAGCAATATCTTGGGATGATGTCTACCTAAGGGCAAGTTATGCATAGATGCATGTGGAAGTTAGTGTATTCAACTAACAAATATGTCTCATTTATACATATAAATCATAATAGTGTGCACCAATTTTAGATGTAAATGAGTGGTAAATTTACAACTCATCAATACCCTGAAGGGGTTTTAAGTCCTGGGTCACGATTGGGGAAAGGGGAAATTTTCAAAGTTCACTTAATTAAAAGTTAATAAATTATCGCTAGTGACTATGGGTCACTATACCAATCGTAAGGACAAATTATGACTCTTCACCATGAGTTGTAGTCAAGACAGTACCTGAAGGACCCTTCTCTGGTGACCCTACCATTCACACCATATGACTCATTAAGAGACCGTACAACTCGTAGGATCCTAGTTGTTACCAGGATAGAAATACTTGGGGTACATACTGGTTAGACTATGGATAGGACTATACGACTCATATAGAGTCTTTACAAATCGTATCCCCTAGTTTTAGTTATAGCATAAACATTAGTCTAGCACTCTAATTTGGCTATGAGTAGGTACTTAAGACTCGTAATGACACCCTACGACTCATAGAGAGAGTCGTAGTCTGGGCAGTGATTTCAAAAATTCAAAAACTTTTAGGGACCAAAAGTTTGGGTGTTATATTCTTCCACCCTTAGGATCATTCTTCGCCGAATGATGAGACAAGGCTTTCGCAGCACGAGTTAACACAGAGCACACCTATACTTTCCATTAATAAAGACAGAAAACAAATATATCAAGGAAATCACAATTTCCTTTAATAAAGTTAGAAAACAATGATGTTAAGGAATACACATACCTCAAGAACGATTATCCAAAGTAGGAAAGAAGAAAGGATACTTTTACTTCATGTCCTCTTTGGCTTCCCTAGTAGCTTCTTTACACTTTTTGTTCCACCATAGTAACTTTACCGTAGCCACATCCTTCATTTGTAACAAACAGACTTGCCAATCCAAAATCTTAATTGGGACCTCCTCATATGATAAGGAATTCAAGACACCAACACTCTCTAAAGGAACAACCAGATAAGGATCAACTATGTACTTCATCATTAAGACATGAAAGACTGGATGAGTGGAATACAAGATCGAAGGAAAATCCAACTCATAAGCCACACTCCCCACTAGACTCAACATACGATATGGACCAACATAACGGGTACTAAGCTTCCTCTTATTTCAAAACTTCATCATTCCCCTTATGAGATACACCTTCAAGAACACCAAATCATTCATATTAAACTCGAACACCCAAATCATAGGAATTTTGGTGAATTTGGGTTGCTTTAAACCAATCCCAATAACCTTCACCTTTTTCATAGCTTAGTGTACCATGTTGAGACAATACCAACTATTTTTACCAACCAAAAACCACCTAATGGGAGACCTATACCTCCTACCAAACAAGTCCTAGAATAGAGCCATCTGGCCACTATAATGATATCTATTGTTCTATGCAAACTCTATGAGAAGAAAATGGTTAAACCAACTACCACCGAATATAATCACACAAGACCTTAGTATATCCTCTATAGTTTGTATCGTCCTTTCCAGTTGACCATCAATTTGAGGATGAAAAGCGGTGCTAAGGTTTATTTTAGTCCTAAATTCTTTTTGAAAAGAATGCCAAAAATGAGACAAGAACTGCAAACCTCAAATAGATATGATGAAAATAAGAATACCATGCAACTTCATGATTTCCTGAAGGAAGATGTTGTCATAATGCTCTGCCAAAAAAGTAGCCTTCACTGGTAGGAAATGAGCATACTTGGTCATCCTATCATAAAGGACGGAAATCAAATCAAACTGATGGCTAGACCATGGAAGACCGGTAAGCAAATCTATATTGATCACTTCCCACTCCCATATTGGCAATTCAATCTCTTATGATAAATCACCAGGCCTCAAGTGTTCAACCTTCACTTGTTGACAAATCATACACTTAGCCACAAAATTTGCCACAATTCTCTTTATGTTATTCAACTAATAGATCTTTTCCAAGTTATGTTATATCTTCGTAGAACCAGGATGAATAGCATATCTCGACTTATAAGCCTCAGCCAAAATTCTTCATCGCAGCCCATCAACATCCGAACACACAATTTGCCTTGGTACCTCAAGATACCATCACCACTAATCTCAGAAACCACCACTTTCTAGTGACCCATATCATCCTTGATCATCATAAAAATAGGGTCTAAAACTTGTTTCTCTTTCACCTAAGCAAAAAAATATGACTTCATCACCTCCTACATAATTAGACCACCATCCTCAAAGTTTAAATTATGAACTCCAAGATTAGCCAAATAGTAAATATCCTTTAATAAACCTCACTTATCCTCATCAACATCTGATAATCTTCCCATGGACAACCTACTAAGAGCAGCAACAAGCACGTTAACTTTACAAAGATGATAACGGAGACTCATGTCGTATTCTTTAACCAACTCAAGCAATCTGTCGTAGTATTTAAGAAACTTAAGTTATCTCATTTACCTGAGCTTTAACGCATTTTGGGTGAATACATACTGAAAACGTTTATGATAAGAATAGATGTCAACATGAGCCCCATACAAATAATAACACCAAATATTCAAAGCAAACACCATAACCAACAAGTACAAATCATGAGTCGTATAATTCTTCTCATACGTCTTCAATATCCTAGAAGCATATGTAACAAACTTGCCATGCTACATAAACATACAACCTATTCCCACATGGGATACATCACAATAAACAACAAAGACATTGCTACCCTCAGGTAGTGTCAAAATTGAAGCCAAAGTCAACTTATCTTTCAACTTCTCAAAACTTCCCTCATAAGCTTCAAAACACAAAAATGTTACCTTTTTCTGAGTCAACTAAGTCAATGGGGAACAAATAGAAGAAAATCTCTCCACAAACCTCCTATAATAAAAGGATAAACCCAAGAAGCTCCAACTGTCATTTAGATTTATTGGTCTAGGCTACTTTTTACCCACCACAACATTATATGGATCCACCATGGTACCCTTACTAGAAACAACATTACTAAAAAAAGTAACAATATTCAATTGGAATTCACTCTAAAAAAATTATCATACAAACAGTGATCCTTAAGGGTCAGCAATCTAATATAGAGGTGAACGACATGATCCACATCACTTTTAGAATAGACCAAGAGGAATCTATAAACACAATGATTAATAATTTAAGAAACTGATAGAAAACCTGATTCCTAAGATCCATAAATACTGTTAGGGCATTAGACAAAAAAAAGATATGACCAATAACTCATGATGTCCATACCGAGTACGACAAGTAGCCTATGGGATATCCATATTCCTAATATTCAATTGACGGTAACCCGATCGATGATCAATCATAGAAAGGTACTCGACTACTAGAAGTTGGTCAAACAAATTATCAATCCTCGTAAGAGGGTACTTATTATTTACTTTCACCTTATTCAACTGGCGGTAATATGTACACATCCAAAGGTACCCATCATTCTTACGCATGAAGAGTGTTGGAGCACCCTGCAGAGAAACTATAGGGCGAATAAAACCTTTATAAAGAAGATTCTTAAACTGCTCCTTGAGTTACTTCACTCAAATGGAACCATTCTATAAAGAGGGATAGCAATAGGATAAGTGTTCAACAGAAGATCAATCCTAAAATCAATTTCCCTATTGGGAGGAACAATAGGAAGATCATTAGGGAACACTTTTGTATATTATTTTAACCATGGGCACCCTACTAATTATGTGTAGTGAAATAATGAACACATTCATGAAAAACTTACATACAAACTTGAGCCAATAACTACTCTCAAATATGACCAATAAGGGATGATCTTAGTCAATCTACTAGTATTGGGGTGGTACCAATCCAATAACTATATTGATGTGATATTTTATCCATATAATTATGTCAGTATTACTATGGAGCCATATAATAGTGTCGGTTTGATACCTAATCAAAATATCATCTCAATACCATCAAAGAATCATATGTCAATGCATTATGCTATCAATAATCACAAGTTATTCCTAAAGGCTAATCACAACATCCCTTTTACACATTAGTATAGAACAAATCAATTCCTCATTACATGTGATGACTTAAAGTCACCTAACATAATGACTTCAAACCTAGATACTATGCCTACCTCTTCTTTTGCTTCCCTTTTACTAATTTTGTACCCTTTCCACAAAGAACAGCTATCCGCAAACACAATATGCATACCCACTATCTTTATTCTTGATGATCATTACCTTAAGAGCCTATAAACTCTACTGAACTCCTACGAACCAATCAAAGTCTTACCTTAGATCTAGCTTACGTTCTTAACTTTTATAGTCACCTTAGCCCTTCCGCTAACTTATAAATACCATAAAGTTTACCAGTCTACCTCTAGTTCATGGAACACTTATACCCTTGGACAATTAAAAGATAAAAATAATTAAATAACATATCATTCAAGCCATGAATTCATTATCCTAGTTTGTCTATCATTCCATCCATCCAAACTCTATGCCTGAAGGCCTAAAGCATGAAATCTCTTGACATATATATAGTTATTAAGTGAATATAGCCTAAGTCAACTATAATTAAACCATAACCTACATCATTGATAAATTCCACTACAACAAAGAGAAAAGAGTTGTTCAACATTTGCATTACCTTGTAGTAATGTTGTAAACCCTGCCAAGATACTTCAAAGTTAGCTTTATGGAGCTTGGCCTTCAAACTCTCATCATTTTAGGTATAAGGTTCACTTGGGGTTCTTTTGAAGGAGGGATATGATTTATGTGGACTTAATAGAATGAGATTTTTAATTAACCCTTGATCTAGCTACTGTTGGATACCATATTGACGATATGAGTGCTTGTAAAGTGGTAAATATATTGCTACAGCGGTCGGTTAGTGGCTTGGCCTGAATTTTCCTAATTTTGAACCTATTTGATTTAGACCAAAATTATCCCACTAACTAATTCTTAAAAGGTTTAGGTCAAGAATTTTTTATTTTAAATATTTTTATAAAATAATATTTAATATAACAATGATTTGGGTCAAACCACAACGCCTTGGAACATACTTTTCAAATTCAAGAATTTTATCATAGTACTTGTTATGTCAAAATTTACATCATGGCCTTATTCCGGAGGAACAATGGCAATTGTAGTGCCTACTCTATCAAGATTATCCTCTTCCTCATCTTCCGGATCATTATATAGAATGACTTATATTTGGTTCACCCCCTGGCTCTGGTTCTTTCTTGCATAATCAAATCTTTGACATTATCATGGTTATCATGAGCTTAAGCTTTTACAACCAAATATTTGTCTTTGACTCTTTTTGCATCATCTTGCTTAAGATGCTCTTCGGCATTTATTCTACACAAAAAACATTCAAGTTTGTGGTCAACAAGAATCAACGGATTGCCTTGGCTTCAAGTATTTGGCCTAAATAAACTGTTTTGTACCCATTACAGTGAAGTACAAAACAGTCATTGAATCTAATATTTAACCCAACTAGGTTGGGGTCATTCCCATATGAAATATTGCTAAAGCTAGGTCGATGCAGCTATTTAAACTATTAATAAATTACTTCAAAAAGAGGGGTTTGAAGTAACAAGTAAGAGTTTTCAAGCTTTCAGTAAACAAGTAATAGAGTATAAAAATATTGATTGTTAAAATCAATGAGAATGATCTACGATTGTGTTTCCCATGATTTGTTAACTAAGTATGCATAGCATACTAGTGATCAATCACGTTGCATAACATGAACATGGGTATGTTTAGTTCATGTAAATGATTCTTTTCCCCAATTAGATGAATATCAATAAAAACGATTTCGTGTATGAGCGCTTGCATTTTAATCCTTTTATTTAATCTTAGATTGGCTTTTACTGGGCAACTCTCAAGCTATTTAATGAGTGGTGGTAGCTTCAAGTATCCACTGTTATTCGATTTCTTATTTTTTACCTTCTTGACCACCAAAAAAAGACTTAAGATAAGCTTTAATATTTCTGACCATTAAAAAGTAATTAGTACAAAGAAAATAACAATAGATGCATAAACAACGCTTGAGAATCACTAAGTAATTTTAACCTACTTAGTTAATTCATCATAGTTCTAGCAATCCAAGCCATGGGATTTAGCTACTCATGTTTGTAAGATCACAATCAAAATTAAGAGAAGAATTCATATTATTAACTTATGAATTGAATATAAGAAAACCAGAATCTTCAATTATCAAAGAACAATTGATTATCATAAATTAATGGATGTTATTACTCAAAAACTAAGAGAATTGTTGTTCTCAAGCAATACAATAAGTAAGAGCATATTTAGGGTGTATAAATAGTAACCAAAAACATAAAGAAAGTATTAATAGATAAAAAAACGTATCCTAAATGAAATAGTTAAATGGAAGAAACAAAAGGCCAAGAATCGTACTATAGGGTCATGAATCATGGTCTTGAGATCATGAATCATAATCCTCCACTCTGACCAAATCTTTCAAGTTTCCACATTTCCTTTCATAACTCATGGTCTTAAACTATGTAATGGCCCCCCAGGTCATTATCAATATTTCCACTTCATTTTCATTTAGAGATTTTCTATAGCTTCCCCAAGTCATTTATGACTTGATGGAACTGATAGTTCAGTTACCGGACAATTCATTTGATTTTTAGAGCCAAATCCCTATTTTGAAGCCTTGGCTAATTCAAATTTGCTACAAGGTGAGAACTTTAATCAAATGGTCTTATATGTCAATTATGACAGTTTCAACATCTCAGAAACATTGATTTTAGAATAATTGGATGCTTGTAGCAGGTCCCGTGATTCCCAAAATCATTTTGGTCTATTGGCCAAAAGGTAAGAAAAATAGCACATAGGTGTGGAACCCATTTTTCATTAAACCAACCTTCGATTGAAATTTTGACTGCACTATTACGTCACGACCCAACCAAGGGCCTGGTCTTGACGGGTATCTCAAGTCCACCATGGACTAGATACCACCCCCTTAACCTAAACTCAAGAGCACAATAATATTAATAATAACCATGCAGAATCTAAATAGTAAGTAATAAAAAGATGGATAGATAACTCAAATGAAAGTAAGAATTCCAAAACATAAACAACCTACATCTGTCCACGAAAGTCTCTAAACCAGAGTAACATCTATGTTGGGACATGCCTCGACTATGATGAAAAATAATCCAAAAGAACTTAGTCAATAAGGAAAGAATAATCAAATAATAAGGCCTTTCGAGGGATGGAGGATCACCACTACACAGAAACTAAATAGATGTAATAATCCACTTAACGCTGCATAGGAGCAATAGAAAAGTCTTCAGACCCTACATAATGAAATGATGTAGAATCCTAAAGCAATCAATGGGCTAAGTATTTGCATGTTACTCAAGGAAAGTGATAAAATAATGTCATGTCCAAAATCAGTCAAAACCACATACACACGTTCATATATAAATATATAATATGCCAAGATAGGGTAAGGGTCATGAACATTACAGTTTTAATACCTTTAACCTAGACTGTGTAGCTCGATCCATCTTAAAGGAACCTATAGGCTATACGGGTTCAGCTTTCCCTGCTAAGAGGGCCCTAATATGTGTTAGCTACACAAACCGAGGAAAATCTAAGGAAAAAATAAAACCACCATGGGCAATAGCCATCCCATATAATATATATATTTATATAATGTTTGTGTCAAGCACACAGTTATATAGACCCCAACCTCGGCTAAAGTGGTTTCCAGTGTTCTTTCCCCTAGGAATTACACCTTCACGGTGATCTACACAACATTTTTTAGCCTAAATTAAAACACTTCGCAAAAAATTCCAACCAATAACCCAAGAGTCATTCATTAGGCGTTTACCACCTTGTATCGTCATACCAATATGCTTGAAATCAAAATTAAACATGCCAAACTAGTCCACATAATCCATATTTAACTCCCAAGTTCTATTTAAATTCAAAATAGACGACACTAAGGTCATCCAAATCCATTTACATATCCATTTATTCATTAGTGCAATGCATTGATTTCAAAGCCAGTTAAACCATGCAATTTTCAATAATTCAAATCAAATTCACAAAGTTGGTTGAGGTTCATGCAATGCCACCCCAAAATTCATTCAATTTAGGGAAGCCCATGTCCTCCAATCCAACAATTTAATAATGTACCAATGCAGTCCCAAAAACATTAATTTAAAGCATGAATAATTAATTTAAAACATAGGACAAGTAATTCAATCAGTAACAACAAAAACCCCTCAACCTAATTTTAAAACTCACAATTCAAATCACATTAAAATCCATTAAATCAATTCCACAATGTAAAATTAATGTTTAGGAAAGAGAAACATGCCTGAAACATATAAGAATTTGAAGTCAATTTGATGTTTGGAGTCCAGGTGATGAATTCTCTATGAAAACCTTAAGCGTTCTTTGTTTAGGTGTTAGAGAAGAGAATATGAGTGTTTGATCTTTTTAACTTTAGGTAAAAAAAAAAAAGGTCAATTTTATGTTTATAAGTCATGGAAAGGGTGGAAAGACCAAAAATCCCTCACCCCTAACTAAAAAAACAAAATTGTCACGGAGGGTACCTCCGTGACAGCAATATTGTGGACCCTCACTGCCTTAGGGTCCTAAAATGATCTCGAGCACCTTCTAATAATTCCAAAACTTTCCCAAATTACCCTTTTTACACACCTAAACATAATTCAAGTAAAAATCAATATTATGCATACAAAAAGTTCAACTATAAACTAATCAAAATTTCAAGGGATCTCACATTATCCCTCCACCCTAGGATTATTCATCCATGAATGATGTGTGAGGATACTTTCAGCACAAGAATTTCAAGAGCTCACTAGAATCAAATGACAACTCAGAAAGTGACCAGAGAAAATAAAACTAATACCTTATGCACTTTCATCCAACTCGATGAATAAGAATGGATACTTGGCCTCCATATCCTCCTCAACTTCCTCATGAATCCCTTCATAGGAGAAATCTCAACTAACACTCAATCATTTACTTCAAATTCCCACTCTCTTCGCCTCACATCCGCATAAAACTTTTGGTGACTCTGAGCAGTCTTAAGTCTTTATTTTTTACCTTTACCTTCTTCATGGCTCTGTGAACCAAGTCAGGACAAAATAACCTAGTCTAACCTACACCTCCTACCACAAAGAGCCTCTAAAGGAGTCATTTAATTGTTAGAATGATAATTGTTATAGTATGCAAACTCAATAAGAGGTAAATGATCAACCCAACTACCGTTAAAATCAATAACACATGCCCTTGGCATATCTTCCAACGTCTTAATTATATGCTCTAATTGTTCATCTGTTTGAGGGAGGAAAGTGGTGCTAAGGTTCACCTAAGCACCTAAACCTTCCTAAAATAAATGCAAAAAATGAGATGAAAAATGCATACCTCAATCCAAAATAATGGACACTGGTGCACCATGTAACTTCATAATCTCCAGAATGAACATATTCGCATAATCCTCTCCTGAGTGGTAAGTCCTCATAGGCAAGAAGTGAGCGGACTAAGTCATTCTATCCATAATGAACCAAATCAAATCATAATGATTATGGAGGACCTGTAATTAAATTGATATTGATTTTCTCCAACTTTTACATGGGAAACTCCACAACTTGAGATATTCTACCCGGTCTCAAGTGCAACCTTAACTTGCTAACAAACCATACACTAAGCAGTAAAATTTGCCACATCCCTCTTCATATTGTTCCACCAGTAGATATCTTTCCAGTAACGATACATATTCGTTGAACTTTGATGAACTGTATATCTAGACTTATGAGCCTTAGTCAAAATTCATACTCGAAACCCATCAACATCAGGAACACATTATCTTTCGTGTTACCTTAGAATGTCATTTCCTCTATCTCGAATGTCATAACCTTCTCCAAGTCATGTGTTGGATAATTCTTTTCATGAACCTTTAGCTACCTAGAAGCATAGGCCACGACGTTACCATGTTGCATCAAAACACAACCCAGTCCCACATGGGAAGCATTACAAAACATAACAAAATTGTCAGTACCCTCGGGCGGGGTCAAAACTAGCGCAGAAGTTAACTTATACTTCATCTTCTCAACAATACCCTTACATGCATCGTACCACAAGAACTTAATCTTCTTCTGAGTTAACATAGTTAAATGAGCAGTAATAGAAAAGAAACTCTCCCCAAACATACTATAATTCCTGGTCAAGCCTAATAAGCTTCTAATTTCATTTGGAGTTGTAGGTCAAGGCCATTTCTTAACCTTCTTAACCTTCTGTGGATCCACCTTAATCCCCTCACTAGATGCGAAATACCCAAGTAAAGTCACCATATTCATAAAAAATTCACACTTATAAAACTTAGCATACAATATCTGATACTTAAGAGTCTTTAACATAATTCGAAGTTTATTGGCATGATCCTCCTCACTCTTAGAATATACAAAGATATTAGGAAAAAAGACTTTAACAAACAAATCCAAAAAAACTACCGGAAAACCCAATTCATAAGATCTATGAAAGTAGCTGGAGCATTAGTCAACCCAAAGGACATCACCAAAAAACACATTGTGACCATATTGAGTTTGGAAAGCAGTTTTGGAAATGTCAACCGCTCTAATTTTCAACAGATGATAGCTCGAACAAAAGATCAATTTTAAAGAAGCATCTAGCACCCTGAAGCTGATCAATAAGGTCATCAATCCTTGGAAGATGGTACTTATTCTTTACTATCACCTTATTTAATTGACGATAGTCTATACATATCTGAAGAGACCCATTTTTCTTTAACACAAAAAGTATAGGAGCACCCCATGGTGAAACACAAGGACGTATGAACACTTTATCTTTTAATTGAATATTTTGATCATTTAGTTCAACCAGATCCATTCTATAAGGAGAAATGGAAATAAGATGAGTATCCGGTTGAAGATCAATCCCAAAATCTATTTCGATGTCGGGATGAATTCCCAGACGATCATCAGAAAACACCTTGGGAAATTCATTAACCACATGCACAGATTGCATAGATGGACCCTCAAAATTTGAATCCTTAACCCAAACTAGGTTATAGAGACACCCTTTGGAGATCAACTTTTGAGTTCTAAAATAGGAAATAAACCTCCCTTTGGGTATTAAGTAACTCCCCTCCCATTCTAATACTGGCTTATTAGGAAAGTGAAAACTGACCTTTCGGGTCCTACAATCTAGAGAAGCATAGCACGAATGAAGATAATCTATCCCAAAGATAACATGGAAATCAACCATATCCAACTTTATCAAATCCACCAATATATCTAGATGAAATATTGACACTAAACTACCCCTATTATTTTTCTAACAACTATAGAATTAACCACAAGAGTAGCCATGAGGTCGAAAATACTTTTAGGACCAAAAAAAAGAAGCACATCCACTTAAGAAGTTCTATAAGAAAGGGTAGAATGTGGATCAAGCAAATAATAAACATCATGGAAAAAGAGTTGTAACATACCAGTAATAAAATTTGGAGATTCCTTAGATTATTGATGAGTAGCAAGTGCATAAAGGGGATTCTAGCTAGTGTCGTTAGCAGTAGTAGCACCCTATGGCACAGGAGTTGAAGATATGGTAATTGGAACTTTATTAGGCCCAGTGGTAACCCTAGCTAAAGGACAATATCATTGTATATGAACAAACTAACCATAATTATAACACTGCTTTCTACCTTCCTTTCAATAACCTTTATGAAGTTGTCTGCAAAATCAACAAAGAGGATAAGGTGGGGATGACTGAGCTCTACTAGCCTGAGACTAGTCATCCTATGCCTTAGGACCACTTCTATCCTTAAGATGATTATCAGCCAAAGTATTAGGATATGGAGCACTAGTAGATGAATACGAATTTCCCCAGTTCTTCTTCTTGGTCCACTGTCTACCATTTTTCAACTATTCTGCCGACCCTCACCCTACTTTGAATATCTAAACTTCTTATTTTGCCTCTCTAAAACCTTTGCCTGTTTTTTTTTTTCATCCTCTACCTGTTGTATATAAACCACAAGTGTGGAGATGTCTTTTTATTTTTCAACATTGTAGACTTACACTCCAATACCAAGTCATGGGACATCGTAGATACAAACTTCCTTATTCTAGATCTCTGGATATACTCCAACTCTTGAGCATAACAAGACAGCTGCTGAAATTTCAAGGCATACTCTATCACACTTATCTTATCTTCAAATTAAGAAACTCTTAAGGCTTAGCTTCCCTTAAATCAAGAGGTAAGAAATGACCAAGAAAAGTACCTAAGAATTCCTCCCATAATTCCATCACCGCATTATCACCTCTCAATTTCTACCACTTCTCATGCAACTGATAAGCTATATCTTACAGCTATATGCAACAAACTCCTTACACTCTACATCAATAGAATCCATCAACCAAAAGATCTTCTCCATATCATCCAAAACCCCTGAGGATCTTTCTCAACCTTAAATCCTATAAAGATTGGGGGATTGTAATACCCCAAGAAAAAATTTATCGAAATTTTGTGTGTAAATGTATTTGATCCTATCTTTGAGAATAATTTATAATTTTTCTGTGTGTCATTTCTTGGATTTCAACCCACCATTTCACAGAGCATCGAATAAGCTTTCCAACGATATGTCGATAACCCAAAATGGACACTCGAACGATGAGTTACGACCATTCCAATCAAAATACGACCATTCCGATCGAACTGTGAACAATAAAATGTGCAGGAAAAAAAATACTGCAGCCGGGTAATTTTTTTTGTCAACTTCAAATGATCATAACTCCTTGTACATAATGAACTGTGTGAGATGCTATATATCAACGGAAATCCCTGAGAGTATTCTTTCTAATAAAATTGGTTTCATACAATTTGGACATGGGAGCAAAAAGTTATGGTCAATCTACTTCAGCCTATCAAAACAGTCCACTAAAGGACTGATTTGACATTTTTTTAATTTTTAAGGGCATTTTGGTCCTTTCTATTTTTTCCATTCTATATATACATACATACATACATATATATATATATATATATGATATATTTATATGTGTGATGTGTATATATGTACACCCCTTGGATGAAGGACCATTATTTTCTTTCATTTCTTCCTTTTCTTTCTCTCTAAAATATTAAGAAGCCTAGGGTTCAAATTATCCTTCCTCAAAAATTCAATTTCTACTTCAAGAAACCAAGAACAAGTTTAAGGAATCATTGAAGATCGTTGTTCCAGGTATGCAAGTATTTATCTATGGGCTCCTTTTGTCCATAGAGCCCACAAATTCTTTTTCAAAGGATCAAGATACATGTGTGTATATATATATATGATTATACTTTCTATATTTTCATTGTGTATGTATGTAGTATTCACATGATGGTTGAGATATATGTGTGGGATGATTATGTGTGTTGATTGAAGTGTATGCGTGTAGTATTTGTGTGATGGTTGGTGATTATGTTGTTGAAGTTGATGATATCCAAGAAGGGATCTTTGTATATTTGTGGAAACTATGATGGTGTGTGATGTATAAATATATAAAATGGGTGATTGAATACTTGTAATCCTGATGAATCCACCTATGCCTAAGAAGTGCATGTAAGGTGTTTGTGAAAATACCTACGAGACTAGAGATTTTGTTTCTATAACATAATAGGTCCAAAATTAATTGATTATAAATATATGATGATTTAAATTGTTAAGCCTTGAATTGTACTATTATTTCATTATTTTCTTGTTATGACTTGATAATTGTAATTGGAAATTATATATCCCTACTATTGATTGATATGTCAAATATATTCTAAATGTGAGTTGGATTGTGAATTGAGAAATGTGGATGTTGTAGTTGAAGGATGATGGTGCTGTGGTGCACGAAATTGAGCATTAAACCTATGCCCTAAATGGTGCATGTAAGGTGATTGCTAAAATGCCTATATGAAGAAGAATTAAGTATTTGACATGTTTGTTATCCAAATTATGATTTCATGTCATATCAATATGCTTAACCTATGTCTACCATATGTTTGACAAAATATTGAAGAGAATAGGAAACTATGCATTGTAGTTCATTAGGTGTTAAAAGATAAATTCATGCTTTGTTCCTATGGATAGTTGATTTCCTTGAAATTGTGATGCGTTGTGGGTGTATGATGGAATGCCATGATGAATTATTAAGGTAACTATGATGTTTGTGCATAGTATTTGTTGTGGACCCAAAGCATGCTCCCCACGTGTTCGATTAGATGCTTATATGAAGAAATAAGGCCATTTGATTTGCAAAGTGTGAAGTCCTCAATTATGTGTTGATTATGATGGCCCATGGGCATGTTGTGTATGCGTTATCTATCTTTTGTTACTTTATGCTATTGTGTGCTAGGGGTATGTATGCCCAAAATAGTCTGTTGGTCTAGAGCCGAGCCAGTTTCACGGTAATCTCAATCGAGCGATGAACAATGAACTCCCGGTTAGTTTCAAAACCTGGGGAAAACTCTGGGAAATCATTCTTTATCGAATACTCGGGCCATGAAGCTCTAAAATATTACATATTAATTCACTCCATTACAAACCTCTGTACATTTTGTAAGATAGTAAGCTTAACTTAAAAGTAAGTGGCATTTAGAAATACTCAATTAGAGAACGAAATCGAGCGAACTCTGTCATATTGATAAAGTATCATAATGTGAGAACAGATTCAGTTTAATTGAGTACAGTTAAGAACCGGTTAAGTGTCTTTCAGTTGGGAGTAGGATTCAGCACCGAGCGAGCTAAGGATGGAAACATTCCTGCGAGTAGAGGGTTTGATTCCTGGTAGCAATCCTTATACTCCAAAACTACGTCGCCAGCATAGGTTGAGACATCTATCCTGCGAGTAGAGGGTTAGATGAGGTGGTTGTCCTGCGAGTAAAGGGTCCCACCATTCTCGTTTAAGGTCATGATAGTAGAGGGTCCTATGCAGTTATCTTTACTGGTGGCACGGTATTGACACCCTTCCAGTTGGGGTATAGGTTGGATCCCACTTGTGGTAAGTGGGGCATGTCGGTTAAATAATCACTCCTACAATTTCAGTAACAATCTCAGAAAAGAACTCAGTTAATATGCAGAAGTTGAGGCTGTCAACTACAGGCCTCCCAGTATTGCTATCATTATCATTGAGTAGAGAGATTTTCTGCGAGATAAGGGTTGCTCTCAAACTTATTTACCCATTATCATTATCATTGAGTATGGAGACTTCCTGCTAGATGAGGGTTGATCTTAGAGAGACTTCCTGCTAGATGAGGGTTGATCTCAGATTCAGTTGTTCAGTGTTCCAGAGTTGATGAATTTGAATATCAAATATCATTAATATCAGTTATCCAATTTCTTAGTATGGATAAGTACAGATGTCAGCTCTAGTAGCTTCTGATACTCAGTATCTTATTGTCAGTATTATTATGTTCGAGTGTCAGTGTTCAAAATGTAACATTCGGTGTCATGATAATTTCAGTTGTACTTTATGCATCCATGGGTGTATTATTGATCAGACATGTTTCAAAATTGGTAACTGCAGAGTTTCTATATATGTTTATTCCAGCGAATACATATTATTCATATTGTTATGTTTATGCATAAGCCTTATATTTCACCTTACCCTATCATTGCATACTCAATACATTCTTTGTTCTGACGCATTCGCGCTATGGTGTTTTCCCCACTCAAAGTATATTTAGCTGTCAGATCTTGCAACAATGAGTCCTCATCATTAGAGGATATTCTATTTCAGTGTTTTGATGATTTTAGTAGACGGAGTTAGTTGGGGAATTATCCCTTCAACTCCACAGTTCAGACAGGGTAGAGGCTTTTCAGACAGATGTATTGATATTTAGTTTTCAGTACTGTATATTTAGATGTTTGAACCTTATGGACAGATTTAGCCAGTTTCCACATTTATCATATTATATTATGCAGTGAACAGATACAGATATCAGTGAAGGGTTAGCTTGTGGTCCCTCGGGGTCATGAGCACCGTGTGGCATTCCGGTTCATGGGAATTGAGGCGTTACAAACTTGGTATCAGAGCCTAAGGTTCAACAGTGTCCTAGGGAGTCTGAAAAGCCGCATCTAGTAGAGTCTTGTACAAGAGTGTGTTGCGCACCACATTCATGTACGGGAGGCTATGGGATGTTTAGAAAAGTTTTCGTTCATTCATAATCCAGGTCGTGCTATAGCAAGATTTTCCAAGAGAGTTATGTAGACTCTTGTAATGATCTACTTATGTCAGATTTACCTTACTCTTAAGGTAACAGAAGTAGTGAAGCCAAAGTCTTTCAGATAGAACTTTCTCTGACGGTCCCCGCAGATAGTTTCAGGACAGTGTTCTCTAAAGTGAGCAGAGTATGCCTTATGGGGTTAGCTATTTATATGGTGAATGAATAGGCTTGAAATTATATATGTAAGAATCTAAGTGTGGAAGTTGTGAATTATATGTGTTGATTGATAGAGATATAGTTGCGATTCTCATGGTGTGGAGAAGTATAAGTTTAAGAGATGTGATATTTGAAGGCTAGAATGAGAATAGTATGTTTATTAAAGATTTGTGGATATTCATGTTATGTTTTAGAAGCTAAGCTTGAATCTTTGAAGAATGTAAGTTTGTGGACTCCAAACTAAGTATTAACATGTGAGTGTGGTATTAGTAGCCTATGAATAAATTGAAGCAGATAATGTGTTTAGTGAGACAAGTAGGTGTTAAAAAGAGTGTATGTATATGATGATGATTGTAGAGACTAAGGAAAGATAAGAGTTGTATTCCAAGAAGTAGCATTGGTATTGAATTTATGTTTTTAGGTGTAGTCTTTCTGGATGAATTAAGTTATCATTTTGTGCACCGTTGTGCCTCAGACTCTAGAGTACATTGGTTGTAGTTCATTTCGGGGTTTAGCCAAGTGTTCAAAAGTTTCTGATGATGACTTAAAGCTGAGAGGAGGATGATAGAGAAAGTGACAAGTCAGGCCCTTAGAATCTAGTAGTGGTGCCAGTAGGTATGCAAAAACAGTAAAGGGAGACAGTTCCCGACCCATTCTTATTTCAGTGAAATATGTCTAGAGGGACCTTGGGTCCCAAGGGGGAGATACCCCATAATGTTATAACAATTGCATGTCCATGCTCTTTTTATGATGTTAGCCTCATCATTCGTTGCATTTCTAGTTATGCTTTCGAGAATTCGGTATATTAGGTATATTCATATTTAATATGCACGCTCAATAGAAATAAACTCGAATTGTGGCATGTTTGAACATGTGTTGAAGAGATTGGTTGGGTTATGATTCTATGCATTTGAGATGCATGTGTGTTGTGAAAATCTACCCATGAGTAGGTTGTTGAATGTTTTATGCGATAGATGTGCATGACTAGTAAACGTACGCAGAGTATTGGTTGCTTCAGTCGTGTGGTTATATTTTGAGATGTGTGGCTGTCTTGAACAAACCCAGTCGATTAGTGTTCTTGATCTGGCCTTCACATTCTAGGACAAATGTTTCCAAGGGGGAGATGATGTAATACCCCAGAAAATTTTTCGTCGAAATTTTGTGCGTAAATGTATTGGATCCTATATTCGAGAATGATTTATAATTTTTCTGTGTGTCATTTCTTGGATTTCAACCCACCATTTCGTAGAGTTAAGATTTCCAACGATATGTGGATCACCCAAAATGGACACTCAAGCGATGAGTTACGACCATTCCGATCGAACTGTGAACAGTAAAATGTGCTGGAAAAAAATAATACTGCAGCCAGGCGATTTTTTTTATCAACTTCAAACGATCATAACTCCTTGTACATAATGAACTGTGTGAGCTTCTATATATCAACGGAAATCCCTGAGAGTCTTCTTTCCAAAGAAATTGGTTTCATTCAATTTGGACATCGTAACAAAAAGTTATGATCGATCTACTTCAGGCTATCAAAATAGTACACCAAAGGACTGATTTCACATTTTTTTTTAATTTTTAAGGGCATTTTAGTCCTTTCCTTTTTTCCCATTCTATATATATATATATGATATATGTATATGTGTAATGTATATATATGTACACCCCTTGGATGAAGGACCATTATTTTCTTTCATTTCTTTCTTCTCTTTCTCTCTAAAATATTAAGAAGCCTAGGGTTCCAATTTTCCTTCGTCGAAAATTAAATTTCTACTTCAAGAAACCAAGAACAAGTTTAAGGAATCATTGAAGATCGTTGTTCCAGGTATGCAAGTGTTTATCTATGGGCTCCTTTCGTCCATAGAGCCCACAAATCCTTTTTCAAAGGCTCAAGAGACATGTGTGTGTGTATATATATATATATATATATGATTATAATTTCTAAATTTTCATTGTGTATGTGTGTAGTATTCACATGATGGTTGAGATATATGTGTGGAATGATTATGTGTGTTGTTTGAAGTATATGTGTGTAGTATTTGTGTGATGGTTGGTGATTATGTTGTTGAAGTTGATGATATCCAAGAAGAGATCTTTGTATATTTGTGGAAACTATGGTGGTGCTGATGTATAAATATGTGAAATGGGTGATTGAATACTTGTAATCCCGATGAATCCACCTATGCCTAAGAAGTGCATCTAAGGTGTTTGTGAAAATACCTAAGAGACTAGAGATTTTGTTTTTATAACATAATAGGTCCAAAATTAATTGATTATAAATATATGATGATTTAAATTGTTAAGCCTTGATTTATACTATTATTCCATTATTTTCTTGTTATGACTTGATAATTGTTATTGGGAATTATATATCCCTACTATTGATTGATATGTCAAATATTTTCTAAATGTGAGTTGGATTGTGAATTAAGAAATGTGGATGTTGAAGTTGAAGGATGATGGTGTTGTGGTGCATGAAATTGAGCATTAAACCTATGCCCTAAATGGTGCATGTAAGGTGATTGCTAAAATGCCTATGTGAAGAAGAATTAAGTATTTGACATGTTTGTTATCCAAATTATGATTTCATGCCTATTCATATGTTTAACTTATGTCTACCATATGTTTGACAAAATATTGAAGAGAATAGGAAACTATGCATTGTGGTACATTAGGTCTTAAAAGATAAATTCATGCTTTGTTCCTATGGATAGTTGATTTCCTTGAATTTGTGGTACGTTGGGGGTGTATGATGGAATTTCATGATGAATTATTGAGGTAACTATGATGTTTGTGCGTAGTATTTTCTATGGACCGAAAGCATGCTCCCCACGTGTTCGATTAGATGCTTATATAAAGAAATGAGGCCATTTGATTTGCTAAGTGTGAAGTCCTCAATTATGTGTTGCGTATGATGGCCTATGGGCATGTTGTGTATGAGTTATCTATCTTGTGTTACTTTATGCTATTGTGTGTTGGGGGTACGTATTCCCAAAATAGTCTGCTAGTCTAGAGCCAAGTCAGTTTCACGGTAATCTCAATTGAGCGATGAACAATGAACTCCCGGTTAGTTTTAAAACTTGGGGAAAACTCAGTAATCTCAGAAATCATTCTTTAGCGAATACTTGGGCCATGAAGCTCTGAAATCTTACATAACAATTCACTCCGTTACAGACCTCTGTACATTTTGTGAGATAGTAAGCTTATCGTAAAAGTAAGTGGCATTTAGAAATACTCCATCAGAGAACGGAATCAAGCGAACTCTGTCATATTGATAAAGTATCATAATGTGAGAACAGATTCAATTCAGTTGAGTACAGTTAAGAACCGGTTAAGTGTTTTTCAGTTAGGAGTAGGATTCAGCATCGAGCGAGCTAAGGATGGGAACATTCCTTAGAGTAGAGGGTTTGATTCCTGGTAGCAATCCTTATGCTCCGGAACTACGTCGCCAGCGTAGGTTGAGACATCTATCTCGCGAGTAGAGGTTTAGATAAGGTGGTTGTCCTGCGATTAGAGGGTTCCACTGTTCTCGTTTGAGGTCCTGATAGTAGAGGGTCCTATGCAGTTGTCTTTACTGGTGGTGCGGTATTGACACCCTTCCATCTGGGGTTCAGGTTGGATCCCACTTATGGTAAGTGGGGTATGTCGGTTAAATGATCACTCCCACAGTTGCAGTAAAAGTCTCAAAAAAGAACTCAGTTGATGAGCAGAAGTTGAGGCTGTCAGATACAGGCCTCCCAGTATTGCTATCATTATCATTGAGTAGAGAGACTTCCTGCGAGATGAGGGTTGCTCTCGAACCTATTTACCCATTATCATTATCATTGAGTATAGAGGCTTCCTGCTAGATGAGGGTTGATCTCCGAGAGACTTCCTGCTAGATGAGGGTTGATCTCAGATTTAGTTGTTCAGTGTTCCAGAGTTGGTGAATTTGAATATCAAATATCATTAATATCAGTTATCCGATTTCTCAGTATGGATAAGTACAGATGTCAGCTCTAGTAGCTTCAAATACTCAGTATCCTATTGTCAGTATTATTATTTTTGGGTGTCAGTGTTCAAAATGTAACATTCGGTGTCATGATAATTTCAGTTGTACTTTATGCATCCATGGGTGTATTGTTGATCAGACATGTTTCAAAATTGGTAACTGCAGAGTTTCTATATATATTTATTCCAGCGAATACATATTATTCAAATTGTTATGTTTATGCATAAGCCTTATATTGCACCTTACCCTATCCTTGCATACTCGGTACATTCTTTGTACTGACGCATTCGCGCTATGGTGTTTTCCCCACCATAGGTTCAGAAGAGCGAGATTCAGAGTATATTTAGCTGTTAGATCTTGCAACAGTGAGTCCTCATCATCCGAGGATATTCTATTTCAGTGTTTTGATGATTTTAGTAGACGGAGTTAGTTGGGGAATTGTCCCTTCAAATCCACAGTTCACACAGTGTAGAGTCTGTTCAGACAGATGTGTTGATATTTAGTTTTCAGCACTGTATATTTAGATGTTTGAACCTTCTGGCCAGATTTAGCCAGTTTCCGTATTTATCGTATTATATTATGCAGTGAATAGATACGGATATCAGTGAAGGGTTAGCTTATAGTCCTTCAGGGTCACGAGCACCGTGTGGCATTCCGGTTCATGGGAATCGGGGCGTTACAGGGATTCAACCTCATGAACTGGACAACCTGGGTGACCTCAACTGAAGGAGCAATAGAACCAACACGATCTGAAAGTTTAGACTGACATGTCACCAACTGAGTAAGAAAATGAATCGACTGGTGGAACTTCTTATTAGAGATGTCCCCCTGAGGCACCTGACCATAAGATTCACTACCTGAAGAAACCCGAGGGGGACTAGTAAGGACAGGCGGAACTCCACGTGGAGAAGTGCAATTTGGAGGAGGGACCATAGATCGAGTCTGCAGACCATAGAAAGAGCGTGTCCCTTGTACATTGTCCTCAAGTAGGATAGAATTCCTAGTAAAGTTTCTACGAACGTCAAAACTTCAGTGATGCATGATCTAAAACATGAGGAAGTCAAAAGTCAGAGAAGTTTCATAACACTAGACTCTATATCTCAAAATTGAACATAAGAAAGGGATACATTCCTAAGTACCTTGTAGCCTCCTCCTTATAAGTGTGGCGTGCTACACACCCATAAAAAGGACTCTACTCAAATGACTTAGTGGACACCCAATGACCCTAAATCGTGCTCAGGTACCAAGATTGTCATAACCCAACCCAAGGCCTAACAGTGATGAGTATCTAAAGTCTACCTTGGACTAAAGACCACCCCTTTAACCTAACCTCAAGAGTATAATAATATTATTAATAACAATGAAAACTCTAATTAAATAGTAATAAAATGGATAGATGACTCAAATAAAATAAAGAATTCAAAACCATAAACAACCTACATCTGTCTAACATAGCATCTAAACTAGAGTAATGTCTAAGGTAGGACATCCCCTTGACTATGACTAAAAAGAATCCAAAAGTACAAAAATCAATAAGGAATGAATAATGAAATGATAGGTCCTTTAAAAAGATGGAGGCTCACCACATCGCAAAAACACAATGACAGTGCTAATCCACTAATGATGCACAGAAGAAAAAAAATATCTTCGGACACTACATCATGAAATAATATAGCATCCTAAGATAGTCAATGGGATAAACACTGGCATGTAACTCAGGGAAAGTGATAAAATAATTCCATTATTTAACCCAAGCACACATGCAAGTGTACGTGGTCTCAACAAGTAATATAGTGGCCTTATGAAAAGACGAATATTGATCCCATATGGTCTAGTGTTAAGCAACTATCAAATTCTAGTTCACTAAATAGATTAAATTAGTGAAAACATAACCACGAGAGTTTGAGTGTTATAAAGTAAAGTAATCAATGTGGAAAATTAAAGGATCTTAGAAAATCAATGGAGATAACTCTGGGTTAAGGCACTACAAACCCTCATACTACATTATAGAACATCATTGGTTAGATCAATTATCTTGGTTGTTGATTGATGGTGTTTATATTATGACTATGGTCTTCCGAACCTCTAATCACCTATCTAGCTTAGCCCCAAAACTACATCGTTGAGCGGGGATGTGGCAACTAAGTTAAATGCATATATATTTCATCCTGTAAGTGAAACAAATAGGGAATTTAGATATATTCATATCCTTATTTAAAATTATAACTACATTCAATCAGAAGATTACAATTTTATTCTATTTATCCCTCGTTATATCTTCTTATTCCTCTTATCGAGATCACAAAATGACTATGGATGTATACAAAGGTTTACAAATACTTAAAATAGTAATAAAAAGGATATATATAAACAACAAAATATGATAAATAATAAAAATCAAATAGATTCAGAGCAATTGTAATCATGATCTTGGCCTTAACCCTGGAAAAGGGTGTTTAGTCGCTCATGGACATAACCATAATCGCAATGATTGAATACATGGTAAAATCCATAAGCAAATCAAAGTGATGGAACAAAAACCATAATTTATGTGTTATCTAGTGACCCTCAAAGTTTCAAGGCCTTCCAAGGTGTGTGACATAATGTTTAAGGGTCCAATTTATAGGAGGACACAAGCAGCCGATTTTGACATAGCGGCGTGACGTGCCCATATTGCGGTTCTTAAGGTCCGTGGCATGAAAAAATCGTGGTTAGCTACTGTAATAAGTCATTTAGTAAGCCACCAAGACCATGGAACGGCCCTAACGCGGTTCGTATGCTCCGTTGAACGCCAATGACTCCAAAACCTCCATTTTTGGTCAAATCTTGTTCCGTGTTTTTGTCCATCCATTCCAATCTTTGTGGTGGTGTTTTTAATTGACTTACAGCTTGTGTATCATACATATATCATCACTATTAAATCACCAAGAATCCTATAACACCATACACCACGTATTAGAGCTCAAAACGACATACAATCAAAGATGATGAACTAGAAACTTAAGCTAAGAATACTAGTTTATCTTTTTGATCTTTAGCTTAGTTTTTTTGTTTATTGGCTTGTTTCAATTGAACTTTAAACAATATAAAAAGTTACTACATATATAATTACACAATAATACCCTTAGGAAATCATTACACATAATAGAATCCGTCGAGATCAACTAGAATAGCACATAGCTCAAGCTAGAAACACTAGTTTTCTTGTCTAAACTCTAAGTGACCAAATTTATTCAAAACTTGTTTGAAACACATCTTAAAAATTATAAACAAGTATTTTAATACTTAAAATCTCAATTAAATCATTAAGCACTTAATAAGCACACAAAAAGTCCTCAAAACAAGGCTAAACAAGCGTAGATAATGAAACTTGGGTGCATAAATCCTCCTAAGATCACCACCCCACACTTAAAGTCTTGTTCGTCCTCAAACAACTCGAATAATAGTAAGGGAAGACTCCAAACTTCTACAACAAGCAAGACACTCATTATAGCACACTGCTAGAAATTACCCCTATGGCGACGGTTTAAAAACCGTTGCAATAGGCTTAACAACTGTCGTCATAGCTCTAATACTATCACAACGATTGTTGCCACTTGTTGGAACTAGTTCAAATATCAATTGCAACAATTATTTAAAATAATCACCCGTATTGTAACAATTAAATCAATGGAAACCTATACACAAAGGGTTAGAGTACATGTAGAAAGAATCTCATGAAAGATGATATCTTAAAGCGCAAACAAAAGGTTGACACAAAGGGTTAGAGAGCACATGTAGAAAGAATCTCATGAAAGATGATATCTTAAAGCGCAAACAAAAGGTTAAATGTTTATCTGATGTCTAGCTTCATCTCTGACTGAAAAATAAAAGATTTCATCTATCTACCCTCTCCAATGATGTCACCCAGCATCGACGGGTCAGCACCTCATGGTGAATAATTTGTAGTCACGGTTGCACTTGTTCCCTCTGATGAATTGTGCATTTGCAAAGAATGATCGGTCATGAAGGTTGTTGTATCTTTAAATTTCCGATCGGTCGGGTATCCAGGTCTGGAAGTCACAGCAGCAACCTCAGCATCTTCTGTAAGC
Source organism: Capsicum baccatum var. pendulum (assembly GCA_030864225.1). Classification (NCBI taxonomy): domain Eukaryota; kingdom Viridiplantae; phylum Streptophyta; class Magnoliopsida; order Solanales; family Solanaceae; genus Capsicum; species Capsicum baccatum. The sequence goes on from CM061560.1 coordinate 145,408,477, forward strand.
ATTGCTATTACACGGGACATTGAGGGTCGTAATCCTGGGGATATTTGAGTGCATAGTAGAGCGATCATTATTACTTTTTTCACTTCGTCAACATCAAATTCAGATAGATTTGCATCCACCAGCTCAGCTTCGCGCTTGTTCTCATGTAGCTGTCAAGCCTGAAGAGCAGCATAAACAGGAGTCATAGATATCCAATAAATATGTTTGGAACTAAACAATAAATGTAGGAGCCACAAGAGAAGCGATAATTCAAACTCTAAAAAGACAATAAAGATTATTAAAAAATAAAAAGTACGAATCCAAAGGAAAAAGTTTTTCTATTTTGTTAATCCAAGTGGTATAAGTTCAATCTTCCATTCTTTCCATCGAATTAAATGTCTGACCACTAGAAGTTTCATAACCACTTGCAGCAACAACCAAGGATAAACAGGTATATTTCATTGTTCTAATGCTTTGCTACAAGCAAAGAAGCAGAGGACTTTACCCACTCAAGAAGGTAGATCTTGTCTTCTTCCAAGCTCTCGTTAGAGTTTGCTTTACTACTAACAAACACTAGAGAGCTACAACTCCAAAGCCAAACACATCAACCTTCTCTGTCAAATGTCTGCGCATGGCATATTTTGGTATAAGATACCCTCTATAAGAAAATGTTAAAGAGATCATGAAACAAAACTATATAAATGGAGTGAAAGAATATTACACATCTTCAATTTTGAGGATCTTACATTATGCCTGCAACATGAGTGTTTATATGAGTCTGTTTGTCATCGTAAAGTTTTGCCAATTTGAATCTAAAATTTTAGGGTTTAGGTCTGCATCAAGAAGAATATTACTAGCCTTGACATCTCGATGGACAATACGGACTCGAGGTTCCTCATGAAGATACGCCAGACCCTTTGCCACTCCCAAGCATATCTTGTAGCATGTTGGCCAGTCAAGATATAGAAATCCTTTTTCTGCGAATTGAAGCCAAAATCTCAATAATCATTCTATAAAAATGAAGAATGTTTCTTTCTACTTTTGTACAAGGAAAGGCATAAATTCCAAATAGTGTATTCATTAGTACCAAATAATGCTTGATCAAGACTTCTTTTCAAGATACTCATAAACAAGTAATCGTCTATCTCCCTCGATGTAGAAATGATAGAGTTTCACAAGATTATGATGTTGTACAACATATATAGTGGAAATCTCTGCCACAAACTGACTCTTTCCTTGATGTGATGCCACAAACTGTTGTTTAACAAAAACAACCCTCTAATCCTCAAGTGTTCCCTATGGACCACAAAAATTGGTTCAACATTCAAACAAATCATTTCCTGTTTGCCATAATTCATAGCAAAACTAAAGAAAACAAGAAAGCACAAGTATTTAGCATGAAATATTTCTTGATATTTTGGAAACATGCGAGCTATAGCTGCAATGAGAATTGCAATATAGGGAAAACTAATTACTTCAGGACTTTATGTGAAAGAAACAGATTACCTTGTATCTGCTGAAAAGATTAGCAGTCTCAATACAGTTTTGAATGCCTACATTTAAGAATCCACTTTACTTTGGGCTATCTGTAATTCATGGATACCTGGGGTTACACTAATTGTTGAGACGGAAGGTCCATATGTTCCTTGTATAGGTACACAACAGGTCCCTTTTCTGGCCTAGAAGAGATGTATCTCCAGATAATTTTCAGAAACCCAGGCTTTAAATTGCCTTTAAACAGTTGTGAGGGACCTTCCCCCAGCCTCCCTCTTAAGGTCAAAATGTTTCAACTGCCGAATTCCCTGGAAAAGATAACCATAAAATTTTTAAGTCAATAATGATGTAAATGCAGGAAAAGAGAAAAAGGTTATTTCTACTAAATAAATTTGTTGTGAGCACTATTAAATGGCTCAAAACAGTGAAATAAGGATAAGATTTTCATTTTGATAAATGGTAAATGACAGGATGACAACATATCTGGATTAGTAAATCAATAAACTATGCCTCAAAGTTGCTGTGAAATTATATGAATCCTCAAAATCAAAGTTGTGCTCTTTTTGGACCCAAATCATTCCAATACTTCTTTGTTCATGAATAATATCTCTTCAAGGCAAATAAGGGTTTATCTATTCTATAAATATAATGCATACCTATACATATACATCAAGGTGCTTGTAAACTGAGATGAGGTGAAGCTTGTGAAGCTCTGATTTGGACGGTCAGTATGCAGACCAACATTACTAACAGCCCACCTCCCTATGCTAGTCATGAAATATGTTGCTAGACCTAGAGCCTCACTATCCTCCTCATATGATGTCTGATCAGTAGATCTTATCGGAGGTCCTCCATATTTAATTACAAAGCTGGAATCTGTGAATTATGGAAAGTTCACACCCACTACAAGATAAGAAACCAGTACACAATTTTATATTAGAACAATAGCATTAAAATAGAGTAGCAGATGTCCTTATTTGTTGGTAAATGACATATAATAAGAATAGAAAATGTAGGCAGATATTACAGATTTAGGCATATTACCTTACATTGACGAATTCAACTAAATAGATATTGACCATTCTAATAATAAGGTTTATAGACACAAAATATAGGAAAAAATATTTTCAAACTTAATCATACTAATGAAACCACAAAACTTTGTGTGGGATTTTTGTTGTCAAGGAATTGTATGAAACAATTACATCTCGGGGATCCTCGTTTGCAAGGAAAATTCTATTGAAGACAATCTAACCCAGAAGGCAGGGAACTGAAAACAAAGTATCTACCCGTCTACGTTCTTCGATTAAAGAGACCATTATAATTGTAAAGTTGTTGTCGACTAAATTTCTGATTACCTGATATCTGATTGTTCTATTTGTTCTCTTGTGAAGTTATTGCCAACTAAATTTTTGCAAGTTGTCACGTATCAATGTTAGCATGCTTATCACGGGACCAACAGCTCCACAGGAAAATCATGGTCAATATACATAAACATGCGTATCTCATATATACACAAATATACATATCTCACAAGAACAGAGGAGTAAGGAAAGAAATTGAATCTATTAAAGAGCTGGAAAACCAAGCAATATGAAGTTTGACTTTTCTCATAAGCAAACACTGTGTCGCAGCATGGAAATAATTTTCTCAAAGCTCAACACTCAAGTATAGTAATGTTTGAGACACTTGATGTATACAACAACAATACAGAGAAATTGATAATTTTTTTACTATCTTTTTACTAAATTCAGAACAACACTAAATACAGCACAGGTGGATTAACCACCCAACTCAAAACAAAGGAATAACTTCCTACTACAACTAAATTGAGAAAGCGTCGAATTTAGTGTTGCAATCGATAAAGTGTCCAATTCAACGATAAAAGAGAAACAACGGAAGAATCTAAACCCACAGAAATCAAAAAAATAAATCAAGGAGAAACCAAAAATATTCACGCAATCAAATGTTCTCTAAGGAGAAGAAAACCCCAAAATCCCCCAAAATTACGAAAAAATCGTAGAAGAATACACTAACCTTAAAATACCTTTTAAATACCCAAATTGAAGCAATTGAAGTGCAAATTTTAGAGAAATTGAAGTGCAAATTTAGTCTGACTTTCCAACACAAATTGAGAGCTAAAATTTGGTCTCACTTTCCAACACTAAGAGAAATTGAAGTGCAAAATTAGCGATAATCGCAAATCAAAGTGCAAATTTGGTATGAAATTGAAGTGCAAATAAGAAATGCTGTATCTTTAACTCACCAAAATGCAATTCTACAGTCGGTCTGAAGCTCACTACGCCGCAGCTCACTATAGTCGGTCCGAAGCGCACCAAAACAAGTAAATTTTGTCTCTTTTTTTTCTCAAGAGTAAAGTGAATGGTACTATCTATCACGTTGATACAGACTCGTTGTTGTTTTCCCTTTTCTTCTTTTCCACAAAGGAAACTCGTTCAATGATTTTTGTTATAGCTATTTGCCTTCACAACTAAGTAAGAAAGAGAGAATACCATCTTTCAACTATTATGAGGGCGGCACCAGTAAATCAATTTCTGAAGCAAAGCTCACCATCGACAGCTCACTGCGCAGATATTGTACCGTCACTTTACGCCGTTGTCTCCACAACAGATATTGTAGCGATCGATTTTGGGGTTTCTTAAGAGTATAGGTTTAAGAGAACTGAAAGTGTTTTATTAAAATGATTTTTTTGGCAAACTTATTGAGATTTCTCCTCAAAAGGGAGGGAATAAAATAAAGCCATGCAATAGATATTTTTGTACCTATTGGGCGTTGCTATTTCTAATTTTATGGCAACGGTTTTAACAATTTTTGCAATACATTTATCTATTACAACTCTTAATCATCAAATGGATGGTTATAGTGTTAAATCATAGATAATAGAATAATTATTTTTGACAATGTTTGAAACTATTGCAATAGATGATTTATTGCAACGCTTTGATAATCGACGCCAAAAAATTCGTTGTCATAAGGGTAATTTCTAGTAGTGACACTACAATGACAACACAGAATGCAAATTTTTACACTAAGCAATTTATTCACAATTGAATGCTTAGGAGCACTACTCCCAAAATATCCTAGTCTCAAGAACTGACTAACCAAGTAGGCAAACTCATCTGTATTACTTAATAAAACAGACCATACAAACCACCCAACTATTATTAAACATATGCCCTCACCACAAGATAGCTACCTATACTCACTCGCATAAATGCATTTTATCATAAAATAGGTATAAGAATCAAATTACGCTCACTCTCTCTAAGAATTCACAAGTTACATAAGATGAACCATAGGATTGCCCTTGGTGTAATTCTCTATTAATATCAGAATGATGAATATTAGGATCAAATAGATCTTTAAGGATCGTAATTTAGGCTAAGAGACATGTAGGAACTATTTTGATCAAGAATAGTGATATCTCCCCTAAGTGCTTTAATGCTTCACACTTTTCATTCTAATCACCTCTAACAACCAATTTCCACCACTTCTGTTTACCCATATCTTTTGTTTTATACCATCTCATTAGGCTCACTCACATATAATTTGGATGGAGTATTGTCTATTAATTCATGATTCAATTTTAGCATAAATTTCTATCACTCCTAACAACAACACATCAATTATATGCACAAATAACTATTACTTTGGGACTTTAATTTAACCTTTCTCCTTCCTCAATTTCTAACTCCTTAACCAAAATATTTTTACACAAAAGTGCTTAGGAGATTTTGATCAAATTAAGGTCAATAAAAGAATAGGATATAGGCGCTACATATGAGGCTATCAAAGAAAATAAGCTAAAGATCAATGGGGCTAACTGTCATACCCCAAATCCCATTGGAGCGGACTGACACCCGTAGCCGAGGAGGCCCGGGAGAACCCATTCATAACCTATACTTTCACATTTACATTACTTATGAAAACTAGAAATTTGGGCAGCACTTCGTTGTAAATAGAAGAAAACAATACCTGTATCAGCCCAGCAAACACGCATAAATATATATATGAACAGTAATTGGCCATCAGAGCCATCACGTCTATCAACCAAACACTCCTATGGTTGTACAATATGTCTACAAAGGCCTCTACATAGATACACAACTGAGTTAGGATTGGGACAAACTCCCGCCCACAAAAGACTTTTATACCAATACCAAAAAGTACATATAGAAACGACTTGGGATGCCCCGAAACAACTGAAGCTCACCACTAACAACAGAATGTCCTAGCTCTTACTGCGGAGGTGTACGACCTGAAGTACCTGTTCCTGCAGGCATGAATACAGGTCCCCCGTGAGGGACGTCAGTACGGAAATATGTACTGAGTATGTAAGGCAGAGAGTATCAAGATGAGATACAAAAGATCAATAGAACCCAGATACCAGTGAATAAACAGTATGAGTAGACCACACTTAAAAGAGCTGATGGGATACGTGCATATTACTTTCATATCATTACTTCCCGTAATCCTTATCAATACATAACATATGTCATACAATGGCCAACTGATCAGTGGTACTAATACAATACATCAGGGACCACCCCTGGAATAGCATATATACATAAACTTTATAATACAATGGCCAACTGATCAGTGGTACTAATACAATACATCATATCATCAATTTAAAATAAAGACATTCCATTTCCTTAATTCAATTAATCTTTGCGATTGGTTACTTTGTGGTCACACCTTATGGAACTTGAAACCATGATACCTCAATAGGAAAACATGTAAATAGGTAATAAATATCATGAAAATGAGGTAGAGAATCATGGATACCTCATTAAACCATTTCGGAGTCAACAATAGTATATGGACATTTTTTTTACTAGCCGGACATCTTAAAAGTGAAAACAAGTTCAATTGGTAGTATCGAAGATCATATGATGTTATTATGTGTCATGTGTCGTAGGACAATGTTGGAAGCTTACTTGAGAGTGCCATGGGTCATTATTCATGCCAAAGATTAGATAGAGTATGTCTTACATACCTTGATATAACCACTTCAATACAAGTCCAACTTGACTTCCCGTAATCTTCGAACACTTATCTACAATAAGTCATTTGTGGCAAACTAGTATTAGCACCCAAACCTTACCATTTAGGTATTAACTTCACCAAATAATGTCTAGGAAGTAATCCTTTAACTCATCAATAAGAGTGCTACATACATCCTCTTATACTCTTGTTACATTCACATATCATGCATTTTCATGAAATATCCCTCAACATCACTCTTAGCCTTTATTTCCCTTCTTAGTCACCATCCAATACCAACATGATCACTAGGCATACATAACCACTAATATAATGATATATCACCACAATTCATCCTCCATAATCCAATACAGCAACTTCCATAATTTACTACTAACAATGTATACAAAACAATTCATAACTATGTTTCTAGTTATCTTCCAACATCACGACAATACTCATAATCCTTTATCAATACTTATTCATGGATAAGAATCAAGAATAAACAATATTCATACCTTAACAATGAACTCTTGTATTTAGAATCCTCCTTACATAACCATGGGGTGCTTCCCGAAGCTTTCGAGATGGTGAACACAACTACGGAACCAATTCGAATTTTCTACGGTTGAATCACAAAATATTTGAAGTTGAAATTAGGCTAGGGTTTCACCTTATATTAATAATTGGATGATATATGATATATATGAGGCTAAGTGTATGTTTATAAAGACCAATTTTCGTCCAAGAGGTAATAGAAAATGACCATTTTGCCCTAAAAATTTAAATAAATCCCGAATCTGTCCCCAATGGACAGTTTTGACAGGCTGAAGTAAATCGATCATAACTCTTTTCTCCGGTATTGTATTTGGGTGAAACCAAATTGATTGGAAAGATAATTCAAAGGGATTTCATTTTCATATAAAGTATACCACCCAGTTCTTCCTGTACAAGGAGTTATGGTCGTTTAAAGTTGACCCAAAAATCTGTCCCACAATTCTGTTTTTTTTTTATAGGCTGCAGTAAAACGGGTATAGCTCCTTACTCAGATATTGGATTTGGATGAAACCAATTTCATCTGAAAGAAGACTCTCGGAGCTTTTCGTCTATATATAGCATCTCACACAGTTCTTTTTGTACAAGGAGTTATGATCGTCTAAAGTTGATCCAAAAAATAATTGCCTAGCTGCAGAAATTTTCCTGCAGATTTACTGTTCACTGGCTTCCCGGCCACCGATTTGAAATTTCGAATGTACTCGCTTATATGAAATGCTCCTCTTTTTTGGGAAAACTTTATATCATTGGAAAGCTTATTCCAATACCTACACATAAAACTATTGACGGGATACTTCCGAACACCATACACTTAATTTAACCCATACGCAAGCATTTAGGACTCCATATAATCGCGATAAGTGTACGAAAAAAATTTTACGGGGTGTTCCATTCTCTCCCCATTAATAACATTCGTCCTCGAATGTTAGCATAGTGACTCAATTAAGACATGTCCAAGCTTACAATTAACATATTCATCATCATAACATACTTGCATAAAAATAAACACTTACTTGTTATTGTTCTTTTTCCGTCTCATGAACTTGCTCCTCATCGTTGAATAGGTAAGGGTACTTAATCTTCATCGCTTCCTCGGCTTCCCATGTGATCTCCTCAACTTGTTGATTCCTCCAAAGTACTTTTACCGATGCTATCTCTTTATTTCTTATCTTTTTAATTTGGCGATCAAGCATAGCAATAGGTATTTCTTCAAAAGTGAGATCTTCTGTAACTTGTACATCTTCCGTAGTAGTGATGTGCGATGGATCTCCGATGTACTTGCAAAGCATCGAAACATGAAATACGGGATGAACTGCTGAGAGCTCTTGAGGTAGCTCTAACTCATAAGCAACTTGTCCAAATCTTTGAATGATCTTGTACGGATCTATGTATCGTGGACTTAACTTTCCTTTCTTTCCAAACCTCATCACTCCTTTCATTGGTGATACTTTCAAGAATACCCAATCGTCGATAGAAAACTCAAGTCCTCTTCTTCTAACATCCGCATAAGATTTGTGTCGACTTTGAGCTGTTGCAAGCCGTTGTTGGATCACTTTAACCTTCTCCATTGCTTGATAAACAAGATCCGGTCCAAATAAGACCGCATCACCTGCTTCAAACCATCCTATTGGCGATCTACACTTTTTTCCATACAATGCTTCATATGGTGCCATTTTGATACTTGAATGATAGCTATTATTATAGGCAAACTCGATAAGAGGTAGGTGATCATCCCAGTTGCCTTTGAAATCTAATACACATGCTCGTAGCATATCTTCAAGTGTCTGGATGGTACGTTCCGCTTGTCCGTCCGTTTGAGGATGAAAAGTCGTACTTAGATTTACTTGTGTCCCCAAACTCCTTTGAAAAGACTTCCAAAAATTCGCAGTAAATTGGGCTCCTCGATCGGATATAATGGAAATTGGAACTCCATGTAACCGAACAATCTCCTTAATATACAACTTCGCATACTCCTCCGCCGTATAAGTTGTCTTAACTGGTAAGAAGTGCACAGATTTGGTAAGCCTATCAATGATCACCCATATGGAATCAAACTTCTGATATGTACGAGGCAAACCCGTTATGAAATCCATATTGATCTTGTCCCACTTCCAGACTGGAAGATCTATACATTGCATGTAACCACCGGGTTTCTGGTGTTCTACTTTGACTCTTTGACAATTCGGACATTCAGCTACAAATTCGGCAATATTCTTCTTCATGTAATTCCACCAATATATTGCTTTCAAATCTTGATACATCTTAGTCGACCCTGGATGGATGGAATACCTTGAACAATGTGCTTCTGTCATAATTCTCTTTCTTAGCTCCACTACATCAGGTACACATAAACGATTCTGACATTGAAGCACTCCTTCTCGCGTAAGCTCAAATGCCTTTGTCGCGCCACTCTGCACATCCTCCTTAAGCTGTAATAAAATTGGATCTGCATACTGCTTCTCTTTCACTTCAGCTATCAATGAAGATTCCGCTGCATTACGTACAATAACCTCTTCATCTGGAGTTTCGAGAAGTCGAACTCCCAAATTAGCTAGTTGATGAAGATCCTTAATCATCCCCTGCTTTTCTATAGATGCCATTTTAGACTTACGACTCAGTGCATCCGCTACCACATTCGCTTTCCCTGGATGATACAAGATATCAACATCGTAATCTTTCAACAATTCAAGCCATCTCCGCTGCCTCATGTTTAGATCTTTCTGACTGAAGATATATTACAGGCTCTTATGATCGGTATATATGTCAACATGAACCCCATATAAGTAGTGGCGCCATATCTTCAAAGCAAATACAACTGTAGCTAGCTCAAGATCATGTGTGGGATAATTCCTCTCATGTGGTCGCAACTGTCTAGAGCCATAGGCTATTACTCTACCATGCTGCATTAATACGCATCCTAAGCCAATTCTCGAAGCATAACAGTACACTGCATACCCTTCTGTGCCTTCAGGAAGTACCAATACCGGTGTAGAAGTCAACTTGCTCTTCAGATCTTGGAAACTCTTTTCACAGGCACCATTCCATTGAAACTTGGAGGCTTTATGCGTCAACTTAGTCAAGGGTGCAGAAATAGAAGAAAAACCTTCAACAAACCTTCTATAATAACCTGCCAACCCGAGAAAACTACGAATCTCCATAGGCGTCGTGGGTCTTGGCCAATTCTTCACAGCCTCAATCTTTTGAGTGTCAACTTTTATGCCTTCACTGGATACAATATGGCCCAAAAATGCCACTGACTTGAGCCAAAACTCACATTTAGAAAACTTCGCATACAGCTTACGATCACGAAGAATCTGCAACGCTTGCCTTAAGTGATTAACATGGTCCTCTTCTGATCTAGAGTAGACCAGAATATCATCTATGAAAACTATCACGAACACATCTAGAAACGGCTTAAACACCTATTCATCAGATCCATAAAAACTGCGGGTGCATTTGTCAGCTCAAATGACATAACCAGGAATTCATAATGACCATACCATGTTCGGAAAGCTGTCTTGGGTATATCTTTATCCTTGACTCTCACTTGATGATAGCCTAATCTCAAGTAAATCTTGGAAAAACACTGGGCACCCTGCAACTGGTCAAATAAATCATCCATTCGGGGAAGAGGGTATTTATTCTTGATAGTCATCTTATTCAATTGTCGATAGTCAATACACATCCTCAGCGAACCATCTTTCTTACGCACAAACAATACTGGTGCTCCCCAAAGGGACATACTAGGCCTGATGAATCCCTTCTCTAGCAAGTCTTTCAGTTGCTCTTTCAATTCTCGCAACTCTGCTGGGAACATTCTATAAGGAGGAATTGAGATTGGCTGTGTGTCTGGCAACATATCAAAACCAAACTCCACTTCTCGTTCAGGAGGTAAACCTGGTAGTTCTTCAGGAAATACATCAGGAAATTCATTCACAACCGGAACGGTCTGAAAAGTTGGCGGTTCTGCCTCTGTATCCCTTACTCTAACCAAATGGTATACTTACCCCTTGGAAATCATTTTTCTTGCCTTAAAGTAAGAAATAAATCTACCTCTCGGCGCGCCAACATTACCCTTCTATTCAAGGACTGCCTCATTTGGGAAATGGAAATATACCTTCTTAGAACGACAATCTACTGTAGCATAACAAGACGCTAACCAATCCATGCCCATAATAACATCGAAATCTACCATTTCTAACTCAACAAGATCGGCCATCGTATCACGAACACAAATATTCACAACATAATTTCGATAAACATTCCTAGCTATAAGAGATTCCCCCACTGGCGTTGATACTTCATATGGCTTGGCTAATAATTCAGGTGTTCTTCCGAACCTTCCCGCAACCATAGGAGTAGCACACGATAATGTAGAACCAGGATCAATTAAGGCATACACATCAAATGCAAAGATGGATAACGTACCTATAACCACGTCTGGAGAAGCCTCTAAATTCTGCTGATCTGCTAGGGCATACACACGGTTCTGAGATTCGCTAGAACTAGCTGCTCCTCTATCACCTCTACCGTGACCCATAGGTTGTGCACCCCTACTCAAAGGAGGCACCGATGATGATGCAACAACTGATTCGATAGGCCGTGTTATACCACCTGTGGTCCTACGTGGGCAATCTCTAGACATATGCCCCGGCTTACCGCACCAAAAGCAATTGTTCGTCCCAAGCCGACATTCGCCAAAGTGAAATTTTCTACATATGGGTCACAGGTGTCGTGGAGGTCTCAATTGACTCATACTCCCTTGCCCTTGATACCCCACTGTTCGCGAACTCTGATTTTCACTGCTTTGCCCGAACTGATTACCTCTGAACCTTTGAAATTGCGGTGGAGCACTAATTGCAGGATAAGAAGATAACGGGCTAGGAAATCTATAAGAGAACGAAGGCCTAAAACCTCCCTGAGATTCCATAAACTGCCCTATAGCTCTGGCCCGCTTAGAATATCCTTTTTCTGATTCCTGGGTTCTTCTTCTTTGCCTCTGATCTTCCATCTTCTGAGCGAAAGCTTGTATCCTCGCTATAGCCATGTCCTTGTTCAAAGCAACAATGGTACAATCTCTAACCAAGTATGGTTCCAATCTATCCACATAGTGATGAACTCTGTCATCCATAGTAGCTACCACATTAGAAGCATATCGAGACAAGGAGTTAAATCGAAGACTATACTCTCTTACACTCATATTACCCTGACGAAGATTTAAGAATTGATCTGCACGGGCTTGACGAGTCTCAAATGGAAGATAATGATCAATAAATGCATCTTTGAACTCTCCCCACGTAGTTGGAGGTGCATCAATACCCCTAGATCGTTTCCAATCCTCGTACCACAATATAGCCTCTCCTTTCAGTCTATATGCTGCTAGCTCAACCATCTCATTACCGAATATGTGTATAACATCTAGAGCCCTTTGGGTTTGATCGACAAAGTCCTGCGGGTCTTCGTTAATATCTGATCCGGTAAAAGTAGGAGGATCCAATTTCAGAAAATCCTGTGTCCGAAGGCTAGCTGCTCTATCCATACCACTAAAACCCGTGGTAGGAATAGCTTGCCCTTGAAGTTGAACGGCAACTATACGCGTCAGAAGTTGTACTGCATCCCATAAATCTCGATCAACAACATTAATAGATGGCCCTTCCGGAGGAGTAGAAGCTCCTGATATATGCTCAGCTTGAGACTCACTTTGTTCAGCATGTACCGGTGGTGACTTACTAGTACATTCTCCGGCCACTACATCTACTCGCTTCCACTTATTCTTTCTCCTTGTAACCGGCATCGTTACTGTAATAAATAAAAAAAACAATTGGATTAAGTGATCGATTATGACTTTATCTCTAATATGGGCTCTATTGCACGATCTAAGAAATGGAGAGTGGAAACAACCCCTGAATGTCCAATAGCCTCCTGTTTATAGATGTGGTGCACAACACACCGATAAACGAGATTCTACGTAGACACGGCTTTGTAGACTCACTAGGACGAACTTCTCTGATACCACTTCTGTCATACCCCAAATCCCAATGGAGTGGACTGACACCCGTAGCCGAGGAGGCCCGGGAGAACCCGTTCATAACCTATACTTTCACATTTACATTACTTATGAAAATTAGAAATTTGGGCAGCACTTCGTTGTAAATAGAAGAAAACAATACCTGTATCAGCCCAACAAACACGCATAAATATATATGAACAGTAATTGGCCGTCATAGTCATCACGTCTATCAACCAAACACTCCTATGGCTGTACAATATGTCTACAAAAGCCTCTACATAGATACACAACTGAGATAGGGTCGGGACAAACTCCTGCCCACAAAAGACTTTTATACCAATACCAAAAAGTACATATAGAAACGACTTGGGATTCCCCGAAACAACTGAAGCTCACCACTTACAACAGAATGTCCTAGCTCTTACTGCGGAGGTGTACGACCTGAAGTACCTGTTCCTGCAGGCATGAATACAGGTCCCCCGCGAGGGACGTCAGTACGGAAATATGTACTGAGTATGTAAGGCAGAGAGTATCAAGATGAGATACAAAAGATCAACAGAACCCAGATACCAGTGAATAAACAGTATGAGTAGACCACACTTAAAAGAGCTGATGGGATACGTGCATATTACTTTCATATCATTACTTCCCGTAATCCTTATCAATACATAACATATGTCATACAATGGCCAACTGATCAGTGGTACTAATACAATACATCAGGGACCACCCCTGGAATAGCATATATACATAAACTTTATAATACAATGGCCAACTGATCAGTGGTACTAATACAATACATCATATCATCAATTTAAAATAAAGACATTCCATTTCCTTAATTCAATTAATCTTTGCGATTGGTTACTTTGTGGTCACACCTTATGGAACTTGAAACCATGATACCTCAATAGGAAAACATGTAAATAGGTAATAAATATCATGAAAATGAGGTAGAGAATCATGGATACCTCATTAAACCATTTCGGAGTCAACAATAGTATATGGACATTTTTTTTTACTAGCCGGACATCTTAAAAGTGAAAACAAGTTCAATTGGTAGTGTCGAAGATCATATGATGTTATTATGTGTCATGTGTCGTAGGACAATGTTGGAAGCTTACTTGAGAGTGCCATGGGTCATTATTCATGCCAAAGATTAGATAGAGTATGTCTTACATACCTTGATATAACCACTTCAATACAAGTCCAACTTGACTTCCCGTACTCTTCGAACACTTATCTACAATAAGTCATTTGTGGCAAACTAGTATTAGCACCCAAACCTTACCATTTAGGTATTAACTTCACCAAATAATGTCTAGGAAGTAATCCTTTAACTCATCAATAAGAGTGCTACATACATCCTCTTATACTCTTGTTACATTCACATATCATGCATTTTCATGAAATATCCCTCAACATCACTCTTAGCCTTTATTTCCCTTCTTAGTCACCATCCAATACCAACATGATCACTAGGCATACATAACCACTAATATAATGATATATCACCACAATTCATCCTCCATAATCCAGTACAACAACTTCCATAATTTACTACTAACAATGTATACAAAACAATTCATAACTATGTTTCTAGTTATCTTCCAACATCACGACAATACTCATAATCCTTTATCAATACTTATTCATGGATAAGAATCAAGAATAAACAATATTCATACCTTAACAATGAACTCTTGTATTTAGAATCCTCCTTACATAACCATGGGGTGCTTCCCGAAGCTTTCGAGATGGTGAACACAACTACGGAACCAATTCGAATTTTCTACGGTTGAATCACAAAATATTTGAAGTTGAAATTAGGCTAGGATTTCACCTTCTCTTAATAATTGGATGATATATGATATATATGAGGCTAAGTGTATGTTTATAAAGACCAATTTTCGTCCAAGAGGTAATAGAAAATGACCATTTTGCCCTAAAAATTTAAATAAATCCCGAATCTGTCCCCAGTGGATAGTTTTGACAGGCTGAAGTAAATCGATCATAACTCTTTTCTCCGGTATCGTATTTGGGTGAAACTAATTTCATTGGAAAGATAATTCAAAGAGATTTCATTTTCATATAAAGTATACCACCCAGTTGTTCTTTTACAAGGAGTTATGGTCGTTTAAAGTTGACCCAAAAATCTGTCCCACAATTCTGTTTTTTTTTATAGGCTGCAGTAAAACGGGTATAGCTCCTTACTCAGACATTGGATTTGGATGAAACCAATTTCATCAGAAAGAAGACTCTCGGAGCTTTTCGTCGATATATAGCAGCTCACACAGTTCTTTTTGTACAAGGAGTTATGATCGTCTAAAGTTGATCCAAAAAATAATTGCCTAGCTGCAGAAATTTTCCTGCAGATTTACTGTTCACAAGCTTCCCGGCCACCGATTTGAAATTTCGAATGTGCTCGCTTATATGAATTACTCCTCTGTTTTGGGCAAACTTTATATCGTTGGAAAGCTTATTCCAATACCTACACATAAAACTATTGACGGGATACTTCCGAACACCATACACTTAATTTAACCCATACGCAAGCATTTAGGACTCCATATAATCGCGATAAGTGTACGAAAAAAATTTACGGGGTGTTACACTAACTAGGATTATACACAATGGTAGGTCAAAAGGGTTATAAAACATGGCTATCAAAGACATGCCTATATCATTTCATAAAACCACACTCTTTATTGTGCTTTGCACACACACCAGGCAACTTCTAGACATTACATGCAACAAGGAATACACAACAACCTTACACACACATTACACATGCTCGACTCAAGTAGGATCATCGTAGACTCTCAACCAAATAATAGCATAAATTCAACATTAAGCAAAAAAACTTCCAAGAGTCGTAAACTAGAGCCTAGGAGTCTCAAAGTAATAAATCACACAATCAACATGCTTTTTATATTCAAAACAACTTGCATCATGCAATCACACATAACACAAATAAGAACATCTCAATTATCCTACACAAAAATTAAAATTTACTCCTAAAAAGGAAAGAGGATACTGGGTTCAAAGGTCATCCCCACGAAAAAGAACAACCAGGAGGTGGGTGAAGTGTGCACCTTGTAGACTGATCCAAATAAACTAATAACTGAAAAAAGAAAATCTTTTTGTAATCTTTTTAAATTTACCCAAAAACTAGGAAAAAACTAGAAATCAAGATACTACAACATCACTTCACCCAAAACAATGGAAATTTCCCCACCACATACTTAAAAATCTACTTTGTCCCTAGAATAAACTCAAAAGTAGAGATAGAAATAATATATGAGGCCTCTAGGCCTAGCTAGTAGCATCTTTTAGCATTAAAATAGTCCAGGTACCCCATACTTGGTCTTCACAATTCTTCTCAGCTCTGATCTTTGGTACTCAGACTTCCTATCAATCTGTGACTTAAGAAAAACAAAAACTATGTGAATTAAAAACTAGAATTACTAAAAATAAAACCCATATTAACTTGGCTAGCCTCCCAAGCAGAGCCTGATTTAGTGTTGCTTTACGACCCATATAAACTTTTTTCTTAACTTTGAGGATATATATTTCACCCCTAACCTCACATCCATATTTTTACTTCTCTCGTCAGGTGGTGGTATATTTATGAAGGAACCGAGTAATGGACGGTTCATGGTAAAATACTCAGCCTTAGAGTGAGGCATGTTTTTGTGTTGTTTGTCTAGTGCAAATTTAAGAATATTAAATTCTTGTTCCTGATCTTCATACCTTTTCACTATTTCAGATGACTCCAAAGACATGTTATTATCTGAACATAATGAAAAGTTCTTTGAATGAGACCTAACCAATCCCACTTCAAAATTTATAACATCCACAATAAACTCACTGTTATTCGCCTTCTAAATGTTAGTCTCAAGTAAAAGATAACAGTTGAATGGCTAAAATTCTTATGTCTGCTCCATAGTTTGGATAGTATCCACCTCATCTAGTAAAGGTCCCAACCACTTGATTTTCTTAAAATTTGGACAATAACCCTCTCGATGTGGTCCTCCACAAAAATAACAAGAATTATCATCACTCGCAAACCATCTATCCCAGCCTGATATATCACGAAGTATGATAGAAAACAAAAAAAAATAAAAAGAAAAAAATACAAAAACTATGTTCAACTTAATATAGAAAAACTAAAAATAAGACAGTTTCCAATTTACAAGTCCTCGGCAACAGCACTAAAAACTTGTTGTGCCAAAGCGCACACACAAGTGTACCTGGTCTCACCAAGTAATATAGTGGCCTTATGAAAAGTAGAATATCAATCCCATAGGTACTAGTGTTATGCAACCATCCAATTCTAGTTCACTATTAAGATTGAATAAGTCTAAACATAACCACGAGAGTTTGAGAGTTAAATAATGCGGAGAAGTAAAGGATCTTGGGCAATTAATTAAAGTACCCAGGGTTAAGGCAGTATGAACACGTATACTATGTTATATAAAATCTTATGTTAGGTCAATTAACTTTTTTGTTGATTCACAGGGTTGATATTATGAATATGGTGTTCTGAGCCTCTAATCACCTATCTAGCTTAGCCCCACAACTACATCGTTGAGCGGGAATTTGGCAACTAAGTTAAATCAATTTATATTTCATCCTGTAAATGAAACAAATAGTGAAATTAAGTATAATCCTATCTTAATTGCAAATTATAACTTCATCCAATCAGAGGATTACAATCCTATTCTATTTATCCCTCGTTCTATCCTATTATTCCTCCTTTTGGGCTCACAAGATGACTATGGACATATTATAAGGGACACGAATCCTTATAATAAAAAGGATAAATAAACAACCAAATATGATTAATAGTCAAATCCAAATCAATTCATAGCAATAGTAATCATGTTCTTGGCCTTAATCCCGAAAAAGGGTGTTTAGCCGCTTATGGACATAACTGTAATCCAATGATTTAATACATGTTAAAAATAATAAAAAAAATAGAATAATGGAATTAAAACTCTAGTTGAAGTTTTCTCCAGCATCCCACAAAGTTTTAAGGCCGTCCAAGGTGTGTATGATTAAGATTCCTATTTATAGGATGACACAAGCTGCCGATTTTACATTGTGGCATGCCACGCCCATATCGTTGTGCTTAAGGTCCGTGGAATGACAAAATCAAGCATAGGTACTGACATTAGTCATTTATGAAGCCCCCAAGTCAGTCGAACATACCTAACACAGCGCTTAAGCTCCGTAGCACACCAATGGCTCCAAAACGTTTGTTTTTGGTCAAATCTTGTCCCATATTTTTGTCCATCCATTTCAAGCTTTGTTGTGATGTTTTTACTTCACTTACAGCTTGTGTATAATCCATATATCATTATTATCAAATCACCAAGCATACTATTGCATCAAATACCATGTATTACAGCTCGAAATGACATACAGTCCAAGACGATGCACTAGAAACTTAAGTAAAGAATACTATTTTATCCTTTAGATCTTTACCTTAGTGTTTTGTCTCTTGGCTTGTTTAAATTTAATCTTACACACTATAAAAAAGTTAATAAATATATTATTACACAATCATACCCTTATTAAATCACTACACACACCTAGAATCCATTGAGATCAACTAGAACAATACAAAGCTCAAGCTGGTAACACTAGTTTTCTTATCTAAACTCTAAGTGACAAAATTGATTCCAAACTTGTTTGAAACACACCTTAAAAATTATAAACCAGTATTTTAACACTAACATGATCAATTATATTATTAAGAACTTATAAAGAACATAAAAAGTCTTCAAAACTAGGCTAAAAAATCATAGATAATAACACTTATGTGCATAAATCCTCCTAAGATCAACCATATTAAAAATTAGGAAAAACCACATGTACATGTTCATATATACATAAAAGAGATGTCGGGATAGGGTAAGGGTAATGGACATAATATTTTTAACACCTTTAACATGGACTGTGTAGCTTGATCCACTCTAAAGGCACCCAAGGACTATATGGGTTTAGCTCCCCCTGCTAATAGGGCCCTAGTGCGTGTTAGCCACAAGAACCAAAGAAAATAAGAGGGATAGCTAAAGTCACCATTGGAAATATCCATCAAAAAATAATATATATATATATATATATATATATATTTATATATATGAAGTGTGTCTCAAGAACACGGTCATATAGACCCCCAACCCTGACAAATGAGGTTTTAGTTGTTCCTTCCCCGAGACATACACCTTCACTGTGAGCTACACAACCCTATTTATGCCTAAATTAAATGACATTGCATACAATTCCAATTGCTAACCTGGGAGTCATTTATTAAGGCATTTACCATTTGGCATCGTCATACCAACACGCTTTCAAGCAAAATTAAACATGCTAAACTAATCTACAAAATCCACATTGACTCGTAAGTTCCATTTAAGTTCAAAACTGAGGACACCCAGGTCATAGAAATCTATTTACATATGCATTTATCTACTAGTGCTCTGCATTGAGTTCAAAGCCAGTTCAACCATGCAATTTTTCATAATTCAAATCAAATTCACAAAGTGGGTTGAGGCTCATGCAATTTCAAGCCAAAATTCATCCAATTTGGGGAAAACCATGTCCCCTATTATAACAATTTAAAAAATGTATCAATTCAGTCCCAAAAATATCAATTTAAAGAATGATAATCAATTCAAAACACAGGACAAGCAATTCAGTCCGTAACAACCAAAAACCCTCAACCCAATTTCATAACCCACAATTCAAATCACATGAAAAATCAATAAATCAATGCCACATTGTAAAATTAAAGTTTAGTGAAGAGAAACATGCCTGAAACACACAAGAATTTGATGTCAATTTGAAATTTGGAGTCCGGATGAGAAAATCTCTATGATACTCTTCAGCTTTCTTGGTTTAGGTGTTAAAGAAGAGAATGAGAGTGCTTAATCATTTTAGATGAAGGGGAAAAGGTCAATTGTATGTTAATAAGTCATGGAAAGGCTGAAAAGACCAAAAGTCCCTAACCCCTAAGTGAAAAATCAAAACTGGATAAAATTTGTACGTTAGCGTGGCATGACCATATTGTGGAGGTTATCCTCTATGCCACACTGATATCGTGGAGGGTAACTTTTGTGACACAATAATATTGTGGAACCTCACTGCCTCGGAGTCCCAAAATGACCCCAAACCCCTTCCAAAAATTCTAAAACTTTCCCAAACTACCCATTTAACATCCCTAAAAATAATTCATGTCAAAAGTCGATATTATGTATGCAAAAGGTCAAAAATAAAATGATCAAAATTGTAATGTGTCTTACATTATCCCCCTTTAGGATCATTCATCCCTGAATGATGTGTTAGGATACCTTAAATATAATTATAGCTAGAACACATAAGTATCAAATGACAATTTAAAAAGTGACAAGAGGAAAATGAAACTCATACCTTACACACTTTCGTTCAACCTAGAGAACAAAAATGTTTACTTAGCCCTCTATATCATCCTCAGCTTCCCATGTAGCCTCTTCTAACTTTCGGTTTCTCCAAAAAACCTTCGCTGAAGCTACATCCTTAGTCCTAAATCTATGAACTTGCCTATCAAATATTTTAATCAGAACTTTCTCATAAGTCAAGGAATATGTAACACCCACTTGCTCAATAGGCACTATCAATGAAGGATCACCTACGAATCTTTTTGGCATAGACACATGAAACACTGGATGAATAGAACCCAAACTCCCAGGCAAATTCAACTCATAAGCAACACTCCCAACTCTCCTTACAATCTGGTATGGACCAACATAATAGAGAATGCGCCTTCCCTTCTTCCCAAACCTCATGACTCCCTTCATAAGTGACACCATCAAGAACACTTAATCACTTACTTCAAATTCCAACCCTCTTCGCCGAAAATTCACATAAGACTTTTGGCGACTCTGAGTAGTATTAATTCTTTCTCTAATTACATTTACCTTCTTAATGTTTTGGTAAACCAAGTCAGGAACAAAAAACTAAGTCTTACCTTTACCTTCTACGAGAAAGAGCTTTAAAAGGAGCCATCTGAATGCTAGAATGATAACTATTATTATATGTAAACTCAATAAGAGGTAAGTGATCAACCTAACTACCCTTAAATCAAACACATAGACCTCTAATATATCCTCAAAAGTCTCAATAGTATGCACTACTTATTTATCTGTTTGAGGGGGAAAGCTGTGCTAAAGTTCACCTGAGTACCCAAACCTTTCTAAAAAGAAAACCAGAAGTAAGATGAAAACTACATACCTCAACCTAAAATAATGGACACTGATGCACCATAAAACTTTACTATCTCCTTAATGAATAACTTTACATAATCCTCTCATGATTTGTTAGTCCTTACATCCAAGAACTGAGCAGACTTAGTACATCTTTCCATAATAACCCAAATCAAATCATATTAATTGAGAGATCGCAAAAGACGTATAATAAAATCTATATTGATCATCTCCCTCTTTCACATGGGCAACTCTATCTCTTGAGACATGCCACTCTACTTCAAGTTTCCAACCTTAACTTACTAATAAACCATACACTTAGCAACAAAATTTACCACATCCTTCTTTATATTGTTCCATTAGTAGATATTCTTCAAGTCATGATACATCCTTGTAGAAGTTGGATGAATGTATATCTAGACTCATGAGCCTTAGTCAAACTCCATTCTCGCATCTAATCAACATTAGGAATACAAAATCTACCTTGATACCTCAGAATACCATCTCCCCCAATCTTGAATGCCATAACTTTTTACTAATCTACATCTTTCTTTATATGCATAAGTATGGGATCCAAAGGCTGTTTCTCCTTCACCTCAGCACCAAGAGATGATTTGACCATCTCTTGTACTATCAATCCCCCATCCTCAAAGTTAAAAAGACAAACATTGAGGTTAGCCAACCTATTAATATCCTTAATTAATCCTCTTTTATCCTCATGAACATAAGATAAGCTCGCCTAGATAACCTGCTAAAATCGTCATCAATACTATTAGATTTACCTGGATAGTAGTGCAAGCTTATGTTGTAATCATTAAGTAACTCAAGACACCGCTGTTACCTGAGATCCAACTCCTTTTGTATGAATATATACTACAAGATCTTATGATCTGAATTGATGCTCACACGCACCCCATACAGATAATTGTAGTAAATCTTAAATCAAATACCATAATCGTCAACTCCAAGTCATGAGTTGTATAATTACTTTCATGAACCTTAATCTACATAGAACATAGGCCACTAACTTACCGTACTGCATTAAAACACAAACTAGTCCCATATGGAATGCATCAGAAAATATACCAAAACCATCAGTACCCTCGGGCAGGGTCAAAATTGGTGGGAAAAGTCAACTTATCCTTCGATTTCTTTAAAATTTACTCACAAGAATCATACTAGAAGAACTTAACCTTCTTCTTAGACAACTTAGTCAGTGGAGCCACAATATAAGAGAAACTTTCCACAAACTTCTTATAATTCTTGGCCAAGCCCAAGAATCTCCTAATGTAGGTTGGAGTTGTGGGCCTAGGACATTTCTTAACCTCCTCAACCTTCTATAAATCCACCTTGATCCCCTTACTAGATACCACATGCCCAAGGAAAGTCACCTATGGAGGAAATATAAGATTGAAAAGGCTACTTGGGATGCCGAAGAGGACATGAAGTCCAAATATCCATTCCTATTCCCCATTCAAAAAATTATGCTTGAGGTATATGTTGATCTTAATATCTTTGTTTTTCTGTCTTCGTCCCGTCATTCAAGGACGAATGATCCAAGTGGTGGAGAACTGAAACACCTCAAATTTTGGCCCTTGCAAACTTTTAGAGCTTTGAGTTTACTGTCTTGGTTAAGACTTGACCCCAGAGTCGTAAGGTGTCTTGATGGGTGATAACGCTCAACTTACACGTTAATTTAGTGCAAGATAGTCGTCGTTAATATATTTACCCAACTTTGGAGTCGGGGTCGAATCCATGAGGAAAAATATGAATGGCGATTAAACTAATTTGAAACTATATCTACAAGTTAAATTCAAACAAATGATACGAAAAGATAAAATGGAGGGTTTTTAATGATTGAACAAAAGTTATTAACACTTCAATTCGCCTCAGAACTCACATCTTAAACTGTAATATTTCAAATCAATGATATAGAGAAACTAGAATTATGCTCACTATGATTTGTAATCCTTCATTGAATAATAGTTATAGCATTGGATTCTCGTGACTTATGGGAAACACCAAATTATCAGTATCGACAGTTCATCTAAGTGTTTCTAAACCTACCTAGATGTTACGTTTCCCTAATCTCTCGAACTTAGGAACCTTCTATTCACACTGATTTTATTTTGAGTTGATTAATTTTGTTACAGGATTAATCATTAGATGGAAACTTAACGTTCCTAAATCCTTGTTGATAATTCACTACCTTTAGTTTATTTCTTAGTTCAAGCAAATTAACATAAGGCGAGATCTATTTTTGAAACCAACAAAAAATAATTAATACAAAAAAATTATCAAGATGTTCCCGCAATCACTCAAACCCTAACATACTATTAAGACAATACAAGAGGAATCTTAGATCCCACAATCCTAGTTATGGATTTTAGTTCCACATGAAAGAGAAAACGATAACAATAACTGAATTCATAATTCAAAGTGATTAAACTTGCCAAAGATGTAGTCAGAAATTGATTCTCTTAAAAAATTCAAGAAGAATATCCCACAACTAAATCAAAGAATTGAAACTTGAAATCCAAGTTTAGAGTCCAAAGAGAAGTAAAATAGTCTTTGGAATAAGTTCAAGATGTTAAGCCCTCCTCAATGAAACCCTAAAAGTTGCTATTTATATCCGTAACTTATGAAAAATTTGAAATTAGAAATTCAGATTTATCTCCATAGCTGACGACATATCTAACAGTTTATCAAAGATCTAATAGCTTATCCGACCATGTCGTCAGACATGATTCCCATTTCTTGCCTTCTGCTTATGTGTGACGACATGCCTGACGGGTTATCAGAGTTCTGATAGCTTATCATAACATGTCGTCAGGCATGCTTCAAATTTTTGCCTTCTGCTTTTGAGTGACGACATGCCTGACAGCTTATCAGAGATCTGATAGCTTATCAGGACTTGTCATAAAAAAATCTTCAATTTTCTTGTTCTCTGCCTTTGTGTGACAACATGGTCTTATGGCTTATAACAGATCTGATAGCTTATCAGACCAAGTTGTCAGAAGGAATCTGCAGAACTTAATTTCTTGCATCTTTCACCAAAAATCATCCTTCTTGACATAACTTTTATGTATTTTCATGTATCTTGACTTTCCTACAAAATCACATGAAATATCATCAAAAACAACAATAGTTACTTACGAACTTATAATTATTCTGAGTTAAAAGCTTTAAATGTGCTAACAGAAAGCTACTTAAAGCAATTTCCTGTCCTCAAGCAACTACATGACACCATACTACGATGCTTAACGAAGAGAAACATAAGATACCTATGACAGTTAATCATCAATTTTAGCTCCAAACACATTACACTCTCCAAGTTCAATCACTCTAAACCCAACTGTGAATATCAATGAAGATCAACAATGTGAATCAAGGGAATCAAGATATGGCATCAAATTAGCAATAATAACCATGCCTATTTATAAATTATACTTCCCAAGCAAGTAGGAAACTAGCAATGCAACCGATGTGACCTTATAATAAAGAAGTCCCTCCTCACTCATATGTGAACTCAAGCATGTCAATGTGGGAATGGTTAAGAGACACTCACTCTCAGAATGAAGTTCCAGTCAATGTATGCCAATACCATAAGATTGCCCTTATTTTCATTACCGAAGCTTTCAGACAGTTAAGTATCACTATAGGACTTTTTTCAGCCTGTAATGTAGGCTTAGGGCTGGTATGATACCTAAGGATATTTAAAGTAACTAAGACTCCTTGACACCACACTATTTTTAGGGTCTTACATATCAACCATAACCTTATTTCTCCATTTCTTGATTAAAGGACATTTAAGCTGGGTGCAGTTTTTATTCATTTTTTTTCACAACTTTTCTTTTCTCATTCTTTTTGTACCACACCCAACCTTGCATATTTTTTTTATTACCCTTCTTCATACTCACTTTACATCATGCACCCCTATGACAACCACTCTCAACTTAGGCTATTTTCCTAACTCAAAGTGCACAATGTCCAAGGAGGACCAGGGCCAAAAAAGGTTCATTCTGATACAAATGGGAAGGTGATAGATATAATAAAAAGAATAGGCATTCAAACTCAAAATCAGGATCAAGGGATATTATTCACACATGGAAGGTTATTTAGACTAAAAGTGGACTAATATCAACAACGACCTATGATACTTTCCTAACTGCTATCATACAACTAAAGAAAAACCAACCGAGTATATTTTGGATTTAACACATAACGAAAACTAGGTAGTATCTCACACACACATGGCACAAAGGTACATCACAAGCTACTACCCATTCGGTTTGTGCAACTGTGAGCACTGATTATCATGTACCTAGTACTAATTCCATACAAAGATTCACAGTAGTCATATATAGATGCACATCACACAGTTAAAAGATAGACAATTAGAGAGGTATTTATCATTCCAAGAAAAATCAACAAAAATATGTCAATTGTCCTAGATACTTATTTTTTCCCTAGTTAACCATAACACATCACAAAACAAACACAATAAGCCTAAACATACCGACTCTACTAGGAACAAGACTCCATGGAAAAGAGGTACAACAACAAAAACCCAAGGAGGACATCAACACCCACAAGTAGCCCTACTCTCAACTTAAAATCATGCAATGTCCCCAATGCATCAAACCAAAATAAGAGAGTTAGAAACATACCTGTGGCACCATGGGTACGAAGATATGATGTCAATCACATAATACAAATACAAATAACAAAATACCTTGGGGTGTTTCCCAAAAAATGCCTAATTTAGTGTCGTGGCACGACCCAAATCAGTTTTTTTCTCCACCTTAAGGATATGAATTATACCCCCAACTTAGAGTCCATCTTCTTACCTTGCTCATTAGGGGGTAGTACAAAAATTAAGAAGTCGAGTAATGGATTGAGAGTGGTAAACCACTCAGCCTTAACGTGAGGTATGTTTTTATGTTGCTTGTCTAAGGTAAATCAAAGATATAGGATTCTTTTTCCTCATCTTGACACTATTTTACTATTTTAAATGATTCCACAGACAAGATATCATCTAAACATAATGTAGAAAAGTTCATTGAATGAGGCCTAATCAATCCTACTTTAAAATTTACACTATCTACTGTACACTCACTTTTATTCACCTTCTCGACATCTTTACTTCGAATTGGGCTAAAGTCTTTATTAGAGATTTTCTCGGTTACTTCTTTTGCTTCTAGCACCATGTCCTCAATCTTAGCATCATCTCTCATGGTTGGTTTGGTTCGTTGGGAAATCACTAAAGGTTTCTCAACATCAAGCTCAATATCAATATAGGGTTCTTGCTCCTTATCTTTACACTCTTCCATTATTTTAAATGATTCCATAGATAAGATATCATCCAAACATAATATAGAATAATTCTTTGAATGATTGACCTCTATATCCATCTCCTCATGAATTATTGGCTTCATATCTTGACGCATATCACATACGATATTCTACGTTTCTTTTTGGAGATCCAATATTCGTTGAAACATAGCTTTAATACCAATCTTTTCAGTGCTTCATTCTTTCTTTTCTTTACCATAAGACCTATCAAGCTCAAAAGAAGAACTAGAATTTAGGTTTGCGTAATAGGGGGAAGGGGCATTAGGGCAATCACTCCAATATCCATCTTGACCACCATATAAAGAACAATCATACTCTTGGTAGGGTGGAGATGGTGCACATATCTCTCTCCGAGGAGCATATCTACAATCTTTCCAAAAGTGAGGTCCATCACAAAATGGAAATGGATCATCAAGATAAGATTTCCAACCACCAAGCTCATGTTCATTCCACGATGCCATAGCAATAAGTAAACTAAAATAAAAATCTACCAAACACAAGGAATAAAATAAAACTAAAACCAAATATTTAAAAGTTTTAATTCAAGAAAGTAGGCTAAAATTCCAAACAAACTCAATATGCCAAATTATTCCCCGGCAATGACGCCATTTTTGATAATTCTCAACTTACACATCAATTTAGTGCAAAGCGGTTGTCGTTAATATATTTACCTAACTTTGGAGTCGGGGTCGAATCCATGAGGAACAATGTGAGTGGCGATTAAACTAATTTGAAACTATAGCTACAAGTTAAATTCAAACAAATGATATGAAAAGAGAAAATGGGGGGTTTTTAATGATTGAACAAAAGTTATTAACACTTTAATTTTCCTTAGAACTCAAAGTTTAAAATGTAATTTTTCAAATCAGTGATACAGAGAAACTAGAGTTGTGATCACTATGATTTGTAATCCTTCATTGAATAATAGTTGTAGTATCAGATTCTTGTGACTTATGGGACATACCAAATTATCAGTATTGACAGTTCATCTAAGAGGTTCTCAACCTGTCTAGATGTTGAGTTACCTAATTCTCTTAAACTTAGGAACCTTCTATTCACATTGATATTATTTTGAGTGGATTAATCTTGTTACAACATTAATCATTAGATGGAAACTTAACCTTCCCAAATCCTCGATGATAATTCACTACTTTTAGTTTATTTCTTAGTTCAAGAAAATCAACATAAGGAGAGATATATTGTTTGCAACCAACAAAAACAATTAATACAAAAGAATTATCAAGATGTTACTGCAATCACTCGAAACCTAACCAGCTATTTAGACAAGACAAGAGTAATCATAGATCCCACAACCCTAGTTGTGGGTTTTAGTTCCACATGAAATAGAAAGCAATAACAATAACTGAATTCATAATTCGAAGTGATTATACTTAAAAAAGATGTAGTCAGAAATTAGTTCTCTTCTCAAATTCAAGAAGAATATCCCACAACTAAATCAAAGAATTGAAAATTGAAATCCAATTTTAGAGACCAAAGAGAAGGAAAGTAGTCTTTGGAATAAGTTCAAAATGTTAAGCCCTCCTCAATGAAATCCTTAAAGCTGCTATTTATATTCGTAACTTAATAAAAATATGAAATTAAAATTTAGATTTTTCTCCTTAGCTGATCACATGTCTGGCGGCTTATCAGAGATCTGATAGCTTATCAGACCATGTCATCAAACATGATTCCCATTTCTTTCCTTTTGCTTATGTGTGACGACATGCCTGCTGGCTTATCAGAGTTCTGATAGCTTATCATAATATGTCGTCAGGCATGCTTTAAATTTTTGTTTTCTACTTCTAAGTGAAGACATGTCTGGCGGCTTATCAGAGATCTGATAGCTTATCAGGACATGTCATCAGAAAATCGTCAATTTTCTTATTCTCTGCCTATGTGTGACGACATGGTCTAATAGATTAACAAAGATCTGATAGCTTTTCAGACCATGTCATTAGAAAAAATCTTCAAAACGTAATTTCTTGAATCCTTTACCAAAAATCATCCTTTTTGATGTAGCTTTCATGTATTTTCATGTATCTTGACTTTCCTACGAAATCACATGAAATATCATCAAAAACAACAATAATTACTTAAGAACTTACAATTATTCTAAGTTAAAAGCCTTAAATCTGCTAACAGAAAGCTAGCACATCAATACCCTCAACTTAAAGCAATTTCCTGTCCTCAAGCAACTACATGACACCATTCTACGATGCTTAACGAAGAGAAACATAAGATACCTATGACAGTTGATCATCAATTTTAGCTCTAAACACATTACACTCTCCAAGTTCAATCACTCTAAACCCAATTGTGTATATCAATAAAGATCAATAATGCGACATAAGGGAATCAAGATATGGCATCAAATTAACAACAATAACCATGCCTATAAACAAATTACACTTCCCAAATAAATAGGCAACTAGCAATACAACCAATGTGCCCTTATAATAAAGAAGTCCATCCTCACTTATATGTGAACTCAAGCATTTCAATATTGGGACGGTCAAGGGCTACTCACTCTCAGAAAGAATTTTCAATTAATGTATGCCAAATACCATAAGCCTGCCCTTATTTTCATTACCAAAGGTTTCAGACAGTTAAGTTAGGATAACTATAAGGACTTTTTTTTCTGCTTGTAATATAGGCTTGGGGTTGGTATGATACACATGGATATTTAAAGTAACTAAACCTCCTTGGCACTACAATATTTTTGGGGTCTCACTTATCAACCTTTACCTTATTTCTCCCATTCTTGATTAAAGCACATTCAAGCTGGGTGCAGTTTTTATTTATTCATTTTTTTTCCATAACTTTTCTATTCTCATTTTTTTTCTATCACACCCAACCTTGTATATTTTTTTTATCACCCTTCTTCATACTCACTTTACATCACACACCCCTATGATAGCCACCCTCAACTTAAGTCAAAGTGCACAATGTCTAAGGAGGACCAGAGCTAAAAAAGGTTCATTATGATACAAATGGGAAGGTGATAGGTATAATTAAAAGAATAGGCATTCAGGCTCAAAATCAGGATCAAGGGATATTATTCATGCATAGAAAGTCATTTAGGCTAAAAGTGGACTAATATCAACAACGGACTATGATAATTTCCCAACCGCTATTCTACGACCAAGACAAGACCAACCGAGTAAGTTCGAGATTTTACACATAATGAGAACTAGGTAGTATCTCACACACATATGGAACAAAGGTACATCACAAGCTACTACCTATTCGATTTATGCAATTGTGAGCAATGATTATTATTTCCCTTGTACTAATGCCATAAAAAGATTCACAGTTGTCACATATAGATGCACATCATACAATTAAAAGATATACAATTAGAGAGGTATTTATCATTCCAAGAAAAATCAACAAAAATATGCCAGCTGTCCTAGATACTTATTTTCCCCCTAGTTAACCACAACACATCATTAAACAAACATAATATGCCTAAACATGCCAGCTCTAGTAGGAATAAGACTCCGGGGAAAAGAGGCATGGCAACAAAAACCCAAGGAGGACATCAACACCCACAAGTAGCCCCACCCTCAACTTAAAATCATGCAATGTACCCAATGCGTCAAACCAAAAAAAGAGAGTTAGAAACATACCTGTGGCACATGGGTGCAAAGATCTGATGTCAATCACATAATACAAATACAAATAACTAAATATCTTAGGTTTTCTCCCAATAAGCGCCTAATTTAGTGTCGCAGCACGACCCAACTCAACTTTTTCCTCCACCTTGAGGATATGAATTTCACCCCTAACTTAGAGTCTATATTCTTACCTCGCTCATATGGGGTGGTACAAAAATTAAGAAGTCGAGTAATGGATTGAGCGTGGTAAACCATTCGGCCTTAAAGTGGGTGTGTTTTTATATTACTTGTCTAATTTAAAATTAAGAATATAGGATTCTTGTTCCTCATCTTCACACTCTTCTACTATTTTAAATGATTCCACAGACAAGATATCATCTAAACATTATGTATAAAAGTACTTTGAATGAGGCCCAATCAATCCTACTTCAAAATTTACACTATCTACTACACACTCACTTTTATTCACCTTCTCAATATCTTCACTTTGAATTGGGCTAGTCTTTATTAGAGATTTTCTTGGTTTTTTTTTGCCTCTAGCACCATGTCCTTAATCTTGGCATCATCTGTCATGGTTGGTTTTGTTGGTTGGGAAATCACCGAGGATTGCTCCATATTAAGATCAACATCAATATAGGGTTCTTGCTCATCATCTTCTCATTCTTCTATTATTTTAAATGATTCCACAAATAAGATATCATCTAAATATAATATAGAAAAATGCTTTAGGCATGTGATGAGAAGGCACACAGATGCCCCAGTTCATAGGTGTGAGAGGCTAGTATTGGATGGCTTCAGAAGAAAGAGAGGTAGGCTAAAGAAGTAGTGAAGGAAAGTGATTAAACATGATATGGAGCAAATTTAGCTTACTGAGGACATGACCCTAGATAGAAAAGTGTGGAGATTATGGATAAGGGTAAAAGGATAGGCTGTGTGCGTGGGCTATAAATAGTAGTTAGAAGAGCCCTGGTATAGCCAGGTTACTAATCCTAGGACTGTGTCCATAGGTAAGAGCTCCTAGTAAGGAGGGATTGGGTGTGGAGGGTGTCTCTGGTCTATGAGTATTTGTTACTACTAGGTGGGTGTCATTTTTCAGATGCCTTATTTCTTATCTTTTATTGCACATTGCACTTGGTTACCTTATCTCATACTGCTTTGATTTATATTTATGTCTTAATCCCTTTTATGTGATGCCATCCATCTTGCTTCATGCTTTATTACACTTTTGTTTATTATTCTTTATCTTGAGCTGGGGGTCTATCAAAAATAACCTCTCTACTTCTTTGGAGGTAGCGGTATGGACTGCATATACTTTACCCTCCCTAGACCCCACTTTGTGGGAATACACTAGGTTTGTTGTTGTTGCTTTGAATGATTCACCTCTATATCTATATCCTTATGTATGATTGGCTTCATGTCTTAACGCATATCACATACGATATCATACATTTCTTTCTAGATATCCATCATTTGTAGAAACATAGCTTCAATGCCACTCTTTCCGGTGTTTTATTCTTTCTTTTATTGACGATAAGACCTATCAAGTTCATAAGAAGAACTACAATTTAGGTTAGCGTACAATTTGGGTTAGCGTAATAGAGGGAGGGGGCATTTGGGAAATCACTCTAGTGTCCAACTTGACCACCATATAAAGAGTAATCATACTCCCGGTATGATGGAGATTGTGCACATATCTCTCTTTGGGGAGCATATCTACATTCTTTCCAAAAGTGAGGTCCATCACAATATGGACATGGAACAACAAGATAAGATTTTCTACCACCAAGCTCATGTTTATTCCACGATACCATATTAATAAGTAAACTAAAGTAAAAATCTACCTAACACATAAAATAAAAGAAAACTAAAAATAAATATTTACAAGTTTGAATTCAAGTAAGTAGGCTAAAATTCCAAACCAACTCAATACGCCAAATTGTTCCTCAGAAATGGTGCCATTTTGGATAACGCTCAACTTACATGTCAATTTAGTGCAAGGCGGCCATCATCAATATATTTACCCAAATTTGGAGTCGGGGTCGAATCCACGAGGAACAATGTGAATGGCGATTAAACTAATTTGAAACTATAGCTACAAGTTAAATTCAAACAAATAATACAAAAAGATAAAATGGGGTTTTTTTAATGATTGAACAAAAGTTATTAACACTTCAATTCACCTTAGAACTCAAAGCTTAAATGGCAATATTTCAAATCAATGATATAGAGATACTAGAATTATGATCACTGTGATTTGTAATCCTCCATTGAATAATAGTTATAGTATTGGATTCTCATGACTTACGGGAAACACCAAATTATCTGTATCGACAGTTCATCTAAGTGTTTCTCAACCTACCTAGATGTTGAGTTCCCTTATTCTCTTGAACTTAGGAACCTTCTATTCACACTGATTTTATTTTTAGTTGATTAATCTTGTTACAAGATTAATCATTAGATTGAAACTCAACGTTCCTAAATCCTCATTGATAATTCACTACCTTTAGTTTATATCTCAGTTCGAGCAAATCAACATAAGGCTAGATCTATTGTTTGTAACCTACAAAAAATAATTAATACAAAATAATTTTTAAGATATTCCCACAATCACTCAAACCCTAAACAACTATTAAGATAATACAGGAGTAATCATAGATCCCATAACCCTAGTTGTGGGTTTTAGTTCCACATGAAAGAGAAAGTAATAACAATAACTGAATTTATAATTCAAAGTGACTAAACTTGTAAAAGATATAGTCAGAAATTGATTCTCTTCCCAAATGCAAGAAGAATATCCCACAACTAAATCAAAGAATTGAAAATTGAAATCCAAGTTTAGAGACCAAAGAAAAGCAAAATAGTCTTTGGAATAAGTTCAAGATGTTAAGCCCTCCTCACTGAAACCCTAAAAGATGCTATTTATATCCGTAACTTAAGAAAAAATTGAAATTTGAAATTCATATTTTTCTCCTTAGATGAAGACATGTCTAACGGTTTATCAAGGATCTAATAGCTTATCAGACCATGTCGTCAGACATGATTCCCATTTCTTGCCTTCTGATTATGTGTGACAACATGCTTGATGACTTATCAGAGTTCTGATAGCTTATCAAAACATGTCATCAGGCTTGCTTCAAATTTTTGCCTTCTGCATCTGAGTGATGACATGCCTGACGGCTTATCAGAGATCTGATAGCTTATCAGGACATATTGTCAGAAAATCTTCAATTTCCTTGTTTTCTGCCTATATGTGACAACATGGTCTGATAGCTTATCTGAACAAGTCGTTAGAAGAAATCTTCAAAACTTAATTTCTCGCATCTTTCACCAAAAATTATCCCTCTTGAATTAGCTTTCTTGTATTTTCCTGTATCTTGACTTTCCTATAAAATCACTTAAAATATCATAAAAAATAATAATATTACTTAAGAACTTATAATTATTCTGAGTTAAAAGCCTTAAATATGCTAATAGAAAGCTAGCACATCAATGGGTTAGGTGACCTTAGTCCTAAGGTGACTAGTGTGTGCTGTTGAGCTTCTATCTTTGGTATGATTTGATGGAGCGATCATAAAGACTCATGACAAGTCATTAGGAGGAGTGGTGACCAAATCATACAAGTTTGTCACATCATTTTGTTCTGCGTAAGAGTGGCTCACTAAGAGCCGTAGGGATATGGTATAATTCATGGGATAAAATCATAGGGAATCTAGTATCTAACCCATTTGAGTTCTATGTTGACTATGACTCGACCTTACGATACCTAGGGGCTCATTATAGGTTGGTTGGTTGAGCGGTAAGGGTAGTAGCTTGTGTTCTTGGTAAGTTTGTCCTGGTTACAACTCAAGGTAATGAGTTCTAAGGAGAGGTTATGAGTCAATGGTTGACTCATAGTCAAAGGCGACATTTTTCTAACTTTTAAGTTAAGGGGATTTTAGACACTTCCCTTTTTGCCTAACTTGAAACCCATGTATTATAACCTCTTTAGGTTATCCTTAGCCATCATAAACACATCAAATAGACTCTCAAACACTCTTAAATCTTCATGGTTATGGATACTTAGGGTTTTCAAGAGATTAATCAATTGAGGTTTTTAAAGGTGATTTCTCTTTGTACTTCTTGGTGTTTAAGGTATGTTACTCTTCCCTTATTGTCAATTTTATAAAATCATGAGATTTAAAGTATAATTAATAGAATATTGACATTGGGTTTTGAACTATGGGTTGAGGGTTATTTTATATAAATTTTTTAAATATTTCTTCTATTATATTTATGAAACTATTGTGTTTAAATTGATGAATGATAAATACATTGGGGTCCATAGGAATGGTGTATGGAAAGAGGGGTACAATGGAATCCCCAAGTTGATTGTTTTGGTATGGAAATTAGTAATCAACTCAACCCACTTGCATAATTTATTTTGATTTATGCCTTACCACTTGGCTTGACTTGTTTGTTGAAATTAATACATGGTATAAATGGTTAAATAGTTAAGGATGGTTTTAAAAACCTTATAGTGTATAATAGAATCCCCTAGATAAATGATTTATAAGACCTTATTGGGTACACGATAAGCCCCAAGTGATTTTAATAATAGATTCTGCAGGGTATACGAGAATCCTTCTAAGTCTTGGCTTAATGATATCACTTGTGAGCTATATGAGGTATGACAATACCACTTATTAATGCCTTAATAATTGACTCCTGGAATTTGGTTATGTGTTAAATGTTTTAATTGGGCAATAATGAGGGTTGTGATAGCTAGTCATGAAGATGTGAGTTCGAAGAGCGAACACTGGAAACTTATGTTTGCATAAGTGTGGGTTGGTCTTTATGATCGTGTGCTTGTGGGGTACAAAGTAATCCCCTAAGTCTATACCTATATATATGTATTATGGAGGGTAATGGGTACAAGGGTATCCCCATCTATTTATAATATCTCCAGTTTATGCAACTAACACACACTGGGGCACATTCAGGAGGTAACACTAGACCCATATAGCCAGTGGCTGGACTTATGGCAATAAAGATACACCACATAGGTTAAGGATTCAAAATTCCTGCTAAACCTTATTCCCTATCCTGATATGATATATATGTATTTATGTATTCATATATAGTTATGTGCTTTTTAATCTGACTTGATTTTGGATTAGTGGCATTACTTTATCTTTATCCCTGAGTTACATACTAGAACTCACCCCGCTAACCATTTTTAGTTGTTGTATCCTTATGCGAGGCATGAATCGACCATACCTTTACTCCTCCTAATCAGTTACTCGGTGATTCACGGATAACTTTTGAGTCATACTGAAGTGGTAAGCTTCCATACTTCAAACGACCCCATTTCAAGCTATGGATTACTTTATGTCTTTACTATTGATATGGTCTTGGTTTTAGCTATGGTTGGGGGCATGTCATGACTGAATATTCTTTGATTTTAATTAAAGGCTTTGTTAGACTATAGTGGGCATGGGCGATGTCGGTATTGGTGTTGGAATTGACATTGGCATTGATATTAGTATTGGTTGGAGTTTTGTGATGAATGGATGGTTTTGGTTATATACTTATTATATTATTTAAAAATTGATATTCTCTTATATTATTATATATTCGAAATTCATCCGATGTGGGATATAAGGTGGTTGGCAGTTTAGGTTTGGGGGTGGTCTCCGATTCTTGTTGGACTTGTGATACCCGAAACAGTCAGTCTAGGTTTGGGTCATGTCACTTAGTTTGGGTCTTGAGGCCTTCGAATTTCTTGTGGGACTTATATTTGATCAAAATGATCTCGAATGGAAATGCCTATAGTGTCATTGATTTAGATATTTCAAATTTAGTGTGGTAGCATAATTGGCTTGGGGTGTGACCTTTATATTTAATTTTGAGTGTTCAGCCAAAATTAGTTAAATTTCCTAAAAGGAGTCTTGAGGGTTAATTTATTGTAAATGACCTTTTTTACTAAATCTATTGAATCTATTTTATTCGAAATGAATTGTTTGATCAATTTGCACTATTGGTTAATGTTCATAGGGTTCCAGATGAGTTTTGAAGGTCAAAAATAAGTTTTTCAAAGTTGTTGGTGCTAGTCTTATTGCTTAAATGACCCTTGACCATTTTACCGGGTCGATAAAGCGGACACATATTTTTTGGCCCTTTGCCCAGTAACTTAATTTAACAAAGTGTCGCGTAAACTACCATCACTATGTATAACACCCAAATTGAACCCATTTCATATTTAATAATTTGGGGCTAGGAAGCTCTATTTTTAATTACTCTCGATGCATTTTACTTATTTAATCATTGTCTAAGTTATTATAGCTTCATATTTCTCATTTTGCAAGAATACTTATTTCCTTTTTCATAATTTCTGACCAAAATTAGGATTCAAAACCTTTTTTCTTCCATTAATGGAGCTTGGAGCGTGAGAAATTATAGGAAATTGTTCATTGAGGCTAAGGTAAGATAATTCAACACCTCTTAATCATTTTTTGTTGTTTTCCCAGTATAATTTCATTCTTTTCAATATAAATGACTAGAAATTTTTTTTTGATTTCATAAATTTTTGGAATGATTTAGGCCTCAATTTGAGCTCCATTTTCTTTTAAATTTTCTACATGTATTCCTTGTCTTTTGAGGGACCTCGTGTTGGGATTCCATTAGCGGTCCCCACAATACCATTATTGACCCAATTTTGGGTCTGGAGTTTTATATGACAATTTGGGTATCATATCACTCCTATTAATGTGTAGATTATTAGTTTGATGGAGCGATATTTTTTTTGGGATCGAGGAGCAAAGCAACATGAGTTTATGATTATTCAAGACTTGCATTTCAGCAGTGAGGTAGGCTTAGGTCTACTTTTCTCTATGAGATTGTCTATAGTATGTATTATATACTAGGTAGGGATTATAAAATATATTTATGACTAGTATGTCGTGACTTAACCTATTTATGGATTTTGGGACTGAGATGGTGACCTGACCCTTAGGATGAAATACTTGTTATGGCCATATGACCCTTTTATCCTTAACTCTAAGCATGTTAACCATGGGATGATATTCAGGATTCTTTGATATATGATTTATCATTCAGCGTAGTAATTAGGAAGTGATTCTAGTATATATATTATTAGGTTCTTATTGTTTATTATTTGGATACTAGTGATGGTATGCATAGTTTTAACCACCTTCATGCTCATTTAGTCTTATATTTCCAACCAAAATTGTAATTTTAATATTATTTTTTAAAACAGATTTATTTCCAATTTTTTGTTTTAAAATGAATTCTTTTATAACAGGGATTGTGCAACCTTATTTAATATTTTATAAGCTTTTAAAACCAAAGATGATGTTTTCAAAATTAGATCGAGATTTATTTAGTTCGTTGTTTATACACTCTTTTACCATGATTATTTATTTTATTTGAGAGATATTTTCGGCCCTTTCTATATTATTATGTTGATTTACTCCCAGAGTACATCATGGCTAGTGGTTATTCTGTTATGGTCCTAAAATCCCAGTTCTAGTCTTGCATATAAGATATTATTTTTGATTCAAGTCCAACATTTATGATACAATTTACAATTTGAGTCTGACACTTATCATACTATTATTGATTCAAGTCCAATATTTATAATACTATTTTCAATTCAAGTGCGATATTTATAATACTATTTTTGGTTTAAGTTCAACATTGATGGAGTACTTATTATGTTAAGGGATTAGTTTGAGTCTAGTACTTATGGTATGGGAGGATTCATGGATATGGTTTAATATTGGTTTATATTGTATCCATTCATTTATATTCATTGTCTATCACTAGTATAATTGTTTGTTGCTTATATCTCTCATCTTTATGTGGGGTTGCATAGGTATAAGCTACTATTATTGCATATTGAGTGTTTTCTTTGACCTTTTGGGCTTACGATTGGCCAATTAGGTTATTGTTTGTCCAGACTAACCGATTACTTTATTATAGGTTATTATGATTGGTTTGTGGTAGGATTATTGTGGACTAGTACCCATGATTATTGGTATACTTCTAATTCTTTTTCTTTCTTATAGAAAAATATGTTATTATTAGATTATCTCACATTTAGTTATTCTTTGGTTAGAGACCCTAGTTATGCTAGTATTATCTTTCGTTCTTAACTGTGATCCTTGAGTGTTAGATTGGTTCCCTCCAATTATTCTCTCTAATTTTAGTCCTATATATAATATTACCATATATCTCTCTTATTCATTATTTATTCATATCATATATTCATTTGTTGGCCTTGTATTACTACTATATATCATTCCTTTGCTCTTCATCTGAATATTGCCTAGTATTATATGGTATTTTACTTTAGTTTCTAAATACTTTTAGAATAAGGATAACATACCATTATTTTCCCATTAGCATTATTATGTTTAGTTTCTTGGATAGTTGCATCTACTTATATTTCTACCTTATATGTTATTTATGCTTTCACTATCTTTGGAGCTCAGTCGATCGACATCTACTGATTACGATGTGTTTGGTACTGATACTATACATCTGCAACCTGCAGAGCATAGTATGACTTGTCGTTGTTAACATGTGCATCACGTGGAGCAACTATGGATTGGAGATTTGGGGTAAGCTCCTGATGTTTGGAGTATTTCTACTATCCCTCATACTAATTAGACTTATCTCTACTTTATATATTGGATATCATTTGTACTTGTATATTTATTCAATATTTCACTTTTTACTTAGACTGTATTAGAAGATCTTAACTAATTTCACCAGGTCTTTCTGGTTGTATACTATATTAGTCTTTTATTTTAATTTTTTTTCACTATCTCCTCCATTTCTATTGATATTCATTACTAACAATTCCAGACACTAGTTTTGCTTAACTATTGATGGGTTATAGTTGGTGCCATCATGACTTGAGAAATTGGGTTGTGACATACTTAATGAATGTTGTATGAAAATTATGGAATTGAAAATCTTACATTGATTTTGTAGTTGTGTGCCATGTGTGATGAGTCCTCAATTTTATCTACTGTAGTTTCCATATATTTAAATTGCCTTTTTAGTTTGTCACCAAGAACAAGGTGTTGTGAAGTTGGAGAAAGGACCTTAGGCCATCATTCCGAGAGAACCTTTCTAGAGTTGTATAGCTTTCATATTATGAATTTGAGAGACTATCTTTGCCTAACTATGACATTTAGTGTTTTTAACTTTAATAATCAAGTTACATATCGCAACCTATTCTTGCGGATATCTTCTCTTGAAAAAAACTCTCCACGAAGAACTAAAGTGAGGCCTTAAACTATCTTTGGCCAAAAGCCAATGTCGACGGTAGGGATAGTAATAGGTAGGTCTTTAAATTTGATAATTAAAGGATTTAGAGGTTTATTGGTTCCTTTTCTAATATATTCTATAATATTTATATATATGTGTATATATTTTTATTTATTAATAGTTGTGTATGTATATGTATATAGACACAGAGATATACTCCTTTGGTAGATATAGATGTTAATAAAAAAGTTGTTTGATATAAAAACTGATAAGAGAAGGACGTTTGCAAGTGTCACTTAAAAAAGACAGTCATCAATGGTCCATAGTGTATTAAGTGGGGTGATCGGGTCTCTTATAGTGCTTCGCGAAGGTGGTATCACTATAATCAAATGATATACTTACCCGTTGCGCACATAACAATCCTTCAAAAGACCTTTATAATATCCAATTGAGCATATCTAAATGCGGTGTGATGAAAAATATGGGCAATCCTATAGCATGGTATTCATGCACATGGTGTTTTTGAGAAAGTGAGTGAATACATCATGAGTGTTGGGATATTTCTTGTATGAGGGCACTCAATTTGTACAAATTTAGCATATTGATAAAACTTGGTTGGTAGATGTGAGCATATGTTTGGTTTCGTAATGGATAGTCAATTCTTGAAGCTTGTAGTTCATAACTTATGTTTGATAATGAATATTTGTTACAAGGGTTTCCCAAGCCATAAGGGTAAAGTGATATTCTATAAAAGTTAATGCATTCAAGCTCCTAAGAAGTAACATATGAAGGCATTGTTGATGTTTTTTCTTTAGGATGATTTTCTTGAGGACAAACAAAAGTTTAAGTTCATGATATGTTGATGAGTCAGGATGTTGAAACTTATTTAGCAAAATTTTGATATGAAATTGATGTCCTCAATGCCATTTTGTGCAAATTTTAATGTTTGTTTGTTCAATTTTAGAGTTTGAAGTCAAAAGTCCACTCATGCATCAAAAATAAGGAAATGATGTAAAAGTGGAAGAAAAAGGTAATATTTGAAAGAACGTCATCGCCTAACAATTTGGAGTACACAAACTCCTTGGAGTGTTGCCAAAGTGGGACTCTCGTAGCAAATAGTAGTAGAAGAACCAATGTATGCTGAAAGAGTTTGGGAAATTGCCAAATAGGTTGGTGCAACAAATCCCATCGCCGAAGATAATAATGTTCAAAAGAAATGCAAAATAATTGAAGCCAGGTTTGCAAGCTGAGGAGTAGTTTGGTAGATCACCAAAAATTTGGCAAGCCCAACTCTATTAGCCAAACTTACATAGTGGCAGTTCTACATTAATTTGTCCACGAGTTCCCTCAACTATAAATAGGAAATTTTTATTTTCAAACTCTAATTCAGCTATTTCAAAGATATTTAACCATTGGAATCAAGTATCTAAAGTTTGGAGAGAAGACAATTTGAATTTCTACACTTGATTCTCTTGTAAATTTTCAGATTATGGAAAATTTAGCGAAGCATCTTGGTATAATGCCTCTTCCTTCCATTATTCATACCTAAACCATAGATCTTAAGGGAATACAATGAATGAGATTTAATATGTTCTTGGCATTATTTATTGATTCAAAAATTGGTTATATGATATTGGTTCAATTAATTCTCCATGTTTTAATTCATGATTGTAGGTTGAAAACTCTATTAAACTTTGGATCCCTCGTTTTGCTTGAAATGAAAAAAAGAGTGAGGATATTTAATCAATAAATACTTAAATGCTAGTTAATGATATAAATAGATTAGCTAATTTAAAGTTGTAAATTGTTTGGAATTTCAAACACAAAGAGATTTGAGAAAATCTGTGTTAGTTTTAGTGATAGATTGTCACTAATAACAAATAGCCCAGCTAACCTATGTCATTTACTTGTTAAAGAAAAGTAATTACCCAAGTTCACTATTAAATTCTAAAAATAGCACTCCTTTATGACATTATAAACTCTTGAAAACAAACTCACTATTTGAAGAACAGCAAAACAAACTTTAAAGTTG
This sequence comes from Capsicum baccatum var. pendulum, assembly GCA_030864225.1. NCBI lineage: Eukaryota > Viridiplantae > Streptophyta > Magnoliopsida > Solanales > Solanaceae > Capsicum > Capsicum baccatum. The sequence continues at coordinate 145,450,051 of CM061560.1, forward strand.
AAAAATAGTGTTACTTACTATTTTCAAAATCACCCCATAAACTATTATTGTCTTATAATATGTGTATCAATTAATGACTTAAACACTCTCTAGGATGAACCTTGTTAATCTTTCCTTATGGGATCGACCTCACCCTATAGTCAGGTAAATATATTGACGATGATCGCATATATTTTAAAAGGTCTATTTGAGCATTATCATAAAGTACCATTCTTTCTTTAATTCAAGGAAGCAAAAATCTGCTCGGTTTGCTACTCAAGCTGCTTGATGGTAATAGAGTGAGACCCAACTTAATTGTAAGACCCCGCAAAATTCTAAGCTTAACTCAGTCCTTAAAAGCTTGCTAAAGGGTCCCAGACTTAGAAAATTCTAGCTAAGTATTCAGAATTAGTATTATTTTGGCCTTCGTAAGTTAGCAATGCTATTTCACGACCTCTATGACCTTAAAATATCAATATTTAGGTTGATTCATGATCAGGAATGTCAGTAAGTGTTTCCAAATGAGTTTTAGATTTTTTGGACCTCATTTAAACCATGTTTGGGAATCCAAAATAGTGTATCAACGCGATCTCGGCACGGCGCATCGGCCATCACGTCGATCAATTTTTTCATTGGCTTTCAATGGCAATTTCCAGTGAACCATGCAAACTCAACACGACGGGTTGGTCATCACATTGATGCCAATGATGCGATGCATCGGCTTACGCATTGATGGTTCAACTTTCAGTCTTTTAAACCCGCGCCGAGAGAGGTAAATGGGTCTTTTTCCACCTTATATTAGCCCTCAAAACATATCATTACATTATCCAAGGGACAAAATATACTCATTCTCTCTAGAATTTATCAAGAACAAACCCTAGTTCATCACATTCAAGATCCAAGACTCAAGGTTTCCACCATTATTCCTTAAGAATTCGCCAATTAAAGTATGTGAAGTGTTCATCTAAGGGTTCCTTCCACCCTTGGAGTCCAAGAAACTCTTTTAAACTTCAAGTAAGTAGAATTATGAATTCCATGATTGGAATTAAAGTGTATTCATGATTATTATTTTAATTAGATTTCTATTTCATAATTTATTATACGTTTCATGCAGACTTGGTTATTATGTGTGTAGATTCGTATGAATCCATGTTAAACCCCTTGAAATTGTGAAATTTTAAGTGAATTATGATGCCCTCTTATTATGTGCATATATTATGCTTACCAAGTGCTTGATGAATTGTTCATGTGAACTAATAAAGGAAAGAAATCATGTCATGCTAGCTTATGTGCAAGTTATACCATGCAAGTATTTGATAAAATGTCTCTATAGATATATTACGAACAAGTGTGCATTTTATTCTATGCAAGATCATGTGATTCTTTACTTTTCATGCTATTGAGTCTTGGGGGTATTTAATACCAAAAAATTTAGCTGTTTACCTAGAGCCAGTGTCAGATATAGAATAATCTCAGTTATGTTATGATCAGTGGTACTCTCAGTCAGTAACAGGACTTAGAAAAACATAGTAGACTCTTTATTAGTCTAGTCCAGTTAAGTATTCAGTTCAGACCTTAGTAAATTCAGTCAGTTAACAAAATTTAGTAGTATTCCGTCAGTCAATGGAACTAAGTGAGCTCAGTTCAGTTCAGTTAGATAGTTTAATCATTAATGGTCCAGTCAAGTCTAGTATGAACTTGGAAATTAGTTCAGTGTCTATTCAGATGGGTGTAGGATTCAGTACATAGTTAACCCAAGGATGGGGTCATTCCTGCCAGCAGAGGGTTTGACCCTTAGTAGCAATCCCTGTGTTACAGAACTACATAGACAGCGTAGGTTGAGATATCTTCCTGCTAGATATTATTCTGGTTGATACATCTCATTTGAGTTTTTCTGCCAGCGAGGGTTGATGAAAGAGATTTCTGTCAGAGAGAGTTAATTCACATCTTATCTTTACCCATGGAATGGTATGTACACCCTTCCAACTGTGGTTACAGATTAGACCCTAATCTATGTCGAAAGGGTCATGTTATTTAGATGATTACCTCCCACAGTCTTAGTTTCAGATTCAGTCTCAGTACAGAACTCAATTCAACTCTACAGATTCAGGACTATCAGACAGAGTCACTCAGTTCTATATGGAACCTAGTATAGTTCCACAGAATCAAGATTGTTAGATACAGTCATTCAGTTATCAGTAATTTGGTACCAGTATACTCAGATATCAGTTAATCAATAATTCAGAACTCAGTATCCAGTGTTATCGCGATCTCTATTATAGTTTATCTATTCATGCATGTATTCTTATTCAGTTATATTCATTTCATTCAGTTAGTGTTGTTCTTGCATATGAACCCATTCATTTCAACCTACCTTACTTTTCATAAAAGTATATTCAAAGTACTGGCGCATACCTTTCTTTTGCGCTATGATAGTTTATATCATAGGTTCAGATGCGAGGGCTCCAGATCATACTTAGAAGTTCAGTTATTAAGCTTACAGAGTTAGTGGCGAGTCCTCTTAGTTCGAGGACATGATGATTATTTTAGTAGTTTTGCTTATTTCAGTAGTTCAGAGTTAGTTGGGGACTTGTCCCATCAACTCCATATCTCAGACAGTTTAGAGGTTTTTTTAAACTAGAGTATTTTCAGAAAGATGTATCAGTTTTGGTATTACTATACCAAAATTAGATTTATTTCAGTATTGAACCTTATGGCATGTTTTTCACCTAATTTTTAAATATTTCAGTAATTTCTTATTTTGTTATTACAACAGGTACCAGTTATAGGTTAGGTTGTGGTCCTTCAAGATTATGAGCACTGTGTAGCATTCGGGGTTCAGACTCGAGGTATTACGAACTTGGTATCATAGCCTAAGGTTCAACAGAGTCCTAGGAAGTCTGAAAGATGTATCTAGTAGAGTCTTGTGCATGGGTGTATAGCGCACCACACTTATGGACAGAAGGCTGCGAGGTGTTTTAGGAAAAGTTTCTTTTCTTTCAGTATTCATGTCGTGCGAGTGAGCATGAGCTCAATTTAAGCTCTCAATCTAATTCATCACTTCCTTATGCTTCTAGAATATGTCTTCCAGAGAAGCTAATGAAAGAAGTAATAAAATTCCGTCAGCCCCTTCGCCCGTTCAGGTAGATCTCCTGAATGAACATGTTACTCATGCTTAATTTAGAGATGCTTTCACCGCCTTAGCTCATTCAATATTTTCACAGAATAGTCAGCTGATGTTATCCTATCTTGGATAGCAGCTCATGCTCCGCAGAGTAAAGAGAAGATACGTAGGAGAAAGGGGACAAAGAATAAGAGGGCCAGAATGTATAGGCCAAAGAGTAGCTAAACCAATCCTCTTTGTTAGAAGTGTGGAAGAAAGCACCAGGGTGTCTACAGAGCTGACAGTGATGTGTGTTTTGGATGTGGCAAGATAGGACACAAGGTCAAACAGTGTCCTCAGGTGAGTTCTCAAAGTAGCATAACAGTCTCCCAGCTCAGTCTAGTTGCTCGAATCAGCAGGGTGCTGCATCTAGTACTAGTAGTGGGAAGCACCCAAATAGAATCTATGCTCTTCAATCTCGATAAGATCAGGAAAGTTCTCCTGATGTGGTTTCTGGTATGTTACACATTTTTCGTTTACATATCTATGGTTTACTAGATACAGAAGCTTTTTTGTCCTTTGTTACTCCATATATAGAAGTTGATTTCATAGTCAGTCCCAAAATTCTAACAATGCCTTTCTCAGTTTCTACCCCAGTGGGTAAATCCATCATAGACAGGAGAGTATACAGGAACTGCCTGGTGATGATATCTCAGAAAGTCCCTTTAGCAGATTTATTCAAATTAGAGATAACCGATTTTAATGTCATTCTCGGCATGGATTGGCTTCATTCCTGCTATACCTCAATCGACTACAGAAATAGAATTGTCCAGTTTCAGTTTCCGAATGAACCCATCCTAAAATAGAGGGGTAGTACTTCAGTACTTAGGGGTCAACTTGTTTCTTACCTTCAGACGAGAAAGATGATATCTAAGGAATGTGTTTACCATCTCATTTGAGTTTAGGACTCTAATTCAGAAACCCCTAATCTTGAATCAGTATCAGTAGCACGTGAATTCCCAGATGTGTTTCCCAAAGGTATTTTTGGAGTTTCTCTGAAAAGGGAAATTGACTTCGGAATAAACCTTCTTCCAGACATTCAGCCAATATCTATTCTGCCATACAGAATGGCACCTACAGAACTTAGAGAATTAAAAGAACAATTAAAAGATCTCCTAGATAAGGGATTTATCAGACCAAGTATGTCCCCATGGGGTGCTCCAATTTTATTCGTGTGTAAGAAAGATGATTCTCTCAGAATGTGATTGATAACCGTCAAATAAATAAAGTCACAGTCAGGAACAAGTATCCACTTCCCAGAATTGATGACTTATTTAATGAACTTCAGGGTGCTAGTTACTTCTCCAAGAGTGACCTTAGCTCAGACTATCATCAACTCAGAGTTAGGGAATGTGACTTTCCGAAAATAGCTTTCAGAACTTGGTAAGGTCACTTTGAATTCTTAGTCATTTAGTTCTGTCTCACCAATTCCCCAGCAGCTTTCATGGACTTGATGAACCATGTGTTCAAGCAGTACTTGGACATATTTGTCATAGTCTACTTAGATGACACTCTTGTATATTCCCGTAATAAGGATGGACATGCTAATTATCTTAGACTCATAATTTAGACTCTCAAAAACCATCAGTTATCATGATATCCATTCTTGTCTTACATGTCAGCTCTATGATGATAAGCCATACTTATGCACGTTAGTAATCATGCACGCTTACAGTTCCTAGTATAAGGAGTTCCAGTTTACCTAGTGTTACAAATCATGTTCCATGAATGCAGAAACTCTAGACTTAGTTTATGCAGCTCATGAATCAGGTATCCATATCATGCTATATAGTATGCTCAGTTCCCATGGCCTATGTTACACTCCTAGCGATTGGCTAAATTCAGATTTTGTCCTGCATATCCTCAGTTTTGATCTTTTGATAAATCCATGTTGTTGAAATTCTATTCCTCAGACCTTACTTACGTGTTGAGTTTGGTATAATATTCATGCATACCTTAGGTTCTCATGTGTTAACCCTTCAGTGGACTCTCCTTACAAAATAATATAGTGATCAACAATTTCTTAGAAGGGAGAGAGTAAACATTTTGTGTTAAGAATAGATTATTGCATACTATTTTTCCAAAAGGCTGTAGTTACGAAGATAGTCTTGGATGTCATGTTGATGTGTAAGTGGCTAAATACATTTCGAAGATTTAAGTAGGCTTGAACATAGTAGGAGAATTCAGTCCAGTTCAGACCTCAGTAGGTAGAGTTATCAGAACCTAGTATTCAGTTCCAGTACAGTCTCAATTGTAGCCTTAGTTACAGTATCAGTCCTAGTCCCAGTCAAGTAATCAGATCAGTAACTCAATTCAGTTTCAGATTTTCTTGACCATAGCATACAGTTATCCATTATCAGTATTTTAGTACCTCAGTTTAAGAATATTTTAGAGTCATGTTATACGCTTGGTCTTGCCTTGTCAAATAGTATAATTTTTGAGAATTCATGCTTAGTTATCTCATGTTACTCAGTCAGTCCCTACCGCATATGCATGGTACTATACAGTTTCAGTCCAGACTAAGTACAGTTCAATTTTACATAATCAGTATTCAGCTATCAGCCACTCAATTAATCAAATAAGTTAGTACGTTTATGCATTCGTGCTCAGCGCCCATGTGAATATTTTCAGTAGCCTCATGTAAAATGCATGCATTGTTGAAGTAGAAATTCTAGTTGAGAGAATAGTATGGGGACGTGGCTAAGATTGCAAGCTAGTAGTTTCAGTGCATAAGGATTTGTAGCTCTATCTTAGATGACGTTTCATTGGCCTTGCTCCATATTATAGAACTGCAGCTATGTGGTGATTTCTTATTCAGGTGTCTTATTCAGAGAATGCCAAAATTTCCCTTCTACCTAAAGCCACTAGAACTCTATAGAAAGAGTCTCAAAGAAAGGCCCCAGTCGAATATAAGTTGTCAGCATAAGTTAGTCTGCAAAACCATCAATTTTAGTTTAGCAGTTAGGCAGAGAATGGTTGTATGGCTGGGTTTCCCATCTTTCCATCTAGCCTCACTATTCGAAGTCTCATGAATGTAACTATTCCAAGATCGAGAAACTATGTGGTTGCGAGTTCAGCTCAGTTTAGGTGTCACGCCTCCATTTCAGATCCCCGATATGCAGTCAGGATTCAGTTCGTAGGTTCCCTGTGCATCATCTCAGCTTTCCTCCGTATCTTAGCCAAGTTAGTATTTTTGGGGACATAATGTCCCAAGGGGGAAATGCACTATAATCCCTGAGCTTTTATGACCTAAACCTTCCATCTTCTCTTCAAGTAACAAATCTAGTTTAGAGTAGTGGGTACTTGATACGGGACAAATGGACATCTTATCTTTGGATGACATCTTTGGAGGCCAACACATAGAGGCTCAAGACTTGGTCACCTCGATAATACAAGAACATACATGGAGGACCCGTTTTGAGCGTAACTTAAAGCAATCTCGCGTATGGAAGATTGCTTGGAGCATTTAAGAGTGAGGACTCACGGTTTTGGACCTTAATTAAGGGCATTTTGGACATTACACATGGTGTATTTACACACCATGGCCGCACCTATCATTAACGGCAAAGTGGTCTTTTTGTATTCTTTTGTATTACACTATAAATAGGTCATTTTAGCTCATTTCTTGGCAGATTTTGAAGGATGAAGAATTGAAAGACATATTTTCTCTCTTTTGAGAGTGTAACACCCTTAGTTGTAGGGCTTGGAAAAGCCATCCTTAGCATAGGGTTTGGAAAAGCCAATATTGATCTTTGCTTGGAAACGGTAGATCTTAAGGTTAGTTCATTCCCTTGGTGGTCACCGTAAGAGTGTGGTTTTGATTGTTACATTCATTAGGGGTTAGTGTTGAAATACACTTGGTTCTTAATCTTGTAATAATCTTGGTCTCACTATCTATCTTTATTTTCTTGCAAATCGTGTATGTGTTGTGTAGTGGACTGTTTTGGGGTCTTCGTTGAATCCAAAACTTGTATTATTGTTGTTCATATTGTTCATCACGTTTCATAGCTGTTTTGGTGTTAATATACACTCTTGTATCTTGTATTCTTGTTGTTAGTAGCGAATCCGAGTGTGGTCTCCATCTTGGTCCTCGAATCCTTAAGATTAGTGGACTGATTTAGTGTTTGTTTCGTGCTCCTCTTTGTTTTTCCCGTATCATTTGGTATCAAAGCATGGCTTGATCTTGTTCCTACAAGATCAATCTTGGGTTTGCTTGTTAGAAAATTTAAAAAAAAAAAAAAAAAAAAAAAACTGAAAACTGAAATTTTCAGAAAAATAGCAATCTGTCCACTTTGTGTTCTTGGCCGAAAATTGTGTTCTTGTTGTATCTTGGCCGAGATTTTTATTTCTATTTGTTGTCTCTAGGTGTTAGTTTTGTTCCTCACTAATACATTGAGTCTATATCTTGATTTGAGCTTGTATTTCGATGTTATTGTGAACATAAGCTCTGCCCATTGTTGTTGAACATTGTTGTTGTAGACATTGTTGTTGAGAAACTTGATTGGCCGTGTATTTGGTTTTTGTTGTTGAAAGGAGTGTTGTTGTTAGTCTTGGTGAATGTTGTTGTTCTTGAAGTTCTTCACAACCTTCATAACCTTCATCTCTTGTTAAAACCGAAGACACAACACTAAAGAGACTTGGCCGTTTGTTGTTGTGGATTGGAGTTGGCCGTTGGAATTGTTGTTGTTCTTGAAGATTGTTGTTATTGTTCTTGGTGTGGTTGTTGTTGTTCTTTAAGTTCTTCATCTTCCTTCATATATTGTTAGAACATAAAGTGAATGATAGATCCTAAAAGGTGAAGGAAAGAGGTGTAAGTAATTGTTAGTCTTGAAAGACCCCCCCAACCACCAAAAGACTTTACATCACTTCTCAACCACTTTCCCATGAAACAAGGGTCCATGTTTTAAGGAAAAGTACTACAAAAGTCAAGTCTTGAAATTTGAAACTTGAAAAAAAAGGCTCCAAGACTTATTCTTCCCTCCTTAAAACAAATTCCACCAATCCAAATTAAAATTGGTCCAGACTTGGACTTTGGAAAATAAAAATTGTAGAAACCGCAACCAATACGTGGCTGCCACGTCATCAAGTACTGTTCACGCATCAAATTTTGGCTCAAATTTCAGATTTCTTAGTTTCCTTTTGTTGTTCCTTAGTTTCAATTTTATTGCTTCCAATTAATTAACAACTAGTAATCACCTACTTAGTTGTAGATTAATTGTTGAATCCGTTTCTTTCGTGTCTTTGTTATTTGTGATCTTTTCTCATTTTTAATTCGTTGTAACTTCTTTATTTCAAGTTCGTAAGGAAATTTTATTTTGTGTCTTGAGTCGATCAAACAAGAATCTATTCCGGCCACCAAGTAGAATTGACATCCTATTGACTACCGGAGTATAAGCAGCTTTCAATATTCGCCGCTCCAATTGTGAGAATCACAAAGGTGAGTGTATACGAGTATTGGTGAGGAGCATTACTACTAATCTTGTTTGTTCATTTTGTAGGTTTAAAGGGTGATATAAGGGGAACATGACTTTGATAGCCGGGGATTATTGTGACTACAATATGGGAGACTATAATTGTAGTGAGGGTTTTTATGGCTACGAAGTTGAGGGAGATTGCGAAGGCTATGAAAATAGCCATGATCAAAACATAGGCAGATTTGAAAATTACTGTTTTGAGGGAGAAAATGAGGTGAATGAAGTGCCTAGTGCTTATGGTGACTTTGGAGATGATGTAGGACCTCGTGATGGATCTTATGATGAAGTTGGGACATGTGAGGAGTCTTGCACTCCCCACTCCGAACCTAGATTTGGTGTTAGGTATAACCCTTTCATTCGCAAACCTTATGAGAGCTATGATGAGAGTACACGTGAGGAGTGTGAAGAGTCATATTCTCCACCTTGTAGTACTTCTTATCAAGGTCGATATAGTGTGAATGGTTATACTAGCTATAGTGTAGGTTGTCCAATGGGAAGAAGAAGGTATGCATCTCCAAAACCGAGGGGTACTCATGTGCTTTACAATGTTGATCCTAGAAGGAGTGTACACTCCGGAAAGGTGACCATTTGTGGGATACCGGGCTGCCTCGTTGTGTTAAATGATAGGTACTATAGAAACTACATTGTTCCATCCATGGTTGATTACTTGGGGTTATTTTGTGAGCCTTTACTTGTTCCATACTTCTTGGACAGGTTTAAGGTTACCGAGAGGGTAAAAGTTGTCTTCTCCCAATTTAATTACCATGAGAAGGTGTGGTGTGATGTTTTTCCCATAACCTATGGTCATGTGAGCTTAGGCGCCGATTGGTTTGCACAACATAAAGTTCCAAATATGCAAAATTGGCCTAATATTGTAAGAGACCGATGGGGAAATTGCCTCGAGATGTACATTCTGCCCGGGCCGCAAAAAGAAGTTCCTACCTACTCCAATTCGAATTATTATGAGAGACAAAAGATTGAGAGGAGTAAGGGAGTGAAAGGTGGTAATCCGAGAGTGGAAAAAGCAGAGGTTGTGTGGAGCAAAGTAAGAGGATTACCACCAAACTATGCTAACATTGTTTGTCCTTCTATTTCTAAGGACATTTGTGTAGGTAGCAGCATGGAAAGCGAAGAAGAACAATGCCAAAAGAAAGTTGCTGCCCAAACTCTTGGAGGACCTTCACACCATGACAAAGAAGAATCTACTCAAGGACTTCAAGGTAAAATGGCAAACTCTTACACTTTTGTACATGTGAATGATAATTGTGTGGCTTGTAGCCCATTGAGTGTGAGTTGTAGCTTGCCTATATGTGAGTGTATTATTTCTTTGCCACTTGATGATGATGTACATGTTGTGAGTGTGGATACACTAGTTGATCCTATTGATGACCGAATAGACTCTTCTTGTAAGATCGATTTATGTCCACCTAGTGTTGAAACCATTATGTTGAATGAAAGTACATTATCTTCTGAAATTTGTGTTGATCAACTTATGTGTGAAAATTACCCACCACTTGAGGATGTGTATGATGTAATTAATGAACCTCAAGTGTGTGATGATGTTGAAAATGTTGATCAAAGTGAGAATGAACCCGAGAGCTCTTCTTGGGGTAATATTGTGTTTGAAACATCCTTGAAACTTGATATTGATCATTTAGAGAGTGAGGAACTTGCTTGTTCCAAATCTGTCCGTGAGGTAGATCACACTCGTTTTAGGTACAATGTCTTGTTTGAAGATGATTTAAACACTCCTAATGAACCTAGTGGTGAAAATGATGGTATAGCTTGCCTTGGAAGCTATATCCTATATGCTAACCCACTATGGTGTGACAATATTCCTCCTAAAGAGGGAAATCTCTTCTTGGAAGATGAGAGTCCTCTTAAGGGTAAGGAATGTGTAGTTGCGAAAGCTACTTCTTCTTCTACTTTGTGCGATTTCATTGTTGAGAGTACTCATGGTGATTATTGGGAAACTAGTAGTGAGTACACACATGAGAGCACCTTAGAAGAAGTCGATTTGAGTGATACTTTTCTCTACTCTCTATTTGCTTTGGATCATATGTATGTTATTGTAGAGAGTATGTCATTTAGTTTGGGTGTAGACCACGGGAAAGGGAAGTGTTGTCGAGACCCGTGTCTATGGCTACTTTTCCCATTTGAACCCGGTGCCAAATTTAGAAATGGTGATGTTGGTGCACCAAACTTGTTCCTTGGTCTACATGACAAGCAAAGTGTCACTCTTGATGTATCCTATAACCAAATCCTTTGTACATCTTTTATTGAGTTTTTAATATTCCTTGCAAAGGATTCTTGGTTATATTGCAAATATGTGCAACCTTGGCATGTTGAGATGATTTGTTATGCTAACCCTAACCCTCATGCCATTAGGAGTTTGTATTTGTTTGTCCTCTCTTCGGTTTTGCAAGGTTTGGATTCGAGGTCGAATCCTTTTCAAGAAGGGGAGGATGATACGGGACAAATGGCCATCTTATCTTTGGATGACATCTTTGGAGGCCAACACATAGAGGCTCAAGACTTGGTCACCTCGATAATACAAGAACATACATGGAGGACCCGTTTTGAGCGTAACTTAAAGCAATCTCGCGTATGGAAGATTGCTTGGAGCATTTAAGAGTGAGGACTCACGGTTTTGGACCTTAATTAAGGGCATTTTGGACATTACACATGGTGTATTTACACACCATGGCCGCACCTATCATTAAGGGCAAAGTGGTCTTTTTGTATTCTTTTGTATTACACTATAAATAGGTCATTTTAGCTCATTTCTTGGCAGATTTTGAAGGATGAAGAATTGAAAGACATATTTTCTCTCTTTTGAGAGTGTAACACCCTTAGTTGTAGGGCTTGGAAAAGCCATCCTTAGCATAGGGCTTGGAAAAGCCAATATTGATCTTTGCTTGGAAACGGTAGATCTTAAGGTTAGTTCATTCCCTTGGTGGTCACCGTAAGAGTGTGGTTTTGATTGTTACATTCATTAGGGGTTAGTGTTGAAATACACTTGGTTCTTAATCTTGTAATAATCTTGGTCTCACTATCTATCTTTATTTTCTTGCAAATCGTGTATGTGTTGTGTAGTGGACTGTTTTGGGGTCTTCGTTGAATCCAAAACTTGTATTATTGTTGTTCATATTGTTCATCACGTTTCATAGCTGTTTTGGTGTTAATATACACTCTTGTATCTTGTATTCTTGTTGTTAGTAGCGAATCCGAGTGTGGTCTCCATCTTGGTCCTCGAATCCTTAAGATTAGTGGACTGATTTGGTGTTTGTTTCGTGCTCCTCTTTGTTTTTCCCGTATCAGTACTTATAGATGGACCCACAAGTTCCAATCTTAGCCGTGAGCCAAGTATTCAGGGGCTCACTTCCATTCATGATATTCAGTTCCTATATCACGTTTTAGGCTTAGTTATGATCTCATGTTCCCGTTCACGTGTATTCAACAATTGTATCTCAAGTTAGAGATTGGTGATTTTGTGTATTTGAAAATATCTCCTATGAAAAGACTGAAAAGGTTTGGCAAGAAGGGGAAACTCAGTCCTCGATATATTGGTCCTTACCAAATTCTTAGCTATTTCAGAAAGGTAGCTTTCAAGCTTGAGTTGCCTTCAGACTTAGCTTTAGTGCACCCAGTGTTCCATGTATCCTTGCTAAAGAAATGTATAGGTGACCCATCAGTTGTAGTTTCTATAGAGGGCACAAATATTCAGAACATCCTCTCTTATGAAGATATTCCAGTCGAATTCCTTGATTATCAGATTTGCAGATTTAGGAACAAAGAAGACCCTCTTGGGCAGAATCAGTCTGTTGAGGGATCTACTTAGGAAGAAAAAGCAGACATGAGAACCAAGTATCCTCACCTCTTCTCTGAAAACTTATACTCAGCCTAAGGTAACAGTTTTCCTTTTAATTTACTCAGTCTCATATTCAGATATAAATACCAACTTTGTATTAATTAACGTGCATATTCAGTCATGCATTCATGAATAAGTTCAATCATGTATTCATACATCAGACATACATGTCTGGTATATAAGCCCAACTTATCAATAATCCCAGTCATATATTTGTGAATCATGTTCAGCTATGTACTTATGCATCAGATATGCATGTTCAGTATGATAATTTAGTAAATCAGTAATTTCAATCATGAAATCATGCTTCAGTTGTGCTTGTCCAGCGTCTAAATATAGTCTATCAGTATCCTTAGCTTAGTAAGTCTAATTGAGGATAAATGTTCCCAAGGGGAAGATATTGTAAGACCCTGCAAAATCCTAAGCTTAACTCAGTCCCTAACAGCTTGCTAAAGGGTCCCAAACTTAGAAAATTCTAGCTAAGTATTCAGACTTAATATTATTTTGGCCTTCATAAGTTGAAAATGCTGTTTCATGACCTCTATGACCTTAAAATACCAATCTTTAGGTTTTTTCATGATCAGGAATGTCAGTAGGTGTTCCCGGATGAGTTTTAGATTTTTCAGACCTTGTTTGAACCACGTTTGGGAATCCAAAATAGTATATCAATGCGATCTCAGCGTTGTGCATCAGCCATCACGTCGATCAATATTTTCAATGGAAATTTCCAGTGAACCAATGCGGACTCGATGTGGCGCGTTGGTCATCACATCGATGCCAATGATGCGATGCGTCGGCCTGCGCATCGATGGTTCAACTTTGAGTCTTTTAAACCCGCATAAAGAGGAGTAAATGGGTCTTTTCCCACCTTATATTAGCCCCCAAAACATATCATTAAGCTATCTAAGAGGCAAAATATACTTATTCTCTCTAGAATTTATCAAGAACAAACCCTAGTTCATCATATTCAAGACCCAAGACTTAAGGTTTCCACCATTATTCTTTACGAATTCTCCAACTAAGGTATGTGAAGTGTTCATCTAAGGGTTCCTTCCACCTTTGGAGTCAAAGAAATTCTTTTAAACTTTAAGTAGTTAGAATTTATGACTTCTACGATCGGAATTAAAGTGTATTCATGATTATTATTTCAATTAGATTTTTATTTTATGATTTATTATACGTTTCATATGGAATTGGTTATTATGTGTGTAGATTCGTATGAATCCATGTTAAACCCCTTAAAATTAAGAAATTGGAAGTGAATTATGATGCCCACTTATTATGTGCATAAATTATGCTCACCAAGTGCTAGATGAATTGTTCATGTGAGCTAATAAGGGAAAAAATCATGTCATTCTAGCTTATGTACAAGTTATACCATGGAAGTGTTTGATAAAATGTCTCTGTAGATACATTAGGAACAAGTGTGCATTTTATGCTATGCAAGATCATGTGAGGCTTTAATTTTCAAGCTATCGAGTCCTAGGGGTATTTAATACCCGATAATTTAGTTGTTTACCTAGAGCCAGTGTCAGATACAGAATAATCTCAGTCATGTCACGATCAGAAGTACTCTTAGTCAATTACAGGACTTAGGAAAACTAAGTAGACTCTGTATCAGTTCGGTCTAGTTCAGTATTCAGTTTAGACCTCAGTATAGTCAGTCAGCTAATAGAATTAGTAGTATTTTATCAGTCAACAGAACTCTGTGAGCTTAGTTCAGTTCAATTAGACAGTATAAGTAGTAATGGTTCAGTCAAGCCTAGTATGAACTAGGAAATCAGTTCAGCATCTATTAAAATAGGAGTAGGATTCAACACTGAGTTAACCCAAGAATGGGGGCATTCATGCCAGTAGAGGGTTTGACCCTTAGTATCAATCCCTGTGTTATAGAAGTACGTAGCCTGTATATGTTAAGATATCTTCCTACCTAATATTATGAGGGTTGATATATCTCATTTGAGTTTTTCTGTCGGTGAGGGTTAATGAAAGAGCTTTCTGTCAGAAAGGGTTAACTCATAACTTGTCTTTACCCATGGCACAGTATTGACTCCCTTATAATTGGGGTTACATGTTGGACCGCAATCTATGTAGAAAGGGGCATGTCGGTTAGATGATTACCTCCCACAGTCTCAGTTTCAGATTCTATCTCAGTATAGAACTCAGTGTAGTTCTACAGATTCAGGACTGTTAGACACAATCACTCAGTTCTGTATAGAGCTCAGTATAGTTCCATAGAATCAAGACTGCCAGATACAGTCATTCAATTATCAGTAATTCAGTATCAGTATACTCAGATATCATTTAATTAGTAATTTAGAACTCAGTATCCAGTGTTATCATAATCTCGGTTGCACTTTATGTATTCACGCATGTACTCTTATTTAGTTATATTTATGTCATTCAGTCAGTATTGTTCATGTATATGAACCCATGCATTTGAACCTACCTCACTTTGCATACCAGTATATTCAAAGTACTGATGCATACCCTTTTTTTATGCTATGATGTTTTATATCATAGGTTTAGACGCTCGAGCTCCCGATCATACTTAGTAGTTTAGATATTTAGCTGACAGAGTTAGTGGAGAGTCCTCTTAGTTCGAGGACATGAAATTATTTTAGTAGTTTAGCTTATTTCAGTAGTTCAGATTTAGTTGGGGACTTCTCCCATCAACTCTATATCTCTGACAGTTTAGAAGCTTTTTCAGACTAGAGTATTTTCAAACAAATGTATCAGTTTTGGTATTACTTTACCGAAATTAGATTTATATCAGTATTGAACCTTATGGAATGTTTTCTGCCTAATTTTTGCATATTTTAGTATTTTATTATTCAGTTATTACAACAGGTACAAGTCATGGGTAGCTTATGGTCCTTCAAGATTATGAGCACCATGTAGCATCCTGGGTACAGACTTGGGGCATTACATTATTGGGCCACCTTAGACATACCTGCCCTTTGATATCGAAATTAGTGGACTTGACCTATTTGATCATCTTATCCATTGCGTCCTAAAATATAGAACCAATCAACTCACCTTTATCTCGACCCTTTGGAGTGACATAGAGACAACTATAGTAGTTTTTATAACCCTCTTTGTTTCTCTAATTATCTTGATCTATCCATAAATTTAGTCTTTATACCCAGATCCATCATAGTTATTATCCTTGTAGTAGTTTTGACCTTGATTTCCTTAACATTGAAACTAATAGTCTTAGTTAGACCCTTGGGTGTTGGCCCAAAAACATCTTATCTAGTTATTGACATAATTCACCTCCTCTTCACAATTAAAATCACAATCATTAGGACTTGGTGCTTAACCTTGGGAACCAATCACATTCAACCTTTTGGATTCAACCCGTATCAAGTGGTTTGTAATGAGTTCCATTTGAGTTTTCATGCACACTATATCCTTATTTTATTCAGCTTCTCTTTAGCATTGCTCAACCAATATGGTCATAGAATAAGAACATATAGATACCCCAAATTCTCTAGTATGACATAGCATATTGGTCTTAGCAACTCAATCAAGCATCACTGCTTCCTCTGAATAAGTATATGACATCAGGAAACTGCGAATAATTGTATTAGCTACTATATTAGTTTTTGAATTTAGTGACATGTAAAATATATTTAAGAGATTTTCATTCGTAAGCTTGTGGTTGGGCCATTGCTTCAACTTCTTGTTGAAACTTCACTAAGACTTATGCAGAGCTTCTTCAGGAAGCTGCCGTAAGTTATTGATCTAATCTCTCAATTGTTATATCATGGAGGTTGGGAAAAGCCTTTAGCTCTCTCCATATAGTAATAAAGTTGTTAAAAAATTCATTCTACCATCTAGTTGCTTCCCCAGATATTTATAAGAAAACAACCTCAATTTAAATCACCTTGACTAATACCCAATAAATTATATGTCTTGTAGATTCCTACAATATTAATAGGGTGAAGGTTTGGATCATATCCAATAGAATGTCATGACCCAACTGCCAAATCGTGATGGCACCTACGTATCTTTACCCTAGATAGGAAAATTCATACAACCCAATTGTTCAACTAAGTGTGGAAGTTAAACAAAAGAGATTTTAATGATAATAATCCTTTACTAAAATATGTAATTATAAAAAATATTTATTAGTTAAACACATTATAGAAGAACACTAATTAATGAAAAAAAAGACAAGAGACACAAGTTCCATATAAGAGTGAGATGATTGGAGCTACTAAAGATTAACCATCATCATATTTATAGAAACGCCAACTGACCTACAATATGAAAATATCCCCAAGTTGAGATATAGTAAGTGCATTATTAGTTCAACCATACGTACAAGCAGGTATCATCTGCCAACTAGGCTTAGAAAAAAATAATAACAATAGAAAATAAGTAGGCACTCATGACATAAGTTAAGGTTTTAGATAAACAATACTTCATAAAATCCCTCTATTCAGGTTTTTGACTCGTTGCCCTTAGCATATTTGTGACCGCCTACCATTTAAGATTTTCATGTATCTTTATTCTTTGAAAAATTGAACCTTCTTCAAATTACCAAGCTATTAGCCTAACTCCTTCACCACAACCCTAAGACCCTATAACTATGAGCTCAACTTGATTATGCCTTACTTTTCCACCACTAACATTATAAAACATACCATTAGATTGATTACCTAGGATGCTTGCAGGGAAGAACCAGATTACCTCATACCTTATTAATTAAACAATCATATAGAATAGATATTAAAATTATGATAATTACTCATATAAAATATATCCAACATTATCACTATGCTTTCAGGTTCACTACCCGCGCCTACAATCTTTACAAGAGTCATAAAGTTGTATAGTTATCATACTTCACCTCAACAAATATACAAGTATAAATTTAAATCATTTATGCTAAAGAAGATTCTTTAAACCATGGGCACCCCAATAATTATTTTCAAGGAAATACTAAATGCATGCATACATGGTTTACACATATACTAGAGTCGATAGAGGCTCTCAAATATGACCTGCAAGGGATAAGCTAAGTTTAAGTACTAGTTTGGCATGGTAAAAAATCAGATAACAATTCCAACATAATAGTTGATCCATATAAAAATGTTGATGTAACACCCAATCTATATAATATTGTTAATATGACACCCTATCTATATGTCATGTCAATACCATCTCTGAACTATATTTTAATTCATTATGTAGTCAATTCACAAGAAATGCCCAAATGCTAATCACAACATCTATTTAACACATGAGCAGAAACTAAATAGATTACTCTTTAGGCCTAATGACTAAAACTTATCCAATATGACTACCATAAACCTGAATACTATTCCTGTTTCTAATTTTCTTTCTCGCTATTATTTTTATACATCTTTCAACTAAGAATGACTACCCACAGACATGATATGTGCACCCATAATCTTTATTCTTTATAGTTTTCACCTTAATATCCTCAACTATGTTTAACACCTATGAACCTACTAAAGTCTTACCTTATCTCTAACTCACGTGCACAACTTTTATAGTCATCCTAACTCATTATCTAACTCATAAATTATAATAACCCTCCTAGGTTTTTTAGTATTTCCATATACTTTCACTATTTAGAGCTTTATTATAGTTTACCTAAGTCAAATATAACTTGTTGCAGCTATCAGTTCAGTTACAAGGTAGTTTGTTTGGGTTTTAGAGCCAATTACCTATTTTGAAGACTTCACTGGCTAGGATTAGATATCGAGCATAAAATTTAGTTTAACGACTTTATATTCCAATTCAATAGCTCCATCAGCTCTGAAATATCAATTTTAGGCTATGAGGAATTTTGATTGGGGTCTTATGTCTTCTAGACACATTTTGGTCTATTGGACAAAAATTAAGTAAGATAGCCCTTGGCTATGGGACCTACTTTGAATCAAAATAAACCCAAATGGAAATTTTAACTGTGCCATTAAGTCTTAAATATAGAATTTGATATGATAGAATATTCCATTTGCCATTGAGTCTGGAATATAGAATTTGATATGATAGAATATTCCATTTACATTCATGGTATTTTTGATGAATCCTGAGGGTTTGGTGATGACTTGGAATTTTTTAAGTCTCTGTTGGTGTATCCACAAAGATGGTACTTGGGTCTCTTTAGTGGTTGCCGCTTAAGCGGATCCTATTCCTCTAATGATGAGGTCATTTATAAGGCTATTTTTCTACTTTAGTAGAAGGGTCAGACCCTAGTGAGTACCACTTAAGCATTGATACCTTAAGTAACACTAGGGAGGGATTAAATTCTCTCTTAGCCTGATTTTCATCCTATTTTCTCAAAAGTCTTCAGAGTTCAACCTATAGAGAGTGTGGAAATTATGAGAGTGATTATTTAGATTTTATGGGGTAACTGTATGCTCGAATTAATTATTTCTTTGTCAAAATCTTGGTAAGTTCCTAATTTATTCATGGGTTAATTCTTCAATTCAAACCCAAATACCTAGATTATTATTAGGTTGATTTTAGTATTATTGGATTTCAGAATTTAACCGTTCTTGAGGGTGAATAATTCTTTAGTATAGGGGACGTGTTGACTGTTTAAAAAAAGTGCAATTCCATCAGCGGATACATGAGATTTTTACTTGATTTTGGATCTAAAGCATAAAAAGAAATATGGATACCATTGTTCTTATATTGATGAATAGGTTTCTATTATAATGGTGTGAATTCATGAAAAAGCTTATTTGAAAGGGAAATAAAAAATTTAGTAGATTTCAACAGAATTTCTATGGTGTCCAGGTACACTAGGTTTACCTTCTATATAGATTAAGCTTAATTATAGAATAAACATGATATTATGCTAGTTTTGGGATAGAAATTAGGTCTTAGAGGTATATTTAGTACGATTGAGATCTTTAAGCAAACTAAGGAACCAAAATTAGGCATAATTAGCTAAATTACTTATTATTTAGGTAAAAATAATATTTTTAGACTGAAATATGGCTTATTTAATATCTATTAGTGAAGTTAGATACATTATACTAGTTTAAGGTAGAAAATAGCCTTAGAATATATTTTGGGGATAAATGTGGCCCCTCCGGGCCACCTTAGGTAAAGCATGCTATTAATTCCTTGTAGACTTAAAAGGCCTTGCGTATTGCTTAAATGATCTTCATTAGCCAAGGAGGTTTAGACACATGATACCTTATTCAACATTGATTATTGGGAGAGAATATTTGTTTTGGCTCAAGTCCGATGAATTATGATATTAAGATCATTTTGATACCAACATTATTAATTATTATGAGTGCCCTTTCAACTCTAACAAGTGATGATCTAAGTTCTTCTGTAAGTACAACAAATAATGATATGAGTTTCAGTTTAGGTCTAGCATTGAGATGTTATTTAAGATAATTATGGAGCTAATTTAAGTTTGGTATTTTACAATGTAAAAGGATCCACGGTTATGATTTTGAGATATGGTAAGTTATTTTAAATAATGTTATTACTTATCCTTGATTTTACCCTCCGAGCTTATTATAGCCCACATTAGGTTACTTACCTTATTCGCATCTTCTGGCTTATAGAGTGTAATGACTTTTCAGGTCATTGTCCATGTTCTTACTTATTTGTTTTTATAGAGCTTCTCCATAGCTACCCAAAGTCATTATTAACTTGATGGAAATGATAATTTAGTTACCTGGAGGTTTGTTTGATTTTTAGAACCACTTTTCTAATTTAAAGTATTCATTGGTTCTAATTGACCACCAAGCAAAAACTTTGATAAAACGACCTTAAATGTGAACTCCGACTTCACCAACATATTCAGAATGTCAAAATCTATTATATATGTATCTCATTTGCTCAAAACAGACTCCAGATGCATCTCAAGGCATTGGCCGAAGCCCAAAACTAAGTTCCAAGCTTTAGCCATAGCCTAGCATAAAGGGAGATACCACTACCACAATGGGAAAGGTGCAAACACGGTGCCGTGATGGTGGCCAACAGGGCTCCATGATTGTGCTACTCGAGGCCTGGGCTAAGTCTATTAAAAGGATGTCATGCTCAAAATTTTGGCAATTTTGTGCCTCTCTCTTGAGCGCTAAACCCTAATAGAGTGTAAAATGAACAAGTGAGTCTTGTGGGTTGATTAGGATCTTGAATAACTTGTGTAATCTATTTTTGCTACAAATCTAAGGTAAGATTGCTTCAAGTTTTGTATTAAATTCTTGATTTTGAGACCCAAAACTCCAAATGGGTTGAGTCTTAATTGTAGCCACAATTGTGATTGATTTACTCTAATTTCTTGAGGGTTATAGCTCCTTAATGATAGTTGAGCTATAGGTTGGTCTCAAAAATGCATTTTTCAAAGGTGGGACCCATTGGGGGCTTGGTGTAAATTTGGACCCATTACACAATGGTGCCATAATGGGTATTGTGAAAAGTGTTTGGGGTTACTTAGAAAGATACTTGCAGAAGATTTTCCCTCGTAGGCCCAGTAAGGATTTATAAGACCTTATGGTATGGATTAGATAACCTAGCCTAATTTCGGGTAGAAGTTAGTCTTATAGAAGTGAACTTTGGCATTATTGGGACTTAGGGGTAGGACTTGACCCGCCTTAAGCTTGAACTATGTAATTCCTTAATGACCTATATTCTTGAGTACGTCTAGATTATGTTATTGAGGTTATAATGGTCAAACCCGATTGTCGGTTATGCATGTTGTCGATGGTTGGATAATGTGTATACTTGATCTATTATCTTGTTGTTGTGATATGGATAGCCTTGGAAAGTCTTGTAAATTGTACCTATAGTTATGCTATCGCTTGGCTTATATATTAGTTGACCAAGTAAACCTTTAATTATGTTACCACACTTGCAATGACCTAATCCTAATGATTAAGCTAATGTTTATGTAAAGGATTTTCCTTTGGGGTTAGAATTATGAAAAATATGAGTAAAAAAGGCATCTATAGAGCATGAACTTGACTTATAATTTACTAGCTAATAAATATGTTAACGTGGAAAAGTGGTGATTTCATATATCATTTAAATACTCATGCTCATGCATCTACTTATTTTATATAGTGATGATTAATAGTATAGTATGGTGTTATGTGTTACCTTACATCACTTATACTCTTTCATTGTGGGTTATATATGATTATTGATTTGACTACATATGTATGTTTATATCATTGTCTTGGAGAATGTGTTAATGTTATGATGATGATTGTTAAATCCATGGGATATAATGATTTTATGATGATGCCTAATGAATTCATAGAATATAATGATGCCCGATGAATCCATAGGATATAATGATGTTATGATGATGCCCAGTGAATCCGAAGGATATAATGATGCCTAGTGAATTCGGAAGAGGTAATGATGATATTATGATTCCCAGTGAATCAAGAAGAGATAAAAATATTATTATGATGTTATGTGTGGTGAGTATATATGAATACATGGATGCATGTGAGGTTATGTCGTGTGTGGCTAAACCCATTTATGTACTTAGGCCATGATGTCTTCCTTGGAAAATTGTTATCTATTCTTTGCCATGAGTTAACCCTTGTTAACTATAATTAGTAGCTAGAAGAAGGTTTTGCCAAGTATTGTGTTATGGATAATTGATAAGTGTAATCCTATGTAAAACCAAGGCCTCACCTAGAAAATCAACTTGTCTTGGATAAATGATTATGCTATGGAATTTCGCCTAGTAAAGTGGCATATGTGATAGCTAGTTGTTTTTAAGAAATGACTATGACTTGTAGGATAGAAGCCTAGTGAACTAGTTGGTGGACCATACTTAGCTAAAATATGGAAACTAGTCCTTAAGGTTGTGACATGGTCAATGATAGAAGACCTAGTATCGTATGATGAGTGGTTAAGTTAACATCTAGTATATGAGAATATAGACTAGGCATGGAAATAATAATGAGTTAGAGAATTAAATAACTATAAAAATTTTATGGTGATATCAGCTTCGTTCTATCAAATTGCAGTAATTATAATAATTGTAGACCTCAGTAAGAGGCCAAGGCATGAATGTACAACCTGCGGCTTTGGTGAGTTGCTTGTGTAGTTGTTCCTTGATATGTTGATGGATTGATATTTTTGTGTACTCTCCGGTGGTATGGGACATCGTGATGAGTTCCTTGTTTGGTTTTCTTTAGTGTACTTCCCACGTCGAGGTAAGTTTATTTTTTTTGTACTCTAATGAAGGTAGTTGTGTTGATTTTGATAATTACATGATTATTATTGTATATATGTGGCTTTATGATTCAAAAATGATTACTCATATTGTATAAAAGTTATGGTGCATGTGGATATGGAAAGTCGTACTATTGTTCTAGTTGATTAGTTATTTAGACAGTGATATTGAAGAAGATTCAAGTTTGATTCTGTACCTTGACTTTAATTTATTGTCTTACTATATAGCAGCCTTATATTATAATTTATCTCAGTCGGTCGATGATGCCCACAGAGTACCGATGTTTTGGTACTCATTCTATACTTTTATACCTTTTTGGTGCAACCAAAGTTCTAGTTATCACCCTTAAGTCGAGATCATACTGTGGTGATCATCTGGAGACAGGCTGAGCTCTTAGAGTTTGAGTTCCCCTTTTTCCTTCTATCCTTGTTCTATTATTTGTATTCAAGAATAATGTATGAGAGTTTCTAAGACTATTAGACAATGAGTTGTAATTTCAATTGTCAAACATAGAGATGCTCTTGTACTATTACTATCAGGTCTTTGGATTGGTATTCGAATGTCACTTGTTTCTGTATGGAATGTCATTGTTATATTGTGCTCCCATATAGGGTCCACATTGGACGTTCTTACTAAGGTAACGCATTGCATTAGCTTCGAGTTACGGTGTTGGCTTTCCTACTGGTGGGTTATTGTAGGTGACATCATAACTCAAAAATTGGGTCATGAAAAATTTGTATTAGAGCCTAGGTTTCACCGATATCATTGGTAAAAGAGAAAGTATCTAATGGAGTTCTACGGATTAGAACATTGACGTCTATATCCTATCTTCGAGAGGCTATAGGACTTTCTTAGGAGTTCTTTACTTCTTTCACTTATATCGTGCTAAGAGTCTGAGTTTGTTTGTTCAATATTCTCTTGAATTTACTCTTTCACAAATGACCAGGACACATGCTATAGTTATACGTGAAGAGGGTCCTGAGACCTAGACTTATGATGTGTCCCCATTTACGAATTTGGGTTGACCTCCCTAGAACCCTATTCCTACACCCGAGCTAGGGGCTCTTTCACCTCTGCCAGCGATGGGCCAGGGACCAGTCGAGGCTCCGCCAGGATTCATCCTCTCATCTATTCTTAGCGATACTTTAGTTCAACTATTAGGTATTGTTTACGGTTCACAGACTACTAAGACAGGAGTGCATTCTGTAGCTGTAGCTTCTGAGTTGAGGTTTCTTCTATTCCCGTAGTTATTTAGTCGATTGTCACTTAACCAGTTGTGACCCTCCTGCTATATCTGTTGAGAAGCAATAGACATTGGATAGATTATTGAGGTTGGATCCACCTAGGTTTTTTGGAGCTCCTAAAGAGATGTATTTGAGTTACTGACTGCTTGTAAGGATAGGCTTCATGGGCTAGGCCTTGTTGAGATCCGTGGTGTAGATTACACCATATTTCAGTTGGACTTGTTTGCTCGGCACTGGTGGAAAGGTTTTGTGAGTTCTAGACCATTTAGATCTTTCTCTCTCTCTTGGGCTCAAATCTTCGAGATGTTATTGGAGAAATATATTCCATGCAACCTTAAATATCATTTGAAAGATTAGGTCTTTAGATTGAAGCAGGGTTCTATGGTAGTCGCTGAGTATGAGGCTCATTTCCATGAGTTAGCTAAGTATTCAACTTCTATCTTGGACACAGTGTATGAGAGAGTTTACTGTATTATGAGTGGATTAAGTCTTCATATTCGAATGCATACTCAGAGTTTGGTTGCTGTGGGCAGGAATTTTTCTGAGCTTTATGATCATGCTAGAGTGATGGAGGACATGCAATGTAAGTGTCGTGATAAGAGGCCTAAGTTTTAGGGCAAATTTGGTGGGAGCCATAGTAGTTCCTGATTTAGTGGTGGCATTTATTTTGTTGGACATTCTCCACGCCCATCTTTTTAGCCTCAAAGTTAGACAAGTTAGCCAGTTCTTGCATCTCTTTAAACCACTGATGGGGTCTATTCATTACTAGTGGTCACTTTAGTAAAAGAGGTAATCATTCCTTGAGAGGTTCATCTATAGGCCATTTTAGGCATGAAAGCTATGTCAGTTTTACTGGATCTATGAGTTCTAGTTCTGGTCGTGATTCTGGTTTTACTTGCAAACTTTTTGGTTATTTCTCTAGAGAGTGCCCTTGTCATAGGGCATTGGTTTTTTAAACCTAGGGAGCTACTCCTATTAGGGATGTTTATCTTTTAGGTAGAGGTGGTTCATAATGTCTTAGGGGTAGTTACCAGGGTGCTCGAGGTGGTACTTAGGCAGGTAGGACATGAGTATAGGCAGGTGCCCAGCCAGGTGGCGATCATGGTCAGTTGTATGCAGTACCTGAAAGACTTAAGATTGAGACTTCAGATTTTATAGTTACCGATGCAATTTTTGTATGCTGCAAGATTGCTCATGCTTTATTTGATCCTAGATCCACTTATTCTTATATATCTGTTTATTATGGACCGCAGTCAGACTTAACTAGTGATTTATTATCTATATCTTTAGGTGTATCTGCTCTCATAGGTGATTCTTTAGTAGTGGATGGAGTATTCAGATCATGCATTATGATAGTTAGTGATGTCGATACTTCTTCTGATCTTATTATTTTGGATATGTTGGATTTCAATGTGATTCTAGGTATGGACTGGTTAACCCACTATCATGCGATCATGGATTGTGTTTGCAAAGAATCTTACTTTAGCCATGCCTAGTATACCCTCAGTCGTGTGGCAGAGAGCGATTAGCCGCGAGTTGACAAGGATAATATCTTATATTTGTGCCAGACGACTTATATCAAGGGGTTGTGAGTCTTATCTCGCCTATGTAAGTTATACCCATGGAGAGAGTCCGACGGTTGACTCTGTTCTTGTTGTGTGTGAGTATCCTAATGATCTTCTTGGTATTCCCCCTGATCATGAGATTGAGTTTGCTATTGACCTTGAGTTGGTCACCTAAACTATTTCTATGGCACCTTACCGTATGGATCCCGCTGAGCTTAAAGAGCTGGACTCCCAACTCTAGGATCTTCTTGGTAAGGGTTTCATTAGACCAAGTATATCCCCGTACGGAGCCCCTATTTCTTTTGTTAAGAAAAAAGATGGGTCGATATGAATATGTATTGATTACAGGAATCTTAATAAGGTGGCATTGAAAAATCATTATCTTATGCCTCATATTGATGATTTATTCAACCAGCTTCAGGGTGGAACTATATTTTCTATATTATATTTGAGGTTTGGTTAGTATCAATTGAGGATTTGGGTTGAGGATATCTCAAAGACAACCTTTAGGACCCATTATGGTCACTATGAGTTCTTGGTGATGTCTTTGGGCTGACGAATGCCCTAGATGCATTTATGGACTTGATGAACCTTGTGTTCAAACCCTATCTAGACTCCTTTTATATTGTGTTTATTGATGATATTCTTATGTTTTCAAGGAGGAGTGAAGAGCATTGCAGCACTTGAGAATTATGCTCCTGGTCTTTCTAGAGCATGTGCTTTTTTCCAAGTTCTCCAAGTATAAGTTTTGGCTTGAGTCAGTATCATTTCTTGGAGATGTGGTGTCTAAGAATGGTATTATGGTAGATCCGACTAAGATTTCTATGATTTGTGATTGGGCTAAGCCTACGTCTTCGAATGAGGTTCACAGTTTTATTTTTTAGCTAGTTATTATAGGCTCTTTTTTAAGAGCTTTTCTACCATATCAACCTCTATGACTTGATTGACTTAGAAGGAAGTTCCTTTTTGATGGTTTAAGGAGTGTGAGTTTAGCTTGGGAAATCTTAAAGATTGTCTTACTTTAGCCTCGGTGTTGCCCTTCCAGTTTAGGGTGAGGGATTCACAGTGTTTTTTGATGAATCTGGTGTTGGTCTTGGATGTGTTTTGATGTAGTAGGGTCATGTCACTGCCTATTCTTCTAAACAGTTCAAGGTGTATGAGCGCAACTACCCCACTTATGATTTGGAGTTGGCAGTGATAGTTTTTGCACTCAAGATTCGGAGACATTACTTGTATGGTGTGCATTGTGAGATTTTCACCGATCATCATAGTGTGCAGCATCTTATAAACCAACGAGAGTTTAATACTCATAGTGTAGGTGGATGGAGTTGCTAAAGGACTATAATATTACAATCTTGTAATATTCGGGTAAGGCAAATGTGGTGTTTGATGCCTTGAGCCGCAAGGCAGTGAGTATGAGTATTTGGCATGTATATCAGTTTGTTAGAGGCCCATGGCATGGGACATCCAGTCCTTAGCTAAGTTGATGGTTTGCCTTAATATTTTAAATCCTTTGTAGATTTTTGCTTGTGTGGAGGCGAGGTCCTCTCTATTTGAGAAGATTCATGATCATTAGATTGAGGATAGATAGTAATGTCTTCTCCATTATCGGGTGATGAGTGGTGAATCTGGCAGACACACCATAGATTCTGAGGGTATCTTGAGATTTTAAGGTTGTATTTGTGTTCCCCGACTAGATGACATGATTCAATTGATTCTGCATAAGGCTCATAGCTCTAGATATTCTATTTATCCATGTACAACTAAGATGAATAAAGATTTATGGCATCTTTATTAGTGGTATGGTATGATGAGAGATATGGATAACTTTGTAGCTTATTGCATATATTATCAGCCGGTTAAGGACGAGTATTAACGTCCAAGCAGTTTGACTCAAAGGTTACCCATTCTCGAGTGTAAATAAGAAAGGGTTACATTGGACTTCATTAGTGGTTTCATTCATACTTTCTGTGGTCATGATAGTAGTTGGGTTATGTTGATCGTTTGACCAAGTAAGCATATTTCATTCGTATTCCACTAACCTTTAGTTTTGAGAGATTAGCCCAGATTTATATTTGAGAGATAGTTCATTTGCATGGGGTCACTATGTCTATTATATCAGACCTTGGTTCTGTATTTCCTTTGCTATTTTGGTGAGCATTTTAGGGAGAGTTGGGTACTCGAGTGGATTTGACTACAACCTTTCATCCAAAGATGGATGGTCAATCCGAGTGGACTATTCTGGTGTGTGAGGATATTCTTTAAGCTTGTGTTATAGAATTTAGAGGAAAATAGGATCAACACTTAGCATTGGAAAAGTTCACCCACAAGAACAATTACTATTCGAGTATTGAGATGGCACCTTATGATACTTTGTATGGTAGGAGATATCGTTCTACTATATAGTGGTTTGATACTTCTGAGGTCAGACCCTTTGGTATAGATTTGCTTTAGGACTCATTGGATAGAGTCAGGGTGATTCAAGATATTCTCAGAGCAGCCCAGAGTAGGCAGAAAGGCAATGTCGACCATAGACTCCGTGCCTTGAGATTCATAATTAGTGATCATGTGTTCCTTTATGTTTCACCAATGAGGGGTGTGATGATATTTGCGATAAAAGATAAGATTAACCGTTGCTATTTTGGTCCTTTTTAGACCCTCCATGTAGCAGGTAAGATGGCCTATGAGTTAGCTTTACCTCCAGACTTTGCGCTGTTTATCCAATTTTTCATGTCTCTACATTAAAGAAGTATATTCTAGATCCTTCTCATGTGACTAGATGGGACTCAGTCTAGTTAGATAACCAGTTGACCTTTATGGAGCAGCCCGTGCTTATTTTGGCTAATGATGTAAGACGACTATATTCTATAGAAATTCTCATAGTCAAGGTTTAGTGGAGGCACCGCCCAGTAGAGGAGGCTACTAGGGAGATCGAGAGTAAGATGCGGGCCCAATATGCTTATTTATTCGAGACTTAAGGTATTTTCTTCGTCTTTAACTTTTGGGGATGAAAGTTCCTTAGTAGTGGATATTGTAATGACCCTTCAGTTCAATGTCCTCATTCTTTCTTATTTTTGCTTATAGACCTTCTCTATAGCTACCCTAAGTCATTAGTGACTTAATGGAAATGGTAGTTTGGTTACCTGGCGATTCGTTTGGTTTTTAGAACCACTTTTCTAATTTGAAGTCTTCATTGCTTCTAATTGACCAACGAGAAAAAAGATTAGCAAAAAAACCTTAAATACAAAATTTAACGTTGCCAACACATATCCTATTTGCTTGAAATGGACTACGAATGCATCTTGAGGCATTGGCCGAAGCCCAAAACTAAGTTCTAAGCTTTGACTATAGCTAGGCATAGAGGAAGATATTGCCACTACAGTGGGAGAGGTGCGTATGCAGTTCTGCAATCGTGGCCAAGCGGGTTCCGCGACTGCACTACTCGAAGAATGGGTTAAGCATATTTCAAGTTTGTCTTGCTCGAAATTTTTGTAATTTTGTTCCTCCCTCTTGAATTGTAAACCCTAATAGAATGTAAAATCTTCAAGTGAGTCTTGTGGATTGATTAGGAGCTTGAATAACTTGTGTAATCCATTTTTGCTACAAATCTAAGGTACAATTCCTTCAAGTGTGGTTTTAATTTCTTGATTTCTAGACCCAAAACCCCAAATGGGTTGAGGCTCAGGGTAGCCATAATTGTGATTAATTTATTCAAATTTCTTCAGGGTTAAAGCTCCCTAATAATATTTGAGCTATGGGTTAGTCTCGAAAACTCATTTCTGAAGGTAGGACCCACATTGGGGTTTGGTGTAATTTTGGACCCATGACACAATGGTGCCATAATGGGAACTGTCATTTTTGTATTAATGTTTGGATTGTGTATAGCTTGGCTTGTGGAAGAAGCTTCAAGAAAACAAAAGGCAAAGTTTGTTGGTTTGTGAGCTACTTGGACTTAAGGTAGGTTAGGCTTACTTGTAATTAGATTTTGCTAAATTGTAGTATATTTATGATATCTTGTGAGATTATATGGGGTCTTAGATGATAAATGGGTGAATGATGATACTTGATATTAGTTGATCCTCATAGGCTATTTAACTCTTTAAATGTGATGCTTGATTATAACCTAGAACCATGGATAGTTCTACTTGTAGTCTTAGGAATAGTATGAGAATACTTTAGTTGCTCTAGTAAAGGAGAATGATGTTGCTGACTAACCTTAAGAGTATGTTGACATAGATATGACTTGTTATGAATTGGCCTTAGTGTTTGGGGTGACTTAGAAAGGACACTTAAAGAAGATTTTCCCTCGTAGGCCTAGTAAGAATTGATAAGACCTTATAGTGTGATTTAGATAACCTATCCTAATTCTGGGTAGAAGTTATTCTTGTAGAAGTGAATTTTGACATTATTAGAACTTAGGAGTAGGAGTTGACCTGCCTTAAGATTGAACTATGTAATTCCTCAATGACCTATATTCTTGATAAATGTCTAGATTACGTTATTATGGTTATAATGGTTAAACCCAATTGTCGGTTATGCATGTGGTTGATGGTTGAATAATATGTATACCTAATCTATTATCTTGTTGTCGTGATACGGATAGCCTTGAAAAATCTTATAAATTGAACCAATGGTTATGCTATCGCTTGGCTTATTGATTAGTTCACCAAGTGAACCACTAATTATGTTACCGCTCTTGCTATGACCTAATCCTACTGATTAAGCTCATGTTTGTGTGAAGGATTTTCCTTTAGGGTTAGAATTGTGAAAACTGGGAGTAAAAGTGATATCTCGAGAGCATGCACTTGACTTATAATTGATAAGTTAATAAACATGTTAACTTGTAAAAGTGGCGTTTACGTATATCATTTAGATACTCATACTCATGCATCTACTTATATTATGTAGTGATGATTAATAGTATAGTATGGTGTTATGTGTTACCTTACATCACTTATCCTCTATCATTGCGGGTTGTATATGCTTATTGATTTAACTACATATGTATGTTTGTATCATTATCTTGGAGGATGTGTTAATGTTCTGATGATGCTCATTGAATTCGTAGGATATAATGATGTTATGATGATGCCTAATGAATCCAGAGGATATAATGATGTTATGATGATGCTTGGTGAATCCAGAGGATATAATGGTGTTATGATGATACCCGGTAAATCCGGAGGATATAATGATATTATAATGATGCCTAGTGAATCCAGAAGAGGTAATAATGATATTATGATTCCCAATGAATCTAGAAGAGGTAAAGATGTTATGATAATGTTATGTGTGGTGAGTATATATGAATACATGGATATATGTGAGGTTATGTTGTGTGTGGCTAAACACATTTGTTTACTTTGCACATGATGTGTTGGTTAGAAAATTGTTATCAATTCTTTGTCACGAGTTACTAGATAAGAAGTGTGACCCTTGTTAACTATAAGTAGTATCTAGAAGTAGATTATGCCGACTATTGGGTTAAGGCTAATTGATATATGTAATCGTGTGTAGAACAAAGGGCTCACCTAGTAAATCAACTTGACTTGGATGAATATTATGCTATGGAAATTCACCGAGTAAAGTGGCATATGTGATAACTAGTTGTCTCTATAAATGACTATGATATGTAAGCTAGAAGCCTAGTAAACTAGTTGGCGGACCATACATAGCTAAAATATGGAAACTAATCCTTAAGGTTGTGATATGGTCAATGATAATAGATGTAGTATTGTATGATGAGTGGTTAAGTTGATATCTAGTATATGATGATGTGATGGATTAATTGATGACTTATATTATCAGAAGGCTAACTAGAAGATGGCTTTGTGATAGGTGATTAAATAATAGAGTTGGAAAATTGTAGCTTTTCCTTATTTGATGAGTAGTAAACTATAAAACTTGAAAATTAGTGGCACATGGAAATGGAGGATAGCTAATATATACTAGGAATGGAATTAATAATGAGTTAGAGAATTAAATAAATATAACCATGTTATGGTGATATCGGATTTGTAATGTCAAATTGCGGTATTGATAATGATTGTAGACCTCGGTAAGAGGCCACGATGAGAATGTACAACCTGTAGCTTTGGTGAGTTTTTTGTGTTATTATGCCTTGATATGTTGATGGCTTGACATTTTGGCATACTGTCCGATGGTATGGTACATTATGATGAGTTCTTTATTTGGTTTCCTTGAGTATACTTCCCAACGGTAGGTATGGGACGTCTTGGTAAGTTCATTTTCTTTATACTCTAACGATGGTAGTTGTGTTGATTATGGTAATTACCTAATTATTATTGTATATATGTGGCTTTATACTTCCAAAATAATTACTCATGTTGTATGAAATTTATGGTATATGTGGATATGGAAAGTCGTACTATTGTTCTAGTTGATTAGTTATTTAGACAGTGATACCAAAAAAGATTCAGGTTTGATTCTGTACCTTGACTTTAATTTATTGTCTTACTCTATATCAACCTTATATTATTATTTAGCTCAGTCGGAAGATGATGCCTACTAAGTACCCATGCTAGTACTTATACTAAACTTTTGTACATTTTTGGTATAGACCCAGTTCTAGTTGTCATTGTTGAGTCGAGATCATACTGTGGTGATTATCGGGAGATAGGGTGAGCTCTTGGAGTTTGATTTTCCCTTTTTCCTTCTATCCTTGTTCTATTATTTGTATTTGAGAATAACTTATGAGATCATTTAAGACTATTAGACATAGAGTTGTAATTTCTATTGTTAAACATAGCGATGCTCTTGTACTAATACTATTATATCATGGGATTGGTATGCGAATGTCAGTTGTTTCTTTATTGAAAGTAGTTGTTATATTGTTCTCCCATATAGGGTCTATGTTGGACTTTCCTACCAAGGTAACCCATTGCATTAGCTCCGTGTTGCGATGTTCGCTTGCCTACTAGTGGGTATGGTAGGTTCCATCATGACTCAGAAATCGGGTTATGACAAATTGGTATTAGATCCTAGGCTTCACCGATATTATTGATATGAGAGAAGTGTGTAACAGAGTCCTACAAATCGGAATATTAATGTCCATTTCCTATCTTCGATAGGGTATAGGATATTCTTTGGAGTCCCTCACTTCTTTCACTCATATTGTGCTAAGAGTCTGAGTTGGTTTGTTGGATATTCTATTGACTTTACTCTTTTACAAATGCTCAGGACTCATTATATAGTTATAAGTAAGGTGGGCTCTTAAACCTAGATCCGTGATGTGTCCCTAATTATGGATTAGGGTAGACCTCCACAAAACACTATTTCTGCACCCGAACAAGAGACTCCATCACCTCATCCAGCGATGGGCCAGGGACCAGCCTAGGCTCCACCAAGATTTATCCCCTTTTCTTTGCTCAGAGATGCTTTAGTTTAATTGTTGGGTATTATTGATGGTTCACAGACTACTAGGACAAGAGTGAAGCCTGCAGCTACACCTCTGGGAGTTGAGGTTTCTATTATTCTGACAGTTGTTCAGCCAACATTCACTTAGCCAGCTGTAAACCAGCCTACTATGCCTATTGAGGAGCAGAATACTCTGGGTAGATTCTTGAGGTTGGCTCCACCTAAGTTATTTGGTTCTCCTAGAGAGGATTCATTTGAGTTCCTGACTGCTTGTGAGGATAGGATTAATGGGTTAGGCCCTGTTGAGACCCGTGGGTTAGATTACACAATATTTCAGTTGGACTTGTCTTTTCGGTATTGGTGGAAAGGTTTTCTGTGTTCTAGGCCAGTTAGATCTTCCTCTCTCTTTTGGGCTCAGTTCTCTGAGATGTTCTTGGAGAAGTGTATGCCATACAACCTTAGAGATTATTTGATAGATCAGTTGTTTAGATTGGAGCAGGTTTTTATAACAGTCGTTAAGTTTGAGGCTTATTTCTATAAGTTATCAAGGCATTCGACTTCTATCTTCGACAAAGAGTATATGAGAGTTTATTTCTTTGTGATAGGATTGAGTCTTCCTATTCGAACAGCTACTCAGAGATTGGTTATTATGGGTAGGACTTTTCCTGAGGTTTTTGATCATGCTAGAGTAATGTAGGACATGCAGCGTGAGTGCCATAATAAGAGGCCTAAGTTTTAGGGAAGATTTGGTATGAGCCATAGTAGTTGCTGATTTAGGGGTGGCATTTCTTATGTTGGCCATTCTCCATGTCCATCTTTTCAGACTTAGAGTCAGATTTATCGGCCAGTTTGGGCAACTCTATAGACCTCTAAAGGGGGTCAGTTTACTACTTGTGGTCTCCTTAGCAAGGGAGGTGATCAGTCCTTGATAGGTTTATCAGTAGGCCATGTTAAGCATGGAAGTTATGTCGGATCTTCTGGATCTTTGAGTTTTGGTTCTGGTCGTGATTCTTGTTTTACTTGTGAAGTTTTTGGTTATTTCCCTACAGAGTTCCCTAGTCTTTGGGCGATGGTTGTTTTAGCATAGGGATCTTTTCCCTTTAGGATAGCTTATCCTTTAGGTAGAGGAGGTTCATGATGTTGTAGGGGTAGTTACTAGGGTGCTCCAGGTGGTACTCAGGCAGGAAGTATTGGAGTTTAGTTAGGTGCCCATCCAGGTGGTGGGCATGGTCAGTTGTATGTAGTACATGTTAGACTCGAGGCTGAGACTTCGTATTTTATAGTTATAGGTACGATTTTTGTATGTCGTAAGCCATTCGTGCTTTATTTGATCCCGGATCCAGTTATTCTTATATATCTGCTTATTATGCACCACCATTGGACTTGACTAGTGATTTATTATCTATACCTTTAGGTATATCTACATCTATAGGTGATTATTTAGTAGTGGATAGAGTATATAGATCTTGTGTTATGACATTTAGTGATTTTGATACTTGTTCTGATTTTATTTTTTTGATATGTTAGATTTTGATGTGATTCTGGTTATGAACCAATTATCCCACTATCATGCAATCATGTATTATTTTTCCAAAAATGTTAGTTTAGCCAAACTCGGTGTACCCGGAGCTTATGGCAGGGAGAGATTAGCCATGAGATGATGGAGATTATATCTTATATTTGTTCTAGATGGCTTATATCAAGGGGTTGCGATTCTTATCTTGCCTATGTATGTGATACTCGTGTAGAGAGTCCAACACTTGACTCTGTTCCTATTCTGTGTGAGTTACCTGATGTGTTTCCTGCCGGTCTTCTTGATATTCCCCCTAACTGTGAGATTGAGTTTGCTATTAACCTTGAGACTAGCACCTAAACTATTTCTATGGCACCTTACTGTATGGCTCCTACTGAGCTTAAAGAGATTAAATCCCAGCTCCAGGATCTTCTTGGTAAGGGTTTCATTAGATCAAGTGTGTCCTTATGCGGAGCCCTTTTTTTGTTTGTAAAGAAAAAAATGGATCGGCAAATGTATATTTATTATAGGCATCTTAACAAGGTAACGTTGAACAATCATTATCCTATGCCTCATATTGATGATTTATTCGACCAATGTCAGGGTACAACTGTATTTTCTATGATAGATTTAATGTCAGCGGATAATTAATTGAGGATTTGGGTTAAGGATATCTTGAAGACAACCTTTCAGACCTATTATGGTCTCCATGAGTTCTTGGTGATGCCTTTTGGGCTGACTAATGCCCTATCCGCATTTATGAACTTGATGAACCTTGTCTTCGGACCCTATCTAGACTCCTTTGTTATTATGTTCATTGATGATATTCTTATGTATTCGAGGAGTAGTGAGGAGCATGCGCAATGCTTGAGGATTGTGCTTCAGGTCTTGCGAGAGCATGTTCTTTTTCAAAGTTCTCCAGGTGCGAGTTTTCTCTTGAGTTAGTATAATTTCTTGGACACGTGATGTCTAAGACGGGTATTATGGTAGACCCGAATAAGATTTTGGTGATTTGTGATTGAGCTAGGCCTACGTCTCCGACTGAGGTTCACAATTTTATTTGTTTGGCTAGTTATTATAGGCTTTTTTTTAAGAGTTTTTCTACCATATCAACCCCTATAACTTGATTGAATTGGAAAGAAGTTCCTTTATGATGGTCTGAAGAGTATGAGTTGATCTATGGAAAGCTTAAGGATTGTCTCACTTCAGCCTCGTTGTTAGCCCTTCCAGTTGAGTGTGAGGGATTCACAGTGTTTTATGATGCATCTGGTGTTGTTCTTGGATATGTTTTGATGTAGCAGGGTCGTGTCATCTCCTATGTTATGATGATGCTCAGTGAATCCAGAGGATATAATGATATTATGATGATGCTCGGCGAATACGAAGGATGTAATGATGTTATGATGATGCCTGATGAATCTGGTTAATGATGTTATAATGATTATCGGTGAATTCGGAAAAGGTAATGATGATATGATGATTGCAGATGAATCCAGAAGAGGTAAAGAATATGATGATGTTAAGTGTGGTGAGTATATATGAATACATAGATGCATTTGAGGTTATGCCATGTGTGGATAAACCTTTTTGTGTACTTCAAACATGATGTCGTCCTTGGTAAATTGTTATCCATTCTTTGTCATTGTTTACTTGATAAGAGGTGTGACCCTTGTTAACTCTAATTAGTATCTAGAAGTTGATTATGCCAAGTATTGGGTTAAGGCTAATTAATATATGTAATCTTGTGTAGAACCAAAGGCTCAGCTAGTAAATCTACTTGACTTGGATAAATGGCTATGCTATGGAATTTTACCTAGTAAATTGGCTTATGTGATAATTAGTTGTCTCTAATAAATGACTATGACTTGTAGGCTAGAAGCCTAGTGAATAAGTTGGTGGACAATACTTAGCTAAAATATGGAAACTAGTCCTTAAGGTTGTGATATGGTTAATTATAATATACCTAGTATGGTATAATGAGCGGTTAAGTTGACATATAGTATTTGAATCAGTGGTGGCTTAATTGATGACTTATATAATTAGAAGGCTAACTAGAATATGGCTTTATGATGGGTGAATAAATAATAGTGTTGGTAAGTTGTTGTTTTTCCTTATTTGATGACTAGTAAACTATAAGACTTGCAAACTAGTTGCTCGTGGAAATGGAGGATAACTAATATAGACTAGGAATGGAGTTAATAATGAGTAGAGAATTAAGTAACTATAACCACGTTATGGTGATATCTTCTTCATTGTGTCAAATTTTTGTATTGATGATCATTGTAGACCTCGGTAAGAGGCCATGGAGGAAATGAACAGCCCACAGATTTTGTGAGTTGCTTATGCAGTTGTGCCTTGATATGTTGATGGATTGATCTTATAGTGTAGTCTTCGGTGGTATGGGACGTCATGATGAGTTCTTTGTTTATTTTCCTTGGGTGTACTTCTCAGCGGTATGGGAAGTCATGGTAAGTTCTTTTTCTTTATACTCTAATGATGGTAGTTGTGCTGATTATGGTAATTACATGATTTTTATTGTATATGTGTGGCTTTACGCTTCCAAAATGATAACTTATGTTGTATGAAAGTTATGGTATGTTGGATATGGAATGTCGTACTATTGTTCTAGTTGATTAGTTATTAAGACAGTGATACCAAAGAAGATTCAGGTTAGATTTTGTTCCTTGACTCTAAGTTATTGTATTACTCTATATCGTCTTTATATAATAATTTAGCTCAGTTAGCGGATGATGTCTATTGAGTACCCATGTTTTGGTACCCATACTACACTTTTGTACCTTTTTGGTGCAGACCCATCTTCTAGATACCGCCGTTGAGTATAGTATTGTGGTCATCATCGGGAGATAGGGTGAGCTCTTGGAGTTTGAATTTCCCTTTTTCTTTCTATCCTTATTCTGTCTTTTGTGTTAGAGATGAATGTATGTGATTATCTAAAACTATTAGAAGTTGAGTTGTAATATCTATTTTTGAATGTAGAGATGCTCTTGTACTATTACGATTAGGTCATGGGATTGGTATTCGAATGACAGTTGTTTCTTTATGGAATGTTGTTAAAATATTGTGTTCTGATATAGGGTCCACGTTGGACGTTCTTGACAAGGTAACCCATTGCATTCGCTTCAAGTTACGTTGTTGTCTTACCTACCATCATGACTCATAAATCAGGTCGTGACATAGAGGCCAGTTATGTAGAGATAATAGTAATTTTCTTTATTATTATTATTCGAATTATTTATTTTTGGTATTCAAGCGTTATTCCTGGTTTACCCTTTTGCCTTTGAGATATCTTATTTAACTTATATGTTATTGTACTTATTTTATGATTGAGCTCTGTTGACTGGTGAGGCCTACTGAGTACCCATGGGTTTGGTGCTTATACTATACTTCTGTACCATCTTGGTGCAGATCCCAGTTCTAGTAGTCATTGTTGACTTAAAAATTTGTGTTGGGTAGAGTTCAAAGATAGGGTGATCTCTCAGAGTCGGAGTCGACCTTTTCTCCTTGTTTTATTTTTATATTCTTTCCATTTTCTAGATTTACATATTAATTTGATAGAACTTGTATTAATTTGGACTAGAGGATCTTGTACCAACACTACTAAGTGGTGGGATTAATCTCGCCCAAAGCTAACCTCCAAAAGAAGTATGATGCGGTCGAGGCCAAATATAGTAACTCAACTAGGTTGGGGTTGATCCCACAGGGAAGATGCTAAACATTTGCTTGGCTTGATGTAATTCACAATTAATACAAAAAAGTAAATGGAGGGATTCTAGTATCAATCGCAAGTAGTAACCAAATCTTGAGAGCTTTTGAGTTGTAAGCAAAAGAAGACAAACACTAGGCTTGTATTCCCCCTGTCTTCTTAACTCCGTAAATTTGTTATGATCAACACAACTATTTTGATATATTGCATGTAATGTGTACTAGATATGTATTATCAATAGTCTTGTGAACATAATGATAAATCTCACCCTTTACTAGTTCAGTCGCAGGGCATCACCTTGTTGCTCCTTGTTACGATCTCAGTTCACTATCACCTTTTGAGTTCAAGTGATTAGATGATATTGAGAGAATTATAAGGTGAAGGTTAATCTCAAATTACTGTCTTAATCTCCTTTTCCTAATCATAAACTCCCTTGTGAAGACATTTGCAAATACAGGCTATCTCAAGCTCCTGTAGCAGCTCTGATATTAGTTATTATGAAGAAGATTAAGATACATGCATAAACCCTAGAATAGATGAATATCACACTTCCTTTGTGTAGCTACTCCACCAGGGCTCCCACAACTCTAGTCAAGGAGATTAGCTGCTCTCATGTTCATACTAGAATCCAAGATTATCAATGAAGAAGACATGTAATTAATTTCATAAGAATAAGATGAATAAACTCCAAAGTCTTGAATTGAATAAAGATCCCAAATTTCAAGAGTAATAGTAAATTATGTGAAAAGTAATAAGAACAATGTCAAAGTACGTACCCTAATAAAACATAAACTCTGGGGTATTTAAAGTATCTCAAAAATACTTAGAAATTGTAAAAAATGGAAAGGTAAAGTTATGTCGGCACATGGTACGACTCATTCTTCTACTCGTACCATCACCATATGAGTCGTACTAGTGCATTTTGTATGCATTCTAGTGTTTGATCTCCCAAGGCTTCAAATTTTAGTTCATCATATGACTTATGATTACGAGTCATACATGATCATACGACTTATTTCTTGTTCTCAA
Organism: Capsicum baccatum var. pendulum; assembly: GCA_030864225.1. Lineage (NCBI taxonomy): Eukaryota > Viridiplantae > Streptophyta > Magnoliopsida > Solanales > Solanaceae > Capsicum > Capsicum baccatum. The sequence continues at coordinate 145,489,191 of CM061560.1, forward strand.
TGAGCTCTCTTTATGAAAACTGTGTATTAATAAGCAGTTGCAAAGATGGAGGAGAGTATATGTTACATATTAAGATAAGATTGTTGCATGCTTGTTGTTCACGAGGGTGTAATTATGAAGATAGGCTTGAATGCCATGATAGTGTGTAAGTAAATGGCTAGCAAGAGGTAGTATTTAGATGTTGGGAAAGTACAGAGTGTGAGTGTACATTTAGATCCTTGACTTATGTTAGTCCTCATTACGTAACTATCAAAACTAAGTTGCCATCTCAGTTATAGTTTCAGTATTCAGTACTCAGTGATCAGTATTCAGTCTCAGATTTAAGTACTTCAGTATCAATCTCAGCTTCATTTATCAGTATGAAGTTATCAGGACGTAACATTTAGTTCCATTATGAGTCCCAGTTACCTCCTTAGTTATAATGTCAACTTCAGTTCAGTAATCAATCAGAAACTCAGTTCAATTTTGGACTTGCTTGACCCTATCGTACAATTGTCAGTTACTCAGTTATTAGTATTTTGTATCTCATCTTACAGAATGTTTCACAAATGATACAGACCTCATGAATCCATGCTCAAGTTACTTCATGTTACTCAGTTATTTCTTACCTTCTATGTGTAATATTCTACAGCCTCAGTCTAGATATTTGATAACGCTTAAATTACACTCTTGAATGGGTGTAAGCGATCGTTGTCAATATAAAACCCAACTAGGTTGGGGTCAAATCCCATAGGGAATAAGGTGTGAACTTTAATTTGTTTATGAAATACATTAAAGGTAGTTTAATGTTACCGAAAATGGGGGTTTAAGGTTCACAGAGAGTTAATTTTCACTTTCAATATTTTAGTGTTTGAAATCAGTCTAAATGGGAAATCGGAGTTATATTCACCATGGGTTTTGGGAATTTACAGATACTAGATAATGCTTGGCATTCTTGTAGTAAGTAGAAACAACAGAATATCCCTGACGATGATACTATCTAACTTATCTCTCGACATCACCAGACAATTTATTATCTTATTCTCTTGAACTTAGATAACTTATCTATTTCCAATAAGATTTTATCTCAGGTAGATCAATCTAGTTACGACATTGATCATTAAACAGAAGGTTGGTAGCTTTCGAGTCCCTATTGATAATTTACGACCTATAGTCTATTTCTCCGTTAGAAGCAAATACACCTAAGGCATAACCTAATGTTTGCAACCAGTAGATTTCAGTTAAAACTACAGAATTTCAAGACGTTCTACTACTCTTTGAATCCGTTAAATACCTAGTAACCTATCAAACCCTATCCCATGGATCCCATAACTCCGGCTAATGGAATTAGCCGCTCATGATTTGATGAATGAAATACAAAGTTGAATTCATGATAATAAGGATAAACTTATGAATGGATGAAAAGGAACAAGTAGTTTCTTCAATTTAATCCCAAAAATAGGAATCCACAAATACTTGATAAGTGTTGAAGAAAATAAAATTCTCTAAAACTAAAAAAAGAGAACTTTCTGAATAAACCCTAAAAGATGCTATTTATACTAAAGACTAATTAAGGAAATAAAATAGAAAATTCAATTAATTATCGGATTAGGTGACGGCCAAACTAACGCCGCATCAAGAGGATGACACCCTATCATGGATGGCATCAAACTTGCTCCAGTTTCTTCAATTCTCTGCCTTAGGCTGAAGATGACTCTGATGCCGCGTCAAGGATATGACAGTGTATCACCAACGTCATCAGATGACTTCTCCTATCGCTGATTTTCTGCTTAAGGCTGACGCCATTCTTGACGCCTTATCATCCACTTGACCCCATTCACAGACGTCATCAGAACTGGTTCTCAGCTCCAATTCCCTGGTTAAGGATGACGCTGGTTCTAATAGGCTATCACAAGGCTGACGACTTATCAGGAATGTCGTCATCCATGTTTTCTTCTCTTTTGCTCTGATTTTCAACTCTTTTGCTCTATTGTTGTTTATTTCCATTCCATCAGCCTTTTACTGCAATATCATGAGCAAACACATCAAAACAACAAGAGTTGCTTCAGAATTCACAATTATTTTGAGCTAAAAAGCATTAAATGTGTCAGCTTTTCCTCACACATCAACACCCTCAACTTAAAACAATTGCTTGGCCTCAAGAAACAAACTAGCTAAGAGAATACAAAGAATATTCAGCAGTCGACAACCATTTTAACTCAAAACTCAGTTACCGCCTCCAAGGTCAACCAATTTAAACTACTGTGTATCTTATTAAAAAGCAGCAATGTAACACAAGGGATTCCATCAATGGCATCAACTAAGTACCAAAAATCATGCTTATATCAATATGACACTACCCAAACAAGTAAGTCACTTAGCAACATACTAGTGTGCCCTCACAACAAAGCATTTCCCCTTGTTCTCTCACAATAGAAATCAAAGTATCAACATGGGGATCATCACAAAACTACTCACTCTCAGAATGAAGTTCAAACCAATGTATGCCAAATGCCATATGCTTTCCCTTATCTTCTTTACCAAAGTGTCTAGACACGTAATCTAGGATCACTATAGGTCTTTCTTAGGCTTGTAATGTAGGATAAGGGTTGATATGATATTATACGGCATTTAGAGTGACTAACATCCTTGGAACTACTTTAACTTATGGGGTCCACTTATTAATTTCTTTTTCTCTCTTTTTCTTTTCTCTTCTTTTTCTCTTTTATTGATCACACATTCAGAATGTGTGGTTCTTTCTTCCTATTCGAACAAATTTCTTTTCTTGCTCTTTTTCACCAACACCCAACTTTCTATTTATTTTTCACTTATTCTTTTATTTTACTCTACCCTTCTTTATACCCAATTTACATCATGCATCCCTATGATAGCCATCCTCAACTTAGGCTGTTTTCCTAAGTCAAGGTGCACAGTACCTAAGAAGAACCAGGGTCAAAATAGGTTCATTATGATCTAAAAGGGAAAGTGATAGGTATTATAGAAAGAAATGGTTAGTTTAGGCTCAAAATAGGGATCAAATGGTAATATGTACACAGAGAAGGTCAGTTTAGTTTAAAAAGTGACTCAATTCAAAAACGGCCTATGATCCTTTCCTAACCTCTATCTTTCAACTAAGGTAAGACGAACCGGGCAAGTTCTGGATTCGGCAGCACAAAGGGAACTCAGTAGAGATCTCACACACATAAGGCATACAAGCATATCACTAGTTACTACCTATCTGGTTCATGCAATTGTTCAGTAGTGGTTATTAAGCACTAGACTAATGCCCTAACCGGATGCACAGTGGTCACACCTATACGCAATTCACACAGTCATGCAAGACAAACCATTGGAGAGATGTTCAAAATCACAAGATAAGTTAACTGCCTACAATATTTTCACTACTCATACTTAGTTATAGAATATGATACAATAATATGCTACCCTATACCCTCAACTTAAAATGAAAATAAAATAAAAATAAGGTATAGGGTATACCTGGAGTCAATCAAGTCTCAAATCATGGGTCCTTGACCCTGCAGCCGTGTCATCCTTATCAAGAGCGTCTCTCTGCTCTGGTGTAGCTGCTCTGCTAGAGAGGCTCCTATAGCCCTCGCTAGCAGAGCTTTGTCCCATTTCCACTTGTCCTCTAGGGATGCTTGCGTTGCCTTTTTCAGATCCACGTTCTCCTGCTCTGTTAGCTCATCATCTGCCTGTAGTGTCTTCTCTTCCTTCTTCTTCTTCTTTGACTTTTTCTCGCCTTTACTCTTATTCTCATCATCCTCTTGTCTTTTTCTCTTACCTTTTTCAGCTTCTTTGTTTTTCTTCTTTTTCTTTTTCACTAGCTTCGTAGAGAGATCAAGGATTGAGGGTTTATCCAAAGATTCTTTAGTTGCCTGCCCTACAGGCATTATAAACTGGTGTTGCAGTAAAACCACCACATCAGCCTTTACCTTATCTAGGGCCAATCTAAATTTAGCAAGATCTGCTCCAGTCAATTCCTGTGCCCTTCTATCAAAATAGTTCTCCAGATCCGCCACTCGTGTAGGCAATGTAGCAAAAGGCTTAAGAGCAGCCTTAATTCTCTTATCTACAACAGCGGAAAACTAGATGGTGAAGGTATGTAATTGTGTCTCACACCATTTGGCCTGTTTGGTCACTTTTATGATATCAATCGGCTGGGCTGTAATTCCAGCTGGTGCTGTAAGAGCTGAATGGCCTGACTCATTTTTAGGTACTGAACCTGCCTTTACTAAAGAGTTTGGTAGTGCAACCTCAAAGTCTTGCAGCTCTAATTCAGGTACTGAACTAGGGCCCGCAACTGATGGGTTCACCTTAATGCTCACCCTTCTATAAGTGTCAACCTCGACTAATTTTCATCATATCAGATAGGGTTGTGGGACTTAGTGGCATACAACGTATCATCAATCCCTGTTACTTTTGGTAACCTTGTCTCTGTGCATAACCTGGTGATAAAATAAGGAAATGCGTAAGCGGTGTTAGACCATGTTACCCGAATCTTGAACTCTTCAGCAATGATCTCTCCGAAGTCCAGTTTAAGGTTTGCCACAAGACATGCAACCAATACAGCTCAATCATCCCTAAGAATGTTATCTTCATCAGTTGGCATCAAATGGGTACGTACAACACCCCACCAGAACTTTACCTCTTGAGTCAAAGAAGCTTTGTAAATCTGCTTACTAGGTTTGGTCATCCATAATGGATCTCCTTCCGCTATTAGTGTATCTAACCAAGGACGCTAGTTATCCTTACTCTTCAGTCGATGGTAGAATGCCGGATTTGTGACTATTTAGGTCCATGTAGAAATTTGTTGATAGTTATATCAGAAATATCTATATTTACCCCACGAACTGGAACTTGTGTCAGCAAAGGCTGGTCTGCTGTGGTCTCTCCATTTTTGCACATACTCTCTAATCTAGCCTGGTAGTTCACATAGAACTCCCGAACTAATATCAGACAAAATAGCTTTCCTCCCTTAGTAGTCCATCCTAGCCCATAGTTTTTGAACTTCTCCTCAACTGTAGGATACCCTATCAATCCTGTGATAATGACTCTCTTTTCTGGAAAAATTGGCCATCTGGAAGATCTTCTTTTTATTCTGATCAGACCTTTGAGGAAGATTTCCTCTACTTTAGGGATCTGCCATCTAGCATTCTCTTAAACCTCAGGATTCTTGAATTTTATCAAAGTTCCCTGAGCTGGTGGTTGCTTCTCAACTTGATTCTCAGCTGGGGGAGTTTCCGAGGATGGTTCCTCAGAATGAAATTTGTCAAACTCAGCATGTCCTACCTTCGGTTCTTCAGATTTAGCCTTCTCAGACTCAGGCTTTTCAGACCTATTTTGCTTAGAACCCTCTTGCTTAGAAGATTCACTCTAAGCTAGAGTGGTGGTCTCAGTATCATCACTATCCTCTACCTAAATGGGTTTAGGTGGAGGAGGTGCTTTTGGAGTTGATTTCTTTCTTTTCCACTTGAGTAGTGGTTCTTTATCTTTATAATCAGAGTCTTTATCAATGATCTTTCTAATCACCTTAGGCTTGGCAGCTTTCTTTAGAGTGTTAGGATTCTTTCCTTTTAATGCCATTTCAGTGTTCCTGTGATATCAAGAAAACAATATTCAGTACTCAGTATTAAGAACACATGCATTCCATTTGAATTCAATAACTTAAGAAAAAGAAGGTCAAGACAGTTCATTATCAACATGCTGTGACGACATGGCTGATAAGGCATCACAGTTATGATAGCCTATCAGCTTTGTCGTCAGCTCTAAACAGACTGACTTTTGTTTTCTCAGGCTTGTGATGACATTCGTGATAAAGCGTCACATTTGTGATAGACTATCAATGATGCCATCAGTCTAGATTTTCGGCCGAACTCAGTTTTCATTCTTAATTTAGGGACCAAATTTTCCTTAGAATCACATGGAGTTTTTACTCATCAACGTAGGATTTCAATTTTTGCAATTTAAGCACCATTTCAATTGTAATTTCCTATTTTCATAGTAATGGCACTATCAACTTAACTTATTCTTCCCACTGAAGAGAAGAGTGAAGGTGAGCTTAAGAACATACCTAATGATCAACCTTGACTTGCTTATACACGAGAGACAAGAAAAGATAAGAGATTGATTTCGAATGTCTTTGCAATCCCACAACTATCAGGAAGGTTGTTTCCTTGTTCACTTGGGAGCATTTTGAAAGGAAGTAAATATCCTAACTAAGGCAGGAAATAACAAAAGAAGGAAATAAAACTTATAGAAGGAAACTAACAAAAACCGGGAACTTGAAAGGTTTTGTATCTGGGCCGGGTTGGATTTTAACTAATTTGGGCCCAGATTTTCAAAACAAAGGTAATGGCTAACGACAACTTATGATAAGCCATCATAAATATGATAGCTTATAACGAGGGTCATCATTCTTAACAGAGAAGATCTCAACCTTTGGTCTTTCTAATGACATTGGTGATAAGCCGTCATAGTTGTGATAGCCTATCACAAATGTCATCAAGACTACTTGGCTTTCTTTCTTAAATTTTTTTCTTGACCTTTTTTTACCCTTTTCCGTTCCTTCCGATTATTACCTAAATGAATAAAAAAAAATGCATGAAAATAAAATTTTGGATTGCCTCCCAATAGCGCCTGATTTAATGTCGTGGCACGACTTGGTCGTCTTGACTACTCAGACTTTGTGAAGATACCATATCGATACCTCATTACCATTTTCTTGGAATACATCCACAACCAAGAAGATATTCATCTCCTCCAACTGCTTTATAGGAGGATGCATTTTGAATCTAGCCTCTCTTTTTCCATACCTGAAATTTAGCTCATTGAGCTCCATATCAACCAATACTATTTCTGTGGCTAATAGTGGTCTACCCAAAGTGATGGGTACCTCAAAATCAACATCACAATCCAATATCAAAAAATCTGTAGGCAGAATAAAGTTATCTATGTTTACCAGTACATCATGCAATATACTAACTGGTCGCTTCACCGATCTGTCTGCCATCATAAGATGCAGCGTTGTGGGGATAGGTTCCCCCAATCAAAGCTTCTTGTAGATATCAAGTGGCATCAGATTAATACTTGTTCCTAAGTCACATAAAGCTTTGGTAAAATTTATGGACCCAACTGTGCATGGTATAGTAAATGTTCCAAGGTTAGGCTTTTTCTGCACTAAGGATTGTGAAGAAACAGCACTACAGTGATGGATGTTGTCCACTGGCTCATAGATTACCTTCCATTTCTTTGTTAAAAATTCCTTCATCAATTTAGCATAGTTTGGCATTTGCTTAAGTGCCTCCATCAATGGCACATTCACTAGTAGTTGATTCAGTATTGCCATGAATTTGCTAAATTTTTTTTTATTTACTTTCTTCTTCAATCTCTGAGGAAAGGGAGGTAGTGGTCTTGTCATTTCTTTCAATACTACTTTCTCTTCCTTTTCGTCTTCTTTCTCCGAAATATCAACAAAACCATCTAGCTTCTCAGACTCCACTGGATTGCTTCCTTCTGGTTTATCAAAACTTACCTCATTCTCTATATCATTGACCATAGAAGGGCCAAATAACATCTTACCACTCCAAGTGGTAATCTCCATACAAGAACTATCCATCCACAAGTTCTGAACTGTATCACTAGGTAAAGTACCAGCTTTCCTTTGGTTCAAAGTAGCCGAAAGTTGGCTCATCTGTTACTCCAGCTGCTTGATAGAAGCAGAGTGTGAGCTAAACAACTGAATGAGGGTAGAAAAGTCACTCTTCATAGTAGTTACCCCTGAGTTAGTAGCTTCAACTCCCTTTAACAGATTTTCCAGCATGTACTCCATGGATGTCTTGCCAGAACTAGTTGTTGTAGTTACTCGACTTCCAGGAGGAACATACAAACCACTCCTGTCATTATTATTTCTCCAGTGTCCCTGCTCCCTATCTTTATAATTAGGCTTGTCATAGAAATTACGACCTTGGTTCCCTTGGCTATTGCCTTGAAAACCCCTCTAATTACTCACATAGTTTGACTCCGCATCAACACCTACAGAAATAGTACCCTAAGATTCCACAAATTTAACTATTTCATTCTTACCAGATAACAAATGCTTGGCCAGCAAGTCCATCTGCGTATTCAAATGGGCCATGTCCTGATCTCGCACCTCATTCCTTTTACGATGCTCTGCAGTTATACCACCAGCAATAGTCGGGCTATCTACTACAGAATCTCTAGTGTACCAAGCCCGACTCTATTTGGTCTTTCTATTCAGCATGTCAGAAGCATCTAGAAAAGAGAGGTCAATGAACGAACCACCTACAGCGTTGTCAACAATTGGCTTTGTCACAAAGTTGAAAGCTCTGTCCAAAGTCTCCATCAAGTGCAAGTCAGTTATGTTGTGGTTCGGAAATTTTGCAAGTTTCTTCTTAAATCTTTCCCAGGTTTCATGCAATGCTTCAGTCGAGAGCTGTCTGAAGTTACTAATTTCATCCCTCAATTGTAACCTTCTGTAGGGTGGAAAGAACCATTCTAGGAATGCATCTTTCAACTGTCTCCAGTTGGTTATAGAAGCAGGCTCTATTTCATTCAACCACATTAATTTCTCTCCAGAAAGAGACAATGGAAACAACCTCAACCTGATCGCATTCTGGCTCATTCCTGGATTGTCAAAGGATTTGCAAATGGTGATGAAGTTCACCAAATGCATGTTCGGATCATCACCAGGCAAGCCTCCAAATAACCCCTTCGGATTCAGGAGTTGGATCATGGTACTTGTTATGCTAAATTTTGAACTTGGTGCCAACGGTGGAGGATTGATAGCACTCGTTGCACCAAATCGGTCTATTTCTTCATCATCTTCATCAGCCTCATATTGAATAGGTTGTTGACCATATCTTCCTCGGACTAGATGGTTTCTATTGACGTTTTGCTGCACTGGTGCAGCAACTTGCTCAGCTCTTCTTGGGTTTTGAGGATTCAGCAATTCCTCATCACCTAAGTCTTCACCATCAGGGTTCTGGTGACGTGCTTGTTGACCTAAATTCTGCACATTCACCTGAGCCCTGGCCAAAGTAGTTAGTCTTTCTTCTTCCTGTTGTTTCGCCATTCTCCCTATCAGCTGAGGTTTCGAGTTGATTGGTAATAGTAGTTCTCTGGAACTTCTTATTTTTGGCATAAACAACATAGTACCTTAAATAGACAAAAACAACAAATAAACATAAATTAGGGAAACTTAACTATCAGCAAATTTTCACACATAAACTTTTAGTCTACAACTGTATTCCCCGGCAACGGCGCCATTTTTTATAATGCTCAAGTTACACTCTTGAATGGGTGTAAGCGATCGTTGTCAATATAAAACCCAACTATGTTAGGGTCGAATCCCATAGGGAATATGGTGTGAACTTTAATTTTTTTATGAAATACTTTACTGGTAGTTTAATGTTTCTGGAAATGGGGGTTTAAGGTTCATAGAGATTTAATTGTCAATTTCAATATTTTAGTGTTTGAAATCGGTCTAAATGGGAAACCAGAGTTATATTCACCATGGGTTTTGGGAATTTACAGATACTAGGTAGTGCTTAGGATTCTTGAATTAATTAGAAACAACAGAATATCCCTGATGACGATACTATCTGACTTATCACTCGACCTCACCAGACAATTTATTATCTAATTCTCTCGAACTTAGACAACTTATCCATTTCCAATAAGATTTTATCTTAGGTAGACCAATCCAGTTACAACATTGATCATTAAACAGAAGGTTGGTAGCTTCTGAGTCCCTATTGATAATTCACGACCTCTAGTCTATTTCTCCATTAGAAGCAAATAAAACCTAAGGCATATTCTAATGTTTTCAACCAGCAGATTTCAGTTAAAACAACAGAATTTTAAGACGTCCTACTACTCTTTGAATCCGTTAAATAACTAGTAACCTATCAAACCCTAGCCCATGGATTCCATAACTTCGGCTAATGGAATTAGCCAATCATGATTTGATGAACGAAATACAAATTAGAATTCATGATAATAAGGATAAACTTACGAACGGATGAAAAGCAACAAGTAGTTTCTTCGATTTAATCCCAAAAATAGGAATCCATAAATAGTTGATAAGTGTTAAAGAAAATTAAACTCTCCAAAACTAAAAAAAGAGAACTTTCTGAATAAACCCTAAGAGATTCTATTTATTCTAAAGCATAATTAAGGAAATAAAATAGGAAATTCAATTAATTCTCAGATTAGGTGGCGCCCAAACTGACGCCGCGTTAAGAGGCTGACGCCCTATCACGGATGGTGTCAGACTTGCTCCAATTTCTTCAATTCTCTGCCTTAGGCAGATGATGACTCTAATGCCGCATCAAGGATCTGACGGCGTATCACCAACATCATCATATGTCTTATCCTATCGCTGACTTTCTTCTTAAGGCTGATGCCATTCTTGATGCCTTATCACCCACTTGATGCTAGGTCACAAACGTTGACAGAATTGTTTCTCAGCTCCAATTCCTTGGTCAGCCATGTTTTCTTCTCTTTTGCTCAGATTTTCAACTTTTTTTCTCCATTGTCATTTATTTCCATTCCTTCAGCCTTTTACTGCAATATCAAGAGCAAATACATCAAAACAACAAGAGTTGCTTCAGAATTCACAATTATTTTGAGCTAAAAAACATTAAATGTGTTAGCTTTTGCTCACACATAACTATTTAGAGAAAGTACAGTGTAGTCTTACATGCCTAGTATTCAGCTATTAGTTATCCAGTTAATCAGATAAGTTAAAATATTTATGCACTCATGCTTAGGACCCATGTGAATGTTTTGAGTAGTCTCAATTACAGTCCAAGAGGCTTATTTACCTCATCTTAAATCATGTTCATAGACCTTAAATCTTCTTATCAAAATTTAGGCAGGTGATGATTTTCTTATTCATCTATCTTAATCAGATCATGCCAAGGTTTTCTTGCACCATAAAGACACTAGAACTCTATGGAAAGAGTTTTAAACAAATGGTCCTGTCAATTATAAGTTTTCTGCATGAGTTAATCCACAAAGCCAGTAATTTTGTTTAGCTATCAGATGAATAAGTGTGAATGGCTTGGGTTCCCGTCCCTTCCATCCAGACGTACTATCTGAAGTCTTATGAATGTAACCATTCTCAGATGAACCCACTAGATAGAAGCAAGATCATCTCAGTCCATGTCTCATGACTCATTTTCAGATCTCAGATAATCTATCACGATTCAGTTCGTAGTTGCCTTGTGCATCACCCCAGTTTTTCTCAACATCTCATCCAAGTCAGCATTTTTCAAGGGATATAGCATCCCAAGGGGGAGATACACTATGAACCCCCGAACTTTCATGACATAAACATCTCATTCTTTCTTTTTATAATGAATCCAGTTTGGAGTAAGGGGTACTCATAAGTTAACCCTCAAGTTTCAATCTCAGCGGTGAGCCATGTATTAGGGGCATAGTTTTGTTCACGATATTCAGTTCATAGTATTTAGTTCATGCATCACATTTTAGACTCGGCTATGTTCTCATGTTACTATCCATGCATGTTCATTAAAGGATCTTGATTTTGAGATTGGTGACTATGTGTATCTAGAGATCTCTCCCATTAAGAGAGTGAAGAGAGTTGGCAAGAAAGGAAAACTCAGTCCCTGATATATCGATCCTTTCAAAATTTTCAGTTGCTTTGACAAGGTAACTTATGAGCTTGAATTGCCTTCAAATCTAGCCTTAGTTCATCCTATATTCTATGTCTCCATGCTTGATAAGTGCTTAGGTGACTCATCAGTTGTAATCCCTATAGAGGGTGTAGATATTCAAAACAACTTCTCTTTCAAAGAGATTCTAGTCAAAATCCTAGACTATCAGATTCGCAGATTGAGGAACAAAGAAGTCCCTCTAGTCAAAGTTCTTTGGCGGGATAAGTCCGTTGAGAGAGCTACTTGGGAAGAAGGAGAAGACATGCGGACAAAGTATTCTCATCTATTTTCTGCTAAATCAGACTTAGTTCAAGGTAATAGCTTTCCTTAAGTTTATTCAGTTTCGTGTCCAAATTTGAGTTACAAATTTGGTATCAGTTATCATGTTTAGTTTCGTTACCAATTTAGTATTTAGTTTCATGCTTAGAAATTCATTATAAACTTGGTACTAAGTACCATTGCATCTGGAGTCATGCATTCATGTATCAGTTTAGTTATATAATCATGCATTAGATGTGCACGAATTCAGCTTATCAGTTATGCATCAGATATTCATCCTTATTATGAGAAATTCAGTTTATTAGAAATCTCAGTCATGCATTCATGAATCAGTTACCCATGCATCAGATATGCATGTTCAGTATGATATTCTATCAGTCATGCCAGTCATGAAATCATATTTCAATAGTGTATGTCTTGTACGTACTTCAGTTTATCGTCTCTCACCTTTTAGTCAGTCTCTTTCGAGGATGAATGTTCCCAAGGGGGAGATATTATAATACCCCAAAAAATTAAAATCAATATTAGCGCCATATTTCAAGATTATGCATAGTACATCATGGTCCATTTCCACCCATATATAAAGTCCTAAACATGGGATTTATCCTCAATTAAAGAAAAATATACTTCTTTTTGTCAAAAAACTCTCAAGAACAAGCTAGGGCTCCAATTGGGAGATTCAAAGTCAAGAAGTTTCTCCATCAATCTTCCTAGGATCAGGAGCTAAGGTATGCGTTGTGTTGATTTATGGATTTCTTTCATCCATAAAGCTCAAGAACCCTATTTTAAATTATGAATCATGTTATTATTTTGTGGGTTGTTCAAGTTTATATGATGATTGTTGTTTTATTCTCAAGTTGGGATCTTTACATGAAATTATGAAACTATGAATTTGGTGGTTTATGATTTGTGAAATTTGATGATTTCACCTATGCCTTAACTTGTGCATTCAAGGTGTTTGATAAAATGCCTAAAGGGATATAAATTATGCCTTATAGCTAAACTGTGATCAAAATGACAAATGAATACTTTACCTTTATTATCAAAATGGATTCTTTGATAGTGTTGTACATTATGGATGTTTGAAGGATTACTTAGGGGACTAGTTGATGAAATATTGGTATGTTGATATGTATTCCCATTCATGTACAAGATTATGATAATCATGTACTTCATGAAATCCCTAACTTTTTGTGTTATGGATTGTTGATGTTGGTCATGTAATCAAGAAAGTCATGCTTTGTCAGTTTTCTTCTATCGAGTCCTAGGGGTACTTGTACCTGAAAAACATAGTTGTGTTCCTAGAGATAGTGTCATGTTTTCATGATATCCTCAGTCAATCCATGATCCACAAAACCCAGTCAGTCATGTAACTCAGGAAAACTCAAAAATTTAGTAATCCCAGTAGTATTCTATTAGTCAACGGAACTCCATAAATTCAGTCTAGTCCAGTTCAGTTAACCATGTTTAGTGTCTATTCAGATGGGAGTAGGAATTAGCACCGATCAAAACCAAGAATGGGAATGCACCTGTTATATAAGGGTGTGATTCTTAGAAGCAATTCTTACATTCTAAAAACTCGTAGCCAGCATAGGTTAAGACATCATAGCCTGTTATATGCAGGTAGATGAGGTGGCTTACCCTGTTATATGAGGGTTCCCACCATTCTTGTTAGATTTACCTATTATATGAGGGTCACTCACAGCTTGTCATTACCAGTGATGCGGTATTGACACCCTTCCAATCAAGGAACAAATTGGACCCCAACTCAGCTTTTATGGCATATTTTAGGGCATGTCAGTTAGATGACTACTTTCCACAGTTTCAATTACAGAATTAGGACTTTCATATACAGTCATACAGTTTTAGTAAAAGAACTCAGATAGTTCTTTAGATTTCAGGACTGTTAGATACAGTCAACTCAGAATAGTATAGGACTCAAATAGTTCCATCAGAAACTAAACTATCAGACACGATCGCTCAGAATATTAGTTATATCAGTTATATTAGTTATTAGAATTTCCATGTTGTCAGTATTCAAACTCAGTAATCATTGTATCATTAATTCGGTTACAGTCTCTTATTCATGCATGCATTCTCACATTCATATTGTTCAGTCAATTTGCATATTTTATGCATGTTATACCTTTGTATTAGCCTACCTCACATGCATACCAGTACATTCAATCGTATAGATGCATTGCGCTATGGTGTTTTACTTTACGCCATAGGTTCCGAGGCACGAGGTCCAGAGCACCAGTAGCATTCTGCATTAGCAGTCAGAGCTAGAGTGAGTCATCATCCTTTGAGGATATGATGATTATTTTATCATTTTCATACTTAGTTTATTTCAGTAGCTAGAGTTAGTTGGGGATATGTCCCATCAACTCCTTATTCAGAAAGTTAGAGGCTTTTCAGACTATTATGTTTCAACAGTTTATTTCATTTTTTTTGGGTATTCCATATCCCATTCAGATGTTATGTTTTTAATAGTTAGGTTACAACATTGAACCTTATGGACTATCATCCTTTATTTCTGCATTTATATACATATATTATGTAGTGTACAGGTATAGATATTAGTCATGGGTTAGCTTACGGTCCTTCGGGGTCATGGGCACCATGTAGCATTTCGGGTACTAGATTCGGGGTGTTACAATCAATATCCTACTTGGAGCCAAGAATGGTCTTCCCAAAATAATTGGGACCTGAAAATCCACCTCAAAGAACAAGATAACAAAATCAGTAGGAAAGTTGAAAGAAGTCACCTTAACCAATACGTCATATAGAATACCAACTGGACTCTTCACTGTCCTATCCTCCGTCACTAGTCTCATGGTAGTTGGTTTGGGAGCTCTCAACCCCAACTGCTTGAATACTATAAAGGTAATAAGGTTGATGTAATCCCCAAAATCACATAATGCTCGAGTGAAATTGAAAGATCTAATAGTGCATGAATGGTGAAAGCACTAGGATCTTTCTTCTTCTCTACCAATGATCTAGTAACTAGAACACTGTAATGATGAATATTATCTATTGGTTCATAACTCACTGACCTTTTCTTATTGATTAATCTGTCATGAATTTTGCAAATCATGGCATTTTCTCCAATGCATCTACAAGTGGTATGTTGACTGAAAACTTGTTTAACATAGACAAAAATTTATGATACTTACCCTCTTCTTTTTTTAAGTCATTAAGGAAAGGGAGGGCAAGGTCTTGAAATAGGTTTTAACACAAGCTCCTTAACCTTGTCTTTTTCTTTTTCCTTTTTACTACTACTCTCTACATCAAAAGGGTTATCATCATTTTTGTGCTCATCTACAGTGGGTACAAGTGGGGCTGTGGTGGTTTTACCACTTCGAGTGATAATGGCATGGTAATATATATTCATTGGATTCTGAACCGTATTACTAGGGAGAGTGCCAAGCTATCTCTGATTTACTATGGCTGACATCTGACCAAATTGTTGCTCCAACTATTTTTTTGTTATAACATGTGATTCATATTTTTTATTTAGCCCTGATAGATCTACATTAATATCCTTTAGATGACTTTCATGACTTTTTTGTCCTTTGACTAATTTTGAAAAAACTGCCTCCTTTTTGAATTTTGAATCACAACCCCCAGGTGGAACACACTTATGGCTCCTCCTTGTAGTCATTATTTCTACACCAATCACCATATCTCTCTCTACTTCCATATCTATATCAGTCATTATAATAATTCCGACCTTGATTTTCTTTCCTTTAGGCTCTAAAATCTGCCAACCTAGGATCAAGATACTTTGCTTCCTCTTTAAATTCAATCTCAAAAGTTTTAGGAGTAGATATTTGATTCCCAATTGTATTTACTCTCTCAGCACCCATTACTGCAAATTGCATAGTAAGAAGCCCAATATCTATCCAAAGTTGAGCAACCTCTTGTGTGACCAAGTCATTATTCAGTCCATAATCACCAGCTGCTCTAGCATAAGCACTGGCACTGTGTTCAACATCTCTCATATGTCATCCTCTATTGGTCACTAAAATATTATTTAGCATCACTTTCACATAATCCCACCAAAGTGTCATAAATGCATCTTCTGAAATAATATTATTCATTGCTCTTGAACTGACATTTAGTGATCTATAAAAGATTTCTAGCAAATTTTACCCTCTGATTTTCTGAATAGGTACCGTGCTCAACTTCTTCTTAAATCTAAACCATGCCTCATACAAGGATTCTATAGGTAACTTTATAAAGTTATAAATTTCATCTTTCAATTGAACATCCTTGTAGGAGGGAAAAATCTGTTAAGATATTATTTTTATAACTCAGGCCAACAAGTGATTGAACCTCTCAAAAGTTCCCTCTAGTTACCAGCCTCAACTTCAAAGATTCTTGTTCTACCCCTGGAATGGTATAACTTGGGCAGATCCCAGTAAAGTTAGCAAGATGCAGATTTGCATCATGAGTTGTTGATCATAAAAACACACCTTTTAAGTTCAATAGCTGGATCACAACACTATTAATGTAAAACATCACATTGTGAGGTAGAGGTGGAGGAATAATCCCTCATATCTGAGCCGGTTCACCATATCCCATTTCTTTGTCATCTTTCTCATATGGTTGTGGAGGCTGATATCAAGGATCACTGGAACTCTGCCTCTCTAAACTCTATTACCCAGTTGTCTCTACCGGACTTATTCTCTATTCTGAGCCTCTTCGACTAACCTATCCTCTTCAGCTTCTGATCTCTCTCACTTTATAAGTTGTTTCGTCTATATGTATGTAACTTTCTATGGATAAAGTGGAGAAAACAGGATTGTCGCATTTTGATCAACAAGTGGAGGTTTTTGACCACTAGCAGGAATGCCACCAGGAACTTGTTCTTCCATTTATCATAGTGTTTAAAGAACTTTTTTCTAGCTCTGGATCAAAAGGGAGTAATGGATTGCCCCTTCTCCTAGTGTTTAACATACACTGGCATATGCAAAATCAAAAAAATAAAATAAAAATTATGAACATCAATAAATTTAGTCAACAAATTACTCCATCTTCCCCAGCCATAATGCCAAAATTTGATATTGCTCAAAACTAACCTCCAAAAGAAGTATGTTGCGGTTGATACCAAATATAGAAACACAACTAGGTTAGGGTCAATCCCACAGGGAAGATGCTAAATAGTTTCTCGGTTTGATATAATTCACGAGCAATACAAAAAGTAAATAGGGGGATTGTAGTATCAATCACAAGTAGTAACCAAATCTTTAGTGCTTTTGAGTTGTAAACAATACAACACAAATACTAGGCTTGTGTTTCCCTTGTCTTCTTAACTCTATTAATTTCTCGTGACCAACCTAACTATTCTAATGTTTTGCATGTAAAGTCAATAAGATATGTATTATGAACCATCTTATGAACATGATGATAAATATCACCCTTTATTGGTTCAGTCTCAGGGTGTCTCCTTGTTGCTCCTTGTTATGGCCTCAGTTCACTATCATCTTTAGAGTTTAACTTATTAGATGAGATGGCAAGAATTATAAGGTGGAGGTAAATCTCAAATTAATGTCTTAATCTTCATTTCCTAATTACAAACTCCCTTTGAAGACGTTTACAAATATAGGGTATCTTGAGCTTCTGTAGTATCTTTGAGAATAATTATTATGAAATGGATTAAGATACATGCATAAACCCTAGAATATATGAATATCATACTTTCTCTACATAGCTACTCTGCTAGGGTTCCCACAACCCTACTTAAGGAGAATAGTCACTTATGTTCACGCAAGAATCAATGATTATCAATGAAGAGGACATATAATTAATTGCACAAGAATAAGATGAATAAACTCCAAAGTCTTGAATTGAATAAACACCCAAAATCTCAAGAATAATTATAAAGTATGTGAAAAGTAATAAGAACAATGTCAAAGTACGTAACCTAATTAAAGATAAACCCTAGGGTATTTATAGTATCTCAAAAATCCTAATAAAAATGGAAAAGGTAAACATATGTCGGCACAAGGAACGACTCATTCTTAAACTCGTAGTATTATCATATGAGTCATACTTATACATCTCGTATCCATTCCAGTATATAATCTCCCAAGTCTTCAAATTTTAATTCTTCATACGAATTCTGCTTACGAGTCATACATGATCATATGACTCATGTCTTTTTCTTGTATCCACCTAGAACGAGTCCTTATAAGTTTTGAACACCGGGCTACTTACGATTTCCCTATATCAGCCATACTCAGACATCTGACTCGTGTACTTCTGAGTCTTCAACTTTGGATAGTATCTTTAGATTCTATTATGCATAAAACTTCATGGTACAACTCGTACCCTCTTTTACAACTCAAATGCTCCAGTCTTATCTTTTCCATACTTAGATTCTCAGTTTGGCTTTTGGTTTTGTTGTGCTTACAAGTTATCCTATGAGTTGTATCAAGTGTTGACACCTTATGGGTTAGCTCGTATCTTGATCATAGTTGGTGTTTCCAAATATTTTCCTTCTATATTCACCCCAACACTATTTTAAACCTATTTTACCTAAAATAAACACAAAATTCCATTATATCCACTAAAACAACCTAAGTACCTACATAAATTCAAAGTTTTATTCATTAAAAGTGTCATATTTCCATGACACATCATGCACGCTATTATTTCTCTTTATTTATGATTTTATTGTATTATTATTCTATGATTTATTTTATGTAATTCTTTTATTTTTAGCTTTTTATCACTTATGTAATTTTCAACTAATTAGCCCATTGCTTAAAGTTTTGGAATATAGTTTTGGCTTACCTACTGGTAGGGTAATTTAGGTGATATTATGTCTCGATAATTGGGTCATGACAAATTGGTATTAGAGTGCTAGGTTCACCAGTATTGTTTATTCAAGAGCAAATGTCTAGTATAGTCCCACAAATCAAAATGATGAGGTTTGTTTCTAATATTTGAGAGGCTATAGGACATTCTTAGAAGATCTTCAGTTTTTTCACTCATTTCATGCTAAGAGTCTATGTTGGTTTTATGATTTCTTGGTTATACTCTTTTGCAGATGTCTAGGACGTGTGTTACTGCTACTAGAGTTGAGGAACCTAAGCTTAAAACAAGGGTTCCTACAAGGAAATATTGAATACTAAGTGGTCAGGTTCAACCTAAAGATGTTTCCCTACTAAGAGATCAAGATAGCGATTCTTTACTAGATCTTATCCCAACTTTTGCACAAGAGGTTCCTCTACCCCAACTAGTGGTAGCCTAAGGGGTAGCCTAGGCTCTATTGGGGTTTATTCCTATAACTGTGCTAGGAGTGTAGGGCTTGTTTAGTGGTTCACCATCTGATGGTTCTCGATTTGCAGCTCAGAGTGGTATAGAGGTAGGGCACATCCTGTAATTGTAGTTTCTAGAGTTGAGATTCCTTTAGTGTCAATATATGCTGATTCAGTAGTTTCCTAGCCTACTATATATAATTAAAAGTAGTAGATATTTAGAATATTGTTGGCATTAACTCTACTTAGGTATTCCAAGGCACTGGGCGAGGATGCTTATGAGTTTTTAGTTTCTTTAAAGGATTGGCTTCGTATTTTGGGCCTTGTTGTGACTCATAGTATTGACTACATAACTTTCAAATTAGATTTTATAGCTCGACATTATTTTAGAGGTTATCTTGATTCCAGGCTAGTTGGTTCTCCCTCGTGGATATTGAGCTAGTTCTCCTTTGGTTTCTATGATAAGTATATGCATCGTACCCTTTGACATTGCCTAAGAGATTAATTTTCAAATTGGTGTAGGGCTTAATGACTTTTATGGAGTATAAGGCTTGGTTTCATGAGTTTTCCTGTTATGCTACATTTGTTTTGTTGATCAAGTATGAGGGGTTTTAGTGTTTTATTTGGGAGTTTATACTTCCTCTTTGCTTGGCCATACAAAGTTTAGTTATGGATGGTAGGTGCTTTGCTGAGGTTATTAATCAAACCCATGTTATTAAGAAGATGCATCATGTGGCCCAAGTAGGAAGCAATAAGAGGATACATTATCAAGGTAGCTTCAATGGGAGCTATAGAACCTCATAGTTCAGTGGCAGCGGTTCTTATGGTAGGTATCCTCCATACCAGTTTTATTAGCACTAAGGCCAGTCTGGTAGGCCTTATTATGCCCGCTTCAAATTATTAATGGTTGTTAGTCTAGTTATAGTAATCATCATAACTAGAGTAGTGAGGAACCTTTGAAAGGTTTATCTTTTTTGTTTTTGAGCCTACGTAGTTATTTTGGGTCAATCAGATCTTCTATTTATCGTGCACTTCCTTGGTCATGTTATGATTATGAGGCCCTCATCTAATTCTCTAGAAAGTGTTCTCTCCATGGGGCAGTTGTTCTTGCAGAGCAAAGTATCTAGCCAATTAAGATAGTGTTGCCCCAGTTAAAGGTAGTATGCATGATCGTTAGAGTGGTCCCCAAGGTGCTGGTGGAGTTCCTCGGGTTATTGGTCGAGAGACTAACCAGGTGGTAGGCGATATCATTTGTATATTATAGTTAGTAGATCAAAGACAAAGTCTATAGATGTTGTCAATCTAGGTGCAATTTCAGTGTGCCATCATTCGACCTTTCCTTTATTTGATCTGTGATCCATTTATTCTTATGTGTTTTCTTTTTATGCACCACACTTAGTGATATCTTGGGATTCTTTATCTATGCCATTTTGTGTTTCTACTCCCGTTGGTGATTCTTTTATAGTTGATATATTTTATAGATCATATATTGTGATTATTCAAGAATTTAATACTCAAGTTGATCTTATTGTGTTAGATATGGTTGATTTCAATATGATTCTAGGCATGGACTAGTAATCCCCTTATGATGAGATCTTGGATTGTTTTTCAAGAAAGTTACATTAGCCATGCCCGGCATACCCCTGATTATGTGTCAGGGATATTTAGCCACAAGCCGACCAGGATTATTTCTTATATTTGGTCTAGGAGACTTATATTGAGGGGTTGGGAGTCTTACCTTGCTTATATTCATGATGTTTGTTTGGAGAGTTCCTTGCTTGACTCTGTTTATGAGTTTCCTAATTCCTACCAATCTACTCGGTCTTCTATTTGAGTATGATATTAAGTTTATTATTAATCGTGAGCTAAGCACCATGCCTATTTTTATGGAACCTTGGTGTATGGCTTCTACCGAGATTAAGGAGATGAATTTCAAGCTTCACTATATTTTGGGTAAGGATTTTATTAACCCAAGTGTGCTATCTTATGGTGCTCCTGTCTTATTCATGAAGAAGAAAAGATGGTTCCTTGTGTTTATGTATTGATTACAAATAACTTAATATGGTAAGGGTGAAGAATAGGTATCCTATGCCTCATATTAATGATTTATATTACTAGCTTCAGGGAGTAGCGGTGTTCTCTAAGATTGACTTAAGGTATAATTACCATCAGTTGAGGATTTGGGCTGATGATATCCCAAAGACAGATTTTAAGACTCGTTATGGCTATTATGTGTTCTTGGTGATGTCTTTTGGGCTAACCAATGCCCCAAGTACATTCAGGGATATGATAAACTACATGTTCCGACCTTATTTGGATTGCTTCATGATTGTTTTCATCGGTGAAATTCTTGTGTCTGTGAGGATTGGGAGGACCATAGGGAATATTTGAGGATGATGCTATAGACTTTGAGAGTTCATAGGCTTTTTTCCAAATTCTAAAAGTGTGAGTTCTGGCTTGACTTTGTGCCATTCCATAGGCATGCGGTTTCTAAGGATAGGGTTATGGTGGACCTAACAAATATTGAGACTATTCGTGATTGCGATAGGCCTACATCTCTATCTAAAGATCATAGCTTTATTAGTTTGTCCAGTTATTACAGGCGGTTTGTTGAGGGTTTTGCTACTATTGTAGCACTGATGCCTAGATTGACTAAAAAAGAGGTTCATTTCCAATATTTCAAGGAGTATGAGTTGAGCTTTATTAAGGCTCAAGGATTTTATCACTTAAACCCTTATATTTTCTCTTTCTATTGAGAGTGAGGTATTCACCATATATTATGATTCTTTTGGTATTGGTTTGGGCTGTATTTTCATGAAGTAGGGTTGAGTTATAGCTTATGCATCAAGGTAACTGAAGGTGCATGAGTGTACTACACATTCATGATTTGGAGTTGGTATTAGCAGTTTTAACGATTAAGATTTTGAGACATTATTTATATGGCATGTATTGTGGTATCTACACAGATAAATATAGTCTTCAATATCTTATGACGTAGTGAGAGATTAATTCCAGTCAATAAAGATGGATGAAGTTGATGAAAGATTATTACATCTCTATTCTATACCATCTAGGTAAGGAGAATATGGCAGCAGATGCCTTAAGCTAGAAGGTGGTGAGTATAGGTAGTTTTGCTATTATTTTGGTTTCTAAAAAGTCGTTGGCTTGGAAAATCAATTCCTTAGAAAACATAATAGCCGAACTAGATATTTATAATTCCAAATGTTTTCCTTCTAGTGTGAAGGCGAGGTCTACCTTATTTGAGCGGATTTAAAGTCTCTAGTTTGAGGATAACAGACTTTGTGTTATTCAAGATCAGGTGCTAAGTGGTGAGTGTAGGAGGGATACCTATATTTTAAGGGTATTCTAAGGTATGGTAGTTGTATTTGTGTTTTGAGGGTTTGTGATTTGACTTCTTCAATATTGTGTTTAGCTCAATACCCTAAATACTCTATCCACCCTTGGAAAACTAAAAAGTATAGGGATTTATGGCAACATTACTCGTGATATGGCATGAAAAGAAATATGGCGAACATTGTAGGTAGTTTTCTGTGTTGTTAATAGGTGAAGGTCAAGTAACAGAGGCCTAGCAACCTGATTCATAAATTAACCATTCTCGAGTGGAATTGGGAGTGAATCACTGTGGATTTAGTTATTGACTTTCCTCGCAACACTTGTGGTTCAAATATTGTTTTAGTTATTTATTTAACCAAATTGGCACATTTTCATCCAAGGAAGAAGTCCTTCAGTGCTGAGTGGATGGTCGTATCTATATTCGTGAAATAGTTGGCTTGCATGGGGTGCCTATATCTATTATTTCTGAACGGGACTCGATATTTACTTCTAGTTTCTAGAGGGCTTTTTAGGAGGCATTGGGTACTCGGGTGGATCTTAGTAAGAATTTTCAGCCTATAATCGATGGGAAGTTGGAGCAAACTATTCATGTTCTTGAGGATATGATCCAAGCATGTGGTATGGATTTTAGAGGTCTGTGGGAGCAAAACTTGGCATTTGTGGAGTTTTAGTGTACTAATATCTGTAATTGAGATGGCACTATTTGAGGCATTATATGGTAGGCATTGTCGATCTCTGATTGGATTGTTTTAATCTTCTAAGGTTATCCCCTGTGGTGCTAAATTTCTTTGGGATTCTAAGGACAGAGCCAGGGTGATTATGGATTGGCTAACGACAACTCAGAGTAGGAAAAAGGCATATGCATATCATAGGGTTCATGCCTTGAGGTTTGGAGTTGGAGACTAATTATTGCATCATGTATCACCTATGGAGTGATGAGTTAAGGGAAGAAAAGCAAGCTCAGTCCCTGGTATATTGTATCTTTTGAGATCCTTAGCATAATTGGAGCTATGGCGTATGAGTTAGCCTTGCCCCCAGATTTTGCCACCATTCACCTTGTTTTTCATATTTCTATGTTGTGATGTTACATTCTAGGTGAGTCACATGTGCTTTGATGGGACACAATTCAATAGGATGATAGGTTGACCTTCATGGAGGAGTCAGTATTTATATTATCTAAGAATGTTAGGTTGTTTCACTTTAGGGAGATTCTTATAGTTACTGTTCAGAGGAGGTAGTGCCTTATAAAAGAGACTACTTGGAGATCCAGAGTGAGATGTAGACTTAGTATCCTCACTTGTTTGACCCTACAAGTACGTCCTAAACTTTTACTTTTGCAGATAAAAGTTCTTTTAGTAGTGGATATTGTAATGATCCTTTAGGTTATTTTCTACATTTCCACATATTTTTCAATGTAGAGATTTCCTATAGATGCCCAAGTCATTTATGACTTATTGGAGCTGATAGTTCTAAAACTAGGTAGTTTGTTAGGTTTTTAGAGCCAATTCCTTATTTTGAAGACTTTATTGGTAAGGAGTGGCTATCCAGTGTAAACTTTAGTTTAACAACCTCACATGCCAATTCTCAAAGTTCCATCAGCTTTGAAATTATTATTTTAGGCTAGGAGAACCTTTTGGTTTGGTCCTAAGGCTCCCAAACCCATTCAGGCTATTGGTAAAAAATTGAGTAAAACAGCCCTTGGGTATGGGGCATATTTTTCATTTAAATGACCCCAAATGGAAATTTCAGCTTTAATATTGAGTCCAAAATGTCAAATTTGATAGGATGGCATAGTCTATTTGAATTCATGGGATTCTAAATGAATCTCGAGGTGACTGTAGAGACGTGGAATTTTTGAAGTCTCAGCTGGTGCATCCGCTATAGCGCAACTTGGGTCGCTTTAGCAGAGGCCACTTAAGTTGCCAGACAGTTGCTTAAGGGACCAGAATTTCTAGTTAGGCCCAGTTCACTAAACCAGTAGCTGCTTAATCAGATATTTTCCTCTTTAGCAGAAGTGTCAGACCCTAATGGGTACCACTTAAGTGGTACTTAGCCGCTTCAACGGTGACTGCTTAAGCAATCAAGTGGCTGCTTAAGCAGCACCTGAGAGGCATTAAATTCTCTCTTTCCCAATTTTCACCCCATATTCTCACAAGTCTCAATAATAAAAAACATAAAGAGTGTGGAAAATTAGAAGTGTTATTATTGAGAGATTATGGGGTTAATTTGAGCTCGGATTATTCATTTCCTTAGAGAAATCTTGGTAAGTCCCCTCATAATTCTAAGGTTATTTCTTCAATTTAGACCTAAATCCCTATATTAGTGTTGTTTCAGTTTTAGTATTATTTGAGCTTATAATTTACCCATTCTTTAGGATAAATAATCCTTGAGCATAGGGAGATGTGTCGATGATTTTGAAAGTGTGATTCTAAAAGCTAGACCCATATAGGATTTTGTCCTTATTTTGGACCCAAAGAATAAAAAATGCATTATCTGTAATAGAGTTATCATATTGATGAGTAGATTGCTATTTTGATTGCATGGCATCATGCAGAAGCTTCTTAGAAACGAAAATTGATGATTTAACAAACTTCGATGGACTTTCTTCGTCGTCCAGGTAGGATAGGTTTGCCTTGCTTGTATATTGGGATCAATTATAGTATGAAGATGCTATTATGCTAGTTTTTGTGTCAAAATTAGGTTTTTGATGTATATTTAATATGATTCAGATCTATTAGCAAATTGAGGAACTGGAATTAGGCATAATTATCTAAATTACTCATTTGTTGGTAAAATTGCTATACTAAGACAAAAATGTGGCTTATTTAATATCTAATAGTAATGCTAGATACCCTAGCCTTGTCTATGGTAGAAATTAACCTTAAAATTTATTTTGGGCTTAGAAGTGGGCCATTTGACCAACCTTAGGCAATGATTGATATTTTCTCCTTGTAGACCTAATATGCCTTGAATATTGCTTAAATTATATTTGTTAGCTCAGTAGGGTTATAAACATGACACCTTATTCTAGATTTATACTTGGAAGTGATATTGGTTTGGATTTGAGCTTGGTGAATTATAATATTAAGAACAATTTGATTCTAACATTATTTATTATTATGAGTTTTGGTTCAAGTCTAGCTAATGATGATATGAGTTCCTATTCAAGTACGAAAAATGATGATATTAGTTTTAGATCAAGTCCAACATTGAGACATTATTTATGGAGGTTATGGAATAGGTTAAAGTACGGTGTTTTACAGTATGGAAGGATCAACAATTATGATTTTGAGATGTGGTTAATTAGTGTAATTCATGTTATTACTTCTCCTGGAATGCACCCTTCAGGCTTAGGGGGCCCACATTGGGTTACTTACCTCATTCATATCTTCTAGCTTATGTAGGCCTGTTATATAGAGATTATTTTGATTTTTTATTATTATTATTCCAGTTATTTATTTTTTGTATTGGAGCGTTATTCCAAATTTATCATTTATCCTTCTACTTAGCTTATTCAACTCGCATATTATTAAACTTATATTATGTTTCAGCTCAATCAACCGACAACCTATAGAGTACCAGTAGATTTAGTACTCATACTACACTTCTATACCTTTTTGGTGCATATATATGTTCTAGCGGCCATCATTGATGTCATGACTTGTGTTGATTAGATTTTTGAGACAGGGTGAGCTCTCGGAGCTAGGCTTGACCTTTTCTTCTTCTATTTTTGCTAGTCTTTCCATGTTTGAGACTATTGTATATTGACTTGATAGTACTTCTATTCTTTTGTTTTAGAGGTTCTTGTACTGACATTACTAAGTCGTAGGATGTTATGATTTTACTTCTTTCCTCTTCCATTTTATTATTATTCTATGATTTATTGCTTGTAATTCAATTACTTCTGACATTTATGTCATTTTCCACCATTTAGTCCATTACATGTAGTTTCGGGCTAAGGTTTTGGCTTACCTACTGATGGAGTAAAGTAGGTGCTATGATAACTCAAAAATCGAGCTGTGACATAAATATATTAACATCCACTAACATACCTTTTGTTCAAGCAACACTAATACCCTTGGACAATTAAAAGAGAAAAATAATTCAATTCTATGTGTTCAAGTCTCAAATTTATTATCCTAGTTTAATTATTGTTCCATCCATACAAACACCATGCACAACAGCGAAAAAACATGAAATCTCCTGACATATGTATAGTTATTATGTGATTGTTTCCCTAGTCTACTACAATAAAACTACAACCTGCTTATTTCACTGCTATGGAGAGCAAAGAGTTGTCCTACATGTGCATTGCCCTTTAGTAATATTGAAAACCCCGCCGAATCACTTTAGAGTTGTCCCACTTGGCCATATAAATCTCATTATTCCAGGTTTATGGTTCACTTGGGGTGTTTTTGGAGGAGGGAGATGACTTGAAGGGATTTACCTAAATGAGAGATTTAATTAACCCTCAAGTTGGTTATTTCCCACTTCCACTGTGGCCACATGAGTGCTTCTATAGTGGAAGATCTACTTCTACACCAGTGAGTTGAGCTTGATAGTTTTAAATGGGCGGAATGTTTCAGTTACCCCATTTTAACTCCTAACTCTAAAAAATTCTATCAAATTACCCTAAGCAAACTTCTTCCTGGTGACACTACTAAGCTAATTTTCATTTATACCACTTCTTTTACGCATTTACCATTTTAGAATAGTAAAATTTATGATAGAAAAAAGATTTTTCATATGTTTTACTTATTGCAGTTTGAATTTTGATATTTGAAGATTTCATTCACATTTTGACAAGCATGATATATTATCTTATGTCCCTAATGCTTCTACAATATTATAGATATAAGACTGATGATGTTCATGGTGGTTTGTAAGCTTGAAAAGTCTTGGACATGAAGAGTTATCTCCTTGAATGATTTGTGGCAATTTGTGCTTCATATTGGGTGTTAATAGCACCAACTTTATTGTAAAAGATTTCACACAATTATACCTTTCCCAATCTACACTTTAATCAAATATTTGAAGAAAAGTTGTCATTTAAGCATAGGAGGGCGTCGGGACTAGTTGGGGATGAAGGCACCACTATAGTCGCATCGCTGTAGTGAAGCTTTTGCCCCTGCAACAACCCAGGGCAGTAGCCCCTCCAGAACTTTTGATTATTCCTATTTTTGAATTCTCCTTCCTAGGAAAATATCCTTTACTACTTTCTAACACCACAATTTTATTATTTGTAGGATTACGATGGGGAACCAATCATAAAACCGGAAGTATCCTAGCACAGTTTTCCATGAGTTTTATAAAGAGAGTTAAAGCATAATGGTCTTTATCCGTGAAAGAGGGTTTGTGAATAGAGACCTAGATGAAGAGGTTCCTAACTTGTATTAATATATATGAGCCTTTGAGTGGGAGATGCTAATTGAGTCTATCCCTATCAATGAATTGGAGATCGTTTTGAAGCTCAATGCCATGCTCCAAACAATTGATGGGTCTATGCCTCAACCCTCTATTCACTTCTGAAGAAATAAGGTATAAGTGGATGTTTCTACTATAAATGACATATAGGGCATGTCAAACCTATCAAACATAGACTTTGATCCTAAGGTCTATGAAGTATATTTGAAATGGGTGGAGAGGAATATGGTGCCAAAGGGGCAGTAGAACAAGTTAAAATAGACTAATGTAAGGGGAACCAAAAGCACCCATTTTCCAATGGGGGCTCTAAAATAGTTGAGCTTTGCATCTTTGAGGATTCATCCTTCAAGAAATATTTAAATGATGACCTTCCATAGATCTTTGGTGATGGATTATGCCTTGTAAGGGATAGAGATAAATGTGGGGATTCAAATCATCTATGAGAGAAAACACTTTTATACTAGGGGCAAGTCTTTGAGGGATTTCTTAGTGCCTTCCCTATTGAACAAGCATTGCCAGATCAAAGATATGCCGAAGGATGATAGAGAATCCTTGGAGGATAAAAATGTTCCCTTTAAAAAATTAAAGGTGAAGGGTTCATAGAGATAGAGAAAGAAAAAGAGAAAGATTGGGGCAGAAAGGAGAGTAGTAGGGCTAGAGAAGGCGAGGGGAATAGCACCCCTCCCTTACAAACTCCTACATATATTAGTAGGTGGGAGGCTAGACTTTTTCTTATTCATTATGATTTGGAGCAGTCTCATTTGTATCCCCTTGGTTTGGTTCCTATGAGTTATATGTCTCCTCCATACTTAGCCTAGGTCATCTATGAATAAGCTAGACGAATGGAGGAATTAGAAGCACCGATCTTAGGACTGTATGTTGGTATGAGTCTGAAAGGTTATGTATGTGATGTTCCAATGTGCTTCTCCAACCAAGAAGATCCTGAAGCTAACAAATAAGTACACAAAGGAATTTTCCTTCCTTAATAGAATGAAGGAAGATGGCTCAGACACATTGATCCATGGAGATGATGAGGCCACCAACTAGATTTTCCCCTCTCTATTTTACTGCTTTGGATTGGGTTTCCCCTATTTGGAGCATTTAACAAATAATTATTCTCATTATTTCTCCTATTTTTAGGATATGCACTATTATTTCACTTGAACCAATAAAAATAATATAAACTTGTTATGCATGTCGGAACAATATTTCAATCTTTAATTAATCCGAACACAAGGTCAGATTTGCAACATATAAAAAATCACAAAACATGGATGTCCTGGAAGCTTACTACCTAGACATGGATAAAACAAAGGATTCAACAATGCAGTGATGAAAGTTCCACTGCAATGGTACCATGGAAGTGGTGAAAGGACGCTGCAATAATGCTTCTACTATAGTAAATTCTTTGTTCCAACGATGCCCAATGGTAAATTCTTCTCTCACATGATGTTATCTAAAGAACATTTATTACTACTATCACTCGTGTATTAGAAATTTATCACTAAGAATACTCAAATTCATTATTCTATGTCTATTTCTTACGCAATTTTTGATTTTCCATACACAATTATGCACAATAAGGTTACAAAACACCATATATCTTAAATGATTGCCCACTATCATAACTTAAATTTAATGTAGCACTGATATAGGTAATTCATTAGGACCTAGATGGATATTAAGGAATACTTCAAGCTATGAAAAATTAAGATGAGTTTGAAATCACGGAGATGAAGTCATACCAAAAAATCACACTCAATCCTTATGATACCTCAATTCCTTTCAACCACTCACCTCATACCACTTAAAGATCACTTACACTTAATAAATCCAGCAGTTAAAGTCAAAGAAATAAAATTATACACATATCATTCTATCTTAACATGAAAAAACATTTAAAAACATAATTGCCTTTTCTATGATCATGATCAAATAGTAAAAGAAGAAATATATTCACTACAACACTAAAACTATGCATTATACTACACCAAACAACATAACCACCTAGATGGTGCACGCCCTTCATTCAAGGATTAATTTACAATATCATAAAAAAAGTCTTACGGCACACATTAACATATATAGATTAGAATAACACTATTCTATCCTTCTGAACATTGCAGATACACTAATTGGGACAAACTTATCTTAATTATGATTGTCAAGATAACAATTGGAATGTACCATATACAATTTGTAATCCACTCAAGGCAACACCTTGGAACTACCATGATAGGAGAGAATAAAGTAAGACAAATTCATAGATATCTTGTAGCCCCTTACGAATTAATGTGGTCATTAAGACACTAATCCGTAGGACTCGAATCAACATTTGCTATTGTAATGATAGACTGATAACCTAGGATCGAATACTATTTTATCATAACCTATGTGACAGATCATGTGGAAACCTACCTAACTCTACCCTAGATAGGAGAACTCTAACTACCCAATAGTTAAATTAAGTACAGAAGTTAAAATATCCTTTTAGGAAAAATAATCCTTTAGTCAAATAAACACTTATACAAAACATTTATTAGTTAAACACCTTATGGAAATAAAATAATTATTTTTCTCCAAAACATAATCTAAACTGGTACAAGAGCACTACGTAATTAAAAATAAGACTCGAGAAACAACATCCATGTAAGAGTGAGATGATGGGAGCTGTTGAAGAATAACTATTGTCATGCCAATAGAAACTCCAACTGACCTGGAATATGGCTATATATCTAAATGGAGATATAGTAAATATAGTATCACTACAACCACATATATTGGTAGCTATCATCGACTAACCATGGTAAGAAATAAATAACACTAACAGAATATACGAAGGAAATGATGACATAAATTAAGGTTCCGAATAACTAATCCTTCCCAAAAATTCCACTATTTAGGTCTTTGATACATTTCCCATAGAATCTCTCTAACCTTTCTACCATGTAATATTCTTGTGTATTTTTGTTCATTAATGACTTGACCCTTTCTTAAGTTACATAGATCTTATCTTACCTCCTTCATCGATGACCCTATAACCCTATGCCCTGTACAATTATGACTCATTATTCCACCCATAACATTTTTAAGTCGATCACTAGGCTGATTCTATAATATGGCTCTAAGTCTGAATTAAATCACCATATGCCTTACTTATAAGATAATTATATACTAAGCATACTAAAATTAATATTATTACTCACATAAAACATATCAAAAATTACCACTATGCTCTTTGGTACACCACTCATGCCCACAACCTCAACTTTATCTTATAATACTTTACCTCGAGAAATATACAAGTATACAATTACATATGCATGCAAAGTTTACACACACAATAAAATCAACAATGGCTCTCAATATGAACAACAAGGGACGAGCTTAGTCAATGTACTAGTATTGGCGTGGTACAAATCCAATAACTATGTTGACGTGATAATTTATCCATATAACAATGTCGGTGAGAAACTCAATCTATATAACAATGTCAGTGTGATACCGAATCCATATATCATATTAATACCATCTAAAAATCATACGACAATACATGATGCCATCAATAATCATAGGCTATGCCTGAAGGCTAATCATGACATCTATTTTACACATCAATGTAGAATAAATCAATTCCTCATTATAGGTGATGACTCAAACTAACCTAACATAATGACTTTAAACCTAGATACTATTCCAACCTCTCACTTCACTTCCCTGAACTAATTTAGTACCCTTTTCCACTTATAATAACTATCCACAAATATAGTACGCACACCTACAATTTTAATTTTTCATGATTATCACCTTAATAACCTCTAAAGCTCAATTGAACTCCTATAAACCAATTAAAGTCTTACCTTATCTCTAATATTTATTCACAACTTTTATAGTCACTCTAGCCCTTTCGCTAACTTATAAATACAATAAATTCTATCGATCTACCTATAGTTCATGAAACACTCATACCATTAGACAATTATAGGAGGAAAATAATTTAATATCATATTATTGAAGTCACTAATTCATTATCCAAGACTGGTTATCATTCCATCCATCCAATCTCTATGCCGAAAGGACAAAATTAAGAAATATCTTTACATAACTATAGCTATTATGTGAATTTCGCCCAAAACAACTCTAATTAAACCATAACCTACCATGTTGACTAATTCCACTAATTGAGAGAGAAAGGTTGTCCAATATGTGCCTTACCTTCTAGTAATAATAGAAACCCCACCAAGATGCTTTAGAATTGCCTTTAGGGAGCTTGGCCTTTAAATTATCATCATTCTAGGTATAAGGTTCACTTGTGGTGTTTGTGAATGAGGGATATGATTTATGTGAATTTAGTAGAATGAGTATTTTAATTAACACTCGAGCTATTTGATGGTGTCTACCACTTTGACGATAGGAGTGCCTCTGTAGTGGTAAATCTATCACTACAACGGTTGGTTAGTGGATTTTCCTAATTTTTCCCAATTTTGACCCTATTTCATTTAGGCCACAGTTTTCCCACTAACTAATTCTTAAAAGTCTTGGGACAAGGATTTCTTAGTCAAAATATTTTTTTAGAATTATGTTTAACATGACAATGACTTGGGTCAATCCACAGTGCCTCGAAACATACACTTAAAATTTAAGAATTATGTTATAGTATTTGTTATATCATACTTGACACCCGGGATAATGCAAGAAGAACAATGGAAACCGTAGTGCCCACTCAATTAAAATTAAAATTATCATCCTTTTCATCTTCTAGATCATCATATAGAATGACTCATCTTCGGTTCTAGTCCTTTGCTCTTTGATTTTTTCTAGAATAATCAGATCCTTTACATTATCTTGGTTATCATGAGTTTCAGGTTTTACAACCAAATATTTGTCTTTAGCTCATTGTGCATCCTTTTGCTTCTGAATTTCTTGGACATTTATTATTTATAAAAAAAAAAGTTTGTGGTCAACAAAAAGCAAGGGATTGCCTTGGCTTCAGGTATTTGGCCTAAACTAACTTGTAACCTTAAAGATAAAAAAACAGTTTAAGTACATAAGAAAATTAGGATTAATAGTCTAATAAACACATTTTCACTATTCCTAAATCATTTTCCTTGGCAACTGCACTAATATTTGATGTCATCCAAATTACACCTTATAATGAAGTATAAAATGGTCATTATATAAAATACTAAACCCAACAAGGTTTGGGTCATTTCCACATGGAATATTGGTAGAAGCTAGGCTAATGCATCCATTCAAACAATTAATCAATTACTTCCAGGAGAGTGATAAAGAAGTAACAAGTAAGCATTTACGAGCTTTCAAAAAACATGTAACAGAGTATAAAAATATGGGTTGTAAAAATCAATAAGAATGGTGTAGGATTGTGTTTCCCTTGATTTAGTAACTCACTAAGAATAGCATACTAGTGATCTATCTCAATTCTTAATATGTAAATTGGTAAATTATGTTTATTTAAATGAATTTTGGCCCTAGTCAAATCAATATCACTAAATCACCAATTTCATGTTTGAGTTTTTGTATTTTTCCCTTTTATTGAATCTCATTTTAGGGTTTACTGAGCAACTCTGAAGCTACTAGATGAGTGTTGGTAGCCTCAAATATCAATTGTTAATCTATTTTGTTATTGTTTACATTGTTGAACAATAGAGTAAGGATTAAGATGAGTTGTAACATTTGTGACCATGAAAAAGTAAGTAGCAAAAAGAGAACAACAATACATGCATGAACAATGTTTGAGAATTGCTAAGAACTTTTAACCTACTTTGTTTATTCATCTTGGTTCTAGCAACTCAATCTATAGGATTTAGCTACTCATGCTTGTAAGATCATAATCAAAATTTATAGGAGAATTCATATTATGAACTTATGAATTAAATAGAACAAACCTAGAATCTTTAACTATCAAAGAGCAATTGATTATCATAAATTAATGGATGTTATTACTGAAAAACTAAGAGAACTATTATTCTATAGCAATACAAAAAGTAAGAACGTATTTAGTGTGAAAAAACAATAAAAAAATAAAGAAAGTTTTTAAAGACAAAAGAAAACTTATCCTAAATGAAATAGGTAAAGAGGGGAAATAACATTCAAGGAGTCGTACTATTGGGACAGGAATTATGGTATTGAGATCACTAGTCATAATCCTCAACTTTGGAAAACAATTTCAATTTCTCAAGATTTATTTCATGAGTTATGGTCTTGAACAACGTAATGACCTCTAAGTAATTTTTTTTATTTTTGCTTATTTAATTTTTTTAGAGATTTTTTATAACTTCCCTAAGTTATTTATGACTTGCTGGAACTGAGAGTTTGATTACTAGGCAATTTCTTTGGTTTTTTGAGACAATTTCCTATTTTTAATCTTTACTGGTTCAAATTGACTACAAGGTGAAATCTTTAATTAAATGACATCATATGTCAATTGTAATAGTTTCAACAACTTTAGAACATAAATTTTAGGCTAGGAGGACCCTTAGTCCAGGTTTTGAGATTCTTAAAATTATTTCGAGCTATTGGCTGAAAGTTAAGAAAAATGACATATGGGTGTGCGACCCACTTTTCATTAAATTGACCTTATATGGAAATTTTGACTATGTTATTGAGTCTGGAACGTCAAATTAGATAGGGTGGCATAATTCATTTGCATATATGGGATTTTGATGAATCTTGAAGGGTTGGTGGATTCCAAGTTTCAATTGGTGATGATGTTTGGATTAAAGGCACAAAGTGTTACTTAAGAGAATGTTGTATAAGTAGCATACAAGTTACTTAAGAGGCATGAAGGTTTTACAAGCACCTGGTTAAGCCAAGAAGGTATTACTAAACCAGTGTCATTTGCACTTAAGCAATGGTCACTTCAGAGGCCAAATATCGCTTAAGTGACAGTGTGTAGGGAAAACCAGTATCACTAAATTGACTCAGTGTTTACTTAAGCGGTACTCAGATACTTGGGAAGCCTATGAAAAACCTCACTTAGCCCGATTTCCCTCATTTTTCATCCATTCACAAGAATTTAGAACCCTAAAAAGTGTTAAAACATAGAATAATCAATGGTGGGTGATTGGAGAATTTGTGAAGTTAAGTTTCGTGTTTCTTCTCTGAATTCCTTGTAAGATTCCAATAATTTCATGATTTAATCCTTTATATTATTCAAAATTCAAAAGAATATTGGTGATTTTATTATAGCACTATTAGAGCTTGAAATTCAACCATTCTTAAGGGTAAATGTTCCTTCAACATAGAGGGACATGCTACCGATTTTGAAAGTGTGATATCGCAAATGAGCCCTACATATAATTTTTACGTAAATTTTAATTTGAAGAACAATAGTTAAATATGGATATCATTATTCTCATTTTTTATGATTAAAATGTGATTTTGATAGCGTGTAATCTCGTGGAAGCTTCTCGAAAAGAAAAATCATTGGTTTAGTAGATTTTTGATCTTTTCTTTAGGTTCCAAGTAGGCTAGGTTTACCTTCTTCATAGATTGAGCTAATTCATAGTATGATGATAGATATGGGATGGGATTTATGCATTAGAAGCATGATTGGTATGACTAGTAGTATTTGGATTGTCTAGGCTATCTTGAAACAACAATTTAGGCTGAATTGGCTTAATTTCTCATGTTTTAGGTAGAATTGATATCTTAGGGCTAATTATGGCATATCTACACCCAAAAGTGAACTTAGATACCTTAGCGTAGTTTGGGCTTGAATTTGCCTTAGAATAGATTTTTGGGATTTGAAGTGGGCCTCTCTTGCTCACCTTAGGCTAAGATTTGTGTTAGCTTTTGTAAACCTTCAAATCCATGTTATACCCTTTGAAATGTTTATTTTGGGACCTTGAGGAGATTAAATAATTAATGATAATGTTGGTTGAAGTTTTAGGAGTTTGAACTAATGGCAAACAATTCCCAGTGGGTTATTGATATTAGGTTCCTTTTCATCTCCAATAATTGATGATTATATTAATAAGTTGTGTTTCGGTTTAAGTCCACAAATGATGTAATGTTGTTGATGTTCTTGAGTTTTGATATTTACGTCCGACATTTGAAGTTTATTTATGATATGATACGATATGGATGGATTCATGGTTATGGCTTGATATTCGATTAATTTATGGAACTTTGTTTATTTACTTTCCTTTGATTGCACCCTCCAGGATTATGGAGGCCTACATTGGGCTATTTACTTTTCCATACTTACTGACTTATGAGGGCCAGTCTTGTAGTATTAACTATTATTTCTTTTAATTTATGTTTGTTTTATTTATTTGTTTATAGTGTTGGATCTTATTTCTAGGTTTGCCCTATTTTCTTGCCTTAGTAACCATATTTTTTGTACTCATACTAAACTTTTGTACCTTTTTGGTGCAAATCCAAGTATTAGTAGCCTCTAAACAAGATGGTCTTGCAGAGTTAATTTTGTAGATAGGGGGAGCTGTCAAAGTTGGAGTTTGCCTTTTTCCTTCTATTATCTGTGTCTAGTCTTTCATTTTCCTAGATAGTTTGTATTTTTCTATTTTAGTACTTATGTTTAATTTATAGTAGCTTTCGTATCGAAACTACTAGGTCTTGATATGGTTGGAAATGCTTTATTTATATATTAGACTATCTTGATTGCCTTATTGTTATTATAAGTCTTTAATTATTTATTTCATAATTTTGGGATTTGTTTTATCAAATTAGCCTATTGCTTAAGCTTCAAGCTATGGGTTGGCTAACCTACTAGCAGGATAAAGTAGGTATCATCATGACTCGTAAAATGGGTCATGAAAAATGGCATCTGAGCCAGTTTCACCAATAATTTTTTTGAGGAGTAAGTGTCTAGTAGAGTCCCATGGATTAAAATGACAACATTTGTTTCTTACAGTCAGAAAGCTATGGGATATTCTTAGGAGATCTTCACTTCTTTCAATTATTTTATGTTAAGAGTCTGAGTTGGTTTCTAAAAATTTTTTTTGGTATCACTCTTTTGCAGATGGTTATTACAAATGTTATCCTACACTAGATGAGATCCCAAGATTGATCCTTGGGATTCGGTGTTGTTTGTTGATGAGAAAAGGATTATGGACAATAAAGAGATGTGTCCCCAACTACGTCCAGAATGGGGTGCCTTCATGAGACCTTATTACTTCTCCCGTGAGATTCTTTTTCCCAGCCTGCAATGGGACAAGGACCAGCCCAAGATTTATTTCTTCTTTCATGCTCAGCGATGGTTTTGGTTATGCTTTTTGGGATTACTTTGTGGTGCATTGTCTGAGTGTGCACAGTGTATGAATAAGAGTGGTACTAAGTTGTTTTCATAAACTTGAGCTTTAGCTCCCATATTTGATATACCACCCTAATTTGCTGAACCAGAATGGTACTCGGTGCTCATGACCCTAAAAGACCACAAGCTAACCCATGACTGATACCCTGTGCCTATATACTACATAAAATACCGAATAATGTAGAAAAATGCATTGAAAGTCCATAAGGTTCAGTACTGAACATAACATGGATGAGTTAACATCTGTGGGGTAACACAATACCCAAAACAAAATTGTAAACACTGAAGTCTGAAACACAATAGTCTGCTTCTAGTCTGAAAGCCTCTACTGTCTGAATAATCTGAATAAGGAGTTGATGGGATATGTCCCCAACTAACTCCAACTAATAACTAATCAATGAAATAGTGGAGAAATAATCATATCCTCGAAGGATGAGGAATCACTTCTATTCTGACTGCTGATACTGGAATTTACTGTTGATCTGGAACTCGTGTCTCTGAACCTATGGTGTAACAAAAAAAACACCATAGATCAAGTGCCTCAGTACAATGAAATGTACTGAGTATACATGTGAGGTAGGCTAATACAAGGGTTAACATGCTTGAATAATTCTAGTTGACTGTATAACATAAATGCGAGAATGCATACATAAATACGTAACTGTAACTGACACTGTGATATCGTGATTACTAAATCTGAATATCGATGACATGACATAATAATAACTGATATAACTGATAGGATAAATAGTTGTATCTGAATGTAACTGATAACATGGGTGACTGTATCTTGCATCCTGAATTTGATGGAACTATCTTAGTTCCTTACTATATTTGAGTCGACTGTATCTGACAGCCTTAAATCTGAAGAACTATCTGAGTTCTTTTACTGAGACTGGTACTGAAATTGTTGGAGGTAGTATTTAATTGACATGCTCCTGATACATCATTATGGCTGAGTTGGGGTCCAATCTATAACCCTAATTAAAAGGGTGTCAATACAGCGCTGCTGGTAAGGACAAACTGTGGGCGACCCTTATTTGGTAGTGTCCCCAAAAGATAATGGTGAGGCCCTTATCTGATAATGCTTATCCACCTTAACAATCCTCATCGGACAGTGTTGATATTTAAACCAATGCTGGCTACATAGTTCTGGAACACAAGTATGACTTCTAAGGATCACACCCTCATCTGATAGTGTGTGTCCCTAGGCTTGGGTTCACTCGGTGCTAATTTCTACTCGAATCTGAATGGACAATAAACATAACTTATTGAACTGAACATGACCTGAGTTAATAAGTTACGTTGACTAAAGGAATACTACTGATATCTGACAATTGACTGAGTCATGAGATCATGGAGATTTCCTTAGTCATAAGACTATCTGAAGTCAAAGGATTCATAGCTTCACTGAGAGTATCATGAAAATATGACATGACTCTAGGTACACAACTAATGTTTCGGGTACAAGTATCCCTAGGACTCGATGGAAGGAAACTGACAAAGCATGACTTACTTGAATACATAATAATCATCATAATACATTTAGTGATGAATTTCATCAAACATGTGATAGGGATAAGCTTGTACGTACATGGAGATTTCATGATATCATGCTAATTAGACACTTTCCCTTCATCTAGGCATTCAACCAAACACATATTAGGCATAAAATGTGTAAACAACATCATACAACAATTAACTGTCATGATTCAATTCCAATTTAATCATTCAAGGGTTTAGTCCTAGTGTTTCATGAATCTATTCCGATACAAATCAACCCATATGGAATTTAACACTCATTCATGGAATACAATTCAATTACTCATTATCAACAAGAACAAAAGCAACCCAATCATGAAATTCATAAGAAAATCCATAACGTGAATTTAAAAAAGGGATTCTTGGGCTTCATGGATGAAAGGATTCCATGAATGAACACTATGCATACCTTAGTTTATAATTTCGTGAAGATTGATGGTGAAACCTTCTTGAATTTGAATCCCAATAGAAACCCTAGCTTTTTCTTAAGAGAAACTTGAGAGAAAATAGTATATTTTGGGTGAAGAATAGCTAAATCACGTGTTATTGGGTTTAAATAAGTGTAGGAAAATGACACCTTTTAACCCTGGATGCATCATTTAATTTCAGTAAAATTTTCCTGAACTGGGACCCTAGCACGATGAGGTATTATCGTGTCGTGTCACTGGAAATTGAAAATTGGGAAACTTAGGGATGGAATGACACG
Organism: Capsicum baccatum var. pendulum; assembly: GCA_030864225.1. Classification (NCBI taxonomy): domain Eukaryota; kingdom Viridiplantae; phylum Streptophyta; class Magnoliopsida; order Solanales; family Solanaceae; genus Capsicum; species Capsicum baccatum. The sequence goes on from CM061560.1 coordinate 145,528,758, forward strand.
GAGCCATCGCGTTGCCCCTTCTTTTGTGACTTGAAACTTTGGTGCGACGCAGGGGAAATCACGCTGAGACACTGGAAAAAGGACAATTCTAAAGTTTAGTGCTGGCGCGATGCACCATAATCGTGGAAACTTACTGGAAATTGCCAAATTTTATTTCGTCTTGTGGCGTGGCGCACCACTAACTAATATGGCACTGTTTTACGATGGGAACTTGAAATAGTCATAACTTCTTACCCGGTTATCGGATTTAAGCGAATCGTATATCGATGGAAAGCTTATTAAATTTTCAACATGACAAAAAGTGAAAATCTTAAAAATTCCTCATGGAATAATTATCATTAACTTTAGAAGATAATACTAGGCATTATTGGGATAAAATTTGCTAGAAATCTTTGGGGTATTATAATATCTCCCCCTTGAGAACAGTCGTCCTCAAATAAGACTAATTGAGAGGGGAAACAATAAGCTAAACATGAACTGAACATGAATAACTAGAACATGATCTCATGAATGACAAGCTGAACATAAAATACTGAACATGTATATCTGATGCATGTGTAACTGATTCCTGAATGCATGACTGAATGTTCTGAGGAACTAAGTTTCTCACAATGAGAATGCATTTTTGATGCATAATTATATAACTAAGTTGATACATGAATGCATGGTTGAATATGTCATGGTACTTGATACCAAGTTTATACTGGGAACATAAACATGAAACTGAATACCGAGTTCATGATGAACACTGATCATGAAACCTAGTAAGCTTAAGGAGAACTATTACCTTGAGTTTGATCTGAGTTGGCGGAGAAAAGGTGAGGATACTTGGTATGCATTTATGCTTTTTCTTCCCAAATAGCTCCCTCAACAGATTGATTTCAAACAAGAACTTTAACTAGAGGGACTTCTTTGTTCCTCAAACTACGAGTCTGATAGTCTAAGATTTTGACTGAAATCTCTTCATAAGAAAGACTATTCTGAATATGAATGCTCTAAATAGGGACTACGACTGGTGGGTTACCTATACATTTCTTGAATAAAGATACATGGAAGACTGGATAAACTGAGGCTAGATCTGAAGGCAATTCGAGCTCATAAGCTACCTTGCCGAAATAACTGAGAATTTTGAAGGGACCGACATATCAGGGACTGAACTTTCCCTTCTTGCCGAATATCTTCACTCCCTTAATGGGAGAGATCTTCATATAGACATGATCACCAACCTCAAACTCAAGATGTTTTCTACAAATATCTGCATAAGACTTCTGGCGGCTCTGAGCAGCCCAGAGTCTTTCTCTAATTAACTGGACTTTTTCTAAGGCATCAAATACTAAGTACGAACCTATGACTGAGGCCTTACTAACTTCAAACAAATAAATTGAAGATTTACATCTCCTACCATAGAGAGCTTTGAATAAAGCCATCTGAATATTGGAATGATAGCTGTTGTTGTATGCAAACTCCATCAAAGGCAAGTGGTTATCCCAACTTCCCTTGAAATCAATTGCACACACCCTTAGCTTATCTTATAAAGTTTGAATAGTTCTTTTTTCTTGACCATCTGTCTGAGGATGGAAGGTTGTACTGAGATAAACTTGGGTATCGAGACCCTTTTGAAATGCTTTCCAGAAATGAGAGGTGACCTGGGTACCTCTGTCTTAGATAGTGGACAATGGAACACCGTAAAATCTGACCAACAACTTAATATAGATTTTGGCATAATCCTCATCTAAATAAGAGGTATGAACTAGAAGGAAATGAGCTAATTCGATCATTCGGTCTACAATGACCCATACTGAATCATGTTGATGATGAGTTCAAAGCAAACCCATCATAATGCCTATGTTCACAACTTCCCACTTCAAAGTAGGAATACTAAACTCCTATATGGACCCACTAGGATTCTGATGCTTTATCTCAACTTGATGACATGTAGATCACTTAGCCACAAACTCTGTAATGTGTCTCTTCATTCCACACCACCAATAGATTTCCCGCAAGTAACAGTATATCTTTGTAGCCCCTGGATTAATAGAGTAGAATGCACCATGCGCTTTTACAAGAATTCGCTGCATTAAGTCTTATACACCTGGAACATAAAGACAACCTTGACAACACAACACACTATCTCCCCCTTGAGAGAAAACCTTTACTTTCTGATCTTGAACTGACTCTTTCAACTTGACAAGGCTGGGATCTCTATCTTGCTTTTCTTTCACCTCAGAAACTAGAGATGATTCTGAACTACTCTTAACACATACACTACCCTCTGAAGAATTGACTAAGTGAATGCCTAGTCTGGCAAGATGATGGACTTCTTGAGCTAACTTCTTCTTACTATTCTCCATATGAGAAACACTGCTCATGGATAGCCTACTGAGAGCGTAGGCCACTACGTTGGTCTTGCCTGTATGACAGATGAAACTCATGTTGTTGTCTTTTAAGAGCTCTAACCACCTTCTCTGATGAAGATTGAGATCTTATTGAGAAAAGACATACTGAAGACTTGTGATCTATGAAGACATCTACATGAACTCCATAGAGATAATACCTCCAAATCTTTAAGGCAAAGACTACGGCTGGTAACTTAAGATCATGAGTAGGATAATTCCTCTCATGGGGTTTAAGCTATTGTGAGACATAGGCTATGACCTTACCATACTGCATGAGGACATAACCCAAACATACTCTTGATGCATCACAATACACCATGAACCTATCTGTACTATCTAGAAGAGCTAAGACTGGGGCTGAGGTAAGTCGAGTCTTCCACTCCTAAAAACTCTTCTTCCAAGGGTCTGACCACTGAAACTTAACTTTCTTTTGGGTCAATCTGGACATAGGGGATGCAATAGATGAAAATCCTTCAACAAACCATCTGTAATAGCCATGCACACCCAAGAAACTCCTGATATCTAATGGAGAGAGAGGTTATGGCCAGTTTCTTACTTGTTTGGTCTTTTGAGGATCAACTTTAATGCCATCACCGGAAATAATGTGACCAATGAATGTTATTGACCTTAGCCACCATTCGCACTTACTAAACTTGGCGAATAGTTGATGATCTCTAAGAGTCGAAAGTACTATTCCGAGATGGTTTGCATGATCGCGCTCAGTGCGGTAATAGACCAGAATATCATCTATAAAGACTATGAGGAACATGTCTAAGTACTGCTTGAACACGCGGTTCATCAAGTCCATGAAAGCTACTGGGGCACTGGTAAGACCAAATGACATGACTAAGAATTCAAAGTGACTATACCGAGTATAGAAAGCTATTTTTGGAATATCACTTTCTCTAACTCTGAGCTGATAATAGCCAGATCTGAGGTCTATCTTAGAGAAATAGCTGGAACCTTGAAGTTGGTCAAACAAGTCATTGATTCTGGAAAGAGGATACTTGTTCTTGACCATGACCTTATTGAGTTGATGGTAATAAATGAACATTCTGAGAGAACTTTTTTTCTTGCGCACGAATAAGACTAGTTCTCCCTATAGGGAAATACTGGGTCTGATGAATCCCTTATCTAAGAGATCCTTCAACTATTCTTTTAATTCTCTGAGTTCTGCTGGTGTCATTATGTATGGCAGAATAGAGATAGGCTGAGTATCTGGAAGAAGGTCAATGACAAAGTCTATTTCCCTTTTGGGAGGAATTTCTAGAAGATTTTTGGGAAAGATATCTGAATATTCATTCATTACTGGGACTGATTCATCCTTGCCCGAACATAGAAAACAAGTTGACCCCTGAAAGCGGATACACTACCTTTCCACTCATGGACGGGTTTATTTGGAAACTAAAACTGGACTATTCTATTTCTACAGTCGACTGTGGCATAGCAGGAATAAAGCTAATCCATGTTGAGAATGACATTAAAATTAGTCTTCTCTAATTCGACTAAGTCTGCTAAAGTGACTTTCTGAAACATTATAATCGGGCAGTACTTGTATAACCGCTGGGCTATGATGGTTTTTCCTACTGGGGTAGTGACTGAGAAGGGCTCTACTAGTATTTTGGGACTGATTTCAAAATTAACTACTATATAGGGAGTAACAAAAGACAAAGAAGCTCTTGGATCTAGCAAAGCGTAAACATGCACATGAAAGATCTATAACATACCAGTAACTATATCAAGGGAATTATCCTGATATTGTTAGGTCTGAAGAGTATATAGTCTATTTGAGCGTTGCCCGCTTGTAGCAGTGGTTGTGGCATCCTGCTGATTCGGGAGACCGAACTGAGCTGAGTAGTAGAGATAACTCTGATAACCTAACTGAAAGAAGTCTCTGATTCTATGGCCTGGCTTGCCATAACTGAAACAAACATCGATGTCAGCTCTCCAAGAACCCTTGTGGTTCTTACCATAAGTCTAACAAAGGGGATTAGTTCGGGCATTTTTGACACTGCCCTGAGACTTAAAGCCTGGCACTCTATCTGAACTTAGGAGCTGGAGCACTGGCTGAAGAAGGAGTTGGAACTGATGACTTATAATGAAACTGAGACCGGTTTTATCCTTCTTATTTAGGCTGACTAAAATTGAAGCTACCTATCCTAGCTTTCTTAATCTGTTTTTCCCTCTACTTAATCTTATGCTTCTCTATCTACTGAGCATGGTTCATAAGTCTGGATAAAGTCATGTCACTATTTAGCATGGCAGATCTGCACTCATTAACCATGCTATTATTTACCCCTGAAATGAACTTACTCATCTTGGCTCTGCCGTCTGCAACTACATGAGGGGCATATCTAGCTAATTGAGTAAAATTTAGAGAATACTCTTTCATATTTATATTGCCCTGCTTGGGGATGATGAATTCTAGCACCTTAGCCTCTCTAAGCTCTTAGGGAAAGAATCTATCTAAGACTGCAGTGACAAACTCCTCCCACTCTATAGGACCTGCATCATCTGACCTTTCTGACTTCCACTATTTGAACTAAGTATGAGCCACATCCTAAAACTGGTATACGGCTAAGTTAGAAATCTCAACAGTAGTCACCCCCTGGATGTCTGTCACTTTCTGAACTTGATCAATGAATTCTTGAGGGTTTTCATCTACTTTAGACCCGTGGAAAGATGGAGGATTCATTTGGGTGAAGTCCCAAATCCTAGCTGTAGTGAGTTGGTCACTGGGTTGGCCGGAATGATAGTTATTATCTCATTATGGTTAGATACTGACTGAGAAAGGGTGTTAAATACGGTCCTGAACTCTGCATGAGAAACATAATCGCCGAAAGGTTCTTCGGGTTGAGGGGCTAACTAATTTCTTCTCTTAGGAGGCACATGCTGAAATAAAGAGAAGAAATGGATTAGACTGAGAGATTGACTTGTGATTATGCTCATTGGCACGACATGAATACTGAAAGAAGGGAAACTATTCCTAAATATCTCATAGCCTCTTGCACATAAATATGGCGCATAACACACCCATGCACAAGACTCTACTAAATGCGACTTTCAGACTTTCTAGGACTCTATTGAACCTTAGGCTCTGATACCAAGTTTGTAACACCCCAATTTTCTGAACCGGATACTAGACGATGCTCATGACCCTAAAGGACCACATGCTAACCCATGACTGATATATATACCTGTGTACTGTATAAAATACTGAATAATGCAGAAAAATGGATTGAAAGGCTATAAGGTTCATTACTGTACATAACATGGACAAGATAACATCTGTGGGGTAATACAATACACAAAACAAAACTATAAACACTGAAGTCTAATACATAATAGTCTGTATCTAGTCTGAAAGCTTCTACTGTCTGAATAATCTGAGTAAGGAGTTGATGGGACACGTCCCCAACTAACTCTAACTAATAACTAATCAATGAAATAGTGGAGAAATAATCATGTCCTTAAAGGATGAGGACTCACTTCTATTTTGATGCTGAGACTGGAACCTACTGTTGATCTGGAACTCGTGTCTTTAAACCTATAGTGTAACATAAAGAGAGAGCACCATAGCGCAAATGCATCAGTACAATGAAATGTACTGAGTATACATGTGAGGTAGGCTAATTCAAGGGTAAACATGCATGAATAATGTTAGTTGACTGTCTAACATGAATGTGAGAATGCATACATAAATACATAACTATACCTAACACTGTGATATCATGATTACTGAATTTGAATACTGATGACATGACATACTAATAACTGATAGCATAAATAGTTGTATCTGAATGTAACTCATAACATGGGTGACTGTATCTGATAGTCCTGAATCTGAATGAACTATCTGAGTTCTTTACTGTGTCTAAGTCGACTGTATCTAATAGTAATGAATCTGAAGAACTATCTAAATTCTTTACTGAGACTGGTATTTAAACTGTGGGAGGTAGTATCTAACCGACATGCCCTTGATATGTAATTATGGCTGAGTTAGGGTCAAATCTGTAGCCCCAATTGGAAGGGTGTGAATACCGCGCCACTAGTAAGGATAAGCTTTGGGTGACCTTTATCTGGTAGTGTCCCTAAAAGAAAATAGTGGGGCCCTTATCTGACAGTGCTAATCCACCTCATCAACCCTCATCGGACAGTGTTGATGTCTCAACCTATGCTGGCTACATAGTTCTAGAATACAAGGATGACTTCTAAGGATCACACCCTCATCTGATAGTGTGTATCCCTGCCCTTAGGTTCATTTTATGCTAATTCCTACTCCCATCTGAATTGACACTGAACATGACTTACTGGACTGAACATGATCTAAGTTACTAAGTTTCGTTGAATGACGGAATACTACTGATATTTGAAAACTGACTAAGTCATGAGATCATGAAGATTTCTAGAGTCATAAGACTATCTGAAGTCTAAGGATTCATAGCTTCACTGAGAGTATCATGAAAATATGACATGGCTCTAGGTATACAGCTAATGTTTTGGGTACAAGTACCCCTAGGACTCGGTGGAAGGAAACTGACAAAGCATGACTTACTTGAATACATAATAATTATCATAATATATTTACTGAAGCATTGCATCAAACATGTGATAGGAATAAGCTTGTACGTATATGTGGATTTCATGATATCATGCTAATTACACTTTCCGTTTATCTAGGCATTCAACCAAACACATAGTAGGTAAAGAATATGTAAACAACATCATGCAAAAATTAACTGTCGTGATTCAATTCCAATTTTATCATTCAAGGGTTTAGTCCTAGGGTTTCATGAATCTAAAATGATACAAATCAACCCATATGGAATTTAACACTCATTCATGGAATACAATTCAATTACTCATTATCAACATGAACAAAAGTATCCCAATCATGAGATTCATAAGAAAATCCATAACTTGAATTTAGAAAAGGGATTCTTGGGCTTCATGGATAAAAGGAGTCCATGAATAAATACTATTCATACCTTAGTTCATGATTTTGTGAAGATTGATGGTGAAACCTCCTTGAATTTGAATCTCCAATAGAAACCCTAGCTTGTTCTTTAGAGAAAATAGTATATTTTGGGTGAAGAATAGCTAACTCACGTGTTATTGAGTTTAAATAGGGGTAGGAAGTTGACCCCTTTTAACCCTGAATGCGTCATTTAATTTCTGTAAAAATTTTCCAAACTGGGCCCCTGGTGTGACATGGCATTATCACTCCATGTCACTAGAAATTGACAATTGGAAAACTAAGTGATGGTGCATCACGGATCCATCGTGTTGCCCCTTCTTTTATGACCTAGAACTTTGGTGCGACGTGAGGGAAATCGCACTAAGACACTGGAAAAAGGACAATTCTGAATTTGAGTGTTGATGCGATACATCATCATTACGGACACCTACTGAAAATTTCCAAATGCCATTTCCTCCTGTGGCGCAGTGCGCCACTGACTAATATAACGCTGTTTTTCGGCGGGAACTTGAAATAGTCATAACTTCTTATCCGATTATCGAATTTAAGCGAATCATATATCGATGGAAAGCCTAATGAACTTTTCACATGACCAAAAGTGAAAATCTTAAAAATTATCGAATAATTATCGTTTACTTTAGAAGCTAATACTAGGCATTCTTGGGATGAAATTTTCTAGAAATCTTTGGGATATTACATTTGAGGTCCCACCTATGTTGGCGGTTGCTTAAACGGTATTTTCCCAGCCTTTTCTTTATATTGAGGTACAAAATATTTTGGATAAATTCTTGAGATTGACTCTGCCTAGGTTTTTTGGTGCACTGTGCAAGGATTCATATTAGGTCTTAATTGCTTGTGAGTATAGTCTCCATAATATTAGACTAGTTGAGACTCATGGTATGGATTACACTAGTTTTAAATTGGACTTGGCAGTTTGAGATTGGTGTATAGGTCATCTTGATTCTAGGTCAGGTGGATCCCCTACTGATATGGATTCAGTTCTCTGAGATTTTCTTGGAGAAGTATATGCCTCACAGTATTAGGGGCCATCTAAAGGATCATTTCTTGAGGTTAGAGCAAGTTTCCATGACTATTATGGAGTATAAGGCTTGATTTCATGAGTTTGGTAGGCCTGTACTTTTATTCTAGCTAATGATTAAGAGTGGGTTTGTTGCTTTGTTCAAGGATTGAGATTTCCTCTTTGTATGTCTATACTGATCTTGGTTGTTGCATAAAGGTTTTTTACTTATGTTTCTGATCATGATTAGGTTATAAATATGATGCATCATGAGGCCTAAAAGGGCAGTAGTAAAATGTCATATTATTAGGGTAGTTTAAGTAGGAGACGTAGTATTTCACAGTTTAGAAGTAGTGGGTATCAAGGTAGGTACCCTCTGTATTACCTGTATAAGTATCATGGTTAAGCTAGTAGGCTTATTTAGGCTGCACTTTAAATAACTGATGGAGTACAAGCTAAAGTGGTGGTATGTATTTGAGGAGTTTGTCTTCTGGTTATTCTAGTTGTGGTGGTTATTTTAGGTTAGGCAGATCTTTTGGTTTTAGTATAGTGCCTGGGGCATGTTATTATCACAAGTATGATCATGGTATTTCATTAGTCAACTTTTGCTCTATTTGATCTGGGGTCCACTTATTCTTATGTGTTATCTTATTATGGCTCGTGGTTAGAGTTATCTGGGATTTATTATATATGTCATTATGTGGATCTACTCACGTAGGTAATTATTTAGTAGTAGGTTGAGTATATAGATCATGTGTTGTGACTATTCGAGAGGTTGATACCCAAGTTGATTTTATTATGGCAGATACTTTGGATTTTGATGTGATTCTAGGCACGGACTAGTTATCCCACTATCAAGTGGTTTTAGATTATTTTGCCAAAGAATTTACCTTAGCCATGCTCGACATACCTTAGTTTTATTAGAGAGATATTATCCACGAACCAATAGAGATTATTTCTTATATTCAAGCTAGGAGACTTATTTCGAAGGGTTGTGAGTCTTATCTTTCTTATATTTGTGATGTTATTGTAGAGAATCGATCACTTGACTCTGTTCATGAGTTTCCTAACATATTCGCTATTGATCTACCTGGACTTCCTCCTAAGCGTGATATCCTTGTGTATCAAATATAGGAAACTTAATAAGGAAATAATGAGGAATTAGTATCCTATACCTCACCTTAAAGATTCATTTGGATAGCTTTAGGGTGTAGCAGTGTTCTCTACAATTTACTTGAGGTTAGGTTACCATCAGTTGATGATTCAAGCTAAGGATATCCCATAGATAACTTTTAGGACCCGATATGGTCATTATGAGTTTTGAGTGATGTCTTTTATGGATGTGATGAACAACATGTTCATGCCTTACTTAGATTCCTTTGTTATTGTATTCATAGATGATATCCTTGTGTAATTGAGAAGTAGATAAAAGTATATGGAACATTTGAGAATTGTGCTCCAAAATATAAGATCATAGACTTTTTACCAAAATCTCTAAGTGTGAGTTTTGACTTGAGTCGGTGACATTCCTCTGACATGTGGTGTCTACGGATAGGATTATGGTAGACACAATAAATATTAGGCTATTCATGATTGGGTCAGGCCTAGATCTCTGTCTGTTGTTCATACCTTCATTGGTTTGGCTGGTTACTATAGATGGTTCATTAAGAGTTTTGCTGCTATTGCAGTGCCGATGACTAGATTTACTCGAAATAAGGTTCCATTATGATGGTCCAAGAAGTGTATGTCGATCTTGGGAAAGCTCAAATAATTTCTGACTTCCAACTTTTAGTTTTTCTCTTCTTATTAAGGAGGAGGGATTTGTCATGCATTATGATGCCTCTAGTGTTGGTTTAGGTTGTATGTTCATGCAGTAGGGTCAATTTATTTCTTATGTGTTAAGATAGCCGAAGGTGCATAAGATCAACTACCTCACTCATGATTTAGAGTTTGCAATGATAGTTTTCATGCTTATGATTTGGAGACATTACCTTTATTCCATGCATTGTGAGTTCTTTATGCATCATCGTAGTTTTCAGTATCTTATGATCTAGAGAGAGCCTAATTCTAGGCTGCATCGAAGGATGGAGTTTCTTACGGATTATGATATCTCTATTTTATGTTATTTAGGCTAAAATATGGTAGTAGATCCCTTAAGCCAGAAGTTAGTGAGTATAGATAGGTTGTATTCTACTTTAGTCTTTTAGAGGCCATTGTAATGTAATGTTAGTTCCTAGCTAACATGATAGTACCACTCAATATTTTAGACTTAGGAGGATTTTTTCAAGTGTTGAGGTGAGGTATTTTTTATTTGACAAGATTTAAAGTCATTAGTTTGAGGATATGAGACTTTGACTCATCCGAGATCTGGTGTTGAGTAGTGAGTCCAAGAGAGCTACAATAGATTATGAGGGTGTTTTAAGATGTGATAGCTGCATTTGTGTTGTATGGGTTGATGAATTGATTGAATTAATTTTGCATGAGGCTCATAGCTCTAGATATACTATTCACTTGTTCACGATAAAGATGTATAGAGATTTAAGGTAGCATTATTAGTGGATTTGTTTTAAGAAGGATATAGCAGACTTTGTAGCTCGTTTCCTAAGTTTTCAGTATGTGAAGGCCAAACATTAGAGACCTGGTGACTTGATTCAGTGATTGCCCATTCTAGAAATAAAATGGAAAAGGATTACCATGGAACTTGTTAGTTGTTTGCCTCGCACCTACAATGGTTATGATGGTATTAGGGTCATTGTGGATGTGCTAATAAATTCTGCACATTTCATTTCTATTCAGATGTCCTTCAGTACCGAGAGGTTAGCCCATATCTATGTTTGTGAGATAGTTTGTTTGCATGGTATGCCTATATTTATTATTTGAGACAATGGTTTGGTGTTCACTTCTAGCTTTTGGAGAGCTTTTAGAAAGAGTTGGGTTCTTAGGTTGATCTTAGGATAACCTTCCACCCTTAGACAATGAGCAGTCGGAGCGGACTATTTAGGATCTCAAGGATTGCTTCGAACCTGTGTTATTGATTTTGGAGGTCAGTGGCAGCAATATTTACCTTTTATAGAGTTTGCATATAATAATAACTATCATTCGAGTATTGAGGTGCCTTATAAGTTAGCCGTACACCTATATATTAATGTTTTCCATCCAGTTTTCCATATTTCAATGTTACGGCGATATATTCCTAATCAATCTCTTATGCTTTGATGGGATTTAGTTCAGTTGGCTGAATGGTTATATTTTTTGAGGAGTGATGTTCGTTTTAACCAATGATGTTTTTTGGTTGTGCAATAGAGATATTCTTGTAGTTAAGGTTTAATGGAAGCACTGCCTAATAGAAGAGGCCTCTTGGGAGATAGAGAGCGAGATGCGGACCCAGTATCCTTACCTGTTTTAGGCTTCAGGTACATCCTAATCATTTACTTCTGCGAATGAAAGCTATTTTAGTAGTGGCAATTGAAATGATGCTCCAAGTCTTTTTCTGTATTTTGCTCCTTTTTGCTATTTAGAGCTTCCTATAGCTTCCCTAAGTCATTATCTGGAATTTATAGTTTAGTTAAAGAGCACCTCGTTTGGTTCTTAGAGATAATTCTCTATTTTGAAGCCTTCGCTATTCCAAATTGGATATTAGGCAAAAAATTTAGTCAAATGACCTTGTATGCCAATTATGATAGTTCCAGCTACTCCAGAATGTCGATTTTACGGTAGCTAAACCCTTGGTTTAGGTACCAAGACTCACAAATGCATTTTGGGCTATTGGCTAAATGTTAAGAAAATAGCTCATATATATGGGACCCACTAATCATTAAAATGAACTCTAATGGAAATTTTGATTGGACCATTGATTCAGAAACATTAAATTTTATAGGGTAACCTAGTTTATTGCATATACAAGATTTTAGATGAATTCCAAGGGGTTGGCAGAGACTTGGAATAATTCCAAGTCTCACCTATTGTTGGTGCATCACTTAATTGCCCAATGGATCACTTAAGTGAATGATGCTTAAGAGGCATGTTGGTCACTTAAGAGACCTGGTTAATCCCAATAAGTATCAAGTAAGCGATGCCTTTGGAACTTAAGCGATTGCCGCTTAAATGGTCAAAGTTAGCCTATGCGACATTGTGTAAGGAATATGAATATCGCTAAAGCAACACTAGCTCACTTAACTGATGACCTCTTAAGTGAATCAATGTCCACTTAAGCAGTATCGGGATACCTGGATGCCTATAAAAAAGCACACTTAACCCAATATCTCCCCTTTTTCATCCATTCTAAAGAATATAGAACCCTAAAAAGTGTGAAAACTTGGGTAAATCATTGGTGTGTTATTTTGGATCATTTGTGAAGTTAAATTATGTGTTTCTTCTACAAATAATTTGTATGCTTCCATTATGTTCATGATTTAATCCTTATCTTTTTCAAAAAATCTCAAGAATATTGGTCGGCTGATTATATCACCATTAGAGCTCTGAGTTCACCCATTCTTGAGGGTAAATTTTCCTTGAGCATAGAGGGATATGTTGTCTATTTTGAAAGTGTAATTCCACAAATAGACCCCACATAGGATTTTTATGTTATATTGGACCTGAAGTACAATAGTGCAATATGGCTATTATTGTTCTCATTTTGATGAGTTGATTGTGATTTGAATAGCGTGCATCTTGCAAAATTGTTTTGGAAAGGAAAATAGTTGGTTAAGCAGTTTCTTTAGGCTTTCCTTCGGCGTTCAGGTAGGCTAGATTCACCTTTTTCATAGATTGAGCTAGTTCATAGTATAATTATGATATTATGATAGATATGGGATGCCATGTAGGTATTGGAAGCATAATTTGTATGATAGGTATTATTTGCACTGTTAGGCTATTTTGGTACCATAATTTAGGCAAAATTGGCTTAGTTGCTCATGTTTTACATTGAATTTTTGTCTTAGGGATAATTATGGAGTATTTATATCTAGAATTGAACTTAGATACCTTAGCCTAGTCCGTGGTAGAAATTTCCTTAGAATAGATTTTCGGGAGTAAAAGTGAGCTCCTCCTGCCTACCTTAGGCTAAGATTTACGTTAGCTCTCGTAAACCTTTATACACATATTATACCCTTTGTATATTTGTTTTGGGACCTTGAAAAAATTAGATACTAGGTGATCATGCTAGTTCGGTATTTGGGAGTTCTTGCTAATTTTTGAAAAATGTTGTTGATATTGGGTTCTAATTCAAGTCTTGCAAGTGTTCATTATATTGCTAATATGAGTCGGTTTCAACTCCAATAAATGATTTTATGAGTTTAATGTCATTAAGTTTTGGTTCAACTCCAGCACTGGGCATTTAATTGTGATATGATATATATAGATGGACTCATGGTTATGGCTTGATATTTGGTAAATTTATGGAACTTTGATTACTTATTTTCCATTAGTTACACTCACCGGGCTAATGGGGGCCGCATTGGGTTATTTACTTTTCTATAGTTAATGACGTATGGAGGAAAGTCTTGTAGTATTAGTTATGCTTTCTTTCATATTATATTTTTTTCTTTATTTATTTACAGTGTTGGAGATTATTTTCACGTTTGACCTGTTTCTTGACATAGTTTATTTATCTTGTATCTTATCATATTTATATAATTATTTAGCTCAGTCGACTGATGATTCCTACTTAGTACCTGTGGTTTTGGTATTCATAATACACTAATGTACCTTTTTTGTGCAGATCTGTGTACTAGTAGCTGCCGCTAAAATGATGATAGTGTTGAGTTGATTTTTGAGCTAGGGTGAGCTCTCGGAGTTAGAGTTGCCCCTTTTTCCTTATATTATATATGTCTAGTCTTTTATTTCTTGAGACAAATTATATTTAACTATTTCAGCACTTATGTTCCATATGAAGTAGCTATTGTATCAACACTACTTGGTTATAGGATTGTTGTTTGTACTTTATCTATATTTCAGACTATCTTGATTGTCTTATTATTATTTTTTGTCTTTAATTGATGATTTCTGGTTTTGGGCCATTTTACACCAAATTAGCCCATTGCTTATAGCTCCGGGCTATAGGTTGGATTACCAACTAGCGGATAAAGAAAGTTCCATCATGACTCATAAAATGGGTTGTGAAAAACTATGTCTTGTAGACTTTGATCATTATTTTGGACTTCAATTCATAAACTTGAAAATCACCTTCTATGACTCGATGGTATGACTCATAAAACAATCCATAACTCATAGAAGTTCTCGTTAGAACTCAGCCAACTTGTAAACCTCATTGATGCTTAACAATATGACTCATACTCTGGTTTATGAGTTGTACACTTCCTCATAGCATTCCTTGCACCTTAAAGTCTTTTTTATTGCTTTCTTGATTTATGGTACGACTCTTACTTCCATATTATGATTGATACAATGCTTTAAAAATCTTTACATAGAAAATTTTTGCATACTTTTTCCATTTACCTTTGTATCCTATTTGCTGGCACATATACTAAAAGAACATTATATCTACAAAAACATATCAAAGAATGTATCAATATTTCATGTTATAAGCACCAAAGTAGCCATAAAACCTTGACACGCCATTTGTGCATTTTGATGGCTCCATTTGAGACTTTAAATAGTATGAGGTATATGTCTCTATTGGATTAGTTTAATTCTTTTGAGGTTAGATCATAGGGCATTAATCAATTTAATTGATTTATTCAAACGATAAAAATAATTTAGGAGAGACTTTGTACAACTCAGAGAAAGCAAAAGAGTTATACCGACTAGACTGTGAAAAGCTAAGTTTTTTAGTGGTGATAGAAAATAGCTCATATATATGGGACCCACTAATCATTAAAATGAACTCTGATGGAAATTTTAATTGGACCATTGATTCAGAAACATTAAATTTTATAGGGTAACCTAGTTTATTGCATATACAAGATTTTGGATGAATTCCAAGTGGTTGGCAGAGACTTGGAACAAGTCTCACCTATTGCTGGTGCATCACTTAATCACCCAATGGATCACTTAAGTGAATGACGCTTAAGAGGCATGCTGGTCACTTAAGAGACCTGGTTAATCCTAATAAGTATCAAGTAAGCGATGTCTTTGGCGTTTAAGCGATTGCCGTTTAAATGGTTAAAGTTAGCCTATGCGACATTGTGTAAGGATTACCAATATTGCTAAAGCAACACTAGGTCACTTAATCGATGACCTCTTAAGTGACTCAATGTCCGCTTAAGCTGTACCCGGATACCTGCAAGCCTATAAAAAAACCACACTTAACCCAATATCTCCCCTTTTCCATCCATTCTCAAAAATATAGAACCCTAAAAAGTGTGAAAATTTGGGTGAATCATTGGTGTGTTATTTTGGATCATTTTTGAAGTTAAATTATGTGTTTCTTCTCCAAATAATTCGTATGCTTCCATTATGTTCATGATTTAATCCTTATCTTTTTCCAAAATCTCAAGAATATTGGTCGATTGATTATATCACCATTAGCGCTCTGAGTTCACCCATTCTTGAGGGTAAATTTTCCATGAGAATAGAGGGATATGTTGTCTATTTTGAAAGTGTAATTCCACAAATAGACCCCACATAGGATTTTTATGTTATATTGGACCTGAAGTATAATAGTGCAATATGACTATTATTGTTCTCATTTTGATGAGTTGATTGTGATTTGAATAGCGTGCATCTTGCAAAATTGATTTGGAAAGGATAATAGTTGGTTAGGCAGATTCTTTAGGATTTCCTTCGGCGTTCAGGTAGGCTAGATTCACATTTTTCATAGATTATGCTAGTTCATAGTATGATTATGATATTATGATAGATATGGGATGCCATGTAGGTATTGGAAGCATAATTTGTATGATAGGTATTATTTGGACTGCTAGGCTATTTTGTTACCATAATTTTGGTGAAATTGGCTTAGTTGCTCATATTATACGTTGAATTTCTGTCTTAGGGATAATTATGGAGTATTTATATCTAGAATTGAACTTAGATACCTTAGCCTAGTCCGTGGTAGAATTTTCCTTAGAATAGAATTTCGGGAGTAAAAGTGAGATCCTCCTGCCTACCTTAGGCCAAGATTTACGTTAGCTCTCATAAACCTTTATACACATATTATACCCTTTGTATATTTATTTTGGGACCTTGAAAAAATTAGATACTAGGTGATCATGCTAGTTCGGTATTTGGGAGTTGTTGCTAATTTTGGGAAAATCTTGTTGATATTGGGTTCTAATTCAAGTCTTTCAAGTGTTCATTATATTGATAATATGAGTCGGTTTCAAGTCCAATAAATGATTTCATGAGTTTAATGTCATTAAGTTTTGGTTCAACTCCGGCACTGGGCATTTAATTGTGATATGATATATATAGATGGACTCATGGTTATGGCTTGATATTTGGTAAATTTATGGAACTTTGATTACTTATTTTCCATTGGTTGCACTCACCGGGCTAATGGGGGCTGCATTGGGTTATTTGTTTTTCTATAGTTACTGACGTATGGAGGAAAGTCTTGTAGTATTAGTTGTGCTTTCTTTCATATTATGTTTTTTTTGTTTATTTATTTACAGTGTTGGAGATTATTTCCACGTTTGACCTTTTCCTTGACAAAGTTTATTTATCTTGTATCTTATCATATTTATATAATTATTTAGCTCAGTCGACTGATGATGCCTACTTAGTACCTATGGTTTTGGTATTCATAATACACTAATGTGCCTTTTTTGTGCAGATCTGTGTACTAGTAGCTGCCGCTAAAATGATGATAGTGTTGAGTTGATTTTTGAGCTAGGGTGAGCTCTCGGAGTTAGAGTTGCCCCTTTTTCCTTATATTATATATGTCTAGTCTTTTATTTCTTAAGAAAAATTATATTTAACTATTTCACCACTTATGTTCCATATGAAGTAGGTACTGTATCAACACTACTTAGTCATGGGATTGTTGTTTGTACTTTATCTATACTTCAGACTATCTTGATTGTCTTATTCTTATTTTTTATCTTTATTTGATGATTTCTGGTTTTTGGGCCATTTTACACCAAATTAGCCCATTGCTTATAGCTCCGGGCTATAGGTTGGGTTACCAACTAGCGGATAAAGTAAGTGCCAGCATGGCTCATAAAATGGGTTATGAAAAACTATGTCTTGTAGACTTTGATCATTATTTTGGACTTCAATTCATAAACTTGAAAATCACCTTCTATGACTCGATGGTATGACTCAAAAAACAATCCATAACTCATAGAAGTTCTCATTAGAACTCAGCCAACTTGTAAACCTCATTGATGCTTAACAATATGACTCATTCTCTGGTTTATGAGTTGTACACTTCCTCATAGCATTCCTTGCACCTTAATGTCTTTTTATTGCTTTCTTGATTTATGGTACGACTCTTACTTCCATATTATGATTCATAGAATGCTTTCAAAATCCTTACATAGAAAGTTTTTGCATACTTTTTCCATTTACCTTTGTATCCTATTTGCTGGCACATATACTAAAAGCACATTATATCTACCAAAACATATCAAAGAATGTATGAATATTTCATGTTATAAGCACCAAAATAGCCATAAAACCATGACACATCATTTGTGCATTTTGATGGCTCCATTTGAGACTTTATATAGTATGAGGTGTATGTTTCTAGTGGATTAGTTTAATTCTTTTGAGGTTAGATCATAGGGCATTAATCAATTTAATTGATTTATTTATACGATAATAATGATTTAGGAGAGACTTTGTACAACACAGAGAAAGCAAAAGAGTTATACCGACTAGAGTGTGAAAAGCTGAGTTTTTTAGTGGTGATAGAATGTTTCTTAGGGTTTTACCCATAAAGGAAACAACGAAGCTTTTGAAGATGGGAAATATCATAGGTTTATTGGTCCATTTGAGATACTACAATGGGTTGGTAATATGGAATATAAGTTTATTTTTCCTCAATACCAAGATGGTACATTAAAAATATGTTTCATAAGCTTTAGTGGGATTCAGTTCTGTTTGATAAGAATTCTACTTTTGAGGAAGAGTCTAAAAAGATTGGTTTTGGTTAAAATTCTTATAAATCATACTTCAATAAAAAACCTGACAATTTCTGTAACATCTCACAGATACCCCTTGGAAGTCACACAATGCTTAGGTGTATGAATAGTCCCAAGCTAATCAATAATATCTACTCAACCCTAAACTCTCAAAAATATAAGTTTAAACATGTTCAAATTCAAAAGAATTTTTATAAATTAAGTTTGTAAAGATTGACAATCTCAACCAAAACACTGTAACTCAATAACACTCAAATATGTGAATACTAAAAGAACATCTTGTTTGAATTGTATTCACAAACCTCAAAACTAATCACTAAAGATCCACTAGGATAAACCCCAGTTGAACTGGGCTAAAAGTTGGATAACTGAAATTACTGCATTAAACATATGAAACCATCATAAACTTAGCACTCAAACTATGAGGATTCTTAAAGTGTCTGAATATAGGAAATGGTGCTCGCGGTTAATCGTGCTAATGAGGACGAACACTAGAAACTACATTGTGAAATAATGTACCACATAGACATATATGCTGTCAGTATATCTGGAAAGTATTGAGTATATAAGGGTGAATGCATAAAGTAAAAATTAATTAATACATAATCTTAAAACATCAATGCTAAGTGTAAGTAGAATCACCAAGATGAAGAAATAAAATGAAGACTGAAATATCTTAAAACATGAATAACAAATATAATTTGATAAGACGTGTCAGTTACTACACTTAGTTTATAAAATTGTCTTTTCTCTGGGAGATTTACATAATCGACATAAACAAAGTAAGCTATCCTGGAGTCCAATGTTTGACCCAAGTTGAGGAGGGTTGTTCTACCATTGTCATCAGAATAGAACCTAAATTCAACTAGAGTGATCTCTTAACAGAGCCTATTGGGAAAGGAGGACACTCTTTTTCCAGGCTTCTTAACCTATGGTAGCATGTAGTTTTTGGGAAATAGGATGCACTAAACCTATATTCCCCTCCCTGTGCTAAATACAACTCTATATTGATGAGTAGTAAATTTACCACTCATTTACATCCACATTTGTACACAGTACGATGGTTAGATGGTGTTAATGAGGCAAACTTGTCATTTGAATATACTAATTCCCATATTTTACATGTTCCCAGGTAATTGAAGAAAACAAGTAAAGTTAGCTAAAAAGTGAACAAAAAAGAAAAAGTAGTGTAAGTGATGGGATCGACCTCAGTTACTGCGATCACAGTTTGAGGGTTCCGATCTCAAATAGTCAAGGCCATGTCAAAGCATAGAGACTGTGATAGGTTCAACATGATTGTAGTAGCTGTGATCTCAACCAAGTAACAATGATCCCGATGGAATAGAAAATAGGCTAGGGATAAATTCTTAATTCCCCACAGTTGCTTCTAATTCTCAAAAAGCAAAACCATTTTACTTTAGAAGGATCTTCGAACCACTCTTGAAGCTCATAGAGAGATAACATTTCCAATTAGTGAGAGACAACAAGAAATTGTTATTAAATCTTTAAAAAAAGATATTTCTATTTGTAATTTTAAGTTGGGAACTTTAGGATTACCCTCTTACTTTATTTTCTATGGAGAAAATGAATGTAAATTTGGGTAATTGTCTTTTCCCTACTTTCATGAGTAGCTAAACATTTAACTTGGAATTATGTTTGAATAGGGTGTAAATGTGTGTGGGTTTTTATTGTTAAATTCAAATTCTTAGTTGATGTTTCATGCTTTACTAATATTTAATTGCTAAATATAAATTATGGGTGAAAGCCCTAATTTTCCTAATTCCCATATTATCTTTGAAAGAGAGGTGTGGGTGACAAGTATTAGTGAACAATGAATTAGAAGATTAGCCTATTCCTCTACATTGTCTTAGAAATAAGAATGGATGGTGAATTTTCTATGATCATGGGCATCTTCCTATAAATAGGGATGCCCAATTGAGGTTTCAGGTTGATTAGTTTGACACACCCTAATGGTATTTGAAGGGCTCCATGGGTGATATTTTTGGTTTTTGGTTGAAAGACTAACACTAAATCCCAACCCCTGACCTAACCATATATTCAATGACTAGAATTTGAATGTACTCTCATGTACACATGCATTTTTGGCACCTAGCAAAACATAATCCAAATACTATTCGCCTATCAAAATCTTATCTATGATTGTTCCTCTAAAGTGGTAGTGCGAGTGAATTTTTTTGACAACCTTTCAAACCATACCCCCAAAATTTAATTTATGTTTTACTTTATTTTTACATTGCGGGTAAAATTCTTGGTTGCCTTCAACACACATATGATTTAAACCCTAGTTACACTCTTTATGAAGTTGGCCCCAAATCATGTTTGGTTATTAAATTTGAGAATAATCGTCCTAAACAACAATAATGGTACAGGTGAGCATAATCAAAATGGCGCTATTGTCGAGGAGTGAAACTTAGTTTTCATTTATGCAGCGTTGATCGTGACTTTGGGGTCACCCGTGGCATTATATTTCACTTGTGTTATTGTTTTTTTAAATTTTTATTAGGTGATTATTATTTATTCCAAATAAACATGAGTCTAGAAGGGATCATCCATGACCCACCATATGAATATGTTAAAGTTATGGATTATTTGTGACAAGGGGAATGTTAGTTCCATTCGTGTTCCCCCTAACGAAGGAAATAGAGTATTTTATGTTACAAGTGTCATTCTTCACTTGATACATTTGAAGGGTTTTCTTGGGGTCAACCACATGAAGGTTCCAACCTCTATTTGTGGAATTTTGTAGAAATATGCTCACTATTCGATGTTGCTCATATCTCATAAGAATCCATACAGTTACGCCTCTTCTTCTTGTCTTTAAATAGTGAGGTGGTGTTGTGGTTTAGGTCACTTCCTTCCGATTCCATCATATCATGGGGAAAGCTTACTGATGATTTCTTAGATCATTACTTCCCACAATCAAATATATTGCAATTGCATGATGAAATCACAAAATTTTGTCATCACAATGGAGAGATTTTGTATGAAGCATGGGGGACATTTAAGGAGAAGCTTATGAAATGTAAAAACCATGAGGTACCGGATAAGATGCTCTTCAAAATATTCTATAGGGATTTGGACCAAGTAAATAAAGCCATAGTGGATAATGCATCTGGTGGATCCCTTGTTAAATTACCTTATGGTGTTGCATCAACTGTGATAGACCAAGTGGCTAGTCTAGCTAGGGATTGGCACATAAAGGATTCCAAGGTATACGTGGGGTATTCCTTCTTATCCTTTATGTGTTAAGATCAAAGTAAAAAAGAGGAGGAGAGAGATGCAAATTTGATCAAAGTGATGTCACTCCTTAAACTTCTTACAAAAAATTTAGTAGGTACCTCCATTGAAAGAGTTAATGCTATAGATGCAAGGGATACTACAAAATATGAAGACGCAAAAGAGGAGATACTTGATGATAAGGTGGGATGGTTGCCAAATTATACAGAGAATTTCCATGTTTCCACTAATGCGAAAGGTGGGAATCAAGGATGGAACAATGACAATCGGGATATGTCTCCATGCAAAATAGAGAGGAAACATAGTTAAGATATTTTTTCTCGAATTTTTATAGGTGTTGAGTGGACCATCATGATAGTGATAGAAATGAGAAGTGACTTCTCCAATTTATGCCAAATGATTGAGTCTCATATAACCATGATTCAATAGCTTGAGGCAAAATTGAATCAAATATTAGCATACCTCATGGTAAGACAAAATAAAGAGAGATTGAGTAGTATTGTAACAAATTCAATTATCACTCAAAGTTGTATAACTCTTGGAAAGGGCAAGGAGTTTGATGATGACCCCGACAAAAGAAGAAATTATGAGAAAACAAATGTTAAAAGGAAAAGGCCGAATGATGATGATGTAAATCAAAATGAAGTTAACATTGAAAATTTAAAGGTGAGAGCATCCCAAATTGTCTCCATTCAAAAAATTGAAATTCGTCCTACTTTTCCCCAACGTTATATGAAAAGAGGGGAAAATACCCAGTTTAAAAGATTTTTTGATAAATTTAGCAACCTCTCTATCAACATCCCTTTGATCAAAGCTTTCCAAGAAATACTGGGGTATGCTATGTTTAAGAAGGAATTAGTTTCCAAAAAGCAGCTTTTGAAGGATGAGATAATAGAAGTGACTCATTATACTACTGGAATTATATCAACAACGATCCCAGAAAAGGAAGAAGAACCTGGAGCTTTTACAATCCTGCACACAATCAGAATGTTTGTGTTTGCAAATGTTGTGTGTGACACGGGGTGAGTATAAATTTAATGTCCTATGCTATATTTCAAAATCTAGGGTTAGGGAAACCATAACCTACAACTATGATATTATTGATGGCTAACCAAACTATCAAGAAACCTATGGGGATACTAAATGATATGCTAGTTAAAGTCGATTGATTCATCTTCTCGGGCGACCTAGTGATCCTTGATTGTGTGTTAGACTATGAAATCCCTATAATTCTTAGAAGGACATTTTTAGCAATCGAGAGAGCATTGGTGGATGTGGAGTACGATGAGATGAATTCAAACTGAATGATGAAGAATTTTCCTTCAATGTATCCAAGTCCATGAAACAACCAATAGAATTATAAGTACTTTGGGTAATCGATGCAATAGATGATGAGTGTCGAATTATGTTGATGTGAGTTTGGTGAATGGCCCATTAGTGGGAGTCTTGTGGAATCATGAAAGTGATGATGTTGAAGCATTAGATGAAGTGCTTTCAGGTTTAACGAACTTTGGATCTTATACCAAGAACCCGTTAAAGTTGGTTCCATGTCTTTAATATGTATTGTTGGTTGACGGTAACACTTTGGCTATCATTATTTCAAGTTATCTCGAGCCTTACCAAGTTAAGGCTTTGAAATTGATAGTGAAAATGTTCATTTGAGAAACTGGATGGACAATTGCAGATATCATAGGCATAACTCCCGACATTTGTTCCCACAAGATGAAACTAGAACAAGATCATGTACCCAGTGTGTAATATCAAAGAATCTAAATCAACCTATGAATGAGGTGGTAAATAAATTATAAAATAGCTTGATGTGGGAGTCATCTTTCCTATCTCCAAGAGCACATAGGTGAGTCCGGTGCAATGTGTTCCAAAGAAATGTTACCTTATGGTAGTCACGAATGAAAATAATGACCTTGTTCCCATTGAACTAGTCATAGGGTGGAGGGCATGCATAGACTACCACAAGTTGAATTCTTGATCTAAAAAGGACCATTTCCCCATGCCCTTTATAGACCATTTACAAGATAGGTTGGTCGGGCAAGGGTTGTATTGCTTTTTAGATGGTTATTAAGGGTACAATCAATTTTTTATTTCCCTAGAAAACCAAGAGAAAACCATATTAACTTGCCTCTATGGCACATTCGCATTCATATGTATGCTAGTAGCATTACAATAGTGCATATTATCAATCCTTGAGGATATGGTTGAGGATTCGATAGAATTATTCATGGATGATATTTTTGGAGTGAGAAACTAATTCTAGTCATGCCTTGAGAATCTAAGCAAGGTACTTGAGAGAAATGTGGAAACCAACCTTGTCCTCAATTAGGAGAAATACCATTTTATGGTCATGAAGGGTATCTGTAATGCCCCAAATCTGGTACTCAAAATGCTACAGGTGCTTAGACCCTGAAGGACCACAAGCTAATCCATGACTGATATGTATACCTGTACATTGTATAACATACTAAATATAATACGGAAATAGAGGCTGAAAGGCCATAAGGTTCAAAACTGCATAACTGATAAATATAATATCTGAGTGGGGTAATAGAATACCCAAAACTAAAATACTGTCTGAATATACCATAGTCTAAAAAACCTCTAAAACATAACTTTCTGGATAAGGAGTTGATGGGATATGCCCCCAACTAACTCCAACTTATAAATTAATTAGTGAGATAATAAATAAATAATTATGTCCTCAAAAGATGAGGACTCACTGCTAACTCTGACTGCTGAGACTGGAATGCTACTGACGCTCTGGAGCTCGTGCTTCTAAAACTATGGTAAAAGACACCATAGAGGAAATGCATCAGTACTTTGAATGTACTGGTATGCATGGAAAGGCTGAATGCATGAGGCTCATATGCATGAACAATACTGGCTAATTGACTAATATGAATGTGAGAATACATGCATGAATACGTCTTAATTATATCTGAGATCGTGATAACATGAATTTACTGATAAATAACATAACTGATAATTGAATTCTGATGACTGATATAACTGATGACATGAATAACTGTATCTGACAGTCGTGAATCTAATAGAACTAGCTGAGTTTCGTACTATTCTAAGTTGACTGTATCTGACTGTCCTGAATTCTATAGAAGTATCTGAGTTCTATTACTTAGACTGAATGATTATATCTGACAGTCCTAATTCTGTAACTGAAACTGTGGAAAGTAGTTATCTAACCGAAATGCCCCTAATACGCCATTGTTGTTGTGTTAGGGTCCAATTTGTAACCCTAATTGGAAGGGTATCAATACCGCGCCACTGGTAAGGACAAGTTGTGAGTGAGCCTCATCTGATAGTGTCCCCAAAAGATAATAGTGGGTCCCTCATCTAACTGTACTTATCCACCTCATCAACCCTTATCTGATAGTGATAATGTCTCAACCTATGCAGGCTACATAGTTCAGGAATACAAGGATGACTTTTAAGAATCACACCTTCATCTGACAGTGTGTGTTCCCATCTTTGGGTTCATTCAGTGCTAATTCCTACTCTCATATGAATAGACACTGATCATGGATTAATGAACTGAACTGCACTAAATTAACTGAGTTTTGTTGACTGACGAAATAGTACTGAGATTACTGTATTACTAATCTTTCCTGAGTCACATGACTGACTGAGTTCTATGGATCATGGATTGACTGAGGATATCGTGAAAACATAACACAGACTCTTGGGACACAGCTATATTTTTCGGGTATAAGTACCCCCAGGACTAGATAGAAGGAAAATGACAAAGCATGACTTTCTTGAGTACAGGACCAACATCAACAATACATAATCCATTGGCTAAGACATTTCATCTAACACTTGACATACATAACTTGGACATGAATGGAGATATAATATTATCATACTAGTATGGCACTTTTCCTTTACATAGGCATTTAATAACACATGGAGGGAGCATGCTATGGTTATACAATCATCAACACATCTAATAATACAAGATACATCAATCAACTTGTAAATTGAAAGGTTTATCATTAATACCGTGTAATTCCTCACATACTAGAATCAATTCTTGTAATTAATAGTCTATAACATGGAATGAAACGAAAAAACAACATAAACATCACTTTACAGTTCAATCAAATCATGAACATTCATAAATATACAAATTCTTTGATTTTGAAAAGAGATTCTTGAGATTCATGGGTGAAAGAGACCCATGAGTCAACGCAAGAAATACCTTAGTTCTTGATTTAGCGAAGGTTGACGGAGAGAATTTCTTGAAATTAAATCCCCAATTGAAACCCTAGCTTGTTCTTGAGACAAAATTGAGAGAAAGAAGTATATTTTGGGTTTCAAATAGCTGAATCTCATGTTAAAGGGATTAAATAGGGGTGGGAAATAGACCCTTTTAACCCTGGAGGCATCTTTTAAATTAGAGAAAATTTCCTGATCCGTACCCCTGGCACGACGCGGCGCTATCACGCCGTTTCACTGGAATTTGATAATTGGGAAATAAGAAAATAATGTGACGCATAGCCATTACGTTGCCACTTAGTTTGCGACTAGAAAATTTGGCGCTACATGGAGAAATCACGCTCGGACACTGGAAAAAGGATAATTTCCATCTTATCTTGTGGCACGGAGCGCCACTGACTAATATGACGCTGTTTTACGATAGAGACTTGAAACAGTCATAACCTCTTACTCGATTATTAGATTTAGGCAATTTTTATATCGATGGAAATCTTATTGAATGTCCCATATGAGAAAAACTAAAAATCAAGAAAATTTCCCATGGAATAAAAATCATTCAATTTAGAAGCTAATACTTGACATTCTTGAGAAAAAATTAGTTAGAAAACTTCAGGATATTACAATATCTCCCCCTTAGGAACATTCATCCTCGAATGAAACAAATTTAGAGGGGAGAAATGATAATCCAAAGTATATACTAAACATGAACACTAAAATATGACTTCATAACTGACATTTCTGAGATTCATACAAAGCATGGATATCTGATGCATGATTTCATGACTGAGCTGATACATGAATGCATGAATGAGAGTACTAATAAGTTGATCACACATATCTAATAAGTGAATACATGACGGAACTGATTACATGACTGAGATTTTTAATAACTGAGTCTTCTCACAAAGAGGATGCATGTCTGATGAATGAACACAAAACTAATCTGATGCATGAAATATAATTGGATATGCAATGGTACATAGTACCAAGTTTAAAAATAAAATCCTGAACATGATCTTGATCTAAGTCAGCGGAGAAGAGGTAAGGGTACTTGGTAAGCATGTCTTCTTCTTTTTCCCAAGTAGCTCTCTCAACAGAATGATTTCACCAAAGATCTTTGACTAGAGGGACTTCTTTGTTCCTCATTCTTAAAGTCTGATAGTCTAGAATTTCGACTGGAATCTCCTCATAAGAGAGGCTGTTCTAAACATCTATGCTATGAATAGGGATTACAACTTCTGGCTCACCTATACACTTTTTGAGCAAACAGACATGGAAGACTGGATGAACTAAGGCTAGATCTGAAGAAAATTCGAGCTCATAAGCTACTTTGCCAAAATGACGGAGAATTTTGAAGGGACCGAAATATTGGGGACTGAGATTTCCCTTCTTACCGAACCTCTTCACTCCCTTCGTGGGAGAGATATTTAGATAGACATAGTCACCAACCTCGAACTCAAGATCCTTTCTACGCACATCTGTATAAGACTTCTGTCAGCTCTGATCAGCTTGGAGTCTTTCTCTGAGCAACTGGACTTTCTCTAAGGCATCGAATACGAAGTCAGGTCCTATCACCGAGGAATCACTAACTTTGAACCAACCGACTAGAGATCTGCATCTCCTAGTGTAGAGAGCTTCGAATAGAGCCATCCGGATACTGGAATAATAGCTATTATTGTATGGAAACTCAATCAAAGGCAAGTGGTCATCCCAACTACCCTTGAAATCAATTGCACACGCCCTTAGCATATCTTCTAGGGTTTGAATGGTTCTTTCTGCTTAACCATCTATTTGAGGATGAAAGGCTGCACTGAGATAAACTTGGGTACCAAGACCCTTTTGGAATGCTTTCCAGAAATAAGAGATGAACTGGGTACCTCTATATGAGATAATAGATAACAGAACATTGTGCAATCTGACCAACTCCCTGATGTATAGTTTGGCATAATCCTCGGCTGAAAAAGAGGTATAAACTAGAAGAAAATGGGCTGATTTGGTCATTCTATCTACAATGACCCTAACTGAATCATGCTGGCGACGAGTACGAGTCAAACCCATCATAAAGTCCATGTTCACTTTTCCCACTTCCAAGTAGGAATATTGAACTCTTGTATGGACCCACTAGACTTTTGATGCTCTATATTAACCTGCTGACATGTAGAGCATTTAGCCACAAACTCTGCTCTTCATCCCACTCTACCAATAGATCTCCCGCAAGTCACGGTACATCTTTGTGGGTCTTGAATGGAGTAGCATGCACCATGTGCTTCTATAAGAATTTGCTGCCTTAAGTTATCTACACCTGGAACACAGAGACGAACCTGACAACGCAATACACCATCTCCCCCTTAGGAGAAAACCTATACTTTCTGGTCCTTAACTGACTCTTTCAACTTGACTAAACTAGGGTCTCTATCTTTCTTTTCTTTCACCATGAAAACTAGAGATGATTTTGAACTACTCTGAACCCATATGTCACTTTTCTCTGAATCAACTAAGAGAATGCCTAGTCTGGCAAGCTGATGGACTTTCTGTGCTAACTTTTTCTTACTGTCCTCGACATGAGTAACACTACCCATAGATATTCTACTGAGAGCGTCGACCACTATATTGGCCTTGCTCGAATGCTAAAAGACACTTATGTTGTAATCTTTCAAGAGCTCTAACCACCTTATCTAATGAAGATTGAGATCTTTCTGAGAAAAGACATACTGAAGGCTCTTATGATCGGTGAACACATCTACATGAACTCCGTACAAGTAATTCCTCTAAATCTTTAAGGCAAAAACCACGGCTGCTAACTCAAGATCATAAATAGGATAATTCTTCTCATAGGATTTAAGATGTCTGGAGGCATAGGCTATGACTTACCATTCTATATGAGGACACAACCCAATCCTACTCTGGATGCATCACAGTAAACTACAAACCCATTTGGATCATTTGGAAGAGCTAAGAGTAGGGCTGAGGTGAGTTAAGTCTTCAAATCCTGAAAACTCCTCTCACAAGGATCTGACCACTGAAACTTGACTTTCTTCTGAGCCAATATGGACATAGGGGATACAATAGATGAAAATCCTTCAACAAACTATCTGTAATATCCGACCAAACCTAAGAATCTCTTGATGTCCGATGGAGAGACAGGTCTGGGCCAGTTTCTTACCGCTTTAGTCTTTTGAGGATCTACTTTAATGCCATCACCGAAAATGATATGGCCAAGGAATCCTATTGACCTTAGCCAAAATTCGCACTTACTGAATTTGGCAAACAACTGATGATTTCTAAGAGTCTGAAGTACAATTTTAAGATGGTCTGCATGATCACGCTCACTACAAGAATAGACTAGAATATCATCTATAAAGACTATAATGAACATATCCAAGTACTGCTTGAACACACGGTTCATCAAGTCCATAAAAGCTGCTGGGCATTGGTTAGACCAAAAGACATGACTATGAATTCGAAGTAACCATACCGGGTATGGAAGGTTATTTTTGGAATGTCACATTCTCTAACTCTGAGTTGATGATATCTAGATCTGAGTTCCATATTAGAGAAATAACTGGAACCTTGAAGTTGGTCAAATAAGTCAATAATTATGGGGATAAGATACTTGTTCCTGACTGTGACTTTATTGAGTTGACGGTAATCTATACACATTCTGAGAGAACCATTTTTCTTTTGCACAAATAAGAATGGTGCACCCCATGGAGACACACTGGGCCTAATGAATCCCTCATCTAAGAGATCATTCAACTGATCTTTCAATTGTATGAGTTCTGTAGGTGCCATTCTGTATGGTGGAATAGATATAGGCTAAGTATTTAGAAGAACATCAATGCCGAAGTCTATTTCCCTTTCGGGAGGAATTCCTGAAAAATCTTCGAGAAAGACATCTGAACATTCAATCACAATTAGGATTGATTCAAGACTGGGAGTTTTAGAATAAGTGTCCTTAACTCAAACAAGATGATAGAAACATCCTTTAGACAAGTAATTAGGTACTTCAACATTTAATTAATAGTTACATCAGCAACATGGTCGACTTAACTTCCAAATACATCTATACCACCAACATAATGACACTTAAGAAATAAGTCAAACATATCAGATCATACAAAACCCAACAAATGTGGAAGTTACCTCATAACACATAGATCTTGTCCATATCAAAATCACAAATGTGTAATCCCGGTATCTTATTAAAACTCATAATACACTATTATCTATACACACTATGAGGTCTTATTTCTACCCAATAATCATGACCTACAGAGGACACACTAGGGTCCATTATACTACCGACATGGTATCTGATTTGATGTAATAATATTGTACTAGTGTAGCAACTAATCCATCATAATAATATCGTACTGATGTTGTACCTGATCTATTATAATAATATTTAGTATTATACTAGTGTGGTACCTTACGTATGGTAATACCACTCTCTGTAAGCTCATATCAAACACAAGACACTTACCAACTAGAAAGCATGTATATATATTTATACAAATATAGGTGACCTTACTTGATTCTATATATCAATTTACATTCCACCTTTACTATCTCTAAAGATGTTATTACAAGTGCACCCAATTTTATACGTATATCTTAAATTCAAAAAAATTCAACAATCAATAAATTATTCATTTGAGAATATTCAAATCAACAAATCATTCAACGACGGTTATGTATGAAAACCAATCAACATGTAATTTAATTTAGAAGTATACGTGAAACTAAATTAAGTGTAGCTCCATTTAAGCACTTGCCCAACTACCCTTGTTTACATTCACGTTTGGTGAATTAAATTATTCGTATAATGACTCTTTATTCATATTACTATGAGGTTTATAAACACAACTTCCTTAAACGTTTATTAGATTATCCTACAATATTCCATGTATAACATTTACCTTAGCTAATTCATCCTTTATAATAGATTATACTCTAGCACCTAGCCAAGGTTTCCTTAGAACCTCTATGATATGATATTTCTTCTCTTTCATGCTCAACTCAAAAAAAAAACTTAGAAGAACACATAATAAAGCAAACATAATAGATATATCCAGTATGTTGTTAACTTTCAGGTTTATAATTAGTATGAATGTACAATCTTTCCATCATCTGTAACATTAACACACTGCAACTAATTATGAGAGTCTTACATATACATATACATATACATATACATATACATATACATAAATATATATACACACATATACATATACATATATATATATACACATATACATAGACATATATATATATATATATATATATATATATATGTAAACTACACATTATAAAATTCATACATCAATCTTTTATCTTACTTTTAAACCTTCTTACATTATTCCAATCTTTTAGCCATCCAAAAACCATATCCAAAGGCCTAATCATGCATATTATATAAATTCTACATTGTGTATATGTTATATAATCCTTCTCTATAACTCATAAAACCGTAATCTTCTTAGATTCCAAGCTACTACTACAGGATGCATGCAACCTTGCTCCTTGTTCTTAATCTAGTGTCGTTTTGATGGAGAATCTATGAGAAGGATGATAAAATTACATTTCTTTGAGTAAATATTGTTTAGATGAATAACGAACAAAAATTACAAAAATATAAGGAATTAAAACAAATAATATCTGAAAAACATAAAGAATTAAAAATAAGGATAGAAAGACTACAGTATAACATAGTTGTTGGAATTAGTAAAAACTCAATAAATACACAAAAGGAAGAAATGTCAAATTTAGAATCAACAATAGATAGTCAATATATATATATCAACATAACCTATATACATTTAAATAAAATGAACAAAGAAGAATTTATAATCGATGAAAAAACATGTGAAAATCACGAAAGATTAAAAATAAAAATAGTATTCTCTAATTTAGGTAGAAGATATAAGAAAATAGGTGAACATTTATATTTAATGTTAGAAAAAGAAGAATTAGAATTAGAAGATAAGTTGACAGTCATGGTAAGAATAGAAAGAGAGAATAAAGAAATAGATAGGAAAAAAGAAATAGATAAAATAAAACAACAAACCACAGAAGAAATACGAAAAATAAAAGAAACTAAAAATAGTAGAATTGTTGAATTGGAAAAAGAACTACAAATGCTAAAAGATCTGTATGAAAAAAGACAGAAAGAAAGGGAAGAAAAAGATAAAGAACAAAAATTATTAAACGAGATAAATCAATTTAAAGAAAAATTAGAAATAAAAAATAAACAATCAGAAATCAGTGAATTAGAAATAAATACAATAGATGCTGAAGAAACAGATAATTATGATTCGGAAGGTAGTGAAACATCTATAGAAATTTTAGAAAACATAGAAAAACTAAAAATTAATGAAAAACAAGAAGTAATTAATAAAGAAAATTTAGAAAATACAAACACAAAAATAAATACTCTTAATAAAGAAGACGATGAAAATATAATACCTAGTACATCAGAAATAAGAAAACCTACATATTATTATAAAGATAAGTTTAAAAAATATAACCTAAAAAATAAATATAACAAATGGACACCAAAACAAATAATTAATAAAAATTATAACTTTATAGATTTAGACTGTGTAATAGACAGAAATAAAATAATATAATTATGGGCAGGATACATGTCAAAACAATTATTAGATAATAATATAAATACAACAAATACACCAGAATATATAGAAAGAAAATTAATAGGAACAGTTAAATTATGGTTTTTAAACCTAACCGAAGCAAGTAAAAAAGTATTAAGATCTGATAATAAAACAGAGGGAACATCAACAACTACTAAAATATCACCAACAGAAATATTGAAAAAAATATGAAGTAGCTATAAGAGATGAATTTAGCAGTACAACAACAGAAGAAGAAGAACAAAATAAAGAAAAAGATATGAAGAGGAATTTAATGTTAAAATTAGAAATATATAATATGTGCTTTATAGATGAATATACGTGCGCATTTAAAGAATACTACTATAAGGAAATATATAATACAGAAGAAAGTAAAGAAATAAGAAGATTATATTTTAGCAAATTACCTGAACCATTTTATTCAAAAATAATAAAGAGTTGGGATGAAGCAAAAATAGTAGATACCCTAGGAGCAAGAATAAAATTTTTACAACAATGATATAGAAATCTATGTGAAAAATATAGAGAAGAAATAAAAATGGAAAAAAACATTAATAAAAAATTTAGCATGTTGCAAAGATAAAATAACACCTCATTTTGGATGTAAAGAAATATATTATAAGAAAACAAAGAGACATAATAAATTTAATAAATACAAGAAATCAAAATATAAGTATAAGAAACCAAGAAAAAGATATTATAGGAACATAAAAGTCCATATAGGAAAAAGAAATCTATAAAAGAATTTACTTGTTATAATTGTGGAAAATTAGGACATTTACCTAGAGATTGTAAAATGCCTAAAAATCCCCCCAAAAAAACAAATATCAAAAATAAAAATAGAAAATATAGAATATATGCAGATAGATTATATAGATTATGAATTAAAAAGTGAAGATAGTATATATGAAATTTTGGAGAATGAAACAGATAATGAAATAGATAGTGATTTAGATGAATCAAGTGACTGAAGAAGATATAAAAATAATAACAAAGGAAGAATATTTAAATGAAGAAGGAACTGATCAAAAAAAAAATTGATAATAATATATTTGACGAAATAAAAGGAAAAGAGTTAGACCTTAGTGTAGAAAAAATAATCAAAATACCAACAATAAAAAATATATTTAGCAGAAAAAGGAAGAATACTACGTAGTAAGCCAAAAAAAAAAACATGTAATAGATGCAAAAGGAAGAGCTAGTATACCACTAGTAACAAAAAAAATAATTAATAAAGAAATAAACGATATAAAAAGTAAAGACCCAATAAAATATGTACACCTTGGAGGAACAGAGATATTGATAAAAACATGTTTTATAGAAGGAATAGATACACCAATAGAGTTATATTTAGAAGATGATAGAATTATAAAACCTATAGAAAAACGTATAATACCTCCATAAAAGGAAATTTAATATACCAAAAATTTAAATTTATAATAAGTGTGAATTATTCAGTAGAAATAACAAATAAATATATAGATAAATCATTCGTATTATATTGAAAAATATCAGGAAAATAGAACTAACCCCAGGAAGTAAAATATTTACAGCGAGATGTAAAAATCTATACGTATTAACAACAAAACAAAATAACGGGAAAAAATAAAATTAATAAAATACAAATAGAACGTTCTTTTGAAAAATTCGTAAAAACAATTGATAATAAAGATTATAGTTACAAAGACATAGATATAGAAGAAGATTTAAAAATAATAAATGATAGAATAAGTATAACAAAAAGAATAGCTCATGAAAAAACCAGAATCATCAAGCTCATAAAAAAGAACAAGTTATAAAACAACTTCAATAGTTAATTTAAATCAATATTATATAACAGGAACGATAAATGAAAAAAAATATTTAATACTCTTAAACACAAGACAAGAAGAAAATTATATAGCAAAATATCTAGTAAAAAGTGAAGGAATAAAATCTAATAGTTATATATGTCCAGATCTACCAAGGAGTCTAATAAACATTAAAAAACGGCTGAAAAAAAAATAATAATAGGAGTCAAAAAAATAAAAATAGAATTAGAAATAAAGGAAGAAATGCAAAAATCAGACATAATATTAGGAATAAAATGGTTAGAACAAGTAAAACCATACAATATAGAACATACACAATTATCTATAATATATAATAAAGAAAACTTATTAATAAAAAGAGCCTTGACATGATATGAAAATATATGTACTTGTAAAAATAATAGTAGAAGGATATTATAATAGTTATTATATACCCATGATAGATAAAGGAGTAGAAGCGAACTTATGTAGATACAACTGTTTACCAGAAAGTAAAAGAGATAAATTGAAAACGCCAATAGTAGTCAAAGGATTTAATAATGAAGGAAGTTTAATAACATATAAAGCTAAAAATGTAAAAATACAGATATGGGATAAAATAATAACAATAGAAGAAATCTATAATTATGAACTAACATCAAAAGATATGCTTTTAGGAATGCCATATTTAGATAAATTATACCCACATATAATAACTAAAACAGATTGGTGGTTTACAACACCATGTAAATAAAAAGTAAGAGCAAAAAGAGTTATTAATAAAATAAGAAAGAAAACTGATTAGATAAAAGAAAGTGAAAAAATTATACAAAAGTTAAAAAATACAAAAGATACAGTAGAACTAGTTATATTTTCGATAAATAAAGAAGAAATAACTATATTTTCAATAGATAAGGTAGAAATAATAAAGAAAAAATTAATACAATTATATAGTGAAGATACATTAAAAGGATGGGAAAAACATAAAACTACTATAAAAATTGAATTAATAGATAAAAATAGTATAATAACTCAAAAACCATTAACATATAATTTTGACGATTTAAAAGAATTTAAAATACATATAGATGAATTATTAGAAAGATAATATATACAAATAAGCAATAATAAACATAATAGCCCAACGTATATAGTGAATAAACATAGTGAACAAAAAAGAGGAAAAAGTAGAATGATGATTGACTCTAGAAATTTAAATGCAAAAACTATGACAAACAATTATCCAATACCAAATAAGCTATTAAAAATAAAAAAAATACAAGGATATAACTACTTTAGTAAATTTGATTGTAAATCAGGATTTTACCACTTAAAGTTAGTTAAAATTCTAAGGAATTAACTGCATTTATGGTACCACAAGGATTTTATGAATGGAACGTATTACTATTTGGATATAAAAATGCACCAGATAGATATCAACACTTTATGGATAGTTATTTTAAATAATTACCTAATTTTATAGTATATATAGATGAGATACTACTATATACAAAAACTAAAGAGGAACATTTAAAATTATTAAAACAATTTATAGATATAATAGAAAAATTGGGAATAAGTTTAAGTGAAAAGAAAGCCAAAATTATGAAAAATCAGATAGAGTTTTTAGGAATACAAATAGATAAAAGTGGAGTAAAAATGCAACAACATATAATACAAAAAAATAATAAATTCAAAAGAAGAATTAGATACAAAAAAAAAAAAAGAAATTACAATCATTTTTAGGATTAGTAAACCAAGTAAGAGAATATATACCAAAATTAGCAGAAAACTTAAAGCCATTACAAAAAAAAAAATTAAAAAGGATATAGAATATAATTACAACGAAGAAGATAAAAAATAAGTTCAGAAAATAAAAATACTTTGTAAAGAGTTACCAAAATTACAATTTTCAGATGAAAATAAAAAATTTATATATATAGTAGAAGCAGATTCTAGTGAATATAGTTATGGAGGAGTACTTAAATATAGATATGAAGAAGAAAAATTAGAACATCATTGTAGATACTACTCAAGTACGTTTAATGAAACAGAAAAAAATGGGAAATAAATAGAAAAGAATTATGTTCATTATATAAATGTTTATTAGCATTTGAGCCATATATTGTATATAACAAGTTTATTGTACGAACAGATAATACACATGCACGCTGGTGGTTAACAAAGAAAATACAAAATTAAGTTACAACGAAAGAGATTCCGAGACTAGTATTAAATATATGAAAATTTACATTTACAATTGAAGTAATTAGTACTACTAAAAATGTTATTGCAGATTACATATCAAGACAAAGCTACACAGA